>CM033424.1:31476468-32676468 GCA_019425775.1 Rafetus swinhoei
AAAATCCACTTTGTGCCACACTACCCCAGAAACATCATCAAGCATGATCTACTGCAATCACTGTTTTTAGCTACCCTCAATCCTTTATTAATTTCTTAGTTATACACACATCCTTTCAGTATTTGCCTAATTTAATTTCTTCTAGGATGGAGGCAAGCACATAAAATTCACTGTGACAGAATTCAAGAATATGCAAAAATTGAACAGCAAGGGAGAAATAAACTTGACATTTACTGGAATTTTGTTTTCTCTATTATTAACTTTGGGTCCCTAAGCTTAAGAGAAAACTTGAGCAAGTCAGTAAAGAAGCAAAAATAATTCTGTAATTATGCTCTAGAGGCGTTGTTAACTCAATTAATCAATTCCCAAACTTAACAGTGTTGGTTAAACTAGTACTTAAAAGATAAACCTCGGATTTCTCACAATTTTCCTTCTATTGTTAGTAATATAGTAGGTATTCTTTCCTTTGAGTCAGCACTGTATCAAAATACAGTATAGATCTCAGTATTAAATTTCAGGTGTGATGTAAAACGGAGGCCTTAACATCAGTAGTCATTCAAATTCTTGCTGGAATTGGTATATGATGCCATGATACTTAATGGAAAAATGAAAGATGAAATCTTTGCCCAGAAGAGATTAAATAAACATTCATACAATAAATAACACAAAGGATAACAAGTACATGGACTAAGGCAGGGGCGGGCAATAATTTTTAATGGGGGGGCCACACCAAGATTCTGGCAAGTGCTCAAGGGCCGCATTTCTACCAAGAGGGTTTGGGGTCTGAGACAGAGGTTGGGTGCAGAAGGGAGCTTGGGATAGGAGACTGGGGTGCAGAAGAGGGTGTGAAGTCTGAGAGGGAGTTTGGGTGAAATAGGGGGTTGTGATCTGGGGCAGAGACTTGGGGTGCAGAGTCCAGGAGGGAGTATGGGTGCAGGAGAGGATTCTGGCCTGAGGGTGGGGCTCTACGAGGGGGTGCAGGGTCTGGGAAGGAGTTGTGACCTGGGTGAAGGAGGTGCAGGGGGTTTGGATGATGGTTTGGGGCAGGGAAATGGGGTGCAGGGCAAGGGAGGATTCTGGCCTGGGGAAAAGGTGTAGGAGAGGGTACAAGGTCTGGGAGGGAGTTGTGACCTGAGGGAAAGGGGTACAGAGAGTTTGGGTGGTGACCTGGGGCAGGTAGTTGCAGGGGGAAGGGAAGAGAGCGGCGGTGCCAGAGGCAGGCTCTGGCTGGGAGGTGCTTACTGAGGCAGCTTACAGTCATCAGCCCAGCAGGAACCTGAAGGCTGCAATCCGCAAGCTGCTCCACGTGGCTCTGGTCCGGGTAGGGTGAAGGAGTGTGGGGAAGGGAGGGAGGAGGCTTCCCCTGCCACCAGCAAAATATCTCAGCTGCTATTTGTCAGAAACTGGCCAATGGGAGCTGAGAGATTTTGATGGGGGCGGGGAAGAGCACAAAGCCTCCCTCCTCGCTCCCAGAATACAGTAACCACGTTTAAAGCGGCTGCCGCTGTGCTACACTTAAGGGTCCCAGCGAGGCAGCCGTCGGCCAGATCCGGTGGTTTGACAGGCCGGATGCGGCCTGTTGGCAGCCTCTTGCCCACCCCTGGCCTACGGCCTGATCAGTAATGCATGTATCTTGAAGGTTCGGTAAGATTTTTTTTTTTTTAAAGAAGCTAATCCTCTTTTTTTTTTAGCTAAGAGGAGGACAAAGGTCTGTGGCATCATGGTAGAAAGGATTTTTGAAGAGCAACTTGGAAGAAAAAACATTACTAAAAGTGTAAATCTACATTTACATTATGTGTAAATCTACAACATCAACGCATGCTGCTAGGACAGAACAAGGAGGAAATCAAATGACAAAAGCTAAATTATGTGGGATCTTGAGAACAACATCATAATGCTTCTGGACTTTTAATTCAGAGGTAGAGAGGAAGCCACCAAAGGTATCTGAAGAAGAACTGGACATGATCAGGATGGTAGATCTACTTACAAGGGCAGTGGTGTTAATCTATGGTTCCTGATAAACTATCTTTTGGGTAATAATGTTGATAATGTTCTACTTTGAATAGAAGTTGTGTGGCTAAACCTCCATTTGGCTGTGAAAATCTCTAGCATTATTTATACACAGCAGCAACCAACGTTCCTTCTAATTTTTTCCGTCCATGGGCGGAATAAAGGTATGTGCAGATGTGCAACACAAATAGAAACACATGCTACTGGCTGCGGGCACTCTACTAATCAGCTGGGCAGCACTGAATCTCTACTGGACAGCCATCCAAGTGCTCAGCTTACAGGAAACGTTGGCAGCAACATATTTTATGCCACTTTGCTAAATTTTTAAATTTGTACACTGAGGCAATTTTAAAATGTTGTGATGAAATACAAACAAAATAACACTCAAAAGCAATTCATTTAAATATGCTCAACTGTCAGTTTGCAGAGATATGTCTTTATTTTGGCTGTGTTGCTAAGAAAATAAACTACCATCTGTACTGCTTTTATCAGTAGATCTCAAAGGGGAAATGACTAGCTCAAAGTCACGAAGCAGGCCAGTGACAGAGCTGGCAGTATAACCTAGGTGTCTTAATCCAGTCGTCTATCCACTAAGATATGCTGCCTCCAGTTGAAAGGAATACTGTCTCTACAGTATAATTTGGGTAATGTTTTATCGCAAGATGCATCATTTAATCTAAACCAGGGATAGGCAACTTGGAATGGTAGGTGGGCCGCATGAGTGAGCCCACTTCACCTCAGTGGGTCGCAGAAGCCCGCAGCCCACTTGAGTTCCATCTGCGGCCCCAGGGCCCCCCATGTCTCCCCTGTCCCTCGTGCTTCTCACATACCAGGGCACTGGAGTCCCACACTTACCTGCTCCTCCTCCTCCCCCTCCCTTCAGTAATATACAAGTAGGCCCATCTAGAATAGTTTGACACAGACCCCTGTGGAATCCCATGTGTTATGCCCTTCAAGCATGACTGTGAACCGTTAATAATTACTCTCTGAGACTGTTTATCCAGCCAGTTATGCACCCACCTTATAGTAGCCCCATCTAGGTTATATTTCCCTAGTTACTGATAAGAAGATCATGCGAGACCATGTCAGATGCATTACTAAATTCTAGGTATACCACGTCCACCACTTCTCCCTTATCCTCAAGGCTTGTTATCCTACCAAAGAAAGCTATGAGATTGGTTTGACATGATTTGTTCTTTACAATTCCATACTGGCTGTTACCTATCACCTTATTTTCTTCCAGATGTTTGCAGATAAATTCCTTAATTACTTGCCCCATTATCTTTCTTGGCACAGAAGTTAAACTGACTGGTCTGTTGTTTCCTGGGTTCTTCTTATTTCCTTTTTTATAGGGGGGCACCAAGACCATGTTATAGATGGGCACTGAGACCATTCAGACTTCAAACAACCTACTTCTAAGAAACCTTTTTTAGGACACAAGTATAAAATGATCAGCTGCAACTAGCACCTACTGGATACCTGGTCACATTAGAAGATCACACAACGTAGAATGATTAGCGGCTCTAATCAGCAGTGCATAGCATTCACATCTGAGATAAATTATGTGTGTGGTTTGAAGACATTCCTTCCTGGCAAGCACCACTCTTACCCAGACCAAGTCTCACTAAGTCTCTTGAGCACTATACTTAATTTTTTTGTTTTTAATATTTTTCCCATTGCTCAACCCCTTCCTAGCCTCAAACCAAACCAATTTAGATTTTTAAACCAAAATCCTATCACCTCCCAAAAAGTGCTTTTTGGGGAAAAAGCTGAAAAAACCATGTCCCTTGTCTTACATACAAATGGCAAATCTCAGCTTAAATGAGAGTTCTGGACATTTTAGAGGTGTGCTGGCGTTTCACAGAGAAAGCACAGCATTTGGAAGAACAAAGTGCTTTTAAAATGGCATGGAGTAAATGAAATTGGTGAATTAATGTATTTTACAGAAGCAATTTTGTTGAAGCTATTTAAAATTCTTGGGGAAAATTTGAAAGGAAAGTGTGACTTCAATAGATTTTCTATTAATAAGTCTAATGGTTTTCAATCCCATGAGCAAAATAAAGGGAAACTGAATACTGGAACAGAAGTTCACATACTCATGTTTTCATTACTGCGAACCAAAGTATTAAAAAGGAAATCATAAGTCAAGTCCATAAAATCATGATTTGATTCTTTTTTAGAAAACCAAAGATTCAAAACAGTACGTTTTTGTTTTTATTTGTTCTCCAGTTGAAGAGTGTTTCAAGTGCATTCAGGTCATGTTTTCATGCCCCAAGAGAAACTAAATTTTAATTACAATGCAATCTGAACAACATACTACAATAAATGTTTTCTATACATGACAACAGGTACAGAAGTAGAAAAACAAAAGCTGAATCACCTCAATAGCTAAGTTTGCATTTTACCTGAAAAAGTACTTCAATTTCTTTATATCTTAGCAAAATTAAAAATGTTAAGAACAAGTTTGACATGCAAATGGCTATTTTCCCCCCTTCCAATTCAAGAAGAATTTCAGGAAAAGGATAAAAAAAAATCTGTCATTGCAACAAAATTGATGTTGCTAGATGATGTAGAACCTATAGCATGGAATTCCCCCTATCAATTTTCCAGAGTTTAAAACAAAACATTGGAGCAATTATTAGCTAACTCTGTAAAGCGAACATTCTTAATAGAAAGATATATGTCATCTTAAAGAAACACATACTATAATCAGTATCATATGGGCTAAGGTGCTTTAGTATGTCACATATTTCTTTATTAAACAACGAACCTTTCCAAGCTATTTCTTTTAAAGACTAATAATCCCCACTCTGGCTCAAGAACTAATCCTCCATTTGTCATGATTCTTTTTAATCAGCATTAAGGAGACTAAAAGCGAAGTGAGGATTTGCGCATTTATCAACTTCTGCATTTGATTAGTAAAAATACACTAACAAAAAAGTCTGAGCTCGTTCTAAATTTCATGGTTGGAAGGAGAGTATTACCAGGAGATGATTTTATAGTTACTGAATCGCTTACGTGAAGGAATAGTTCCACATTTTGTGTGACTGGTTTCAATGTTACAGAAATTCAATTTTGTGAATTATAAAAAGAATGAAATTCTTTAAAGCGAAAAAATCAAGAATATTTTTTAGTTTTATGCATGGTTCAAAATCTTTTTATAAAAGGATTAGTAACCTTCTGAAACTGAAAACCGGACTATTTTCTTAAAACTGCCAAAAACAGAACAGAAAAAGCATTACTAAATGCTACACCTACTCACTGGGCTAATTGCAATGGCTCTTCAGTAGATTTGTTCCTTTCCCTCAGAGCTCACAGAGCATACTGTTGGACAATTGCTGCTCCTCCACAAAGGCACCAGAATGTGCAGGTCCCTGAGGATCTCACCTGACCTCCTTCTGTTCAAAAGTATGTAAAGCCACTAAAGGAGGAAGAGAGCATTTTGGTCTGCGACACTATCAACATGCTGATGATACTTAGATCTAAGAAGTCTCCAGGAATTAAAGATTAATCTTAAATTAAAGATTATGTGATGTGATGAAACCTCCAGGAATACGGCCCACCAAAATTGGAAACGCCACTGAGATCTATGACACCCAGACTTGACAGTCTCATTACTCTCCCTGTTTTTGACAGACGCGAGGATCTGGATGAAAGTGAAGCAGTTGTGATTCAAACAAGCAAGATGGTAGCTGAGCTTGTTGGGAGCAGGAGGCACTACAAAGACTAAGCATAGGCTGTGATCGCACTACCTATTAAGGACAATTTTTGTTCAAGTTATCCATAACCTTGAAAGCATAATGATGCAGCATAGTACCTGGGTTCCCATCATAGTTCCCTTTAAGGTGCACACCTGTGTGGGCACGCACCAACAATTTGACTCCCATGCACCTCCTTAGCAGAGCTGTGCAATGGCTGCTCAACTGCTCTGGGACGGGGCTGCATAGTGGGTGGCTGCCTCACCCCAGAAGCAGCTGGGCAGACAAAACACAGCCCAGCCCTAGCCCTAACTAGTCCTTCCTCAGGGCTTCAGCCAGGGCGAGTTGCATGGCAGCTGTAGGAGCTGGAGCCTGGTACCTGGTACTAAAAGTAGCACAATGACCAAGCTTTAGTCCCAGCACACGCAGCAGCCTCCCACTATGCAGCCCTGCCCTGGGAGCTGCATGGTTCTGAGGCCAGAACCAGGATACTAAAAATTGCACCACAGCCCCAGCTCCAGTAATGGTACACAGGGCAAAGAAGATAGGAGAAGGAACACTTACTCTGGGGATCCTGCCAGTGATAAGCAGCCTGGTGGCATCAGAACTAGGATGGCTATGCAAATGACCATCAGCAGAAATTCAGACACCTTGGTGGCTTCACTAGTTGAAGCCTCAGAGCCTATAACTATAGGTGGCTGCTGAGCCACGGTTTTGAAAATCTACGTTTGCTTTTGGTGCCTAAAACAGCAGTTACATGCCTATATCCTTTTGTGGATCTAGCCCTTCATCTCTGTGTCTATGTTCCCGATCTGCAAAATAGGATAATAGCACTGCCTTACCCCAGATAAGTGTTATGAGGATATATACATTCAAGACAGTGATATGGTCACATTCTATGATAATTAGGGGTATATAAATACCTAAGAGACACAAACTACTTACAGGTTTATTAGTAAATCATCTACAATAATGCTATTAGAAACACAGTGATAATATTGTTAAAACGGCTGGTGGAGATATTAAGAACTAGATTATAAATATATACTCCATAAAATGAAGAAGTTAAAAGTTGAACCTAACTCCAAATTGTTTTTGTAAAACCAAATTTTTAACATTTTATAAAGGTGTTTCAATAATTTTACAACTGTTCTTTAGCTAACAAAAAAAACCCTGCATCATAATGCATACTCTTAAAAAGGCTGATTTAAGATTGCTGAGATAAACTTAATTCTGACTCTTCCTAACTTTCTACCCTCAATGATCTTTTAATAGTTTTAATACAAATTCTTATAATTTTTTTAAACTGAAGAAAAAAAGAGAAATTCTATTTGGAACCATACCAACTCCACAGCTAACACAATAATTGATAGCAGTAGCAGACTACTAACCTTAATGTGCACCTCGCCCTACAGGAAAATGAGACACAGTCTTTGTCACTAGATTTTATAGCTATATGCTGACAGCAGATGATTTCAGAGACTCAGAACTCCCAAGTTCAGTTTTGGGTTCCAGAAGCAAGTTTGCATTATGGGAGTTTTAGCCCCTTTTACTTCTGTCTCCCCAGTCTCTCTCTGTCCCTCTCCTATCTTAGCCACATCATAGATTATAAACTCTTAGGGCATGTCAACACCAAGAAATAATTCTGAAATAAGTAAAATCAAAATAATAATTCCCAAAATAACAATATCGAAATGGCACATCCACACTATGGGGGAGCATCAAAATAGCTCCAAATTACTTCAAAATAGCATGCCCATACTGATTGGAGCCTGCCTTGGACTTAGAGTCCCCAGAAGCACTCTAGGGAGTGTACCAGGAGGGCGCACAGTTCCTGTGGCTGCTTGGTCAGGAAACAAGACACATGGTTTCAGGGGCTCCTCTATACAGCCAGTCTCACACACCACTCCTCCCTGCCTATGCCTTCGTGGGACACCAAACCAATGCAGCATGCTCTGGTTGCCCTTACAGACTCCACAGCACCAACATCATGGAGCCAGAGCTGCTCCAAAGCAGTGCCAGGCTCACGGACCTCGTGCTGCACCTCATGGTGCAGTTCATCCAGACTGCCCCGAAGGCTGCTCAAGCAGGACGATGATCATCCCAAACAGGAGGACGCCTTCACCCAGGTCTTGGTGCTCCTGCTGCTGCAAATGCCCCCAAACCACCTGGACACTGCTGAACGCCATTTCTGACTAGTTCTGACTGGTGGGACCACATCATCATGCAAGGATGGGACCAGCAGTAGCTCCAAAACTTCCAAATGCGGAAGGCAACCTTCCTGGAGCTCTGCAAGTGGCTCACCTCTGCCCTCAGGTGACAGGACACCCAACTGCAACCTGCCATCCCCTGCAGAAGCACGTCGCCATCGCTTTGTGGAAGTGCACCACACCGGACAGCTACCACTCCATCAGGAACCAGTTCGGCATGGGGAAATCCAGTCAGGGCCGTGCTTCCACAGGTAGTCAACGCTATCAACAACGTGCTGCTACAGAGGGTCATCACTCTGGGGAACGTCAACATCATCATCGATGGCTTTGCCACCATGGGCTTCCCCAACTGCGGGGAGGGGGAGAAGAAGGAGGAAGGCACAGATGTCACTCATATCCCCATCCTGGCCCCCAATCACCATGCCTCAGACTGTATAAACACGAAGGGGGGGTACTTTTCGATGATGCTGCAGGCCCTGGTGTACCACAACAACATCAACGTCAGATGGTGAGGGAAGGCACAAGACACCCACATTTTCTCAAACTCCTGCCTGTTCCAGAAGATATACGCGGACACTCTTTTCCTCTGGACACACCATCAGGGTTGGGGACATAGACATGCCCATGTGCATCGTAGTCGACCCAGCCTACCTCTTGCTCCCCTGGCTCATGAAGCCCTACACAGGCAGCCTGGACCCCACCAAAGAGAACTTCAAAACCAGGCTGAGCAGGTGCTGCATGGTGGGTTAGTGTGCATTCGGCCACTTGAAGGAAATGTTAAGGACTTTCCTCATTCACCTGGACCACAGTGAGCGAAACATCCCTTTCATGGTGGTGGCCTGCTATGTGCTCCACAACCTTTGTGAGAACAAGGGGGAGACTTTCCTGCCAGGGTGGGGTGCAGAGGCTGAACAGCTGGCCAGGGCTTACAAGCACCCAGACATCTGTGTAATTCAACAAGCACATCAAGGGGCAGCGCTCAGAGAGGCCTTGAGGGAGAATTTCAGCCAAGGCTTGCTGTGAGACTCTCCCCGGGGCCTCTCCACAAGAGGTCCCTGCATTGCTCCTGTGTGCCTTTCCTTCTCCACCCCTTCCTTCTCCTGCCCTCCCTTCTCACCTTCTCTCTTCCCCTGCAGAGCAAATAAAAAAGCCTTTTTGTGTGTGTTAACAAAAAAGTCTCTTTATTTGGGGGGATATAAAACAGAGAAGGGACTGGAGAAAGAACCTGGAATAGAAGAGGGTAGAGGAGGAGGAAGGGGGACTCAGGGATAGGGCTGGGACTGGTGCCTACCTCGGAGTGGTTGGGATGCTCTGGCTGCCCTGAAGGTCCTACTGTCCTGTGTTTTGGGGCCCTGGCGGCCTCTGTGGGGATGAGGAGGTGCTTGGTGGCCCACTCCTAGCACTCCTCCCGACAGGTTCCCATGCAAGGGATCGATCTCCTCCACATCATGCACTTGACTGGGAATGGATGCTGCCCGAATGTGGGCATGAGCCTGTGCCATGTGCGGCACTGTTGTGTGGTTCCATGATCCCAGACTCCTTAGTGGTGGCTTGTCATGGGAAAGTGTCCCATCACAGAGGCTGGAATAAGGGAGGCCTCTCCAGGGACCTTTTGAGAAGGACTGAGGGGTCCCTGTGTGAGAGCATCATGCAGCTGAGTGTTCCATGTGTACTCGTGCACAAGCTGTTGTGTGACCCCCTAGGCCAAGTAGGCTGAGCGATGAACACACAGCCCCTCGCAGCCTGCTGCCATGTATGTATAGGAAAAGATATAGAACTCACCTGAAGTGCCTTCCCCAGATTTGTCTGACGCCTGGGAGACATCGGGGGCAGACTGGCTCTGGAGTGAGGAGCAACTCTTGGCTAGTGAGCATGGTCGTCTGTCTGACCTGCTCCTCCTCCTCCTCCTCCTCCTCCTCTTCAACCCCGCCCTTGTGGAAGCTGACGCCTGGCATGTCTTGGCTGGACTCATCAATGACGGGGATGGGGGGGGAGGTGACTGGCTCCCCTTCCAGGATGGCATCAAGCTGGTGGCAGTACCAGCATGTGTGCAGTGCCACCCCAGAGCATCTGGTCTGCTCCTTGGCCTTATTGTAGGCCTGCCAGAGCTCTTGTATCTTCATGCAGACTTGGTTGAGGGTCTACTTGTGTACCTTTCAGCCGTAGATATCTCAGTTGCGCCTTCTGGTGTAGAGATCCTGGAGGTTGGTTTCCTTGCCCCAGACCTTGATGAGATCCAAGATCTCTGCATCAGTCCCTGGCCACTAGCAGCCGAGGGAGCTGCAGGAGTGCTAGCAGCCGTGGAGGACTCAGAGCATATTTCCCAGTAGGGTGCGCAGGAAGAATTTAAAACCCACCCACCTCATTAGCAGAGCCATGCAGCAGCGTGCCTGCAGCCCTTCTCTAATTAGGTACTTCTTCCAGAGTGCTCCTGATGCTCTAGTTGGAAGTGGAAAAGGTAAGCTGGTGGGCTTGATGGGGAGGAAGGGAGGTGGGGGAGAGTAGGAGCTGCTTTAAAAAAAGCCTGGGCAGCCAGCAACTTTCTGTTCCCTGCTCCCCTCTCTCTTCCCTCTCCCCGGTGGCAGCCGTTTTGTTGGGCTGCTTTAAAAAAAGGTTCCTCTGCCCTGTCCCTTTTCCCCCCCGAGGTAACTCCAGCTGCTTGCCTTCTATTCACGGTACAAGGCAGGAAGCACCCATAAAAGAAGAGAGAGCAATCCATATCTAAGAATGACACTGTGCTAACTTGGTGCTACAGTACTGAAACTTGCTGTCCACCCATGTTATTCAGACACTGCTTAGGTGCAGAAATAAAAATAAATGAATAAAATATGCAAAAGGATTTCATTCCTCAATGTTTCCACAGAGCTGAATTACACCAGCTTTGAAGAATGAAAGATCTGTGATATGTAAACAACTGAAATATTAAAAAACCCTGTTTCCTAGATAATAGAGAGCAATATGTGCACAAAAAGTGCTCAGAAATGAGCCCATTAAATAACAATCTTTAATTTCAAGCATAAAGTATATTAATACAAATCATAAAATATTTTGTTTGCTATATCAAGAAAATGAACAATTTTGTTTTACGCATCAAAGGAGCAGATACATGTAAGATACCAAATGATTACTCAAAATTTTGAAGTATTTTCTTTTTATTTGATTTCATATTAAATAAATAAATAAAGTCATGTACCTTGTTAATTATCCCTTGTTTTAGTATTTTTTTCTATAACATTTTAAATTATGTATGTAAATTATTTGTTAGTAACTGGCAGGTGCCATGGTGGCACACATTCGCACAAGCGCACATGACCTCAATATTGGTGTGCATAACGAAACTCACTCCACTCATGGACGGAAAATCTTAGTAAGAACACTGGTTCAAAGGTGCTGTGGTCAGCCATGGCTCCTATGCTGCTGAGGCATGGCATGGGGCTGGCAAGGCTGTCCTTGTGCCACAACCCCTTCTCCTGCACCCTGCTGCTTTAAATTTTCTCTGCAGGAAAAGGGGAGCAGTGGAGATGGCAGGTGTGGCCAGAGTGGCCACAAGCACAGCTGAGAGAGGCCTCTGGAGGCCAATTATTTCGAAATAGCAGCAGCTGAGCATCCACACACTATTTCCAAATAACAATTGTCAAATAAGCATTATTCCCTGAGGAAAGCAGGAGTACAGATTTCAAAATACCCAGCCCATTATTTTGAAACAACAGACTTGGTAGCGTGGTCGCTTTGCTTGTTATTTCATAATAGCTCCCTAGAGTAGACCAGGTCTTAGAGACGGCCTCTTACTCTGTGTGTGTGTTTAGTGGCTACTACGGTAGAACCCCAATGTCAGCTAGTCTCTAATCACTACTGTAATATAAATAAAACAACTTTAATATGGCTCCTATTGTAGTTGCAGCTAGCAAGAGATGTGAAGGGTAATAAGGAGGATTTCTTTAGGTATGTTAGGAACAAGAAGGTGATAAGGAGAAGTGCAGGCTCCTTACTGAATGGGGAAGGCAACCTAATGACAGATGATCTGGAATAAGCTAAGAACTCAATGCTTTTTTTGCCTCAGTCTTCACAGACACAATCAGCTCCCAGACTGCTGCACTGGGGAGTTAGGGTGAGCAGCCCTGAGTAGTGAAAGAACAGCTGAAGCACTATTTAGAAAAGATGGACATACACAAGTTGTTGGGACTGGTTCTAATGCATCTGAGGGTGCTGAGAGAGTTGGCTGATATGATTGCATAGCCATTGGCCATTATCTTTGAAAACTCATGGTAATTGGGGAAGGTCCTGGACGACTGGAAAAAGCAAACATAGTGCTCGTCTTTAAAAGAGAGGAGAATGCAGGGAACTACAGATTAGTCAGCCTCACCTCAGTCCATGGAAAAATCATGGATCAGGTCCTCAAGGAAGAGGAAGGCGATCAGGAACAGTAAAATATAGCTTCAGAGGGGTAGCCGAGTTAGTCCGTAACAGGAAAAACTTAAAAAACAACAAATAGTCTGGCCCACGAAAGCTCATGATACCATCTACATATTTAGTAGTAAAACACAGATTCACCAAGGGCAAGTCATGACTGACCAATATAAACACTTTCTATGTTAAGATAACTGAAATAGCAGATATGGGGAAGTGATGAGTGTGATATATGTTGACTTTAGCAAAGCTTTTGATAAAGTATCCCACAGTATTCTTGCCAGAAAGTTCAAGAAGTATGGCTTGGATGAATGGACTATAAGGTGTACAGAAAGCTGGCTAGATTGTCGGGCTCAACAAGTTGTGATCAATAGTTGAGGTCTAGTTGGCAGCTGGTACCAAGTGGAGTGCCTGAGGGGTTGGTTCTGGGGCTAGATTTCTTCAACATCTTAATTAATTATCTGGATGATGAGATGAATTACACCCTCAGAAAATTCACAGATGACACGAAGCTGGGGGGAGACGTAGATACTCTTGAAGGCAGAGACAGGGTTCAGAATGACAGACAAATTGGAGGATTAGGCCAAAAGAAACATGATGAGGTTCAACAAGGACAATGGAAGAATCCCCATGCACTATTACAGGCTGGGGACTGACTGGCTGACTGCAGTTCTTCAGAAAAGGACCTCAGGTTTACAGTGGACGAGAATCTGGATATTAGTCAATAGTGTGCCTTTGTTGCCAAGAAGGCTAATGGCATACTGGGCTGCATTAGTAAGAGCGCTGACAGCAGATTGAGGTCAGTGATTATTCCTCTCTATTCAGTACTGGTGAGGCCACACATGGAGTAATGCATCCAATTTTGCCCCTCTTCCCAACAGAAAAGATGTGGACAGATTGTAGAGAGTCCAGCAGAGGATAACAAAAATGATTGGGGGACTGGGGCACATGATATATGAAGAGAGGCTGAGGGAACAGAGCTTATTTAGTTTGCAGAAGAGAAGAGTGAGGGGAGATTCCAAAGAGGATGGAGCTTGGGTGTTCTCAGTGATGGTAGATGACAGAAGAAGGAGCAATGGTCTCAAGTTGCAGTTGGGGGAGGTCTGGGTCAGATATTAAGAAAAACTATTTCCCTAGGAGTGTAGAAGAAGCACTGGAACAGGTTGCCTAGGGAGGTGGTGGAATCTCCACCCTTAGATGTTTTTAAGGCCAGGCTTAACAAAACCATGGCTGGAATGATTTAATTGGGGTTGGCCCTGCTTTGAACAAGGGGTTGGATTAGATGACCTCCTGAGGTCTCTTCCAACCCTATGATTCTACCAGTGACTTACTTTAGTTCCAGCTAGAAATCTGAAAGGGAGAATGAAATGTTCTTAATGCTTTTACATATATACAAAATTAACCACCAACTCCAATCTCCATCCTTAAATAGTTCAATAATGTATTTGTTCGGTATTTTGTTGTAGCCATGTTGGTCCTAGGACATAAGGCAGGTGAGGTAATATCTTTTATCTGCTGGTGAATGAGACAATCTTTCATGCTTACAAAGAGTTATTCTTCTGGTCATTTTCTTAATTCAGTAGTTTCAAATCTAATAAAAACTGATATGAAGATATACTTTTGGATTTCATGAACTTGAGTTCTTAATTCCATTTACCACAATTAGGGAGCCTTCTGCATCTTAAATACATTTCTTAATCTTTGTACAGTTCTCAACCATATTTTTGTCTGAAACTGTCAATCCATGAAGTGTGTGATTTCTACAAGACTTGTATGAACAAAATGTCTGTGTTTCACTTACAGTACTTGCCAAGGAGAAAATGTTTAATATATCTAAGCAACTCCATGTGTCAGCAGAACAGAAAAAATGCTTCATGGCAAAGTAAGTGCCAAGACAAACTCAGAAATGGTTTCTTGTTTAAAATCCTGAAAAAATTATTTTCCTACAGAAGCCACATGTGTGCAGAAAAATTATTAATAGGTAGAAGCCATAAACAATTCCTATACCTGACAATTTAGCAAAAATGTCTATTTGACTTTCACTCTTCAAATACAAGACTGACCCTATCTATTCTACAGTCATCTTTAAAACACCACCACTATTTTGCTCTATATTGAACACTTTGCTCTATATTGGGGAAGGGTGGGAAAAGGTACAGCTACCTACTGTACATTTCAGAGAGTTTGTCTGTCTGTCTCCCAGCTGTGGGACATGCACTCTTCCCCCTGCTGTTCCTGCTGCAGCTGCAACAACCAAGGACAGGCACTACTCACCTGGCCCCAAGCTGCTGAGGTGAGAGAGGGATGGGGTGTCCATTCTCCCCAGCAGGGCACCCTGCATACTGAACCCCTCATCCCTAGCCCCACGCCAGAACGATTTAAAAGAAGAAAAAGAAAAGTTATGAGTTAAGGACCCAAGCAATCTTCTAGTAACGTATTTTAAAAAAAGAAAGAGTATACAAGACTACAGCACAAGCCTCCTGACAGACACAGACACAGAATAATTATGACTGAAGATGTTAGAAACTGATTAATTGAATAATCGTGTAACTGCATCAGATTTTTACCTGTCTGTCCAAACCCCCTCCCCCCACAAACATTACTTAGCACTGGAAAATGGGTACATTTTACAAAGATTAGTTTAATTTAGTTGATGTGTGGAGCATGGAAGTGCAATTTTATAAATTAAAAAAATAACTAGGGCAGCTCCCTGCTCGCTACGCTCACCAAACCCCCTCTCGGGGGGGAGGGTAAGAAACCCCAGCTGTCCACCCAGCCACTAAGGCCAGGATACAGCTGCACCAACCTGGGCCTCTCCTCGCCCTCCGCTGGGGCAGGCCCCAATCCCCCCCACCTCATCCCCTGCCACACCAGCCTTCCTCGCCCCAGTCAGCCCAGGCCCCTTCTCATACACACACACCACAACCCCTCCCCCTGTCGCGCCAGGCCCGGCTCTGTGGCCAGGGAAGACCAGGCCGTGGCACACCAGGCCCAGCCCAGTCAAGCCCCTTCATCCAGGGAAGGCCTGGCTCAGCCCCAAGGGGAAGTCTGGGCCACAGCACACCAGCCCGAGCCTCTACCTCCCCGCATCCCTGACTATGCCAACCCGGGCCTCTCCTTGCCCCTTCCCCCACTGCACCAGGCCCGGCTCTGCGGCCAGGGAAGGCCAGGCTGTTGCGCACAAGGCCAGGCCACAGCATGCCAGGCCAGGCCAGGCCCAGCTCTACCCTCGGTGTCCGGGAAGGGCTGGACCATGGCCACGCTGCACCAACCTGGGCCCCTCCTCGCCTTCTCCACCCCGTGGCTGCACCAGCCTGGGCCGCTACTGCCCCCTCCCCATGAAGCCAGGCCTGGCTCTACAGCCGGGGAAGACCAGGCCCAGCCTGGTCCCTGGGGAATGCCAGATCATGGCACACCAGGCCAGGCTCAACTCTGCTCCCAGCATTCGGAGAAGGCTAGGCCATGTCTGCGATATGCTATGCCAGGCCAAGCCCAGTCTGGCCCAGCTCTGCCCCTGGTGTAGGCTGGGCTGCAGCACGCCAGACTAGGCCCGGCTGAGCCCCCAGCGTTTGGGAAAGGTCGGGCCGCAGCTGCAGTGCACTAGGCTAGGCCCAGCCCTGCCATCCAGGTCAGACTGCGCCGCAGCATGCCAGGTCAGACCAGCCCCCGGGGAAGGCCAGGCTGCAGTGCGCCAGGCCAGGCCAGGCCCACGCCCCACCACCCAGGGAAGGCTGAGCTGCAGTGCACTAGGCCAGGCCTGGCTCTGACAGGGGAAGGTTGGGCCATGGATGCAGTGAACCAGGCCAGGCCCTGCCCCTGGGGAAGGCCACACCGGGCCAGGCCGCGACCACACCGCACCAGGCCAGGCCCTGCCCCCAGCATTTGGGGAAGGCCAGGCTATGGCCCGGTGTGTCAGGCCAGGCCCAGCGTGGCCCTGCCCCTGACATCTAGGGAAGGCCAGGCTGCGGTGCACCAGGTCAGGCCCAGCCCCTGGAGTCGTAGTGCACTAGGCCAGGTCTGACTCTGCCCCTGGCGTCCAGGGAGGGCCGGGCCACAGCCGCCGTGCACCAGGCCATGCCAGGCCAGGCCCAGCCTGCACCAATGTCCGGACAGGGCTAGGCCAAGGCGTGCCAGCTCGACTCTCCACGTGGCTGCTGGGGAGAGCCGGGCTGGCAGTGGGTGAAGCTTGGCTCCAGGGACAAGGCCTGGAGCAAAAGGGGCAGGACTAGGGTTAGTGCTTTATTCATATGTGCCTACCCCCAACCTGTGGACACTGTGACATGATGATGTCACTTTATCATCCCACAGAAAAATGGTTTTTTACATATATACAGAAATTATGCTAAAGAGCTCAAAAGATACATAGGTGCTATCACTAATGGTCAAACAACTGTTATGATTATTTAAAACTAAACAACAAACCCACAGGACAGAATTAAGTCCTAAGAATACAGTGAAAAGTTTCTTAATATAAAAATAAGAAACAAGAAATCATTATTAAATTAAAAAGGAATATTGACTACCTTTTTTAATGCACTGGCACTGATTCCAGATTCTGTTAACTATCACACAAAAGACCCAAGCCTACCTTTACCGTATCATTGTAACTTCCAACTTTACCCAACAACTGTGACACTGATGAGGTATTGGGTGGAAAAAGTCAATTATTTGCCCCTTCAAAATATTTTACATTTCAAGTGGTAAGATAAAGACTCAAACAAGCAAGTCCTGCAAAGCAATTCCCACAACCAGCACTGAAGTAATGTTTAAGAACACATAGCATTACAGGACTGCAAGTGCCATCTGAATGGATGATGCCAGTAGCCCAAAATCTCTACTCACTGATTTTTTTAATGTGTGGGCACACTGTATAGTGAATTGCAGGTTAACTCGAGAGCAAATTTATAACTTCCCAGCTATTAAATTGATTATTATTGTACAAATCAGACATTTCCAGAACATATTTGAATTATATTTTCAAAATTAGGTTAACAGACGATAGGGATAGGAGAGACATGATAGGATAGCTTTAATTGTCTACCGTCTAGTACTGGATTGCCACCTACATAATGGTTTAGCAGCCTGAGCTCCAGCCCAATCCACAACATTCACACTGCTAGTATTAAGTACACGAGCCAAAGCTCCATCAACGTGAATCTGTCTGCCTAGGTGGGAAGGCTCACTTCCAGCCATAGCACAGACATTGAGGTCAATGGGCAGGATTGTCATTTCAAATGATAGACATACATAGAAAAAAAAAAAAGCAACCATGAATGCTTTTGATGAAAGGAAATGAAATAATTCTAAAAAACAATTAAATGCTAGAATATTAAACTAGGAAGTTTTAAAAAAAGATTGATAAAATACCCAATGATTTCACTACAGTTATACTATGAAAAGGTTAGGCTGCATTAAAACTATATTATTATTTCTTCCAGCGATATCATTTAACTTACTGTATTGGTTGAATCTTCTTGTAAAATTCTGTCATATAGCTGGATGGCATCATCATACCTATATAAAGATACCATAGAATTAGAGGTAAATTTTAGAAAATGCTGATTTGATTGAATTATTTGGTTAAAAAGTTTATGATTGACTCCATACTTATGTAACAGCCTTGTTGCATTTTCTATACTTAGTATTAAGATGATCTTATCTAGCTGCCATGAAACATGTACCAGTCCCTGAATTTTACTGACCTTACATAAACAGTTACTCAAGCAAAATTCCTGTCAAGGAAGTCTTGAGGAAGGACTACAGCACCTGGACCAGAGGTGGCATGAATAAAGTGAATAGTAAACTGTTATTTACTCCTTCATATAACATAAGAACTAGGTAGCAGTTTAAAAAATACCCTATGAAATTAATAGGTAGCAGTTTAAAAAACACCACAGAAGGAAGTACTACTTCACAAAACAACCAACCAAACTATAAAACTCATTGTGAGTGGATGTTGTGAAGACCAAAAGTTTAGGTTCAAAAAAAGAATGAGATAAGTTCATGCAGGACAGGTCCATCAAGGACTATTAGCCAAGACTATCAGGGACAACCCTATACTCCACATATCCATAAAACTAACTGCCAAAAGGATTTGGCACTGACCACTGTTAAGACAGAATACAATGGTCTGGCCAAGCATAGCCTCGCTTACATACCTATAGTAAGAGTCCATTTGTCAAAGGCATGGACCAACATCTCTAGTTGAATCATAAACATTTGGAGAGAAACACGTAAAAGTAGGCAGAGCTGACCTTCACACTTTTCAGCAGGCTTGAAAAATAATTTTTACCACCCATTCCCTAACCATACAGATTCCAGTTCATCAAACCAATGTGTGTAAGCCAGAGCTAACAATTATGGGGAAGGATTAGCAAAACACCTCAAATTAACTTATTTTGCAGAAGAGTGGATGTAAAATTGGTCTTGCTTAGGTGCTTTAGCCTCCTGCTGCCACAGGAGAGCCCAGCAATCCATTCATTTCAATCCAAACAATAGGCTTCATATCAATTTACAGTTTCAAAACATTTGCAAGGAAAAGGACGGCAAACATCTGTTCAATGAAAATGGGCTTTTTCCCTTTTACATGACCAATATCCTGGAATCAGTGTGGCCCACATGCTCTACCTCTCAAAAGCCAACACAGTGAGCCGAGTGTTGCAGGAAATAGTTCATGCTAGATATAGAAGCCAAAATTTGCAAACTTGCTAGCTGCCACACCACAAGTAAATTATTTTGGAACAAGATACCAGAACTTGATACACGTTTCCAAAGGGGGAAATCAGACAAAGACTAGAGGTGCCCTAGACGGAGCCTACTCCTAGGGTCACCCTTGTGAGAAAAGTTCTATATTATGGACACTGAGCCTATTTGTAAGTTATCTAAACAATCCTATATAAAATGTAAGAGAGTAATAGTCCTTCAGTAGGCTAGAGCAAAAGCATCGAGAAGGGTTAGTTTTTTTATTTTACATTCTATAATGTTTCTGGAGTCCTTTCTAAAAATCCTATTAGGGCTTTTCCCATAAGGACAAAGCTTGGGAAAAGAGTTATATTCATCAGTTATTTGGGAAGGGCAATGGTTTTGAATGGTATTTGAAATTCTGGACCAGGTGAATTAAATGTTGGTTTATAGATGAGGCATGGATTTGTGTTGCCAAAACCTGTGTAGTGTTTTACTGTCTACAGTCTGAGGAAGGCAAGTAAAGGACCTTCTAAATCTATCAAGTCCAAATGGAAGATTACAATACTTGTAACAGTATTTGCAGATCCAGACTAACCCCTCTGATACTTACTACTTGTAACGTTGTGCTAGCCAAAAAACAACAGAAACACATAAGCACAGTAAGCCCATCAAAAACCATATTCGTTTTATAAAGGAAAGAACACTGAATTCATTCCCTCTGCTCCAAAAGTTACTGTCAGATAATTCCTTTTAAAAAAGATAACTACCTTTTTCAGACACAAATTAGGTTTTTAAATTCAGCCATTACCTTTCCATGTATTCAAATCGCATGCCAGTTAATCGCTTAACTCTGTGGCTTCCAGGGAACTGTCGTCTTAGCTCCTGAAGACAAAACTACATAAATAAAATAAATTCCTCTGAGTTAGTGATTTAACTTTTAGTGACGAACATTACTTATCAAATTAAAAGAAAAATCAGAAGACATATTTGTCACCAGCACTTCCTACCACAACCAGAGGAGAATCACAGCAATGCCTGGAAAAAGTCTCCTACTTCCTGGTCCTGTGATGCCACAAGGATTCCAGAATATATAGACAGGCCACAGACTCCAAGCGGAGAAAGATCCAGCCATTTAAAAAAAATAGTATTGTTTTCAGAGTTTAAAAGTTTAGAGTCTATGAGTAGAGCCTGGCAAATCCATGGATATTAGGGATGTAAAATCCCGTTTAATTGACTAACTGGTTGAACATATTATTTAACTGGTTAATTGATTAAAGGAGGGTGAGTGGGGACAGCCTGGCCAGAACAATCCTTCCCTGCAGCCCCCTCTGCCTGCAGGGCACCTGGCCGACAGAGGTTGTTCTGGCTGGGATGGAAAAGCCCATGCCTGCATCAGGCCAGGGCACCCCACAGGCCAGAGCTGCAGTGATGTCCCAGTCAGAGCAGCTCCTCCCTGCTGGGTGCGCAGGCCCATCGCACAGGAAGAGGCTGCTCCAGACTTTATATATGTGGGTATCTGCATCTTTGGTTTTGGATGTGGATATCTGTGGCTCATTTTTGTGGATGCTAATTTTGTATCTGTGCAGGGTTCTACCAACAAATCCAAACCATCTCCATTCCTGAGCTGTCTGTAACTCTGGGGTTCTACTGTATTGTTAATTTCCTTTCATCTTCTATATTAGATATTACTGTAAGTCTGAGACTATAATTTTAAGTTTGTGAGGAAACCTAAAAAAATACTCTTAGTCCAGTAGGCTGCAAGGCACTAATTAAAGTAACCAATGTGGTCTCTTATGGATGGATGTATTTTTGAAGTGCAGTGTCTGTTAAAATAAGCACGTCAAGCCCCATTTTCAAAAGATCTACTTAAGAAACAACAGATTCTATAGGGCCTGAGCACTTCTGGAAATCTGGCTAGTTTAGTGTAACCCTGATCATAGTTTTCTTCATTTATAAACCCATAATTCAAATGCTGACTTGGTCAAAGGTTCCATGAATGTTGCGCATTCAATAGTCCATGATGTTCTAACCCAGTGGATTCTGTTTTGCCTTTGTGACTGCTGTGGTGGTGATACATTTAAGTTCTGATTCTGCAGTTGGATCTGTGTTTCACTAAATCTGTTTGTTTACATTTACTTCAGACAGGCTAGCTGTATATGTAGGAATCTATCTGCATGGATCCAGTTGTAAAGTGGAGGAGCCATAGTTTGTCTACTAAATCTCTTGTGCTTTTAAAAAAAAATCTACTGCACAAGTGCAGAGCATATTTCTATATTGAAAATACAGAATATCCAGATATCACTGGACTATATGGTAGATTATGGCCTATAAAATTTCAATTTAAAAATGCAAATTCTTTTCTGATTATGAAAGTAAGGATGATATCACTCATTAGTTTTATTTACATTTTCCCTTGAAGACACTAAAACAGTATTTCAAGCAATTACAAAAAATTACTGCCAAATAGTTGTGGCTTTATATGATAAATTGTCATTCAGAGCAACAATTCTTGTCTTGGGCATTCACTCTGAGTGCTAGTAAACCATTTTTCTAAGTCTGGAGTCACGTTACATGAAATTGCACCATTGCAGTCTGGGCTCATTGGATACTAACAAGATCACGTTTTGTAGCTCTGGGTGATTCGGTTCAATGATGTTTCTTTGTGCTGCTTGCAACCGGGAGGGATGGGAATGAGTCTTTGTGTGCTACATTAGCACTACACTCTTCTTGGCTGCCTGAAAGAACAGGGAGGGAAACTGATGGCTTTGGTCAGTTCCTTCTTTCTCCTCTGAGCTTTCCATAAGATGAGGCAGGGTGAGAAGAATTAATTATACACACAGCTCCACCAGAGCTAAGGGTGTGAAGAAAATGTTTAAATGTTTTAAAAAGGGGGTGTGAGTTTCTAATAGAAATCTTGGCCTGATTCACTCCCTCATGATTGGAGAATCTAGGGTCCTAACCATTCACAATTTACTTATGGTAAAGCAGGGCTACTCAACATGTGGCCCGCGGGCCGCATGAGGTCCGCAGCCTGTTTGTTTGTGGCCCACAGTGCAGTTTGGGTTGATGCAGGGACTCAACACGCGGCCCACGGGTGGGAGCCAAGACAGAAAAGTAGTCAATATAATGGCCTCCTGTTGATATGTGTTTTAGTAGTTAAATTCCTGGGCTGTCATTACTCCTTAAAAGTGCTGTCAAATACTGCATTTTATTAATATCAGCAGAACTGAATTAAATGGGGCCTGCATGTTGTGTAGCCTTGCCTTAATCTTTATATTTGTGCCCGCCAGCTTGAAAGAAGCTATTTGCATATATTTGCATATATATTTGCATGTATATGCAACCACACTTAAGTTGCGGCCCTCAGCATGTGCTGAGAGTATCATTGTGGTTCCTGGGCCTTCCGAAGTTGAGTAGCCCTGCTCTAAAGTTTTAGATTGTTTTGCTTTTGAATACAGTTATGCAACAACAACAACAACAACAACAACAAAAATCTACATTTGTAAATTATGCTCTCACGATCATGAGTGCACACCACTGTACTTGTATGAGGTGAACTGAAAAAGTGAGCACTGTATACTTTGTATTCTGTATTGTAACTGAAATCAGTATATTTGAAAATGCAGAAAAAATCCAAAACATTTAATAAATTTATTATTAAAGTTGGTACTTTATTGTTTAACAGTACTGATTAATCACAATTATTTTTTGTGAGTTAATTGCAATTAACCACCACTCCTAATTACAAATAATCTGTCTTCAAGAATACTATATTTGTAACTTTTTTAAAAAAGCATATTTAAGTTTATGATTTTCTTTATATATCATAAAGTAGTAATAAAGGATATGGCCAAAATATTTGCTTTAATATTCATCTCTAAAAACACAGCAAGCAGCTGAATCACACATATTGGCTTTCTAAATGCCTTGTACAAGCACTGAACTGCGTGCCTCTTGTTAAATGCTAGCAGTCATCATGCAGTTAAATTCACATATATGGCACCAACACTTTATCTGTAAATGTTCGAGAAAGTGATAAAAATTTGAGAGTTTACAACAAATATTCTCTAGACATAATGGCAGTTTTAATATTATTCCTGATATTCAGCCCATATCAGAGTAGTTAGAAATATTTTCATAGCTAGAAAAAACATGACCTCCCTAAATAAGAGTTACACATTAAGGTGGGTGAAGGAGCTTTCTCCCCACTAGTACATTTCTTGAGAACCTACAAGTCCAGGCTACATACTTCCTAGTATCCAATAAAACTGTCCAAAGGACTGATATGGAATAGGTTCATGGCGGGCAGGGGAGGAGGAATAAAAAAACCCTTAAGATTTGATGGAAAATCAGCTTGACAACTTACCAATGCCAAGTCATCCCGACTACAGTCCAGAGCAGCAATCATCACTTGTTCATATATTATCCAAACTAGACACAAGAGAGACATATTAAATATGGAGAACTGATTTTTCATAATGATGAGAAACACCTAAAATGTATGTAAGATTAATGAATTCCATCTTTGTATACTTTTCCCTGTCACTCCTGCACATCATTACTGAAAGAGGAACATTTCAATGCACTACTGTAATTAATTAAAAGCACACTTGTGCATTTTTTATTGATTCAGTAACAAAGTATCTTTTCACATCTTGAAAGGCAAAAAGCTCTAATTCTTTGCTTTTCTTAACATTGTATCTAGTTTTCTGTTGAAACAGATCCATTATGCAATGCTCTGTGACCAGATCTGGAGAGCAGCCATATATGCTAGAAAGAAAACAACTTTTCCCCTAACTGTTTCACTTCCATACTGCTAGCGCAATATTGCCTTATTCCCTTGACTGCAAAAATTAGCTTATTCCACGACACACATTATTCGTATTAGGATGATGTGTACAGGGCAACTGAAAGTGAGGCCCCATTGTTCTATGCACTGTACAGAGAAAGAAACAGTCCCTATAAGGAGCAGCCTGGAATAGCCAATGCCACAGATGCCCAGATAACTTGTGGAAAAACAAATTAACCTTTTTTATAGAAACTGTATAAGAAAAAGCACAAATCTAAACAAAAAAGTTAACCTTTTCTCTTACCAGAATAAAGGCTACTGCTCACTGTACAGGTATTTCTAATGCAATTCAAAGAAAAATTACAATGTACATTTTTTTCTAAGTTACCACAAAAAAAATTAGATTTCATTGGAACACAAACAGACCAGGGCTCCTCTAGTCTGGTGTCTTGTCTCTAGTAGTGGCTAGCTCCAGAAGCTTAGCATAAGAACCCCGGTAGTGGACAGTTATACAATAACCTGCCCCCATGGAAAGCCAAGGACTTTTTAAAGTCACATTCAACAAGACTCAGATTTTCTGACCATCCATATAGTTCAGTCCTTCTTTCACCAAATGTTAAACAGTCAACAGCTTTTCCTAAGTTCTGCAAGACCATAATGTGTTCTTTTAAAGAGATGTTTCTTTTTATAAATTTGAAAGTGGTTTCCTTTCAGTTTTATTGGATATCATCTGTATGATGGAACACTGTAAACAGAGATACCCAATTTACCTTCTCTGTAGCATTCATTAATTTCTATTTTACATAAGTTCACAGTGCCTTCCAGCAGTAACATCTAACATCTGTCACACGTGATTCATTCTCTCTCTCTCTCCCTCCCTCTTTCTCCCAGGGGAGTTGGTGGGGAAATTTTGTGTATAACATCATCTTTGAATATTTGTTGCTTTATTTTATAGTTTTGCATTTTTCTATTGTGTTCTTATCTGTCTCTTTTCAAAACCCAAAAGCCCAATCTTTCAGTTCAGACTACATACTTGCTCTGAAAATGATAAAGACTGGACTGGCCTGCAACACAGAAGGCAATGGAATGGCCTACTGTGCAAAAGGCTCTGGTAAAGACAGTGGGCAGCAGTTCCCATAAAGATAGAGCATTCCACAAACCTAGGACCCTCCCATAAAAAAACGTAGCTTTCCTCTTAAGTGATTAACAAGATCATAAGACATGAAACTAATCCGCGGTTTTATTATTTAAAGAGACAACAATGGCAATCGCTGTCTTTGTTAGTCTCTGTGTTAGTTTCACTATCAAATCCACACGTACAGTCTGGGATTCTGGAACACTCTGTACAGTGAGGATGCAGAGAGCCGCTGAACCAAACTATAAACCCTATATATAATGAACACTACTTCAAAGCAGGGAGTGCAGCAGCACCCCTAATTCTAGCACTTATGCATGCAGTCCTACATTGCATTTATAATAGTTGCAGGAGGGAGGCAGCACATGCAAGACTCTTATTAGATACTTAAAAGACTCTTCATACCAAGAAGATTGAACTGTAATATACATAGGGTATGCTGTTTGCATAGATTATCCATATAATTATTTTAAAAGGACATACTATTTGAAACAGTTAGGATTTTAAGATCCCTCTTGCTGAAAGAATACTGACAAAAATCCAGATGCAAGCACTGCAAAAACAAACAAACAAACAAAACCACTGAAGGAAATAGCATGGTACAGGTAGCCAGCCACCTTTATAGTTTCTGGGAATATCTAAAGTTGAAAGATTTCTGGTAAAATATTATGAAAATGAGTGCAAGATATATATTTGCCAGATATTTAATCACTGGTTTTCTAAAGAAATAATTTATTAAATTTAAACAGGGACTTGTTTACAGCTTCTCAGACTTCAACTAAAAATATATACTTCATGACTATGGCTGCAAATATCTAATAGCAACTGTACAAGAATGGCTGGGAAATGAAAACATTAAAAGATGTATTGCTTGTATTAGGTTAACCAAATTATAAAAAGGAAAGCCAAAGAAAGAGGAATGAATATTAAAAACAAATCAGGAATATTTATCCATTCCTAATTGTATGGGATTCATATGCAAACCTATAAAGTACTAGCCAATTAGCCCGTCATAAGACGGGATTTTCAGGTCTCTCCTCCACATCGGTCTTCTCTCCTGAGCCTCCGGTCTCTCACTCTGTGTCTCTTTCTCTCTCTCTCCTCCTCCTACTGCCTCTCCCTCCCTCTCTCTCTCAGCTCTCCTCCGCCTTCTGCCTTTCTCTTCATCTCTCTCTTTCTCTTCTCCCCCTCCTGCCTCTCACTCTCTCTCCGCTCTCCTCTGTCTCCATCAGGGATGCACGCTCGTCCATGCCCCACCCCCAGCTGTGTACGTCACCGCCCCGCCCCCCTTTGCCTCCCGCCGTGGCGCTCGGCTGACCTCTGCACCACTCAGCCAGGCCGCCATGGGGAGCAAGCAGAGCAAGCGGCCGTTTGGGCTCCCCCGCAGCGGCCCGGCTGAGCGGCGCAGAAGTCAGCTGAGCGCCACGGCGGGAGGCAAAGAACGTGACTCAGGCAACAGCGCCGCCCAGAGGGGAACAGCCAGCATTTCAGAGTCACAGACACTGGGCTACTATATATACATATATATATATATACACATATATATATATATATATATGATTCTTGTCATGAAATATTTTGTTTTTTCTACTGCTCTTACATAAAAAGTGATATTGCATTGTTATTCCTGAACAACTCCCTTTTGGTCCGAAGCACTGTATGCCAACTTTCTGTCCAGAAAGACATAGTGTCATATAATTAAAATCCTCTGGAAATAGCCATTCTGTATTACAGAATATATTACAGAAACCCAGACATGACTAAACCATAGCATCACAAACACAATTCTGTCATAAGAACAGCTTTCATATTAAGTTCTACAACATAATATTACTTATGGCTTAGTTTAAGATATAACATTTCCTTATCCTTATTAAAAAACCCTCCCCTTATACTTTTTGCCATTCCTTGGAAATGCAGATAACCTGTTGAATGATACCTAAATCTCAGCCAAATGTTCAATATATTCTTATGACTTGCCAATGTGTACCCATCCTAAGGGCCGAACCATAGGTACTGGAACTATGAAAGGATGTGGATGCATTGGAAAGGGTCCAGCGGAGGGCGACCAAAATGATTTAGAGGGCTGGAGCACATGACCTATGAGGAGAGACTGAGAGATTTGGCTTTGTTTAGTCTGCAGAAGAGAAGAGTGAGGGGAAATTTGATAGCAGCCTTCAACTTCCTGAAGGGAGGTTCCAAAGAGGATGGAGAAAGGCTGTTCACAGTAGTGACGGATGGCAGAACAAGGGGCAGTGGTCTCAAGTTACAGTGGGGGAGGTCTAGGTTGGAAATTAGGAAAAATTATTTCACTAGAAGAGTGGTGAAGTGCTGGGATGGGTTACCTAGGGAGGTGGTGGAATCTCCATCCCTAGAGGTTTTTAAGTCTCGGCTTGACAAAGCCCTGGCTGGGTTGATTTAGTTGGGATTCATCCTGCCTTGGGCAGGGGGCTGGACTTGATGACCTCCTGAGGTCTCTTCCAGCTCTATGATTCTATGAATGCTGCAGCACCCCAACATGCCATTTATATACAGGATTTACAGATTGGCTCAATAGCTCTCAGTACCCTCACTATAAAAATTGTTCCAGTTGAGGGATGTAAGCGACTAGTCAATTATCCAATAAGCATAAGCTTATCGGATAGTCGATTAGTGACGTGATTAGTTGCTTCCCCCCACTTACTGCCTTTATCAGAAAAAGGCAGCAAAGGGAAGAGCAGGTGCTGGAGGGAAGCCAGCTTTAAATCTGGTTCCCCACAGCACCATCTCCACAGAGGGCAGGGGAGGTAGAGGCACAGTTGGAAATGGGGCAAGCCGGGACTAAAGCAGTCTCCGCTCGTGCTGGATCTGCTCTGATTCTCCTTTTGAAATCTACAAGAGCCCCGGCAGGGCTTTTGTACATTTCAAAAGCAGAAACCCTGCAGGGGTTCTTGTACATTTCAAAGGCTCAGGCGCTGCAGGGAGCTTGGAGCAAATAGGGGAGTCCCCCACCGGCCCCACGCTCTTTGCGGGACTTCTGCTTTTGAAATGAAATGAAAGGCTCAGGCACCGCAGGGAGCGTGAGGCCAGTACACCTCTGACTCCGCGCTCCCTGCTGGGCTTCTGCTTTTGAACTGTAGCAAGAGCCTGACAGAGCTCTTGCTATAGTTCAAAGGTGGAGGCGCCCTTATTGACTAATTAAATAGTCAATGGAAATCTCATTGATTATTTGATTAGTTAATCTAAATTTAACATCCCTATTCCAATTATAGCAAAACTTTTGAAATAATTTCAACCTACTGTCATCCCCAAGCTTGGATGCATATTCGTTAATTAATTCTCCTCCAACTTCCACTATCTGTTCACTGTTCCGATAGTTTTCTTCCCTCCACTTCCTCATTTTATCACGCATCTCTGAAAAACAAAATATAAGGTTATCATGCAATAATGTAATATGAAGTCTATTTCTGAACTGACTTTTAATCTAATCTCAACCATGTTCAAGAGATACACAAATGCAATTTCTACTAATAACAAAGCTGCTTGGGGATAGATTGATCCCTGGAACTTTGAACTTGTTACCTTACGACCATTATGGAGACTACTTAAAAGCAAGGAGTGAACACGTGTGTGTGGGGGGGGAAGTAATCTACTGAATTTGTGGTTTCAGAGGCTATTAGGTGAATAATCTAAATGTCACATGTAAAACAGGCTCCGTGAGAATACAGATTCAGCTCTGAGCATTGTCAATTCTTGTCCTTTAAGATCCAGTGTTGATCAGTTTAGTATCAAACTGTTAATGTGTGTAGGGCTTTAAACAAAACGAAGCCTACACAAATCTTAAAAACTGAGGTCCTCCCCAACTGGAGATGACAGCAAATTGAAGATGAGGTCCTCCCCAACTGGAGATGACAGCAAATTGAAGATCTTATTAAATCTTGCTAAGGATTTACCTTAGTATTTATTCTGAGTAATCAATTACCCTCTTTCTACCTTGGCTGCCGCTTGTCCATCTGGCTGTCATGCTTTCCGACTTTGAGTGAGTTATATTTGAGTGAATATGTATAAATATACTTTGGAGGGCATTCAGATTCTCCTGCATGGAAATCTGTACTATACAAGATATTTCTGATCATCTATATTGGGAAGGAAGGAGACTCCGTGGATAGTGGACAAAGAAAAACAAAACAAGTGAAGTTTCATTTTGAACTTAGCTATAAAACAAAACTTTATCATACTAACAAGAAAAACAGAACTCCTATTTTCAAACCTGTGATTGGTATCTGCAACATAACTTTTTCTGTTAACTTTCCAAGTAATTTTCAGCATCCGCAGGAACTATAGCTTTCCTGTAGCCAATAGGTCTTGCTATTTGTTTTTCAATTTGACCTTTCAATTGCAATGATAAAAATCTAATTGAAACTAGTATTTTATGTTAATGTATGATGATATGAAATGATTTAATAAAACTTTCCTCAAATGCTGACGTCCAGATTGAGACAATTCACTTGTACTACTAAAATTAAATCAGACAAGAACGTTGTATAAATGTATATATTTTAGACTTTTTACTGGACATATTTTCTAGACATCAAAGCAATTTAACTTTATAAACATGGCATCATCCTCTGCTCAGAGAATTTTTAAACTAAAATTCTTATTGATGTTTTATTTATCATATTTGCAAGCCACCACCAAAACTGTTCTTTATTTATATATAACAGCTCTATGGGAATAAATTTGATTTTGGAAGAGGTCAGCAATAATATAAAAATGCAACTGATAAATATGAGACATTTTTAAAGCAAAAATAAATAACTGCTGTAAAATTCCATTCTAGGAATGTTCTGTGTGTTGCCATGATGATATGCAGCTTGAGAAAGGAGGCATGAGAATAAAGGCTTTCTTTGTGAAACAGTAAGTGGGACCTAAATGTGAAAATTACCAAAGGAAACCACTTCATCTCTCCATAAGATAGAAAGGACACCAAGCTTTCAATTTTAAAATTTCAAAAGAGCATTTACTATGGATCCAATCTTAAAAAGTTCCAGACCTGATCCTAAGGTCAACTGTAGTAGGGCGTATTCACCATCATACAACAAAGGTGAATTTAGACAGTTTTCTTGCATTTCAAAATACACAATAAAATTTGACAGTTTAAAAATAAACACGGACCCTTTTCCATCTACCAGAAGAGATCTCACTTCTTTCATAAAGCTGTACTGTGCCACATTTTGTATTATGAAAGTCAACCATAACCACTACATAGGTCAAATTAAATGGTTCTTGACAAATTAAATGGTTCTTGACACAACGATCGGTGGCAATTTAAAAATTAGACAGCAAGAATATGAGTGAGCACAAATGTATCACACAAACTGACTGTGTAAATATACATAAAATAAATAAGTCATCTAGTTTTCACAAATTCATTTACTTGACAACTACTAAAGCCTCCATAACAGTATAACTTTCAAATGTAATACTGTCTAAGCTATTAACAACATTCATGTCAATCATTAATCACCAAAGTAGGCTTTTCAATGATGGAAAAAAGCAAAACACAGAACATGCTGTATCCTTTGACCACTGAAAGTGAGAAAGCAAGTAAAATAAATGTTCTAGCATAAATACAATGCAAGATATGTTAGCTAGATTATAAAGTACTGTATTATGAACAGAAGGCAGAAAATAAATGTTGGTAACAACATAAGCAGACTCATTTGGGGGAGGGGAAGAGTGTTAAGAAACATCAATTGTGTCAATCAGGCTACATTTTTAGGGAAAGTACATCTGTACAGTGTAACAAGGGGCCGAGCAGTAGCAATGCTGGACTCTGGCAGTGGTTTGGGGAGGTTATTTTTATGTCGCTATGTCTATAAGTTGATCTAAAAGAACTGATGGGCTTGTTCATATTAGCGTAGTTTAAAACAGCAGGTGACTCCCGGCCCGGGGCCTGCCGCCAGCACCTGGCACCAGAGGGTCCGCCCTCTGCTCACAGAGGGCCATGAGTGGGAGGCTGCTCCCAGGCACTGGTTAACTGGCAGACAATAAGCATCATCTGGGAAGGGTGATGCTTATCAAATTGCTGGTTACCCATTCACAACCCTAATCCAAACTTCTGACTAGAAGTCTTCACAAGAAAGAAAATCCTCATCTATAATGAAGACCAGTGCTTTTATCCATTGCTCCATGTTGCCACTGTGACCGCTCAACAACTGTGGTTAGCTAAGATAATGTTCAAGAACCTTACTTTTCTCTGTGGCGATGCCAGTTTTACAGTTATTTCATAGGGTGAATAAAATAAAACTAAACATTGTTTTATGACAATAAATAAAAGATGCTTAGAATTAATTTCAAACAATTTACAGAGTATAACAAAAATATCCACAATCTTTTAATGTGAATCTGGAATATAAGGGCAAAGTCAGAATATAAAGGTAAAGAGAAAGCTAAATAATTATTTTTATAGACAATAAATTTGAATCCAATTCTTAAGATGCATGAGGGGAGTAATTTTGTCTTCCATGACTGAAGCAGAATTTTCTGATTATTATTTACCTGGTTACTGTTACAACTCCAGTTTGAAAGCTGTGTGCTAGGAATCAATTTGGGACTCTTAACTTCACTACAAATTAAGCTGCCCCATTTATAAATTTGCACAAAGCAAGTCTGCCATATATTGTGTTTTTAATGTTAATGTTTTTAATGTTAATATATATGTTTTGGGGTTTTTTTTAACAATTTTTCATTAAGTTTTAAAAGGATGTGGGCAGCATTCCTTATAAGCTATGCACTTGTGCCACCACTCAAGAACGATTCAAATGCTATACAGTTGATTAGCAGAGTGACCACTGTAAAGATGTTAAGTATCGAGTAATTAACCAATCGAATAGTCGATAGGGAGCCTCTGCCTTTGAAGTGTAGCAACAAAATGGCAAATGAAACTTAATGAGGATAAATGTAAAGTAATGCACATTGGAAAAAATAACCCCAACTATAAATATAATATGATGGGGGCTAATTTAGCTACAACTAATCAGGAAAGAGATCTTGGAGTCATCATGGATAGTTCTCTGAAGACGTCCACGCAGTGTGCAGCAGCAGTCAAAAAAGCAAACAGGATGTTAGGAATCATTAAAAAAGGGATAGAGAATAAGATGGAGAATATCTTATTGCCCTTATATAAATCCATGGTACGCCCACATCTTGAATACTGCGTACAGATGTGGTCTCCTCATCTCAAAAAAGATATACTGGCATTAAAAAAGGTTCAGAGAAGGGCAACTAAAATGATTAAGGGTTTGGAACGGGTCCCATATGAGAAGAGATTAAAGAGACTGGGACTTTTCAGCTTGGAAAAGAGGAGACTAAGGGGGGATATGATAGAGGTATATAAAATCATGAGTGGTGTGGAGAAGGTGAATAAGGAAAAGTTATTTACTTGTTCCCATAATATAAGAACTAGGGGCCACCAAATGAAACTAATGGGGCAACAGGTTTAAAACAAATAAAAGGAAGTTCTTCTTCACACAGAGCATAGTCAATCTGTGGAACTCCTTGCCTGAGGAGATGGTGAAGGCTAGGACTATAACAGGGTTTAAAAGAGAACTAGATAAATTCATGGAGGTTAAGTCCATAAATGGCTATTAGCTAGTATGGGTAAGGAATGGTGTCCCTAGCCTCTGTCAGAGGGTGGAGATGGATGGCAGGAGAGAGATCGTTTGATAATTACCTGTTTGATTCACTTCCTCTGGAACACCTGGCATTGGCCACTGTTGGCAGACAGTATACTGGACTGGATGGACCTTTGGTCTGACCCAGTATGCCCATTCTTACGTTATGTTAACAGCTCTAGGGCTGTTGCTACACTTCAAAAATGAAAGTGCCAAAGCCCAGGGTCAGCTGGGAACTCTGCAATGGTGTTTCAAAGCAGCAACACTGCACGGAGCCCGGGGTCAGGTGGTGAGTCTCTAGCTGACTCTGGGCTCCATGTGGTGCTGCCGCCGCATTTCAAAGTGGCAGCACCACTTGGGAGCCCAGGATCAGCAGGGGAGTTCCCAGCTGATCCTGGGCTCCAACTGGCGCTGCCTCTTTGAAATGCCACAAGGAGCCTGACGCCCGGCTGCCCATGGCATTTCAAAGCAGCATTGCTGCACAGAGCCCAGGGTCAGTCCCCAGCTGACCCCGGGATCTGTGCGGCGCTGCCACTTTGAAATGCCGGGTGGAGCCTGATGCCGGCCTCCCCATGGCATTTAAAGCGGCAGTGCCGCACAGAACAGCTGAACCTGGGCTCCGTGCAGCACTGCTGCTTTGAAGTACCCTCCTGTTCTTCCCCCTGTTGCTGCCTCTATCTGATAGAAGCAGGAAGGTGGGGGAAGCTACTAGTTGATTAGTCCTTCACATCCCTAGACCATAGCTAGATTTTTATTTCTATTTTATTTATGGTGGAGCATATTTGTACATGCCTCAGTGCACAAAAAGAAATGTACTTTGCACATGGATGGAAAAAATCCGCACATGGATAGAAAAGATTAGAGGGAACACTGGTTGTGGGGATTTTTGCTAGCTTCTATTTTGATGAGACATATGTAACAAGATTCTATACAATTAATTATTGCTCACAACTGCTCAAGGGATTACTGGGGGAGCAAATACTGATTTACTATTAAAATGACCTAAAAAAATGCTGTCAGGTGACAAATCAAGATATATTCTGAAGGATTATGGCTTCTTTCACCTGCCTTTCTGAGAGTGCAATGTCCTTCTTCTGAAGCTGGTACCCACTGAAGAAAAAATATGGACTAAAATTCCCTAATAACAAATTATCCAAGATGTGTTATTAATCAAAAGACGTGACTTTATTTTTAGCTGAGACTGAGTTGATTATGCAATTCTGCTTGCGTGAGAGTGAGAAAGAGTGGAGGAATCTTATTTACTTTGTATAACTTTGAGCCTTGACATGAAAACCAAATGTAACTTTACTTGGCTTCAGTCACCCTAACTGATCACTGCCGTCTGTGGTTCAAATTGACTTTTGTTACGTTGTCCAACTGATGTTGCACAATACCAGTTTCTGATATGGCTTTTATATAAAATCCTTTTTATTTTTTCTTCATCAATCAAATTCATCCCTGGAGTAACTGTAACTAAATCAATGGAGTCACACCACAGATGTATCTAATCTGTGATTAGTTTGCACTTCTGTCAATAGACACTTATCCCAATAGACCCTCACTAGTAAAACCACTGGGGAAGGGGGAAATAAAAATAATAATTCCTTAGCATTTGTTATAACCTGATCTACTGACATGATAGTTTTACTAGCACAGACATCATACTTTTAGGCCTACCTTAATGCTTTTCAAGAGCCTGAGGTGAAGGGACACCTATTCTACTGTTGTTTGCACAACATATTTTACTAAGCCTGGGTTACAAATTGCATAAGGCATCTGATTTGCACAAACCAAGTTGAAGAAAAAAGGAACATCAAGGAACTGTGTTCTTTCTGGCATGGCTTTTTACTGCTTACACTTAGTTACAACTAGGGATGTTACATTTTGATTTATCAGCTAATCGAGCAGTCAATGGAATTTCCTTCGACTACACGATTAGTCAATAAGAGGGGGGGTGCTCGCTATCTCTGCTGCGCCTCTGCCTCCTGCGGCTCTTGCTACATTTCAAAAGCAGAGGCGCAATGGGGAATACAAGGTGAGTGGGGACTGCTGCTGACGCCTGGTCCCAGAAGTTGCGCCTCTGCTTTTGAAATGTAGCAAGAGCCGCCTGCAGCTCTTGCAACATTTCAAAGACAAAGGCGCAACGGGGAACCCGGCACAAGTGGAGACTGAAGCAGTCCCAGGTCACGCCCAGTCCCCCGCTGCACCTCTGCCTCCCCCGTGGAGACGGTGCTGGGGGGAACCAGCTTTTAAGCCAGTTCCTCTCAACACCAGCTCCTGCTCCCCGCCCCACTGCCTCTGATAGTGACTAGTCAAGTAGTGACTCGACTACCCAATAAGCATATGCTTAGCGGGTAGTTGACTACTCAACTAGTTGCTTACCTTCCTATTTACAATCCAGGTGAAATGAGGCCTAAGTATAGAGCAGTGGTCACCAACCAGTAGATCAGGATCTACTGGTAGATCTTGGAGCCTCTGACAGGTGATCCTGACTGCTTTGGCCAAGAGGCTATCAAGTGCCAGCACTTCAGCTGCTCCTCCCCCCACTGCTGCTCAATTTCTGCCCTTTGCCTTGGAGCTGTTCCCTTAGGAGCCTCCTACTTGCTGTGCAGGGCAGGAAGGAAAGGAGGGGATGCTGATGTCAAGATGTGCCCTCTCCCACCCTGCATCATATCTCCACAGAGCAGAGAGGGGCACAACAGGATTTGAGATGGAGTTTGCTGGCTGCTTTTGAGAGTGGTGCAGGGCTAGTGTAGGGGTGAGCCTGCCTCAGCCCCACTATACCACCACCCAGGAGCCACCTGAGGTAATGAGTGACCAGCTGGAGCCCAGCCCAATCATGAACCGCCTCTTACACCCCAAGCCCCAGTCCCGAGCACTCCTATATCCAAATGCCCTCCCAGAGCCTTCACTTAGAACCCCCTCCGGTACCCTAACGGCCTGCCCCAAGCTCAGCTCAGAGCCCTTCTCACACTCCAGATCCCTTAAGCCAAGACCAGAGCGCCTGCACCCCAACCCTCTGCCCCAGCCTGGTGAAAGTGAGGCAGGATGGGAGGGAGGACAGAGTGAGCAGGGGAGGGGCTTCAGAGAAGGGATACAAAGGAGGTGGGGCAAGGGTATTTGGATCTGAGGTAGATCTTGGATTGCACTTAAATTTAAAAAGTGATCTCGTTCTTAAAAAGGTTGGAGACCACTGGTATAGAGAATTGGCTTGTACAACAATGTCAAAGCAGAACATGGAAAGTGTTACTTTCTTCATGACATTAGCTCACCAACTCCTCAGATGTTGGCCAAGATTCTGATTTCCCAACCTACCACTTGCATAGTTTGTGCCTCTGGCAAGCTAATTACCACACACTCAGAATTCATGTCCACCCAGAAAATTACACAAAAGTGAAGTGCTCCTCCCCAGCACTTCAGGTGCACGTTTCTAGCTCCTGGAGAAGTGGGTGGAGAGAAAAATCACTGTGGGGCTGTGGGCACCCATAGACGTAGTTGGGGAGAGCAATGGCACTCCAAACAAAGGTGAAACATGGGCTTATGTATCACTGGCCTCCCTCCCCCACAACTTCTGTGAGGGAAGAGCTGTCCAGGTGAGGGAGGGGGCCACTCCAGCTCACTGATTCTGCAGTTGGATGCCACGTCCCTAGGTCCTAATGACAATATTATTCCCCTTCTATGGGTGCTGATTTCCCTGCATGTCCATTACCCTGTTCCTGTATAAAGGTGTGTGTCCATGGTGCGAGAGGGCAGATGGGGGCTGCTGGCTTTGAGGAAGAGGAAGGAAGGAAGAGGCAGTGCAAGTGAGAGAAGGGGGATAGAGACAGGGAGAGGGGAATGCAGAAATGAGAGACGGTAAATGGGGCAGAGAACAGGGAGAGGAAAGCAGAGGGGATGAGACAGGGAGTGGGGGATGGGAAGGGAAGAGCAATGGGGAAGAGGGAGTGGAAACCTGGTAACGCAGCATCTCTTCAGCAGCAGCTGGGGTTCCCCCATTAAGCAGGTTCATCTAAAGCCCAAAACCCATACCTGGACCACCCTCCCCCACTCCTGGGTCCCAACACCCTAAGCTACAACTACCTGCACCCAGGAACCCCCACACCAAGTCTTACTCCATAGCCTCTGATGCCAAGCACCCCTCATGCAACTCCCCCATAGGGTTCCATTCTTCCCACACCCAGATCCCTGCTGCTGAGCTCCAACCACCTTCACCTGGACTCCACATGCAGAGTCCCATTGCCCCTACACCAAGAAGTCCCAAACAAGCACTTGTGCATTCAGACCTCCTCCCCAACCACCCACACCCAGACTGCCCCACATCAATCCCCCTCACTGCACACCTGGAATCTCCCACGCTAAGCCCCCCCATACCCGGATCCTGCTGAGTTGAACCTGCCCGCACACCTGTCTGCCTGGCACAGAGGGGCAGAGCGCTGGAGCGTTTCTGGGGCAGGCCAAAACCTCGAGCGGTGTCAGGGTCGGGTGCAGCCTCACCACGGAGTCCCTGCCCCGTGAGGGGGTGCGAGTGGGGGCTGCAGGGCAGAGGGCAGTCCCCCCCCCCCATCCCCGTCATGCTCGAACCTGCGCAATTTGTTCTGCAGGAATAAAAACTGCAGCATTTTAAACAATTTTGTGCAGAATTTTTATTCCAAGGCAGCTACAAGCCGCTGCCCCGGCCCAGCACTCCCCCGGCCCCCGCGTGCGGGGAGAAGGGAGGGGGGCGTCCGCTCCACCCCAGAGCCAGCAGCACAGGCCGGAGCCAGGAAGACCCGGCTCGCACGGACCCGGACCCCGCCCCCGCGGCGGAGCTCTCCGCAGGCCCCAGCCAGGCAGCCCGGGCCCGCAAGCCGAGGCAGGCCCCTTTGCCGTGCCGGGGAGCCCGGGAGCAGTTACCTTCCCAAGTCACATCGTACAGTTCCGAGACCTTCGCCATCTTGCCGACGTAACGTCCCACGTCCTTCTGCGCTAACCTCTCTGAGCATGCGCCGGGGCGCTGCGCACGCGTAGTGGTGTTTGCTGAAGCCGCTGACCTCCCTGGGGCTGCGAGCGGGCGCCCGGTTGTGCCGTTGTGGGGCGGCGACTGGCAGAGCCTGGCTAACGGGAGAGCGGCTGCGCAGAACGGTCCCACAGCTGGAGGCAGGGGACGGCAAGGGGCAGAATGCGGGACGGGGTACTAGGAGCTGGGGTGAGGCGCTGCCAGCAGGGCAGGGGGGGACCCTCAGGCAAAGGTGAGCCCTTTGCCCTGGCAGCAGCTATGGGGTGCGTGGCAGAGGGGCTGTCCCCCCCTCAGTACCCGCTTCCCAGAGCTGAGCGCTTAGAGGCGCAGCCCAATACCAGGACAAGACGGGACTCCATCTGCAAGGGGGCATTGGCCTGCTGAAGGGGACTGGAGCCGATGACTTGTGTTACAGACACTCACACCCTCTAAAAACTGTGATGGGCAGACCTGGTTTTAGCGGTTAAAAAAGTGAGTTATTAGATAATAATGTCTACATCCTCCCTGAATGCAGTTTCACATCTTCTGAGCACTTCATTACTTACCTTCATTAATACTGGGCCGATAGAGGACATTGTGCTATTTAATTCCTATTTACTACTAGGTAATACCTGAACATACACAAATGCTAGAAGTCTAAATAATAAAATGGATGAACTAAAGTGCCAAGTTTTAAAGGAGGATATTGATATAATAGGCATCATGGAAGCTTGGTGGAATGAGGACAATCAATGGGACACAATCATACCAAGGTACAAAATATATCGGAAGGATAGAACAGGTCATGCTGGTGGGGGAGTGGCATTGTACCAGATTGAGGTGTCATTAGGGGAGGTTTTGGAACCAATTGATAAACTTAACAGTAACAAGTCACCGGGACCAGATGGCATTCACTCAAGAGTTCCTGAAAGAACTCAAATGGGAAATTGCAGAACTATTAACTGTGGTTTGTAACCTATCCTTTAAATCAGCTTCCATATCTAATGACTGGAAGATAGTTAATATGACACCTGGCTGTGGCAGTTGGAGGGGGGCCATTCTAGCTCAGTTGGGCTGGGGCAGGCTCCCCCTGCCCCCAGTGCCCCTCCCCAGTTAATCAGTTAAACTTAACCTTTTACCAGTTAACTAATTAAATGGGATTTTACATCCCTATTGTTTGCCTTTCTCTGTAGTTTGGAGAAGAGGAGGAAGCCAAAGGTCACTTGCTGGTTAGACCTAGAGTGGTGGATTCTCTGTAACTTGAAGTTTAAATTGTGATTTGAAGATATCATTAACTCAGTCAGAAGTTATGGGTCTATTACATGAACGGGGGGCAGAGGTTCTGTGGCCTATAACATACAGGAGACCAGTAGGGATGTAAAAGGCTGGGTTTATCGATTTCTGTTATTGGTTATATGCGGGCTCCTGCCCTACTCCTGGGGAACGGCTGCCACCTCTGCATTGCTGGCTCTGTATCTTAAAAGCCCGCTGAAACAGAGGCAGCAGCACGGGGCTGCAGTTGGTGCATGCCTGGAGTCGGCTTAAAAGCCAGCTTTGTACTCTACAAATCACCATCAGTGGAGAACCATTAGAAAATGTGGACCATTTTCCAGACCTTAACAGATATCTCTCCCAAACATCTGTATCAGAGGCAGCAGCCAGCTCCCTAAGAGCTGTGGGTGTGTGTAATAATATAACTGCTGAGATTTTGCAGCAGTTACACAGTTACCCACTTTTTAACATCTCTAGAGACCATACTAGATACCTGGAGCAGTTAATAATACTGCAGCCCAGCTCATGGTATTCCTGGTCCTGCAGGGGAAGGGCCTGAGCCAGCAGTCATTTGAAGCTAGTGCCAGGGCATCCATGTGGACCAACATGTGGCTGCTTAGCCATGGCACTGGACAGGAGCTGCTCCAGGAAATGGGAAGGGGATTGTTGAAAATGAGAAACATGAGATGAAACACAGTTACAAATCCACACCCGGCACCCTGCCCTCCTGCACAACCACACAGCCAGTTCTCTGTACAATTATATACACAACACAGTCATGCCTCATGCAAAATGTACCTTAGCCATCTTGCACCATCACATACACCTCACCCCCGACTTTAAAAACACAGATTCAAAGTTCTATAGTGTCATCCCAACTTCCCTGGGGAAAAAAATCACATGTACACCTCAGAATCACCCCACAACACACACAAAAAAACACAGTGAAAAAAATCACAGTACTTAAGAGTGCACTGACAACTTAAGAGTGAAATTATTTTACAAACATATGCAAGTCTTTAAAACAGTCTTAAAATGAATTCACAACTAAATGAGACTGGGCATGTTTGGATAATTGAAAAAAGTGAAAGTCTGATAAGTTCCTATCAGAGTGTTCTGCTTTGCTTCAATAATGAAATAGCTATGACAAGAGGGGAGAAACCATTGACCTTCCCATTTTGGCCTATTTGACCTAAACTCAGAAAGATCTGGCTTTACTCACTTAAAATGTGTACAGATTATGAGGTACCTACTAATCTAGTTTCCTCTTTTGGTATTAGGTATTCTGCTTGAGCCCATCACCAGTGTGGCTCTGTCATCCAAGCAGCCTTACATATGAGCTGCCTATGACTGATATAACAGCAGAAAGATCAGAGAGGAGATGGATCTGCAGCTCCTCAAAAGTCAGGCTTACAAAAGCATTTTTCTTAACATCTTCCACTGTTGTACTGTTTTAACTATTTTAACTCTTTGTTTATCTAACTTTGCTTGCCACAGGGATTCTGAAAAATCCACACACAGTACCCCTAGGTGACATTCTCATTAATATCACAAACATTGACGGCCTTGTTGATTAAACTCCACATCAAGCACTACATTCCAATTGTGGTGAAATTAGTGAGTTTTCTCATTGAGTTCAATAGGCCAGAGTTTCACCCCTTTTTCAGTTTGAGATTGATTTGGCCTATGTTAATTGATTTCTGCCTAGATTTCTCTCTCCACGCTGTGGACCATTTTCCAGACCTTGGCAGATACCCAAACATGCAGCATTGACACTGAAATTGAATGCAGGATCTGGAATGCCAACACATCCTTTGGAAAACTATTCAAATGAGTCTTCAATTAAAGAGATCTGCAAACAGCTGCCAAGATTGTAGTTTACAAGGCAGCTTTCACCCCCACCCCTCTCTATGGGTATGAGATTTGCATAATCTACAGATGATATATCTCAAGAAACTGGAGTGTTTCCAGAAGTGCTGCCTCAGGAAGATTTTCAGGATCAGCTGGGAAGACGGACACACTAACATTAGCATTCTTTCTACTGCTGACATCAGCAATATAGAAGCACAAGTCATGAAACACTAACTTTGCTGGGCTAGCCACTGTGTACATATGCCTGATACTTGCCTCCCAAAGCAAGTTAGTCAGTTAAGTCAGGGTTCAGGGAGGGCAGCAGAAGCATTTCAAAGAATTACTGAAAGTACAGAGGCTGGCAGCTCAGGAAGGGCAGCTGCAGGCTCACCCAGCTCCACCAGGCCCTGACCTAGGTCCCTAGCAGTTGAGGAACAGGTTCAACGGGGAATCCTACTGAAATATGCTGTGCTTGTTTCAGATACTCTGTCACCCTCCCTGGATCACTTCCTACCATTGTCTCTGGTGAGGCAGTCCATGGGGGTTCAGGGTCTCTAGGGTCCACAGCATAGGTTGCTTTCTGGGGCTCCATTAATAATAGGGGTCCAAGGTTGTCCTTGTGTCTCTGGCCTTTGCAGGCATGGATTGTATCTGATCCTGAGCACAAGTTTCCAGCCTAAGTCCTTTCTTTCCAGCATCTGACCCAGAATGATCTGGGCTTCTTCCCTTTAACTGATGTAGCACCTGGAGCATGCTCAGATTTAAAACAAAGAAAAGGAAGTTTTTCTTCATTCAGCACACAGTCAACCTCTGGAACTTGCCAGAGGATATGGTGAAGGCTAGGACTTTAATAGGGTTCAAAAAAAGAGCTAGATAGATTCATGGAGGTTAGGTCCATCAATGGCTATTAGTCAGGATGGGTAGGAATGGCATCCCTAGCCTCTGTTTCTCTGGAGGTGGGTGACAGGAGAGGGATCACGTGAGGATTACCTGTTGTGATCCCTTCCTCTGGGGCATCTGGTATTGGCCACTGTCAGCAGACAGGATACTGGGCTAGATGGACCATTGGTCTGACCCTGTATGGCCATTCTTATGTTCTCAAAAAAACAACAAATGATCCGGTAGCACTTTATAGACTAACAAAACATGTAGATGGTATCATGAGCTTTCGTGAGCAAAGCCTACTTGTTCAGATGACCGGAGTTTTGAGTTTAGGATGGTGCAGACACAAAATAAATAGGAGAGAAGGTGGGGGGGGGGGAGGAGACAGGGAGTAGACTCCTATGTCAGGAAGGATATTATCAATTGACTTTGATTCTTATCTGCTTCATTTTAACTACCCAATCTTCAGATACTTACTGATTCCCTCTAGCTCTCTGTCTCCCACCCCCCTGCTTTTTTTTTCTTCCCCACCCCCTTCTCTCCTATTTATTTTGGGTCTGCACATCCTAAACTCAAAACTCCAATCATCTGAAGAAGTGGGCTGTGCCCACGAAAGCTTATGATACCATCTACATGTTTTGTTAGTCTATAAAGTGCTACCAAACCATTTGTTGTTTTTTTCTGTACAGACTAACTCGGCTGCCCCCTGAAGTTTATGTTCTCAGTTCACCCTACGGGGTGGGACGTCCACTGTCCATAATGTGGGTTTAATCCTGTCTTGGCTAGGGTAGGGAATGCCTGCTCCATCACAAATTGTTAGAGCTGGAAACACAGACATATGTTTTATGTCCTTCTTCCTCTTGGAAATTAAAACATTTAAGACATTTCTCAGTGAAACTGAGCAGTTCTGTAAGCTATCCTTTTCTTTATAGTTTCAAACTGGAGTGTTGACAACAGTTTAAAATACTGTTTTAGAAATGTTACTGCCATTGTAAAATCTGGTTTCTGAATTTTGTTGTTGCATGTTCGCTTGTCCTTTTAGTGCTGAATATCAGAAAGAAAGTAAACACTAAATGTGAATATTACCAGCACTTACCCATGACCATAGCTTCAAGTTGTTTGCTGTTATGAATGTCTCTTAAAAACTGAATGAAGCTTGCTTTAAACTTTTTCTAGTCACCACAGTTAATTCTAACAGTTACCAAATGAAAATAATGAAAAAACATGCACAAAAATCTCATTTGCCCTGATTCCTTGAGAACATTACAGATGTTTCTGTTTTTCATTATAAATGCGTTATGTCAGCAGACACTGACTTAACAGCCTCTGGATAATAATTCAGTCAGAATTAGAGATCAGAAAAATGACACATACCAAGGAGTGAGAGTTCAAGCCCCACTAACTTAATTACAACCTACCAATAAACCAAATCAAGCAACCCTGCTGCCTGATGTTCCAGTGAGAGCTGTGCATGTTCATCACCTATCAGGTTTAAGCACCTGGTTTAGTAGCCTAATGTGATCATTGTTGTGTTAGTGGTGATGATTGTATCATTGATGAGAGTGAGAAAACAGAAATAGCTCTGATACAGCTGTAGAACAAGGAGGAATGTGACAGTCACAGTGACATTGTACACTGTGCAGAACTTAAATTTCAATGTGGCCTTGACTTATTTGTGAACTATCTGAAAACATCAATTCCTTTGTAAAGGATAACTTTTTGTATGTTCGGTTTGGTTTCTCCTTGTAGAGGAAGCAAAAGTCTGCCCTAATTATAGAGTATGTACAGATATAGCTAAATAAGGGGGTGTTACAAAGCACAAATTTCCAGCAGGGGGAAAGTTAGTTAGGGGTCACCACTGAAGATTTCCCATTCATGAAGAATTTTGGTTACATGACCAATGCACACCATGCTAAAATGCAACTTCTTGTAGAGCCTGATACTAATAGGCATTGAGTACTTCTCACGGTTGGGTCCTTAAAGATTAACTAGTACGTAGAGACATTATTTCATTCACACTTTCCCTGCATGGTAGAGATGTATTTCAAAAACAACCAAATAAGCAAAAAGAACAACAAGGCCAAAGGAACATATTAAAATGCTTATTTAGGTATTGAGAAACATGCCACAACAAGTAGGCTATAGATGGTTGAAAAATGGCAAATAAAATTTTGCAAAACATCTTGAAAAATTCTTGATTTTTTGGAAAAAGTTTGACCAGCTGTGTAACTGTGACACATATGGAAAATATGAAGAAAAGAATTAGTATCTCTAAATTCTTTATCTGGGAATTCCTTCTGACTACCTAACTAGGGGATTAAAATAGTCAATTTCTGCTGCAGTTCTTTGAAATCTTCCCTATACTATATTCCCTATACTATATTCTTTTATAATTAAATTTTTTCTTTTGTTGAAAAATATCTACAAGTACTTCTCAATATTGTAGCATACTTTGTCATTTACAAACCAAAGGGCACATTGAAGAAATGGAGGGACATGGAAATTATAATCTGCATAAACATATGGTCAGAAACATCTGGAAATTCAAGAGTATGACTTCCATGCAACTGCTGACAATAACTTGCTTTTTTTTTCATTTTAAATAATGAAAAACTGGCTGTTTTATTTTAGAAAACTGGCTATTATATTAATATGAGGTCAAATCTTGTCTTTACATAGGCAAAACTTTACAGGGTATATTCTATAGGATACCCTGAGCTAAGAATCATAGAATCATAGAACACTAGAAGGGACCTCGACATTTCATCGAGTCCAGTCCTCTGCCCTTATGGCAGGACCCAGTACCATCTAGACCAGGGGTGGCCAACCCGCGGCTCACAAGCCGCATGCGGCTTGCAAAGAAAAAAATTGAGGCTCCTGGTAGAACTGGGACGGAACCTGGAACTGCTCAGGTCAGCTGCTCTCACGGCCGGGCCACTGTGAGCCACATGCATGCTCACGGCCCGCGCCGTTCCGCTCATGGCCCCCAGCGCACTACGTCATATCCTGCACGTGCAGGCCGGGTCGCACACAGCATCCCACCCTGCATGTGCTAGCAGCCGGCTGCTGAACACAGGCAGCAGCAGCGGCTCCAGGACCTGGGAATAAGGTTAGTGGGGAAGGGGGATTGGGTTAGAGCGGGAAGGGGAGGAGTCTGGCTCTGGGGAAGGAGAGGGGAGGGGGGTTGGAGAGGGTGCGCGTGGCGTGCTGGCTGCTCAGTGCACGCGCCCCAGCGGCTGAAGGGAGACACGTGGCTCTAGTGGCGGCTCCACCTCTGGGACCCAAGAATTATGTTAGAGCGGGGGCCGGGGAGGGGTATTGGTATAGAGGGGACCGGTGCCTGGTTCTGGAGGGGGGATTGGGTTACGGGGGTGTGTGCCAGGCTCTGGGGAAGGGGAGGGGGATTGGGTTGGGGTATGTGTGTGCCTGGCTCTGGGGAAGGGGAGGGGGATTGGGTTAGAGCAGGGGGAGTGCCTGGGGGAGAGAGGGGAAAGAGCAGCTAGCGTGCTTCCTGAGACCCGGGATCCCCAGGTACTGGCCCCAGCTGTCTCTGTCCCCTCCTCCTGGCCAGATCCCCTCACGAGTACCCTGCCCCAGCACCCACCAGTACCCTGCCCCAGCACCCTGTCCCCTGACCCCACCAGCACAGTTGAGGCCACATTAGTGAGGCTTGGGGGGAGGGGGTTTGAAGTGGTTGTTTTTTTGCATCTCACTTGTGTGACCCCGACTGACTTTTCTGTGGGTCAGTGACCCCTGACTCAAAACAGGTTCCCTGCTCCTCTCATAAATAAAGACAATGCTGAAACATTTTGTGTTTGACATAATATTTTATTTAAAAATAAAGCCTGGCCTACAAGCCCGCAATTGGGGTCAAGCCCCCATCTGGCTGCAGCCTCATAACATTCCTGCACCCACCCCCAGACTCCAAAACTGAGCCTATCATACACTGGACCCCCCTGTCCTGAACCTCTCACATCCCCAAACTCCTGCCCCAGTCTTCTGCCACAACACTCCTGTACCATCCACACACTGCAAATCTGTGTCCTGAGCCCCATGTACCCCAGCCCAAACTCCTGCACCCACACAGCTACAAGTCTGCAGCTTGCTCAGCACCCAATCCTCCACCTAACCCCAACACTCTCCAGCCTGGATCCTTCTCCCTGAGCCAGCATCCTCTTCTCTACTTTCTCCTGCACCCAAATTCCCTCCCAGAGCTTGCACCTCTCACCCCTTTTCAGTGCTTTTTTTGTGGGCCACAATAACAATGGAGATAGCGTGAAGACCCGGGGAAAAGTTGTTAACCAAAAAAAAAAAAAAAAATGCCCTGGGATGGATGTAGCAGCACCCCCAGCGCATCCCTTTCCCCATGACACCCTGGCAATATAATTCCAGTACAATGTTATTTTAGATTCTGAGACTCTTAGTGACAGAATCATTTATCTTGGTCAGAGCTAAGGTGTTGTGTTGTGTTGTCAAATAATATGCACTTCTATATACCTGATAAGAAAAATGAACAAGATCATCAGCTGGTATAAACTGGCATATTCCATTGAAGTCAAGAGAATTACATTGGTTGACATCAGCTTAGGGTCCGACCTAGTTTGCTTCAGTGGATGATTTGTGATATCTTAATTTTAAATTATGTGAGGCATAATTACAAAGCTGTCACCGGGTTTTTAAAATAGCTTTTTTGCTTTTGTATTGTTAATATTGCACATACCCACATGTTCTAAATTCAGAGCCAGATTCTATCATCCTTCCTTATAGTGAGTAGTATCTTACCCTGTGAATAGTAATTTTGATTTTAATTGGAGTAATCACAGAATGAGGCACTACTCAAGGTGAGTAAGCATTGGAAAATATAGTTTTCAAGTGATGTTATCTTGCAGTCCTCTCAGAACTCAGAGTAAAATTAAAGTAATTTTAGAAAGACAGAATCTGACCCTGTACATGTGTCATGGCCTCAAAATGGCTGCTCAGTTTAATAGCTGTTATGTCTTTCCTTCCACTGCAGAATAGTTGTACAATGAGAAGCAGCAATGCATTCATATAGCAAATTAAAGTTTCCACTAAAACATTATTTTTAAGGTATCACTGTAAAAAAAACCCCAGCCTTTAAATGGAAAAAGAACAAGAGCTTATTTCACTTAATGCACTGCAAACAATTTCCAGAGTTAAAATCAGCATAAGCTGTCAAAAAGTAGCTATGTGGTAACTGGATCATTTATTCTGTGCTGAGCAGTGCAGCCAGCTGTTCGCAAGGAAAAAATTTGATCTTTGTAAATAAGAGTGAAAAAAAGTGTTTCTGCTGGTGAAGGGAATTTATCATCAACTTTAATATTATCTTTCATTGTACTCTTTGCTGTGTTTATTTTGGTTAAGGCTTACTGACAGTTGAGGTTACAATGTTTTATAATCTGATGACAAATCTAATAAAGATGATCTCATGAAATAGTTGATATTCACTGATGTATTGAAAAGATCCACAGATAACACATGTGGGGTTTGGCTTGTTTTGAATTTACTCAATTTGATCCTGGTGTTAATAAAACTCAGTTTTTGTTTCTGCAAGTATGCACACTGTTTAATTGCAAGCAGAGTAAAATATGTATTTTGTCAGCAAATTAAAAGCAGGAGTTATCTTGTTGAAAATTTTAACATTCAGTCACTTGGAGTGACAGCATATCCTTTCTATTTCATGGAACATTTGCATTGCACATTTTTGGTATGAAGAGGGAGTTTGGTGTATACTAACATGATTGATTTGTTAGAATTGTTTCAAAGAATAATTCAGAGGATATTCACATTTTGCTCAGAGGTGACTCAGACATATCAAACACATTCCACGCATCAGTAGATGGAGGGAATGGTGGGTTCATCTAATCACAAGCAGTGCATGCACCATCAGATGTCCCAACCTGCAGTGAAGTGGTTAATAGTTTTTGAACATGTGCTTTATTACATCAGTGTCATGGCACATTGTTTGATGTCAGTAAAGAAGAAAATCAACACATAAAACGGTGAGTGCATTGTTTGTGTCAGAATTGTTTGTGTAACCATTCCTTTGCAATTTCCATAGTATTTAATGTTTGCATTTATATGAATGCATTCGATGATACATCTTCTTTTGAGCTGCTCTTAGCAAACTTAACTGAAACTGAGCTGAGTTTTTGCTTTGGAGTAAATCCTTAATATTGTATGTCATATTTAATAGGAATTCATGTTGAACTACATTCAGAGAGGTAACCGTGTTAGTCTATTTCAGCAAAAACCACATGCAGTCTAGTGGCACCTTGAAGACTAACAATTTTTATATGCATAAGCTTTCATGAATTGCAACTCACTTTCTCAGATGCATGAAGTAAAAGAAAAAGAAACAGATAGTAGGAATACAGAGATGAGAGTGTTACATTAGAGTTAATTCAATCAGGGTGGCTGTGGCTAAGGAAGTGAGAATACGTAAGGTGGAAAATTACTTATGGTAATGAGAGAGCCTTTCCCAGTCCCTATCCAAACCCATTCTGATGGTGGCAGATTTTTCTATGAATTCCGGCTCAGCAGTTTCTTATTGCAGTCTGTTTTTGAAGGGTTTTGTTTTTTGTTTGAGAATGGCAACTGCCAAGTCTTTAATTGTGTGACTAGAGAAGTTAAAATGTCCTTGCACTGTTTTTTTGTTGTTGTTGTTTTTGTATATTACCATTCTTGATTTCTGATTTGTATCCATTTATTCTGTTACATCTCCCCAATGGGATCGCTACCTTGATGTGGTGGGGGGCTTGCATGTCTCAGGGACCCTTAGAGCTATGCCAGCGGGAACTTACTGCTCCATCCAAGCTGGATAGGTAGATGGATAGAGACCAGACAAAAAGCGATTCCCTGGTCCTCCAGGTTGGGGGTTGGGCGATGGGCTAACAACTCATCCCTGTAAAAAAATATTATGTTATGGAAACCTCTACATCATTCAAAATCAAAACCATCTCAATCCAAGGAAGACCCAGGTCTCCTAAGCAGTGGCTTATGACATACAACAGTCAAACCCGGAAGGACGCTGTTGTACCGATGACCCTTAGTCGACCTCAGATGTCCCTGGGGAGTAAGCTTCTTTCACATAAGAATTGCATGATGATTAGCACGTGGAATGTAAGAACATTGAGAGAACAAGGGACATGTGCACAAGTGGCAAAAGAAATGCAAGTGTACAAACTCTCCATCCTAGGCATTTGTGAGGCCAGATGGAATACCTTTGGAGAGACTAGGCTGCAGTCAGGAGAGACCTTATTATATTCAGGAAACGAGAAGGAAGATGACATCCATGAAGCAGTAGTAGCTCTTCTGTTGTCCAAAGAAGCTGCCAGAAGTCTGATAGAGTAGGAGCCAGTATCAGAGCATCTGATCAGAGCCAGATTTGAATCCCGATTCCAGAAGGTTACCATCATAATGTGCTATGCCCCAACTAATGCAACAGAAGAAGAAAAGAACAGTTTTATATACAACAGCAGTTGGTGCTTGACCTAGACGCGATGTGCTGATCCTGATGGAAGACATGAATGCTAAGGTAGGCATTGACAACACCGGCAGGGAAAAAGAAATGGGAACACACGGTTTAGGCCAGATGAATGAAAATGGCGAACTCCTTGCAGACATGTGTGCCGTTAATGAACTTATAATTAGAGGCACACTTTTTCCACACAAAAATTGCCATAAAGTAACTTGGGTATCACCTCATAATTGTACACAAAACCAAATCGACCACTTCACAGTCTGAAGGAGATGGCGAAGATCTCTGGAAGATGTGTGTGCTAGGCGTGGAGCAGACATCGGATCAGACCACCATTTAGTAGTTGCTAAACTTAAAATGAAACTTGCGGCAAGAAAACGACAGCCCAGCACAAGAACCAGATTTGATGTGGGGAAGCTGAGGATACAAGAAATGAAAGAAGCCTTCCAGATTACCTTGAGCTACTGCTTTGAGGCACTCCGAAGCAAGGAAGAAGCAGAACAAACTGCGGAGGGAGTCTGGAGCTTAATGAAGGAAGCAATAGTGGAAATGTGCAAGGTGGTATTAGGGCGACCTTCCATTAACCAAAAGGAATGGATCACAGATCAGACATGGAGAATGATCGAAGAATGGAAGGCACTCAAACAACAAGTTAACCAAACAAAAACAAGAGGCCAGAAACAAGCTGCAACATCCAGATACCACAAAATTGCTGGGGAAGTAAAGAAAAGTCTCCGCAAGGATAAGAGATATTTCATAAACGAGATTGCAGAAAAAGCAGAGGCAGCATCTAAACAAGGGGACTTGAAAACCCTGTACAATACAACTCGAGTCTTGAGTGGAAGGAAGGGAAACCCAAACAGACCGGTCAAAAACAAAGATGGTTAGCTCATCCTCAGTGGATGAGCAGCTAGCCAGATGGAAGGAACATTTTGAAGAAGTGTTAAACAGACCACCACCGTCAAATCCACTACAGCTAGAAGTAGGAGAACCCCTAGACACCAACACTGGGGCAATTACAAAAGAGGAAGTATGCAAGGCAATAAGGAACCTAAAGAATGGCAAGGCAGCAGGACCTGATAATATTCCACCTGAAGTACTAAAAGAAGGAGGAGCTGCTATAGTGGACCAGCTACACAGTTTGCTAAATCTGATATGGACAACAGAAGAGATTCCAAAGGATTGGACAAAAGGGCTGCTAGTAAAATTCCCTAAATCCGGCGATCTGTCACTGTGTGAAAAGTGGAGGGGGATTACTCTCCTGTCCAGCCCAAGCAAAGTATTAACCAGAGTCATCCTGGAATGAATGAAAGATGCCTTAGACCACAAACTAAGAGAAGAACAGGTAGGTTTTAGAAGAGGACGATCTTGCACAGACCAGACAGTAACACTTCGGATCATCGCAGAACAATGCATTGAATGGCAAGCACCACTCTATATCAACTTCATAGACTTTATGAAAGCCTTCGATCATGTGGACAGGCAGTCCATCTGGACCATCATGCAACATTACAGAGTTCCAGGCAAACTGATTACCATCATCTAGAAACTGTATGAAGAATACTCTTGCCAGGTCATCCATGATGGAAAATTGTCAGAAAAATTCCAGGTCACAACAGGTGTATGCCAAGGCTGCCTTCTTTCTCCATTACTCTTCCTGATTGTCATAGACTGGGTCACAAAAACAGCATATGCTGACTCAGGAAGGGGACTCCAATGGACTCAAACTAGGAAACTTGAAGATCTAGAGTTTGCAGACGACTTAGCCCTGCTTGCAGACAAATTAGAGCATATGCAAGAGAAGACAGATGCCCTGCAGGAAACAGCTGAGCGAGTGGGCTTCAAGATTAGTCAAGAGAAGACCAAGTTGATGCACATTAACAACAGACAGGAAGGTGAAATTACAATTGAAGGAAAAGCAGTGCAAGAGGTAGATCAGTTTGTATATTTGGGGAGTGTTATCAGCAAGAATGGGGGAAACTGAAGAAGACATCAGTGCAAGAATAAGAAAGGTGCAACAAGCTTTTGCCATATTACTACCAGTCTGGGGTACAAGAGCCATTTCAATAAGAACTAAACCACGTATTTTCACTTTCAATGTGAAATCAGTGCTGCTGTACAGCTCAGAGGCGTGGCGCGTTGTCCAGAGCAACACTAAGGGTATGTCTACACTGCCACCCTAGTTCAAACTAGGGTGGCTAATGTAGTCATTCGAACTTGCAAATGAAGCCCAGGATTAAAATATCCCGGGCTTTATTTGCATGTTCCCGGGCGCCGCCATTTTTAAATGCCCGGTAGTTCGAACTCCATGCCCACGGCTACACACGGCACGGGCTAGGTAGTTTGAACTAAAGCCCCTAATTCGGACTACCGTTACTCCTCATTGCAGGAGGAGTAACTATAGTCCGAATTACGGGCTTTTGTTCGAACTACCTGGCCCATGCCGCGTGTCAGCGGGCATGGAGTTCGAACTACCGGGCATTTAAAAATGGCGGCACCGAACATGCAAATAAAGCCGGGATATTTTAATCGGCTTCATTTGCAAGTTCGAATGACTACATTAGCCACCCTAGTTCGAACTAGAGTGGCTAGTGTAGACATACCCTAAGAGAATTCAGACATTTGTCAATAAATGCCTTAGACACATTCTCCAGCTAAAGTGGTACGATAGAATGCCAAATGAAACCTTGTGGACCAAAACAAATCAGAAACCAATGGAGGTCCAGATTAAGAAAAGAAAATGGCAATGGGCAGTCCATATTCTGCGTAAAGACTGTGAGGAATGTATCACGAGAGAAGTGTTAGAATGGAATCCAAAGGGAAAGAGGAAAAGGGGATGTCCCAAACAAACATGGCGATGAAACTGCCTGGATGAAGTAAAAGCAGCTGGCTTAACATGGGATCAAATCAAGACTATCGCTAAGGATCGCAAGAGATGGAGAATGACTGTGGAGGCCCTATGCTCCATTAGGAGCCCAAAGGACTAATAGATAATAGATTCTGTTGAACAGAGCAAATACGATTTGTCCAACAAATCCATTTGTATATGGCAGAGGGGCATTGCTGGCACATGATGGCATATATCACATTAGTGGATGTGCAGGTGAAAGAACTTTTGATGGCATGGCTAATGGCAAGGTCCTATGATAGTGTCACTACAGTAGATGTGTAGACAGAGTTGGCAGCAGGGTTTGTTGTAGGGATTGGTTCCTGGGCTAGAGTTTCTGTTGTGGGGCATGTGGTTGGTAGTGAGCATGTGTTTCAGGCTGGGGGGCTTCGAGGTCTGTGAGAGCAAGGGATCATCATCTAGGATAAATTATAGAGTCTTGATGTTGTATAGGAGAGGTTTTAGCTGGGGACTGTTGGTAATAGTGGCATTCTGTTGCTTTCTTTCTAAACAGTCCTGTAGTAGGTGATTTCTGGGTAACCTCCTGGTTCTGTCAAGGTAGTCTCTCGCTGACCGCAGGCTCCATGCAGCGCTTCTGCTTTGAAATGTACAAGAATCCCCGCTGGGTACTCTTGTGCATTTCAAAGCGGAAGTGCCTGCATGGAGCCTGGGGTCAGTGGGGCTCCCCGCTGGCCCTGGGCTCTATGTGGCATTCCAACTTTGAAATGTACAAGAGCCCCAGTGGGGATTCTTGTACATTTCAAAGTTGGCTGCCCTTGCCCCATCCCACGGAGCTGGAGCCTGGAGCTGGGGGGAACTGGCTTTTAAGCTGGCTCTCTCCAGCACCCACCTTCTTCCCCCCTTGCTGCCTCTTTGTGATAGAGGCAGCAAAGCGGGGAGGAGGGGTGGGAAGCAACTAGTTGATTATCATAGAATCATAGAACCATAGAGCTGGAAGAGACCTCAGAAGGTGATCAAGTCCAGTCCCCTGCTCTAGGCAGGACCAATCCCAACTAAATCAACCTGGCCAGGGCTTTGTCAAGCCGAGACTTAGACACCTCTAGGGATGGAGACTCCACTACTTCCCTAGGTAACCCATTCCAGTGCTTCACTACCCTCCTAGTAAAATAGTTTTTCCTAATATCCAACCTGGACCTCTCCCACCACAACTTGAGACCATTGCTCCTTGTTCTGCCATCTGTCACTACTGAGAACAGCCTCTCTCCATCCTCTTTGGAATCTCCCTTCAGGAAGTTGAAGGCTGCTATCAAATCCCCCTCACTCTTCGCTTCTGCAGACTAAACAGACCCAACTCCTCAGCCTCTCCTCATAAGTCATATGCTCCAGCCCCTAATCATTTTGGTTGCCCTCCGCTGGACCCTCTCCAATGCGTCCACACCCTTTTTGTAGTGGGGGGCCCAGAACTGGACACAATACTCCAGATGTGGCCTCACCAGAGCCAAATAAAGGGGAATAATGACATCTGGATCTGCTGGCAATGCTCCTCTTAATGCAACCTAATATGCCATTAGCCTTCTTGGCTACAAGGGCACACTGTTGACTCATATCCAGCTTCTCATCCACTGTAACCCCCAGGTCCTTTTCTGCAGCACTACTACTTAACTGGTTGGTCCCCAGCTTGTAACAATGCTTGGGATTCTTCCGTCCCAAGTGCAGGACTCTGCACTTGTCCTTGTTGAACCTCATCAGATTTCTTGTGGCCCAATCCTCCAGTTTGTCTAAGTCACTCTGGACCCTATCTCTGCCCTCAAGCGTATCTACCTCTCCCCCTAGCTTGGTGTCATCCGCAAACTTGCTGAGGGTGCAATCCATCCCCTCATCCAGGTCATTAATAAAGATATTGAACAAAACCAGACCTAGAACCGAACCTTGGGGCACTCCGCTAGAAACCGACTGCCATCCTGACATCGAGCCGTTGATCACTACCCGCTGGGCCCGGCCTTCTACCCAGCTTTCTATCCATCTTACTGTCCATTTATCCAATCCACATTCCCTTAACTTGCTGGCAAGAATATTGTGGGAGACTGTATCAAAAGCCTTGCTGAAGTCAAGGTATATCACATCCACTGACTTTCCCATGTCCACAGAGCCAGTTACCTCATCATAGAAGCTAATCAGATTGGTCAGGCACGACTTTCCCTTTGTGAATCCATGCTGACTATTCCTAATCACTTTCTCTCTTCCAAGTGCCTCAAAATGGATTCCTTAAGGATCCTTCCATGATTTTTCCAGGAACTGAGGTAAGACTGACCGCCTATAGTTCCCTGGATCGCCCTTCTTCCCTTTTGAAGATGGGCACTACATTTGCCTTTTTCCAATCATCCGGATTTCTCCCGATCTCCACGACTTTTCAAAGATAATGGCCAAAGGCTCCTCAATGACATTTGCCAACTCCTCAGTACCCTCGGATGCATTAAGTCCGACCCATGGATTTGTGTACGCTTAGCTTTTCTAAATAGTTCCTAACCTGTTCTTTACCCACCAAGGGCTGTCCATCTTCATCCCATCTTGGCCACTTAGCACATTAGTCCGGGAGCCCACCTTGTCCGTGAATACAGAGGCAAAGAAAGCATTGAGTACTTCAGCTTTCCCACATCATCTGTCACTAGGTTACCTCCTTCATCCAGTAGGGCCGCACACCCTCTCTGATCACCTTCTTCTTGTTAACATGCCTGTAGAAACCTTTCTTGTTATCCTTCACATCCTTAGCCAGTCGCAATTCCATTTGGCGCTTTCGCCTTCCTGATAACCCCTGGCATTCTCGAGCTTTACATTTAAACCCTCCTGGTCATTTGTCCAAGTTTCCACTTTTGTAAGCTTCCTTTTTGTGCTTAAGTTCACCAAGGATTTCCCCTGTAAGCCAATCCGGTCTCCTACCATGTTTCTCTTGCTACGCGTCAGGATGGTTTCTTTCTGTGCCTTCAATAAGGCTTCTTTAAAATACTGCCAGCTGTCCTGGACTCCTTTCCCCTTCATGTTAGCATCCCAGGGGATTCTGCCCATCAGGTCTCTGAGGGAGTCAAAATCTGCTTTTTTGAAGTCCAAGGTGTGTATTTTACTACTCTCTTTTCTTCCTTTGGTCAGGATCCTGAAATCTACCATCTCATGATCACTGCTTCCCAGGTTTTCACCCACCTCTATTTCCCCTATTAGTTCCTCCCTGTTTGTGAGCAGAAGATCAAGCTGTGCACGGCCCCTGGTCGGATCCTTCAGCACTTGTGTCAAGAAGTTATCCCCAACATTCTCCAAAAACTTCCTGGATTGCCTGTGTACTGCCGTATTGGTTTCCCAACAGATGTCAGGGTGATTAAAGTCCCCACGAGAACCAGGGCCTGCGATCTGGAAGCTTCTCTCAGTTGTCCAAGAAAGCCTCATCTACCTCATCCACCTGATTCGGTGGCCTGTAGCAGACACCAACCACAACATCACTGCTGTTGTTTGCTCCTTTAAACTTAACCCATAGACTCTCAACAGGTTTTTCTCCTCTTTATACTGGAGTTCAGAGCAATCATAGTGCTCTCTTACATATAGTGCAACTCTCCTCCTTTTCTCCCTGCCTGTTCTTCCTGAACAGTCTATACCCTTCCATGACAGCGCTCCAGTCATGCGAGTCATCTCACCAAGTCTCTGTTATCCCAGTTAAATTATATTTCTTGGACTGGGCCAGGGCCTCCAGTTCTTCCTGTTTGTTGCCCAGGCTTCTCGCATTAGTGTACAAACACCTCAGATAACCAGTTGATCGCCCTATCTTCTCCATTGGAATCAGGGGTCCTCCTTTCCTGCTCGTTCCTCTCTGCATTTCTTCCCGGTATCTGACTTTCCCACTCCCCTCAGGGTTTTGGTCACCATCCACTGACGAACCTAGTTTAAAGCCCTCCTCACTAGGTTTGCAAGCCTGCCCGCGAAGATGCTCCTTCTTCTCGTTGTTAGGTGGATCCCATCTCTTCTGAACAATCCTTGTGCCCGAACAGAGTCCCATGGTCGAAGAAACCAAAGCCCTCTCAGCGACACCACCTGCGCAACCACGCATTTACGTCCTCAATTCGACGATCCCTGCCCAGTCCTTTCCCTTCAACAGGGAGGATGGACGAGAACACCACTTGCGCTCCGAGTTCTTGGATCCTTCTTCCCAGCACTACATAATCTGCAGTAACCCGCTCAAGGTCATTCTTGGCCGTATCGTTAGTTCCCACGTGGAGAAGCAGGAAGGGGTAGCAAGCCGAAGGTTTGATCAGTTTGTTAAGCCTCTCAGTCACATCCTGAATGCGAGCTCCCGGTAAGCAGCACACCTCTCGAGATTCCAGGTCCGGATGGCAGATGGATGGCTCAGTCCCTCTTAGGAGGGAGTCCCCAACCACCACCACCTGTCGTTTTCTTTTAGGGGTGGTGGCCGTGGAACCCCCATCCCTAGGACTACGCATCCCATGCCTTCCAGTAGATGGTGTTCCCTTCCGATTTCTTCCTTGTGAGGTCCCTTCCAAAGCATTCAGCACTGCAGAGCCTGTGGAGAGAGCCTGAAAGCGATTACTTACCTCTATAGCATTGAGGGATTCCCATGCTGGCCTTTTTCCCCTTCTAGAAGTTACATGCTGCCAGTTCTCTTCCTGGTCCCATACTGCCCTCTCTGGCTCTTCCGCCTGCCGTGCTTGAAGGATTAAACGCTGCCTTCTATCGAGGAAGTCTTCATCCTCTCTGATCGAGCGTAGGGTCGACAGTTGGGCCTCCAGTCCTCTAATTTTTTCTTCCAAAATGGCGACCAGCTTGCACTTAGTGCAGCTGAAATCTGTTCTTTCTTCCGGGAGGAAGACAAACATGGCACACTCCGTGCAGGTAACAACAGCAGACCTATCACCATCCATCGCTGCTGTCCTGGAGAAGGGATTTAAAAAGAAAGGCAAGAGAACCTCGCGCCCTTCCCAACTCCCTCTCTAAACTCCCTGTTAGCACTCACCTGTTCGCAAGCTCCTTGGTCGCTTGCCCACTGCCTTATAAAGCCCTGGAGTGCCTGAAAGTCCCTCCCCCTACCAAGGCTCAGCCAATCAGCAGAGGCTTCTAGAATTCAAGCTTTAATTAGAAGCCAACAGTTTCCACCTGCCAATCACAGCACACACTCCATGAAGGGGAGGGGGAGGGCAAAGGGGAAGTGAAGAAAAAAAAATTAGTTTAAAAATTAGGAATTAGTTGCTTACATCCCTAGTTTGTATCCATCTGAGGGATTGGAGCAAGTGTGGTTGTTTTTTAGGGCTTGGCTGAAGACAATAAATCATGTGATATATTCTGGATGAAAGCTGGAGGAGCATAGGTAAATGTAGTGGTCAGTGAGTTGTTGGCATAGGGTGGTGTTTAAGTGACTGTGACGGGGTACAAGGACCCCGCACGATAACGCGGTGGACCCCGACTGAGGACGGTGACGGGATGATGCCTCCCATCCCTGCGCCGGGGGAAAAACCGGCAGCGGAGGCTGGTCCGGGAAATGGCGTCCCATCAGCCGGTCACGCATGCACTGTGGGCAGCGGAGGACCAGACGCCGACGCATGCGCAGAAGGGGGCAGGCGCGTAAGTGACTGCAGGGGCGGGGGAGGCGGAAGGACGCAAGACGCCGGCGCAGGCACAGGGGGAATGGCGGACATTAAAAGGGGGAGTAAGGACGGTGAAAGGGGGAGGGAAGGAGGAGACAAAGGCCGGGAAGGAGGAGGGAGCCGGATTGGAGAAAGGTTAAGAGGCAAAGGAAGGACAGGGAGGATGGGGTGAAGAAGTAGCCCAGGGCGGGCGGCTGGCTCACCGCTTGCAGGCTGACAAGTTGTGGCAGTTAGCCCTGTCAGCCAGGTGGGTGGCGGACAAGGAGGACACCCCCACCTTAGGGCCCTGGGCTGGGGCCTGGAGAGAGGGCGGGCCCAGGCCCCCTTCACAACCTCCTCCGGCGGTAAACAGATAAAGAGTAAACCACGGCAGTACATATCGAGGGATCACTGCCGGGAAATCCGAGACCAAGGGGGAAATAAGAAGGGGTAGACCCTCGGGGAGAAGGACGCACCCCTTCACAGTGACCATAACTTATTCGCACAGTAGTGTCCATGAGTGGCTTTCTTGTGTGAAGTGATTCGGGTTGAGATTAACGGTGTGGAAATTGTTTAAATCCCAGTGGAATTCTTCAAGTGCCTTATTCTTCCCATGGGTCCAGATGATGAAGATGTCATCAGTGTAGCGCAAGGAGTGAGGATGAGTGCTCAAGAAGCTTTTTTCTAAATCAGCCATAAAAATGATAGAGTACTGTGAGGCCCTATTGGTACCCATAGCATTGCTACTGACTTGAATGTAGAAATCATTCCCAAATCTGAAATGTTTGTGGGTAAGAAACAAATCACTCATGAAAGCGAATGCCACAATAAAATTGTTAGTCTTTAAGGTGCCACCAGACTGCTTGTTTATGTTGCACTATTGTCCTTTTTACTTTCCCCGGTCCCTATTTTGCATTTTTATTCCTTAGATAAATGACATTCATTTCAGTAGGCAGGACCTGCCCAAAAATCTGAGTACCGTTAGAGTAATAAAAAAGTCCAAACGATGTCTAATACAAGTTGTGCCTTAAATGTATTTTAAAGTTCTCAGTAAAGACTTCAGGATTTGGCCCATCATTACAGCTGACAATATTTTCCATTATAGGTCCCTCTTTTCAGCTGAATGTAACTTCCTCACCCCCTTTTCCTCATCTCTTGTTGGGGTTGAACTTTTCATGGCTTGGTTCTAGACCTAAGGTAATTGATTTCAATTTCTTTTCTTTCATTTTTTTTAAGGAAATTTTGATTAGGTGATATTCAGCTAAGGAAAAGAATGTGCTTCTCCTTTTATTAAAGTCTAATCATGCCTTTTTTAGTCATCACTCTAGCAAACCATACTGAAGTTTGAATATTGAGATGACCTTGTTAGGTGTGGGTGAGCAGGGGAATAAAAGTAAGTTACATGTGACTGAACATCTTATCTGAGCAGGTCCACTGGGTATCTGTGAGATCTTCTATGCAGAGTCCAATAAGTCCCTCCTAGCTGATGACCACACATTTTCTGTCTGCTCAGCCTGACAGGTCCAGGACTGCTGCTCTTAAGCTGCTATAGAGAAGTGCCTGCATGAAGATTGTAAATGCCTCATTAAAAGCACACAACAAAATCCTCAAAAAAGTAACCTACCTTTATCAGGGAGAGGAAACAAAATTACAGAAGCTGAATGCAATATTAATAAAACACTGAGAGTACAGTCAACATTTTAAAAGGTCAGTTCATGCAAGCAATAATGTTCCTGCGTCTCAGTTTTAACCCAGCCTCATTGTAGACTCTATATTTTATTATATATATGTAACAATATCAATAAACAAATATATCAAGTTACTCATTTTACAAGGCAAACTGAAAAAACATGCATCGCAACATTAATAGTGTAGTAGGAACATTCACTTTTGCATTTTTTTTAATTTCAACTGTTACATCTTAATGTTTTTTTGCAGTTACTTCAGTTATAGGATTTATGGAATATTTACTGTACTTGATATTTATATTTTGTAGCAGTTCCTTATCATAGCAATATTGTTTATTCCTACACTTTCACTCTCTCCTGGACTGTTTCTTCTCATAACCTGATTCCCAGATTCCCCAGCTGGCCTATCAGCAGCATTTTGTGGCCCAGTAGACAATTCTAGCTTTCACATAAGCTTAATTTGATGCTTGTGACCATCAGCTCTATTGAAGATAATGGATCTCATGTTCATAGACAGAAGCGCTTCCGTAAGAGCTTGCAGGACAGGAACCTAAATCTAGAATATTGTACAGCTCCTCGTTTTGCTAGCACACAAAAAAGCAAGTGTAATATACCTGAAAGGACCAGAATCTTATGAAAAGGAAGATGGTTTTCTGAGGAGAGGAGACAATTGAAAACTGTCACATCTTTATTCTTAATATCTTATTCAGACTATGCAAATCTCAGCTGCGATTAGCTATTCTATTCTTTCTGCTAGGATTGACTCTGCAGTAACAATGTTGCAGTTTTCACCCCATTTGGCTGAATGAAAGCCATACAAAATACAAGAAACAAGGCTGTCAAACTCCCAAAAGAGAAAATGCTTTAAAGATACTCTTAAATCCCTTTCACTTATTTCCATGCTTGAGGCCCGATACAGCTTCTGTGGAAGCCAATGGGAGTTTTGTCAGTGACTTCAGTGGCAGTATAATTGTGCCCTTAGTTTGTCATATACCCGTCCTCCGCCACCTCATCATTCATCATTCCTTATAAGCCACGAAGGCTTTTGTTCAACAATATACATTGGGTTTTCCATTGTGAGAATCCCTGCCACTCCATTCCAGTTTAGTTTTGTAACAAAATCTAACCAGAATAATAGAAATATAGGGCTAGAATGGACATTGATAAGTCATATAGTCCAGTTCCCTCAATGTGGCCAGATTAAGTACACCTGAACCTGACAAGTGTTTGTCTCATCTATATTTAAAAACCTCCAGTGATGGGGATTCTACAGCTCCCCTAAGTAACTTGTTCCAGTGCTTAACTATCACCAGTGATGGAGATTCTACAACTTCCCTAAGTAATCTGTTCCAGTGCTTAACTATCATTATAGTTAGAAAGTTTTCCCTAATATCTAAATATAGCACCACTTGTCTGGGTAGAAGAACCTTCCTTAGCAGTAGAGAAAGAGAAGAAGTGTGAAACAGAGATCAGACAAAGGATAGTTTGGAGGAACAGGAAGGGAAATGAAAGGAAAAAAGCTAAAAATATTTTAAATAATCTTTCATCCCTTTCAAAGCTCAATTTTGTTATTGCAAGATTGTTTCCTTTTTAGTATACAGTATTAATCAATATTAATATGATGAAAAATGCAGGACATTTTCTTGAAAAAAATTGTTTAAAATTTCAATTTCAAAGTTATTGGGTCATACTAGAAGCTGCCCACAAAACAACAACAAAAAGTAGGAAAGAGTTTTGCAAAAAAAATTAATCAAAAGTTTTGTACTAAAGTTTAAATATGTGTGTTATTCCCGTTGAGGCCAAATTATAGTCAATGGGATTTAAAAGTGTGCTTGGAACTTAAATGCTTCACTGAACTGGAGTCTACCTCAGGCCAAGAATTCAACACAAGAGTAACATCAGACCAGGTGAATTGAGGTAGGAAGCACTTTAATTTATTTGCCTATTTAGTGACAACTTCAAAATTAATTCAATAAAGAGCACTGGAAAGCAGTGGTTTAATTATGGAACAGGTGACCAGTCATTACAAGTCATAATCTAATCACTGTTGAGTAGCCCCTGTTGAATGAATTGATAGGCTACATGATTTAGGAGCATAAGTTCCATTTTCATAAGCTATTTATGCACTTAGGATCCTATGTTCCATTAACTTTAAATGCTAGTTAGGCCCTAAAACAACTTAAATGAAGAGTAAAAATTTCTATTTTGAACATGTGCCCAGGGCATAGAACCCACTACCACAGTAGTCACAAACTATTTAACAATTAGCCAATTAGCCCGTCATAAGACGGGATTTTCAGATCTTCTCTCCTGAGCTCTCTCGCTCTGTCTCTCTCTCTGTCTCTCTCTTCCTACTGCCTCCCGGCCCCCTCAGCTCTCCTCCACCTCCTGCCTCTCTCTCCGTCTCTTTCTTTCTCTTCTCCCCCTCCTGCCTCTCACTCTCCCATTCTCTTCTCCTCCTCCTCCTGCCTCTCTCTCCCCTCTGTCTCTCCCTGCCCCCCTTCCCTTTCCCCTTCCCTCCCGCTGTGGCACTTGGCTGAGTGCTGCCTGCTCAGCTGGGCTGCCGCGAGAGAGGGGGGCGGGGCAGTGACATACACGGCTGGGGCCGGGGCCATGTACATCACCGTCCTCCCTTCCCCTCCCACCCCAGGGGAGCCCAACCAGCCCCTTGTGCTGCTGGCTCCCACGGCGGCCCAGCTGAGGGGCGCAGCACTCAGCTGAGTGCCACAGTGGGAGGAAGGGGGGCGGTGACGTACACAGCCCCGCTCTCTGCCTGTGTACGTCACCGCCCTGCCCCCTTCCTCTCCCTCCGTGGCGGCTCGGCTGAGTGTTGCGCGCTCAGCCGGGCCACTGCGGGGGAGGAGGGGCAGGGCAGTGACGTACACGGCCAGGGGCAGGGCTGTCTACATCACCACCCCCCCCCATCCCGTAGTGGCCCAGCTGAGGGGCACACCACTCAGCCCCACAGCAGGAGGAGGAAGGGGGTGCAGTGACGTACACTGCCCCGCCTCCCTTCCTGTCCCACCGGGGCTCAGCTGAGCGGCGCAGCGCCAGCGCCGCTCAGCTGGGCCACGGCCGGGGAGCAAGTGGCAGCAAGCGGCCGTTTGGGGTCCGGCTGCAGCCAGTGGCTGCACCCCCCCCCCGCCAGGTCTGCTTCCCGCCCCCTCCTCCCGTCCAGCCCCATGGCCCCTGATCCCCCAGCTCTGCTTCCCACCCCTTCTTCCTGCCGGCCAGCCCCACGGCCCCCAGACACCCCCTCACCAGCGCTGCTTCCTCTCCTTCCTCCAGGCCCCCCATCCTCTCCTACAGCCCCGATCCCCCAGCTCTGCTTCCCACCCCCTTCAGCCAGCCCACCCCTTCCTCCCTACATGGTGCGCTGCAGCCTCCCAGCTGAGCGGCGCTCCGCCGGCCCTGGCGGGGGAGCAAGCGGCGGCAAGCGGCCTCAGGTGGGCCCGGCGGGAGCAGCACTCAGCTGGGCCCAGGGCAGCAAGCGGCCCTTTGGGGTCCGCTTGCCGCTGCTTGCTCCCCTGCCGGGGCCCGGTGGGAGTGCCGCTCAGCTGGGAGCGCCGCAGCACACCATGCAGGGAGGGGAAGGGGGTGGGGCTGGCCAGAAGGGGTGGAAAGCAGAGCTGGGGGATTGGGGGCTGTGGGGCTGGACGGGAGGATGGGGGCCCGGAGGAAGCGCTGGTGGGGCATCCGGGGGACCGTGGGGTTGGCCGAACCGCCACGGAGGGAGAGGAAGGGGGGCGGGCACTGACGTACACGGCCAGGGGGCGTGGCCATGTACATCAGCGTTACAGACGCACAGACAATGGGCTACTATATATATGATTAAAGCAAGATGGACAAGAATTCAATGAAAATGGAGACTGATATATTCTTCCATTCCTAGAATCACCATTCCAGGTCAGGGTTAAGGCACATTTAGTCTGAGTAAGTGCCAAGCACTAACAAATTCTATTGAAGTCAGTAGGGTCAGCACTTTTGAAAGTCAAGCCAATTATTGGTCTAAGTGAAGTGGACTCTTGCATTGCTGATGCCAATTGTGTTTGCACAAACCACTGTGCAAACACAAAACAAAATGGGGCCCCTGTATTTGGGCTCCTCTTTCTAAAAATCTGGACTAGTAGTACCGATGAAAATACACATAGAGTTTCTAAAGTATTCTGCCCATGAAAAACTAATGTTGCAGACGTTTTATTTTCATTGGAAATGATCACAGATTTGTAAGTAAACAATGCTCACTGTTTGTCTGGCTGACCAACACCACTTTCCTTGAAGAAGAAAAGAGACAATTGTCTTTTGCAAGATCTTATGTATCCTATCACAGAAGTAAGCTAAGTTCTGCGGCGGGCAAATCCTGCAGATAATACTACTTGCCTTCCATAGCTGCTGTTTTGAGAGAAATGACATTTTGTGGATTCCATGAATTACAATGATATAATCAGACAACCACAAAAAGCATTAACAATTAAATGTAGCTCTACCTTCTGTTTCATTTTCTTTTCAGAAGATCCCCATAGTAGTGTCTGCATTGGTATTAACCAACCACAAATAACCTCACTGAGCTATTAAAAGCTGCATTTCTTTCTGTCTGACAGTGATGACCCAGCTGCATCATCTAAAGAAGTCAGTTAAAAAATAAAAGCAGGCTATTACAAGTGACACAGGCTATTACAAGCAAATACTCGTTTCCTGTTACAAATTCTGCATTAAAACTAAGTAATTACTTGGCTGCAGTGATATTTTGTCCCTGGAACAATAAGCTTGGAGACATTAAGCAACAGCAGATTATAATAATGTTTTCATATGGGTTTGATATTGAGTGTTGTTAAAATAAATCAGTGAGTCTAGACTGTAATTTAATGACAATTACTATAAACTCTGTCATGTGTTTTGCTTCAAGTAAAGGTGAACACATTAAATTGTCCTCAAAGGGAAGGAGGTTAATTCTTATTTCTCTCATTTGTAACTGTAAGAACTGATTTGAAAGCATAATATAAATAGGACAATTTAGAACCATACAAAACCTCCCTTAATATACTGGTACTTTACACTCATCAGGATGTCAATGTGCTTTGTAAAGGGATAATTAATTATCCACCTCTGCTGTGGGTTGGTCAGTATATCCATTTCAAAAATGGGTAAACTGAGAAGAAGGCATTTACCCAACATCAGACAGTAAGTCTGTTGCACAGCTGGAAATGGAACCCAATGGGCAGATGCTCTGCAGTGTAAATTGTCACTGATGTCATTGGAGCTATGTCAGTTTATACCAACTGATGTTCTGACCGTCCTCAGAAGTCCTAAGTCCCAGCTTCCTGTTCTAATAATTAGATAAAGCAAGTTCTTTTAGTTTCTCTGGAAACACTTGCATTATGATTGGCTTGCCAAGACTTTTCCCCCCAGAAGAACAGAAAGTTGCCATTTTAAAGTTAATATTTCCAGATTCAACAGGTATTTTCCTTGTTTATCAGTAGTTAAAATACGTCAGAATCTATTGAACTCTTTACTTTAGGGTTAGTCAAAAAGGATCAAGCTAATTATGCATAGGAATATATGATGACATCTACAAATATTTCAATATAGGATTATGCTAAGTAAACAAAACCAAGCTATTAAAAGTGAAAGAATACATTTTAATTCTCACTAACGGTCTAATTTCCTTTCATCACTTAGTGCAAAAATCTTTCCAACCCCATGGAGCTGAAGTCTGGCTTGCCTATTGTGGCTTACCTCCCACTGCAGAGCCCTCCCATGTGGGTGATCCTGGTTCAAAATCAAAAACTTTAGATGTTATCTCAGATGTTATCACAAACTTTGATGAATACTGGTTTCCCATCCCTGCTGCCCTCTTAAACTTCTTTGTACATTTAGGCCACTGCGACTGTAGCTTTATGTTTGGTAATGAATGACATGCAAAAACCATAACACAAAATGGGTTTATAGAAACCAGCAGACATTAACAAACTATTAATTCCAAAAAGCATATCTCTCTTTTCAAAGATATCATCTATTGCTCATTTCCCCAGGAAGGGCACTGCACATCAGAGATGAAAATGAAAGTCCGCATATGAATTACAAATCAGAAGAAAGAAAATGGCAGGATACCAATTTCTAATGGTCATTTATAGTAAATCACAGCAAAAATAGTAACATCACTGGCAGAGCCATAAGTTTTTCAAATAAACCCAGTATACGCTCCATGACAATGAGTGACTCCTCAGAAAGCTGCCCCTTCTGCCCATCCCTCACTGATCAAACACAGCATAACATTGGACCAGATCTTGTAACTGTACATCATTATCACCCATCTCTCTATGTTAGGATTTTGTACTGCTGCTCAGTCATCATAGTATCTGAGAGCCTTCCATGTAAAATCAATAGCAATAGTGAAGTTCCTAGGAGACTTCACATAGTCTTTGGCATTTTTCCATTTTGGGGATCAAAACTCTGCTCAGGAAGGGTTTAGGATCTTGATTTTCTACACTGTATTAATTTAATTTGGTGCATGTATGCTTAGGATGGTTGATTTGTTTCTGAATAATATGTTAGGGGGGTGGTTGCATAGGTGTCATCTTTATGATTTTCTGGAGGTGCTTGAGCCCCACTAAGTATAAAGCCCCTCCTTCACTCCACCCCTTTCCTCAAGGCCCGCCCCACCTCTTCCTACTCCATTCTACTCCCCGCCTCATCCCATTCTCCCCCCCTCAACCACACCCTGCCCCTCACTCCTCCTCCCCATCACCTCATGACCACTGATGAACACTGAATGCAATGGGTGAGAGGGGCTGGAGGTTTAGAGGGAGGAGCTGACTACTAGTGGATGCTGAGCACACACTAATTTTTTCCCATGAGTGCACCAGCCCTGCATACCCACACAGTTGGCGCCTATGGTTGGTTGAGGTTTTTTGGATACACAGGGGTGTCCATATTGTGAGCGTCATTCTTATGATATGCAGTGTAGTTGTGACCACATTGGTTCCAGGATATTAGACAAAGTGGTTGGGTAATATCTTTTACTGGACAAGAAGAACTCTGTGTGGCTTATGTCTCCCATCAACAGAAGTCGGTTCAGTAAAAGATATTACCTCACCCACCTTGTCATTCTTATGATAGAAAGGCTTTTTCATAGTAGTAGCTTTTGTTGTATTTCTTTAAGAAGGTCAAATATTGATTTGACTAAAGAAGTTTACAGGAAACATCCAGCATTTACACAGAGGTATATTGGACAAGATCCTCTGTGAGTGTAAATCTGCGTGACTCTATTGTCTTTAATGAACAGCACCAATTCTTTGTTCCCACAAAAACTGCAGTTACATTATTAAAGACATCATGTACTGATTACGCCAGGGCTCCTGAATTCTATTCCTAGCTCTGCCATTGTCGTACTCTGTTTTCCATGATTCAACCCATCTGATACCGATATATCACCGTGATTTAAAAAGTGGAATAATACATTCTGCATAATGTCTTGGATGTGAGGCTTGCCAAACACTTTATGAGCAATGGCTAGACCCATGTGAGTCAAGGAGGAAGTATGATGAATAACCCACATAATTTCAAGATATTGCTAGTCTGATATCACTATGCTTGCTTGCTTATTGTATTTACTTACTTACTTTATACCTGCTTTTTGGGACCTACCATGGAACTGTTCTTTACCTTTGTAATTGCATTTACACTAAAGGGTATGTCAACTAACTCTAAGGGTATGTCTACACCCTGGGGGCCATGGAGGAGCCGCTGCAGTGCCCAGACACCAGTGTGCCCTGCCGCATCTGACGCGTCTGGACACCAGCAGCAACTGGTGGGACTGCATCGTCCTGGAGCACTGGGGAGACCTAACAGTGGACCCAGAACTTCAGGATGAAGAAGGACACCTTCCTGGAGCTCTGCAAGTGGCTCGCCCCTGCTCTGCGGCAACGGGACACTCACATGAGGCCCGCCATTCCCCTCCACAAGCGGGTGGCCATCGCCCTGTGGAAGCTCTCCACGCCGGACAGCTACCGATCCATTGGGAACCAGTTTGGTGTGGGGAAATCCACCGTCAGAGCAGTGCTCATGCAAGTACGGCACTCACCGGGCACTGGGCCGGAGGGGGGAAGGGGGGCTGCAAGGAGGGGATGGGCTGCCCCAGGGAAAACGGGGGAGGGCAAAGTGCCCTGCACGGGAGGGTTTGGTCTGTCCCAGCCGTGCTACACACCGCCGCGGTGGCCAGGATTGCAGCGGGGTTGCTTCTGGGAGTGGTGCGGGCAGTGCCAGGAACGAACACTCCCAGCCACCCGGCACCCCAGTGATTCTCGGTTTTCTGTGTCTCTCTGCAGGTGGTCAAGGCCATCAACCGGGTGCTGCTCCGCAGGGTCGTCTGCCTCACCGACCTGGACGCGGTCATCCAGGTGTTTGGCGCCCTGGGCTTCCCCAACTGCGGGGGGGCGATCGACGGGATGCACATCCCCATCCGTGCCCCGGAACACCAGGCCTCCCTGTATATCAACAGGAAGGACTACTTCTCAGTGATCCTGCAGGCCGTGTCTGGCCACCGGGGCCAGTTCACAGACATTAATGTGGGCTGGTCCGGCAAGGCACACGATACACGGGTGTTCAGCAACTCCTCTGTGTGCCACAGGCTGCACACCGGGACCTTCTTCCCAGACTGCCACATCAGGGTTGGGGACGTGGACATGCCCGTCTGCCTAGTGGGGGATGCGGCCTACCCCCTACAGCCCTGGCTGATGAAGCCGTACATGGGGCACCTCAACCCCTCCCGGCAGGCCTTCAATGCCAGGCTCACCAGGGCCCGCATTGTGGTGGAGGGGGCCTTTGGACGCCTGAAAGCCCGCTTCAGATGCCTCCTCACCCGCCTCAACCTCACCAAGCACAATATCCCTCCCATGGTGGCAGCATGTTGTATGCTGCACAATTTATGCGAGAGGAAGGGGGAGGCTTTCCTGCCAGCCTGGATGGCTGAGGCGGAACACTTGGCTGGCCAATACACGCAGCCCTGCACCGGCGCCATCCGGGAGGCCCAGCTGGGGGCTGTCTGGATCCGGGAAGCCCTGCGGGAGAGCTTCCAGGTGGAGGAGGACTGAACTCTCCCTGGCATGCCCCACTGGGGCCTTCTTCCACCCTCACCTCCTTCCCCTTTCCCCTCCCTAATCCCCCTTCCTAATGTCAAATAAAGACACCTGTTTTGCCAACAAAAATCTCTTTTATTTCACAGAACTGAGGTGGGGGGAGGGAGGAATGAAGGTGAGAGGGGGAGTGGGAAACCTGGGAGGACGGAGCTGGAAGGGGGAGGCAAGGGGACGAAGGAAAGGGAAAGCTCAGGGTTCGGGGTCTTGCAGGCTCTCCCGTCTTGCAGCACAGCGGGTGCGGAGGTGTCAGGGGGGGTGTGGAGGGTGGGGCAGGAGGGATGGGGGCAGAGGAAGTGGGAGGGGGAGCAGAGGTGGGAGGAGGAGAGAGAGCTGGGGCGGCTGCAGGGGCTGAGCAGGAGGAGGCAGGAACCTGTCCACCAGGGTCTGGAGGTGACCTCTGAGGGCACGGCCCTGCTCCTCCAGCACCTGCAAGCTCTGCTGCCACAACCGCAGGGCCTCGCGGACCCAGTGCTCCTGGTTGCAGAGCTGCTGCCTCAGTAGCCACAGGTGCCGCCGCTGGTACTCCTCCTGGTTGCGGGTGCACCTGCTGGCCCTGGTGCGGGTGGCTGTTCCAGGCGGGATGGTGCGCCCTGCACTCGCAGGTGCTGCGGCTGTGGTGAAACAAGAGCAGTGGTCAGTTCTCCCTGGGGACACAGTGGGTGAAACCCAGCCCCCCTCTGCAAGGCGAGGTCGGCATGTGGGGAACGGGCCAGGGCCCCTGCATGACACCCAGCTGCTGCTCCATGGTGGGCAAGGCCCAGGTGCATGGTCCCTGGGCTCCCTCTCACCCCTCCCCCCCCACATAAGGGGACCATGATGGCACTCACATGTGGAGCCCTCTCCGGCCTCAGACGACACAGCTGATGGGCTCTGTGGAATGACTCAGGGGTCCTGGGTCCTGGGCAGGCTCCCTGAAGGCTCCTGCGGCTCCTGGCTGTCATCCTCCTCCTCTTCCTCCTCTTCCCCTGTTTCAGGGGCTGGGCCCTCTGCCCTGGGGTCGATCACCCCCCGGGGGGCACGGACTGCGTGAGCCCCCAGGATGCAGTCCAGGGCCTCGTAATGAGGGCAGGTGTCTGGGTCGGCCTCTGGTTGGGAGGCCCTGGAGTAGGCCTGCCGCAGGTCTTTGATTTTGTAGTGGACCTGCTCCTGGCTGCGCAGGTGGCCTCTGGTGGCCAGGCTGGCAGCCATGCGGCTGTAGATGGCCACATTCCTGTGCCTAGTGCAGAGATCGTGGACATTGGAGGCCTCCCCCCAAACCTCAATGAGATCCACGATCTCCGCGCTAGACCAGGTGGGCGCCCGTCTTTTTCAGCCCCTGGCAGGCTCCTGAGAGCCGCCAGCCTGGTCCTGGGAAGAGGTGGAGGGCTGGGTGGCAGCGGGTGGCTGGCTCATGCTGTGCCAGGTGCAGGGTCTGCTGGCTGGGTGCTGGCAGGCTGGCAAGTGGCACAGGCACTGTGGCCAGAATGTGCCCCTTTAAGGGATCCAGGGCTGGGAGGCAGAAGAGTTTTCCTGGTGTGGCCCAGAGTGGACACCAGGGGAACCTGGGAAGGGCTACCCTCCAGCTAGTTTGAATTAAATGGCTACACAGCACTTAATTCGAACTACTTAATTCGAACTACTTAATTCGAATTTGGCATTACTCCTCATAGAATGAGGTTTACCAAGTTCAAATTAAGTGCTCCGCTATTTCGAATTAAATTCGAAATAGCGGATTGTATGTATAGCCGCTAATAACATTAATTCGAACTAACGGCTGTTAGTTCGAATTAACTTTGTAGTGGAGACATACCCTAAGATTTGTAGGTAGGGTATTTGCAACCTTTCATGTCTGTCAACCTTAAGGAAGAATTCTACTTTACTTATCAGAGGTATGGGAGGCTATGTCTAGACTGCCGAAAAGCTCTGCCACATCCAAGGAACGTGTTCGCTTTTTTGAAACAGTTTCCGAAAAAGCGAATGTGTTCTTTCAGCATCCCTGTATTCCTCTCGGTGAGAGGAATAAGGGATGGTCTGAAAGAGGACTTTTTTCCAAAATTTGGCCCCATGTAGACGGACCAAATTTTGGAAAAGCCTCTTTCGGAAAAAAAGTGGAAAAAGATACGCAAATCGCGGTTCACAATTTGCGTATCTTTTTCTGATTTTCTCTACAGTGTAGACATAGCCTCAGTGAATAACAGAATTCCAGGAACAAAGGCTACAACGTGTAAAGTCTTGTGCTTAGGGTAGCTATGCTTGCCTCCAAGCTGCTATGCTTGCTTCCACGCTGCTGTGCAGAACATGCTACCATATATCAAAAAGGCCTGGTGTGTCACAACAGTCACAGGCTGCATTGAAGTCAGTTACAATAATTGCATACACATTCCTAATTGTTCACAAGAACTACTTTCACTACTTACACTAAATTAACTCTCACCATTGAAAAAATATTCTAGGCTTCATTTTGGAGTTTGTGAAAAGTTTCTGTCCATACAAGATTATTTTAGAATCACCACAAGCCATTTGGGATGTGTGTCATTGCCACTTGTGATAAGGATGGTCACTTGATCTTTGGTCTTGTGTTCTCCAGCACACCCAAGGAAAGTAATATTTCATCAGGAACCAGGTTCTGTAATGTCTTCTTTAATTACCACTTTAGCTTTGCCAGACCATACTAATCCCTATTTAGCAAGCATACTGTTCTGGTCTCTGAAATGCATGGAATGAGAGAACCTTTAAACATGCTTATTGTTAACATATACTTAGTATCTAAATGTTATTCAGGAAACTTCAGGACCACCAGTATATTTTCAGGAATGAACAGTGCTGCTCCCCTAATCCTTTCCATTCTGAACACCTCACTGAATGTGGGATGGTGACGCAGAATGGGTGGGAGCAGTATCAAAGGGAGATGGTTTGAATAGTTACTGAGCTTGATGGTTATAGGCTGTAGACCCCAGTACTAGCACCTGCATCTGCAACACTGGTAATGGACTGCCCTCTATATTATCACTTCCTGCAGCCAATGGATCCTCTGTAAACAATCATAGGATGACCATAAGTCCCAAGACAGTGATCACTAATTGTGGGTCCTAAGCAGGAATATTTGTGTCCACTATCCACATACAACACACAATAAAAAGCAGATGGGGGAGGGGGACCTTAGTTGCTTGGGGTTTGAAGCAGTTGTGTTTAGTGTGCTTATGCCTGGTGCTGATTCTGCCTGAATCTGTCTCGACAGTCCTGGAACAGAAGTGTACATGGATAGATAGACCCCTGTGCAACTGTGTGCTAGAGAAAACAGGTATACTGGTAATGTGCAATGCCATTACTGGGGAGATTGCACTGACTGGTGTCAGTATTAGTAATAATTGCAACATGCAATGAAAGATGTTTGCATGCTTTTGCCTACTGGCAGTTGGGATGCCTATATTGCTTTTTAATAAATGATCTTTCAATAGAGATTTTGTTTTTACTCTAAATTGGTGTGGGAGTGCTTGGAAAACAAAGAAATATTCAATGTTATTAAGACAGTCTCTCAAACTCTCTTAAAATCAATAAAAGCAACAGCAAAGAGAACAACTGGTATACTATGCATGCTATCACACGACATAGCATCAGAGCTCCCTATGCAAGACAAAGATATGGCATCCCTTACTCTCCTGGACCAAGCTCCAGTGATCAAAGGTGCACTTTCTGGTTGCTTGAACCAGGCTGTAAACCAAAAGTGTCCTGAACCCTCTCCTGGTGAAGCCTCTCTCTTATCCTTGCATATGTTGTATGGTGCACAGCATAGCATATAACAGGAATGTTACTGGAACACTGTCATCCAAACAGATTTGTAGACAGCACTATCTTGCCTTCAGTTGGCCAAATGCGTATTTTACCACTGTCCTGCTATTGCTCAACGTGTGATTAAACCACCTCCTATCTCGTGCTTGTACATCAGAGTACAAATTAATGAGTCAGGGCAGTAGAAAGTAGATTGGGACCCTAAAATAACAGTGGGCACAGACAGCCCATCAGTATCCATATTATCTGAAGGGAATAAAGTTCTTTATTTTCCAAACAGGTAAATGCCCCATTCCCACAGAGTCCTAGTATTGTGCATCCTGATAGCACATCCCACATTGGGAGGGCCCTACCAATTTCATGGCCATGAAAAGCATGTCACAGATCATGAAATAAGCTTCTCCTCATGAAATCCAATCTCCCTCTGCTGGGGGAGAGCATCCCAGCTGGGGGCTCCTACCTGCTAATGCAGCTGGCCTAGGGATGGACAGGACTTGTTCTTCCCTTGCATGGCCATTCTCACTGGGAAGATCAGACCCACCTCCGGATGCAGCAGGGAAGTAAGAGTGGTACAAGCTATAGTCTGCTATTTTGACAGCCTAAGAACACTCGTGCAGAGGGGACAGATAAGTTCTCCTAGAATACACATAGAGCAGCTCAACTTAGAATGGTGCTACAAACCATGGGTATGGTCCCAGGAATTCAAGAGCCTAAATCAGGTACCTCCAGCATGAGGGTGAATGATGCTGTGTGAGATAACATCAGTGTAGTTCTGCAGGAGAGGCACTTGCAAGTGGGCTTAGTGACTGGTGCTCCGATCTGTGTGCCCAGACCCACATCCACTCTGTAGTGAATACGTGGAATTACATTTCAGACAGAAGCCTGGCTGACTGGCTAGATTATTTCATTGGTAACATTTTGAACAGACTAATGGATAAGGCAAATGTCTCAGACAAAGTGATGAAAGTGGCTGCAGTAACTGAAACCAGGAAAATGTCTTCAGAATGGATTTATGTGACAGGAAGCTCAGGAAAGGGCATAATCTGGAGATGCTGAGGAGAAAAATACAGTAAGATATAGCAAAAGTAGCAGTGGACAGGGCAGGGGAAGAAAAGGAGGAGGTAGGGAAGAATAAACTTATACCTAGAGCATGAGCATGTGAGACATAACTGTGCCAAAGGTGATAGAGAAGAGAGGAAGCAATGGGGGGAAGAGGTAGAGGGAGGCAGGGGAGGAACTCTGGGATAGCTATATTAAATTTGAGTCAGTAGCAAGACAGCCAGGAAATGATGTCAGTGAAGAAGAGATGTTAGTCTGAAGAGGGCTGGGAGGCAGATCTGGGAGACAGTGATAGCTGACAGCTGAATGGAATGAATGGTCACTCAGGGATAGGAGGAAGTGGCAAGTTGCAAGGAGAATGCCTGTGAAACCTCAATAGAGAAAGAATATTAGGTAATTTAAGAAGAGAAACAAGAGAGAACAGAATTTCTACAGGGAAAATTTCTACCAAGGGAACGATCACCTATATTGAAGCCAGATGGTAGATAGAAATTAAGAATGAATGCAAGAGTGTTGCATTTAGAGAATTAGAACTAACAGATTCTTGTTTGGGGGATAAGACAATATGCCACATTTATTGTGAATGCAGAATTCCTTTACTGTCTCAGTGTACTAAAATTATCTACCACACATACACAGTTCTACAGATGGGATATAATTACCAGACTCAGTTGCTCATGCTAGTCCACCGGCCAGGTGGTCTAGACATGAGGAAGGGAGCCAGGTTGTGTTAGTGCACACTGATGCTCCTAGGGGCATCAAGACCCAAAAGACCCAACCTTATGGTTTTACACCCATCTTTTTATGTTTTAGTCCATAGATCCTGACTTGTCCCACTGTACCAGGGCACCGTATGACCATGAGTTACTAGTTAATGGCAGATAAGACTTTGATCTTTTTCTTGATGGGGCTTTAGTCTCTCTCTTTCTTGGGTGGGTTCTTTGCAGTGCTCGCCCACATATTTCTTCAGATTATAGTAATCTATAATCTCCCAAGACCTGGGAAAGACAACTGGCTAATTTTCAGTAGGAAAAGCTATCACTGGGCAAAACAAAATGGACTAATAGCAACTGGAGAGAATTGAAATGAAGTCTGTTGAAATCTCTCACTTACTATGCTTATGGAAAATAAAGTGCTAGGTCACGAAATCTACACTGGAATCAGACACAGTGAAGACACCATGGGTCTCTTAGTTGACAGAGTAATAATTCATGTTTCAGAGTTCAAACACACGTGGGTGCTTCGAAAATCAGATCTTCAGCACTGAAGGACATTTGAAGAGAAAGCTAAGAAAATCATTACCTCACTGTGTCGCTTATTGGGTCAAGGCAGATGTTTCTTTCAGATGCAGGTTAAAATGGAAGGCTTTTCTCAAGAGAGGTTACCCCATTTTGACTTGATCCCCATAGCCATTTGGCTGGTATTTGGAGTGAAAAAGCTTCACACAAAGGATTTATGGATCATTTAAAATTGTACTTATCTTGTACTACATGAAAACAGTCAAACAAAATAAAAACAGAAACATTTTTGGTTCTCCGCCCCTTTTCTTTTCTTATCTTTACTGAAGGAAGGGAGGTGATAGGCAAAACAAGTGGTTGCTCCCTCTGTAGGAATAAGCACAGGCTGGGATAGAGAAATGCCAAGTTCTAATCAGGCACCAAGGGTGTCTCAGGATGGGCTTCCCAAAATTTAGGCACAAAAAAAAATCAAGGTTTTGAAAATCATGCCCATGATCTTTTACATCATTTATAGGGAATTATACTCAGGGTTGGACTTTCAAAGACACCTAAGTACAAATATCATTGAAAGTCAGAGGAACTATTACTGCCAAGAAGAGTTAAGTGACATATGTTGTGTTTAATTGAAAACATATAGATTTGCTGATTTGTTTCAGTCAAAAATACTGTTTTGGGTCAAATTCCTTTTTTGGTACTTCTCATTTGGTAATATTTCCAATGTTTTGGGCCAATCCAAAATTTCATGTTTTTAATTTTATTTTTGGTATAGCCAGTGAACCAAAAAATCATTTATTTTTCCAGCACTATTGCTAAGTTGTGTAGCATCAGCTCCTCAAAGAATTTTAGGCACCTAACTTCTATTGATTTCAAAGTGGGTTCAGCTAAACAAGAATAAAGCATTTGTACTCTGAAATAAGAATGTCCTCTTATGGAGTTAATCGGGAACAACTCCAGATGCACACACACACACTTTGGCACTTTTGAAAACCCCATCCTAAATCCTTAAAATAGTGCTAGATGTTATAGATTATTTCCTTTTTCAGGCCATCGGGTGCACTGGGAACTGCACATGTGCAATTTAATGAAAATGGAAGTTTAGATCAGAAATTCTAGAAACATAACATTTTAAGTTTTCCTTTCCAGTCTTTCTTTCATCATTTTAAATGCCATATAATTTAAATAACTTTGTGTATTGTCTGAATTTAAAATGCATCACAAATGCAGCTGGAAATAAATGGTTAAAAATACTCCTGGCAGAGAAGAAAAAATAGTAAAACTCTCCATTGGAGACAAATTGTAAAGAACAAGGAAATTGACCTATTTTTCTGTGGAGAAGTGGGAGGTTAATGTGTAAATTCATGATGACTAACTAATGGTTATGAAACCTTCTGGTTACCACAAGTCAGTGTATATTCATTGTAGTGTAATATGAAAATGTTTTAAAATGTACACAGTGTCATCTTTAAATGTCAAAATCTTTAAAATTGTAATTGAGCTTGTATTACAGTAGACTTCCGATAATCCAGCACCTTTGGGACCTAGGTGGTGCCAGATTATCGAATATACCAGACTATCAGGAGGTACTATAAGGGGGCATACTCCAACCCAATCCCCTTCCCCCCGCTCTAACCTAATTCTTGGGTCCCAGAGCCGCCACTACAGCCGTGCATCTCCCTCCAGGCGCTGGGGCACATGCACTGAGTGGCTGGCTTTGAGCATGAGCTGGCCAGGACCCCGTGCACAACCCTATCCCCTTCCCCTCCCCTTCCCTTCCCCAGAGCCAAACACCTCCCCTCCCTGCTGTAACCCAATCCCCCTGCCAACCTTATGCTTGGGTCCCATAGCCAGAGCCACTGCGCTGCATCCGGGATGCCATGCACACCGCCCCCACTGCCTGATCTGCCTCCCCTTCTCCAGAGCCAGGCATCTCTCCCCCCAACCTTATGTCCGGGTCCCAAAGCAGCTGCCTGCACTCAGCAGCCGGCTGCTAGCACGTGCAGGCTGGGATGCTGTGTGCAACCCGGCGTTCACATGCAGGGTACGATGCAGTGCGCTGGGGCCTGTGAACGGAACGGCGCAGGCCGTGAGCATGCATGCGGCTCACAGCGGCCCAGCTGTGAGAGTGGCTGACCTGAGCGGTTCCGGGTTCCATCCCAGTTCCGTCAGGAGCCGCAATTTTTTTCTGTCAGGAGCCTTGGATTGGCCACTCCTGTGCTAGGCTCTTACCATTTTGATGCTGGACTATCGGAAGTGCTGGACAATTGGATGCCGGACTATTGGAGTTTTACTGTATATTGATTATATCATGCAGACACTTATAGGATTGCAATTATCCACTGTGTGACATGCAATAATAGTTCATTGTTCAGAATCAAAAATGAAATATCCACAATTAAACCACCATCTTTCAGGAAAGCATACAACATCTGTGTGTCCAATAAACTCCATACAACCCAACCACCAGGTGGCTGATACTTCTACAAGTTAAACCTCACTAGCTTCTACAAGCTTCAGGGGGTAGTGGGCTGTGCCCACGAAAGCTCATGATACCATCTACAAGTTTTGTTACTCTATAATTTACAGCGGTTCCCAACCTCTTCCAGATGGGGACCCATTTTGACAATTCAGGAAGACTTGGTGACCCAAGGCAATTCAAAAATGGGGGGAAGAGAGGAGGTAGAGCCACCTGGGGAGACACTTGGCGACCCTTTTGAAATGTAATGGCGACCCATATTCGGGTCCCGACCCATAGGTTGGGAAACCTTGATCTATAAAGTGCTACCAGATCAGCTTAGCTTCTACAAGTAGGCAGTACTATTTAATATTTTAAAGCTATGTTGAATATGGCAAAGAATATAAACAGAGATTATATGGATATAAGAGCAAATTCAGATTATTTTTTCCCCATTTATGCAACATATGAAGAAGGGTAATGGTTGTCATTTAGAAAAAAGAAAAATCCTAAACCCACCAATTGAGGCAAGTGTCTAATGTGGTAAACAATGCCCTATTTGTAATGAGTTTCACTTCAAATTATAACACAAAGTACACAAAGTGAAAGAAGCTAGTTGACTAGTTCCAAGTTTTCTTAGGTCAAACTTTTTCCCCTTACCAGTTATCAGAAGTACGCTCAATAATAATGCAAACTAATCCTGTGGCAGATGCCAACCTAACACTTAAATTAAAAAAAAAATGGTCTGGTAGCACTTTATAGACTAAGAAAACATGTAGATGGTATCATGAGCTTTCGTGGGCACAGCCCACTTCTTCAGATGACCGGAGTTATGAGTTTGGGATGTGAACACTCGAAATAAATAGGAGAGGGGAAGGGGGGAGGGTGGAGAGGTAATAAGAAGGGGGAAGGAGACAGAGCATCAGTAAGTATCTGGAGAATGGGTACTTAAACTTAAGCAGATAAAAATCAAAGTCAATAGATAGATTCCCATGTCAGGAAGGGTACTACTCAGAGAGCTGTTAGCACCTTCAACGGTTGTTAAATTGGTAATGTCCTAACCAACCTTCATAATATGGACTGATTAGATGGACTGTCCGAGCTCTATTAAGAACATCTGAAGATGGAGACAGTCTGAGAAAGTGGGTAAATCAGCAGAAACATTAATATTTTCTTTCAGATGAAGAGAGTGATTTTGCTGATGCTGCACATTTCTTTGTGCTGGAATAGATTGAGTAGAATTTCTAACTCTCTAAGGGTATGTCTACACTACAGCACTAATTAGAACTAACTTAATTCAAATTAGTTAATTCAAACTAAGCTAATTCGAACTAGTGCATCTAGACCTAAAAACTAATTCGAATTAGCGTTTTTGCTAATTCGAACTAGCATGTCCACATTGAGTGGACCCTGAACCGAAGTTAAGGCTGGCCGGAACCAGTGCCAGCAGGGCATCAGGTTAGGACTTAGAGTGTGGAGCTGCTGCCTCAGGCTAGCCAAGGGCTGTGCTTAAAGGAACCTGACCCCCACCCCGGACAGACAGTTCTCAGGGTTCCCCGCTTGCTTGTCTACCTCGATGAGGGGACAGCAAAGCAGTCCTGTCTTGGAGTGCCCTGAGTGCCCACACTCGGCCATCAGCCCGGCTGCACTTGCCACAGGCTGCCAGCCGGGGGGGTCAATCGGGGGGCTGTCAGGATCCATGAGGCCCTGCAGGAGAGCTTCCACCCCAAGGAGCCCGCAGAGCCACCCCAGTCCTCCCCATCGGGGGCTCGTGCCCCATTCCTCCCTCACCTCCTTCCACTTACCCCTCCCTAGCCCCCCTTCCTGATGTAAAAAATAAAGGACACGTGTGGTCAAAAATAGAAACTCTCTTTATTTAACAAAACTGAGGTGGGGGGGATTAACCTCTGGGAGACTGGGAAAAGGAGGTGGGAGAGGGGAAGAGAAAGGGTTGGGAGAGGGGAGGGGGAAACCTGGGAGGAGGGAGCTGGAAGGGGAAGCCAGGGAAGAAGGAGGAGGGGAAGTATAAAACTATGGTACGCCATATCTTCAGTACTGTGTACAGATGTGGTCTCCTCACCTCAAAAAAGATGTTTTGGCCTTGGAAAGGGTTCAGAAAAGGGCAACTAAAATGATTAAGGGTTTGGAACAGGTCCCATATGAAGAGAGGCTAAAGAGACTGGGACTTTTCAGCTTAGAAAAGAGGAGACTGAGGGGGGATATGATAGAGGTATATAAAATCATGAGTGGTGTGGAGAGGGTGAATAAAGAAAAGTTCTTCATTAGTTCCCATAATATAAGGACTAGAGGACACCAAATGAAATTAATGGGTAGCAGGCTTCAAACTAATAAAAGAAAGTTCTTCTTCACAAAGCAAATAGTCAGCCTGTGGAACTCCTTGCCACAGGAAGCTGTGAAGGCTAGAACTATAACAGAGTTTAAAGAGAAGTTAGATAAAGTCATGGAGGTTGGGTCCATGGAGTGCTATTAGCCAGGGGGGTAGGAACGGTGTCCCTGGCCTCTGTTTGTGGAAGGCTGGAGATGGATGGCACAAGACAAATGGCTTGGTCATTGTCTTCGGTCCATCCCCCCTCCAGGGTACCTGGTGTTGGCCGCTGTCGACAGACAGGCTACTGGGCTAGATGGACCTTTAGTCTGACCCAGTACGGCCGTTCTTATGTTCTTATGTTCTAAGCTCAGGGCTCAGGGTCGGGGGTCTCACTGGACCAACTTGATTTTCATGCAAACCTGCTCCTGGGTTCTCATGTGGCCTTTGGTGGCCAGGCTGGCAGCTATCCTGCCCTAGACGGCCACTTTCCTGTGCCTAGTGCGGAGATTGTGGACGTTGGAGGCCTCCCCCCCCAAACCTGGATGAGGTCCACGATCTCCGCACTAGATCAGGCGGGTGCCACCAGCCTGGTCCTGGGAAGAGGCGGAGGGCTGGGTGGCAGCGGGTGGCTGGCTCATGCCGTGCCAGGTGCAGGGTCTGCTTGGTGGGTGCTGGCAGGCTTGCACCTGGCACGGGCACCGTAGCCAGACCGTGGCCCTTTAAGGGCTCCGGGGCCAGGAGGGGGGCAGAAGAGTTTCCCCTGGCTTGGCCCAGAGTGGCCACCAGGGCAAGCTGGGAAGGGCTAGCCTCCAACTAGTTCGAATTAAGTGGCTACACAGCTCTTAATTCAAACTACTTAATTCGAACTAGGTGTTAGTCCTCGTAGAATGAGGTTTACCTAGTTCGAATTAAGCGCTCCGCTAGTTCGAATTAAGTTCGAACTAGCGGTTTGTATGTGTAGCACCCATGAAAGTTAATTTGAACTAACGGCTGTTAGTTCGAATTAACTTTGTAGTGTAGACACACCCTAAGAAAATATGAACACTTATGGTTTGCTATCTAGTTGTATTTTACTTGAAAAGGAGTTTCAGCATCGTTGACGTATGTGTGGGTCCTGGGCTCCATTCCCCTATGTGGATGATAGATACAGATATATAGTACATTGACATGTGTGAATATTGACTGTAGTTGTTGTGTTCAATGCACAACTCATTAAAATTAGGTAAATATATAAAATATTTTGCTAGAAGTTTACAAAGTACCATTATTTTATTACTTAGTATTTAGACCAGTAACACACAGGAAAGCAAGAACAGAAAAAGACAAAGCAGACTGCTCCCTAAAACAGAGGCACAACTCACCCTACTTTACTCCATGATGGCTTTCTGGAGACTGACTCTGATCACAAGCTTCCTTATAGACTACCACACACACTCTTCCAGTACTAACTTGCAATTCCAAACATTGCCCTCAATACACCACAGATGGGAAGTTTATCAACTCATGTAAGTTAATATTCTGACTTCAAAAGAACTATGCCAATTTAAATCCAATGAGGATATACCATAGAGACTAAGAGAGGGACCAACCATAGGACACTGTGCCTGAATCCATAGTGCTCACTTGAGTTCACTTTTTCAGGCATAGAGACAAAGCTGACAAGTAGACATCTTAGGGTACGGCTACACTGCATAAGCTACACACGGAATATACACGGAATAAGCTATTTCAGAATAAAAACTGTGCAATAGCATATTGAGAAATAGCACATCTACACAGCAAATGCCCATCGAAAGAGCTCTGAGCTATTTCAAAATAGAGCATCCACATTCATTGGAAGCTGAATCGTATTTTAGGCCACCCACAAGCAATTCAGGCAGGGCATCAGGACAGCACTCATTTCCTGGAGCTGCTTCCTGAGGCCATCTGGGGCTTGAGCTTAAATTGATCTCTTTATACAGCCATGTCTGAGGTTTTCTTTTGCCTACCTCCTTGAGGGACAGCAAAATCTTCTCACTGTCTGCTGTGTGATCCCCAGGCCAAGTAGTCTGGGCAAGGAGCACACAGCCCCCTTACCACTCACCGCCCCACCTCCTGCATGTGTCCAGGGAAAGTAATGGTACTCACCTGATGGTTCATCCCTGGCCTCATCTGAGCCCTGAGTGACATCCTGGGAGGGAGGTACCGGCTCCAGGGACAGAAGTGAGGTCCTGGCTAGCGGACATGTGGTGTGTGGTGGCCACCTCCTCCTCCTCCTCATTGTCCTCCACTGCCACAGCCTCCGGGAGGCTGACAATAGGTGTCTTCAGGCCAGAGTCAATGACAAAGGGAGGGGAGGCGACCTGCCTTCCTCCCAGGATGCCATCGACCTGGGTGTGGAAGCGGCAGGGCTAGGGTGCTGTTCCTGACCGGGAACTCCTTTTCCTGGCCTTGGAATAGGCCTGCCGGAGCTCTTTGACCTTTATTCTGACCTGATCTAGCGTGCGTCTGTGCCCCCTTGGACCAGGTTGTCAGGGATGTGGCTGTACACGCCAGCATTTCACTGTCTGACACAGAGATCCAGGATGTTGGACTGTTCCTCCCAGATCTCAATGAGATCCAGGATCTCTGTGTCAATCCATGATGGCACCCTCTTCTTTCAGCCCTGGGCAGGGGCTTGGGAACTGGCTGCAGATGGGCTGGCAGCCGTGGAGACCTCAGATGGTGCGCAGGGGTCCGCCATGGCAGAGGTAAGGCAGAACAGAGCGCTGATGTGTGCCACAGGCCCTTTCCCCTGTGGCTGCAGCTTTAAGGGCTGCAGGGGATGGGGAACTATAGAGTTCTGATGAATGTGGCCACAGTGGCCAGCAGGGCACCTGTGGGAAGCCCTGAAGGCCACTTATTTCGAAATAACCACAACTGGCCTGTCTGTACATGCCCTATTTTGAAATAGCTATAGAATAGGCTTTATTCCTCATAAAATGAGGGTTACAGATTTCAAAATAAGGCACCTGTTATTTCAAATTATTTCAAAATAATGGGCTTGCTATGTAAATGCTCACTTTGTTATTTCAAAATAATGCAAGTTATTTTGAAATAACGCTGCTGTGTAGATGTGCCCTTAGAGTTTTCTATAGCAATTATCACCGTAGCATTTAAGTGTGTCCCAAAATTCTAGATAGTCCTATGACGACGTGTCTTCTGACGTCTGAATTTCCCTAAATGAATCAGATACATAAGATACAATTCTGAAATGTACAGTCACCTGACACCAGTATCTTATAGAACAATTGCCAATTGACAGCTTAATGCCAGCTTTCATATTGCCATCCATGAACACATTTGTCCATAGAATTCACAGCCAGCGTGCTGCCAGGAAACCTGACAATAAAATTTAAAAACTTAAAAAAACAACAGATAGCCTGGTAGCACTTTAAAGACTAACAAAACATGTAGCTGGTATCATGAGCTTTTGTGGGCACAGCCCACTTCTTCAGATGACCAGAGTGTTGGATGTCCAGAACCAAGAATAAATGGGGGAGGGAAGAAAGAGAGGGGGTTGGGGAGAGAAGGAAAAAAATTGGCAGGGGGGAGGGGAGAAAAAGAGGCAGTGGGTAGATAAGTTTCAAAGGAAAATCCGAGCCTTTCTGTAACAGGAAAAACTGAAAAACAACATATGTTGCTCTATATAAATCTATATAGATCCTGTAGGTGTTTGTCTCTGTCTGTTGGATTGGAGCAAATCCGGTTGTATCTTTAGAGTATTCCTAAAACTGAAATACCTACCTGGAGAAGTGAAAAAACAGATTGACAGAGCCAAAAAAGTACCCAGACATGAACTACTTCAAGACAGACCCAAAAGAGAAAACAATAGAATTCCACTTGTCATTCTACAGTCCACAACTTAAACCCCTACAACGCATTATCAACAACCTACAACCTATCTTGGAAAATGACCCTTCACTCTCAGAGGCCTTGGGGGAAAGGCCTGTTCTTGCTTACAAACAACCCCCCAACCTGAAACAAATTTTTTCCAGTAACCATGCTACACAGAGCTACATCATAAGCATCCAGGAACCCAGTCCTGCAATCAGCCCCAGTGCCACCTCTGCCCACATATCTATACAAGCGAATTAATCACAGGACCCAACCACATCAGCCACCAAATCAGAGGCTCATTTAACTGCACATCCACTCATGTGATCTATGCCATCAAATACCAGCAATGACCCACTGCAATATATATTGGACAAACTGGACAGTCCCTATGGGAAAGAATTAATGGACACAAATCAGATATCCGAAAAGGGAATGCACAACAACCTTTAAACTTCCTAGACACTCATTAAGGGATCTCCAAGTTGATGTTTTGTTACAGACCAATTCCACAAGCCAAATACACGGAGAAGGATTGGAACTCCACTTCATTCACAAGTTTAATTCTCATGCAGATGGTTTAAATCCCGGTATTGGATGACTAGGACATTATCAACCAACCAACCAATGAAGGTGACAATGGTTCTTGATGTCTGTATAGAATCTGTTGTTAGTACTCTTCCTCTCCAAGTGCAAACTAATGGCTCTTATCAGCCTCTTTTAACTATTTAGTCTTTAAGGTGCTAATAGACTATTTGTTGTTTTTCAGTTTTTCCTGTTACAGAAGGGCTCGGCTTTCCCCTTTGAAACTTATCTACCCACTGCCTCTTTTTCTCCCCTCCCTCCAATTTTTTTTCCTTCTCCCCCCGCCCCCTCACCTTCCCCCCATTTAGTCTTGGTTCTGGAAATCCAACACTCCAGTCATCTGAGGAAGTGGGCTGTGCCCACAAAGCTCATGATAACGTCTACATGTTTTGTTAGTCTTTAAAGTGCTACCAGACCATTGGTTGTTTAATACAATTTAAGTTTACACAATAAGGATGACCAACTAGGCTTCTTCTGAGCTTTGCTGCTCATTGGCTGGCCATAATATCTAATGTTAATACTTAGAAAAGGCACATTCCATTCTCTGCACATGGAGTTACTAGTAGCGTATGCTAACCAATGGAGGTATCAGACCCACCTTTCTGCATATGGAATGATGGAGAGATGGACCTGAGTTTTGGATTCTGCTTCAGATCCAGTGTTCAAGGGATTCATAATGGGTATTGTTCAGATTTGAGATGGGAGCAGCACCGAGCCAAGGCAGGTAAGGGAGCCTGTTTTACCTCCACTGCTGCACCAGACTGTTAATGCCCAGAATCTCCCAGATGGGCTGAAGTAGCATCCCGGAGTTAAACTATGATTCCACAAGACTTCTAGCAAAAGTGGGAGGGTTAGCAACCCTAAGTGAGGAAGGCAACATGAAGTCTGATGGTGCAGGAGGTTTTATGTTATTTTTTTCTCCCACTTGTATTTGCTGAAACACAAATTGTTCCATTTCCTGCCACCTTCACCCCCTGCTGTCTTGTTGACCCTGTTTATTACTTATATGCCAATTTTGAGATAAACACACATTCCTTTGTTTAGGGTAAACCTGCTCAACAACTTTTGCCTATGCAGAGCTGTATCGTTTTGAACAAGTAACATCATGCAGGGGGAATTCATAACTTTTGCATATAATGTTACCACGTTTTACCACAATATCAACCAGCAGGTTATTAGTTTTCAAATGATACCTCACAAGGCATATTTTACACAAAGATTATTACAATACAGGGGTGCTTTGGGTCACAGCCATACAATCTTTGGCTCTGATTTTGCAAAAAGATCTGCATGGGTTGATGCTTATGGAATCCCTTTATAGAATAGGAGGCTTAGCTACTATAAATCCTTCCAAGGAGTCCCTAAAGAGAAACTGGACTTTTCCACTGTCTCCTTTCCAATATCAGCATCGCCAGATGTAGCACACTTCATATTCTTAACTTCAAAACAGCTGTCAAAAGCATGTGCCAAACACTCAACCACCATGGCATACACACAGTACTCCACATAACACAAATACCTAAGTAAAATTAATGGAATAATGGCACACTATACTAAAAGAAAAATGTAATGGATTCAAAGAAAGGTGGCACACCTATTGACTTTACAGAATTCAAGTCTTCTGTGGTTAGAATGCATTTAACAACAGAGAGCTCTAAAAACCAGGATACCATATATCCAGATATCAACTATAATGTATCCTGAGCATTGAAAGATAAAACTCCACCTTAAAACTGATTTCAGTTTGCGTTAGTTATTTCGTAGGGCTCGTTTAGACAACATTCCTCTGTCGAAAGAGGAATGTAAATGAGCCCGATCAAAAGTGCAAATGAAGTGGAGATTTAAATATCCCACGCTTCATTTGCATATTCATGTCCGATCGCTGTTTCGAAAAAGGGGTTTTCGAAAGTGAAACCGCAGTCTAGATCGGGTTCTTTAAAAAACCCCACCCTTTTTCAAAAGAACCCGTACTCCTGAAAAAATGAGGGTTTTTTTTTTCAAAAGAACCCCGTCTAGACTGAGGGTTCACTTTCAAAAACCTTTTTTTCGAAACAGCGATCAGATGCAAATATGCAAATGAAGCGCAGGATATTTAAATCTCTGCTTCATTTTCACTTTCGATTGGGTTCATTTACATTCCTCTTTCAACAGAGGAATGTAGTCTAGATGCGCCCTTAAAGTGCACAAATCGCTTATTTTAATGGGTGATGAGGTATAATTTGTAATTTTCACATAATGGGATAAAAAAATCCGCAAAAATCCTGACTCCACTTAGAATTCAGAAGGATTTTACCCGTTTCTAAATGCAAGGAGCATTATAGTATATAGTATATGGTATATAGTATATTGTACTAGACCAGGTAGCTTAAAGTGACACCTTTTATTCAACAAATAGGTACCAATACAAAATCTTTCAGACTAAAAGTGTGTCTCTTAAAGAAACTTGACAATTATTTCCATGGTGGCATATTCAATAATGTCTTTTCTACTCTATAGTAGGGCACACCTGCACCATTATAAGTACTTCACACAGCAATGTATTGTAAAATATATTAGGCTTGGTTTTGGCTAACAATCATAGAGCAAAACCCTAGATTGTTCTGATCACGTGATTTTCTTCTGGTTATTTAAGTACTTGCCAGACACCATGACAACACAGGCAAAAGCATGAAATGAAAGTCAGGAAAATAGTGGGAATTAAGATTGGCATTGGACTGAGAAATAAACATCATCATGCCAAAAACTCTGCTTAGCAAATTAACTGTGCAAATTGTGAAACTAAGGCTGAAGGTGACAAAGCATTTAATTTCATAAGCTTGCATTGTAATTCATCAGTTACACTCTATCAGAGACAATGAAGAAAACCTATCACAGGAGGTTCTCTGAATCTACTAAAATCAGGATTGAAAAGATTTTGGTAGAAAAACAGCAAAAAATAAGCAAAGAGAGGGAGGCCAGACTAAATGATCTAATAGCCCCCTCTGGCCCTGAAAATCTATGAAAAATATGTCAGACTTGGTCGTATATTTCCAAGTCTTTTGAGCTTTAACTCTTTTTTTTTTTTTTTGCCTTTCCTGTGAATGGTTGAGATTTTCCTTCAGATTTTTCTGTGTGTTTAAGTACGTTGTTTTTTGCTTTCTCTGTGACTTTTCAGTCTCCATTTGTCTGTTACTATCCCTGAATTCATTCATCACATTGTGTCTATTCCTATTATGTCTCTCTCTTACTGCTTGTACGTTATCTTGCTAACTTTGTAAAACTTTCTTATTAAAGGATTTGAGTTTAGAAAAACGTGTTTAATCATGCATGCTAATTAAAAGAATATTGTAAGCTAGTGTTCTGCATGACTTTTTTCTAACCCTGCTTTTTTTTTTGAAGTTGTTGGTTATCAGCTATTATCTTAAAAACTTACCCATTGTCCAAGAAGACACAAACCCAAGAGACTAAATGAAAGTTTAGATAAGCTTCCAAATTTGGGACACTGTACGCTTTGAGAGCTGACTGACAGTATCAGGAATCAGGGCTACCAGCACAGTCCATTTCCAGGCAACCTATTGAATGCAACTGGTCTGTAATAGACTGTCTGTCATGCCTGATTGGTAGGGAGAGGCAGCAGACTAGCTCTTGAGCTCAGCAGCCAGTTTGGTGGCTTATTAAAGAATTTGCCCATAGATGTAATAGTACCTACCTTCCCCTAGTTCACTCCAGCTAATTGAGCTCTGCCCCCTCATTCTGAGTCTGATTCTTGGCTCCATCATCTGACCCCTAACCCTAAGCTTTTATTTCTGGCTACTCATTTCTGTTCTAACTATGGAGCATGACTGCCCTCATCCTGATCTCTGCCAAGTACTACCAACATCTGCTCTCAGTGACTTTTCATCCATCTTCCTGCTAAACACTCCCATTTAATAAAGGATGCAAGTTGGGCATTTCTTGTAGCTTACAGGTCATTCTGATGCTCGCCTTAATTTCTACCTAATCCTACTAACTTTGTTAGTTATTGAAATCTCTGAGTTTCTCATGTGAATTCATCTTCCAGGCTTAAACTGACAACATTTTAGAGTCACATGACCTCCACTGTAGCCATGGAACTATCCCATTTGGCTTCCAGAGGAACTCATATCGGGGGGTATGATCTGAATCTGGTTTTGGGGATGGAGATGGAAATAGGGATCATTAGAAACACACCATTATCATATGCCTGGCTACAGTGCTGTTCTGACAACATGATTCCGTACAGATGTTTTGTTTAAACCCTCCGGTTATAAAGGTACACATTTTTTGTTTATATTGATTATAACCACAATCTACTCCCTCTGAGAAATTAACTGCTAAAACTTGTCAAATGTTGTCATTTAATATGTGGGTCCCTTCTATAACTGTGTTTTTCAGTGGAATGCTCCAGTTCCATATAGACACATGTTTTAAGTTAGCAGCAAAAGAGCTAAACAAGTGCATGTGAAAGTATAATGCAAATAATGTGTTTCATTTCAGTTATTTATAGTTGTCCTCAGCTATATCATTTTTATTTGAAAATTATTAAAGCAATTACAGGAGGCTTATTTGTGTATACAGCCAAGAATGATTCACACTAGGCAACGCATGTGTATAAGCAACAGCTTCTAGTGACAGTATCTTCTTTTGGCCATTACAGAGGCTTTTGAAATTAATCCATATTTTTGGACGGATTGCAGAAGGACAGGATCTATACACCCATTCTCATGATAGATGGGAAAGAGTTAGCCTTCTTGGAGCTACCCGCTCTAAATATAAGGATGTGCTGAGTAGTAGGGCTGACCTAGTTGTTGGCTCGTTCCCCAACATATTTTAAAAGGGCAAATCTCATTGGGAAAACGGGGAGAAAAGATCTCTAGAGAAAGGGTTGCAGCTGCAAAGAGATTGGGCCAAGGGTATGCCTTTGTTCCTTCTTCCTGTTGGACTTGGCTGAAGTGAGCCACACTTAATTCGTGGGCCACAGCTGAAAAAGTGTAGTACTGTTCTACCTAGACCTTAAAAGAGAGAGATTTTGAACAAACCCACCAACCACTTTTTACAATAACGTCAATCATGTCTCTGGGAATCTTTTCTTAGCCAGCCCCACTTGATTAGCTTTTAAGCCACTGTGAAAGAACCATTTGTATTATAACAACAATGAAATGTATTGGGAAATATATAGCATGTCTACTTACTGGTGCAGACAATAGTTATACATATATGCATGCACCAACATAGTTCCGTGAGAACTCTATTATAGGGGGTACAAATGGCAATGCTTACAGTTAAAGGTACCTGTTATTTCCCATTATTAAAGCCTTCTTTAATTTGCTTATAACATTGCCAAACTAGCCATTTTGGGCTGCAGTGTCTCACACTGAATGTCTCAGGCTGAAATTTTTAAAAGTTTCAATCAAAATGATTTAGTCGTTTCTGAGAATGAGATTATGGGCCCATATGTTTGTGACACTGAGCCCAAAAGGCTTAAGCAACGTGTAGGTTGATTGATCCAGATTTAACCTTCAGAGACATAGGAGTAGATAATAATTGTAGGGGTTTTATATGTTTGCATATATATATTGTTAGAGATTGACAATGTAACTAATTGTCCGTCTTTCTATTCTGTTAATTCTGAGATCAAAAGGAGATGTTAAATTTAGATGAAATGTGAATGTAGTAATATCACTGTCTTCATTTTTCTTTGAAGTATGTAGTAAACTACTTGTAAATGGCCATGATAAGACAGTTGCCTTATGTTAATCCCGGTAGCTAACTACCAGTGATGTGTAGGAAATAAGAGGTTACTTTGAAGCCACTATTCTTCATGTAAGAAATGCCTGCTATTAAAAGGCTATCAATAGCCAGCTAGAGAACTATAAAAAAGACTTTTGGGCCCTGATCCTGTTATCTTAGATCTGCTTAAGTTTCATCAGGCAAGTTTAAGTTGCCAGACTGAGGTCTCCAGTCCAATCTGGATCATTCTAATATTGGATATAAGACTGTAAACTATGGACTAATTCTGAAATAACTCTTTGCAACTCTAAAGCTCACCATCTACTATAAAACTCATGTAGGAACTCTATGTATATCTGCCTGCATAATACATTTTTAACCAATACTTTCTCTCTTCCCTTTTTAAATAACTTTTATTTTAGTTAATAAGAATTTGATGTGTGTTTTTGGATAAGATCGTATTCATTAACCTGGTGGGTAATGTGTCTGATCCTTTGGAATTGGCAGAATGTTTTATATAATGAACAAGATTTTCTGTAATCCTTATCATATTAGCTGTTTGGGTGGCAGCACAAGACTGGGTTGCTTTAAGGGAGCTGTGTTTTGGCTTCTGGGATACCAGTAAGGTATTGTAGAAGCTTTTTGTGTCTGGCCGGGTGTACCTAAAGTATTAGAATAGCCACCAGTTTTGGGGATTATCTGTCCCATTCTTTGCAATTCACTCTAATTGAGCAATCTCAATATGCCCCTCTCTTTTACACCCCAGTCATAATGTTCTTATGCCCAAATTAATGAATTAGTTGTAAGAATATTTTTGAAGGTGTGGTGCCTACATGCTTTGGTGCAGGCACTTGAAATTGAGCAAGTATGGATTGTCCTAGTGTCAGGGATGTGTCTTTTGTTGTTCCAGTGAAAAACTACCTCAATTTGGCCAAATTATGAACCTTTGGAAAAAAATCTCAGTTTGCACATGCTCATTAGAGATTAGTGAGTGTGTGGCTGCTAAATTCTTTGAAGATTCCATCTGTATTAAATATGCTGTCAACCTACATAGCTCCTAACAGAATGGCTGAGCATGCGCCAGTCCAAGGCTGCAATAAATACAAATAGTTTTTATTTGACAATCTGAAAATCCAATTAATTATTCCAACAAAGTTACAATGTCTTGATCCATGAAGCTTGATAGCAAATTCTGCAAGGAGGTCTCATATGGCTAGCAATGTATTACATACTAAGGATTATAGACAGGTAAACAAATGGTAGTTGGTAACATAATTTATTTAGTAAATTAAATGCTTTTCTCTTCACATATTTTCCACATAAGGTGTTCTTTTTTTCTAATCTAATTTATAAATGTTAAACAACAAATGACTAGCCTGTAGTAAATCTCAAATCTTGAGTATTCATTTGATATTTGGAATTCAGATTATTCAGTGTGTCACTTAAGTCACAAGACATTATTTTTGTTCCTTGATTGGAAGACTTAACCTTGATAAAACAAGTAGAGAACCTCATAAATTCATTAGAGCATTTCTCTTGGGGGTGAAAGAAGGGGAGGAAAACTAGCTAGTAAGCTTGCAGTCGTGTATACTAGGAGGAGTTAAGTAGAATAAGGACATTTTGGGACACTCTTTTCTTCTTCTTTTTTTTTTGTGAATAAAAATATGACTACATACATGGCTCATGTATTTAAATACATTGAGTTCTTTCCTGACTGAAAGAATCAGAAAAAAGTAATTAAAATCAAATGTATTGGTTTAGCCCACCTCAGTCCCAGTTTCTCCTTTCATATATGTACAGCTGTGTTTGCAAAACATAGTCTCTCTTTTATGCTTATTTGGAATTCCTCCAACAGCCCCTTACAGATCCCTTGGGTGGAAGAACCCACAAGTGGTTCTTTGCTCCCACTGGCTTACCTGCCCTTATACCCTTGTTCTGTGGCCTGCAGCTCCACTGAATCCTGGACTACAAGTACCAGAATTCCCTCGATCTCTAAGGAAGCCTGACAAGACCAGAGCTGGAGCTTGAGCTCCTCTCCAAGGATCCATTCATTCTGTGACAGAGTCCCATTCCTTATACAATATTTCATGGATCTACCAAGTGCATTGTTTGAATTTGCTGGTCTCCATTTTTTCTTGTTATTGCACACAAGGCTGCTCCTACAGTGGGTGCCAGGTCTATGACAAATCAGCCCCTGCCAGCTGGGGGTCCAATTCTGCAGCTGATCTTGGTCATGGAGTGGCCTCAGAGCTGATAGCTAGGACCCGGGGAGAAGGGGACAGCAAAGCTCCAGGTGTGTGGGGCGGGAGAAGATCCCCAGACATGTGGGGTGGCAGCTGAGACTGCAGGCATAAGGGCTGGCCATGAGGAGCCTAGGAATGCCAGCAAATTGTTCTGGCCTGCAGGGCCAAAGGACAGGGCCTGGAGCGGTTGCCTTGATTCACCATACCCTAGGGATGGCTCTGCCTCCATACATAACTCAGCACTGTCCTTCATCAAAAACAGTGTAATTGGGTACAGGAGTGGGGGAGTGCATGCATGCATTACCTCTTCAGCAAAACCCACTGCTGACATTGAAACCTTCTTTCTTAAGCCCTGGCTCATACACTATCAGTAGTTGCAGGAACTCCTCTAAGACCCTCTGTGTAGTTAAGATCCTGTTTCATGATGGAGAGTGCTGCCAAAGAGTACCCAGGAGATACTGCCATCAGTAGTATTAATTTCTTTCCCCAATACACTTGTCTGCTGTATTCCTTGATATTTCTCCAGTTCTGCTGCTTGCCACACAATCACCTCACTATTGTCTGGCAGCCAGATACCGTGACGCATTGTCATAAATAATTAAAACTAAAATACATGTGTTGAAATAAGTGAAAAACACTGAGACACAGACTCCTTTATTGTTTTTCTGGGTTTGTGCGTGTGATCATTAATCTGTAAAATAAAATAATCCAAAATAGCCATATTAAACTCAATGCGAATTCTGCAAGCAACACAAATGCAGGAACAGAGTATGCAGTTTATTTTCATCCGGGATTTTATCTTTTTTACAGAAAGACTGGTTGAAGTCAGTGAGGTGGCCTGGATTTAATGTAGAGGTGAATTTAACTCAAGCAATTACCCTTCTTTTGTATGACACAGGTAGTTTCATACATCTTTCTCACAGCCAGGTAGTTCATCAGGAATTCAGCCAGCCCATTGAAAACTGTATTATTTTACAATGTATTTTGATTGAGTTGTAATAAAATAACTATTAACAATAATAACATGCATTCATATATCCTATCATGCTTTACAATTAAGGTCCTGATCCAAAGCCCACTGGAGCCCCATGGAAGTCATTTCATTGACCTCATTAAGGTCTTTTGGTCCTGAACCTACACTGAATTTGCACTGGCACAGCGGTTCATCATGAGGAGTTCACACCAAGGCCCAGTTCTACCCTCATTTACTCTAGTGTAACGCAGAGCAGAATACTTGCATTCATGTAGGTTGATACAGCCTTTATTGGAAATGGGCCTTCTGAAATGGAATATTTCCCACCAAGTTGGGAGAAAAATGGACCATGATACACTGCACAACAACATGGGGGGAGAAAAAATTAGGTAAGAAATCTTTCTCTTATGAAAATGGACAATGTAGGCAAGACCTCAGTTATGGTCTTCATTGAAAGATGGTCCCAAGAAGGAACAATAGGACTTGAAAGTGAAATCTTGTTTCAGAATCACCCACATGCTTATGAATAATCATTTCCAATGCTGGAACTGTGCTAATTCTTAACTCCTCTCTCATTCCTGTGGCTGTATGTTATTAATACACTACTGCATGTATCCCTTACTTTTGTGAGATTCTTCCAAACAAGGATGTTGTCATCTGTAGCACTTACGGTAACCATAACAAGCTGAATTTTAGAGCACAGGGAATTTCTTCAGTATGATCAAATCCACAAGTAGACAGATTTACAGTAGAAATGCCTGACAGAATCTGACTAGTGTGAGCATAAGGGTTAACTCTTCAGAGACAGCAAACCCTGATTCTTTTTTGCTGTGTGCAAAGGAAGTGCAAAATGCTTGCTTTTGACATCCTTACCATATGTACAGCATTATGAAATTTCTTGGTAGCTTGTAGCCCTCATCTGTGAGCTCAGCATGTTAGTGAAAACATTGCCTGCAATGGGTTGGAATTTCATGGACTTTTATGAAATTCAGTGGCTGCCTCAAGAGAGGTAAGAAGAAAAATATGAAGATCTGATTTTAGGAGAATCATAGGACTGGAAGGGATCTCAAGAGGTCATCTAATCCAGTCCCCTGTGCTCATGGCAAGACCAAGCACCATCTAGACAATCTCTGACAGGGTGTTTGTCTAACCTGCTCTTAAGAATCTCTATCAATGATGGAGATTCTACAGCCTCCCTAGGCAATTTATTCCAGTGTTTAACCACCCTGACAGTTAGGAAGTTTTTCCTAATGTCCATCCTAAACCTCCTTTACTTCATTTTAAGTCCATTATTTCTTGCCCTTCCCTCAAAGGTTAAGAAGAACAATTCTTTTCCCACCTCCTTGTAACCATCTTTTATTTACATGAAAATTATTATCATGTGCCCCCTCAGTCTTTTATTTTTCAGATTAAACAAACTCAGTTTTTTTAGTCTTCCTTTGTAGGTCATGTTTTCCAGATATGTAATAATTTTTGTTGTTTTTCTCTGGACTTTCTCCAATTTGTCCACATCTTTCCTGAAATGTGGTGCCGCGAACTGAAAAATACTTCAATTGAGACCTAATTAGCACAAAGCAGACTGGATGAATTATTCCTTGTGTCTTGTTTACAACGCTCCTGCTAATACATCCCAGAATCATGTTTGCTTTTTTTGCAACCGTGTTACACTCGTATTTAGCTTGTGGTCCACTATGACCTCCAAATCCATTTTCACTGTACTCCTTTCTAGACAGTCATTTCCCATTTTGTGTGTGGGTAACTGATTGCTCCTTCCTAAATGGAGTACTTGCATTCATCCTTATTGAATTTCATTCTATTTACATCAAACCATATCTCCAGTTTGTCCAAATCATTTTGAATTTTAATCCTATCCTTCAAAAAGCATTTGCAACCCTTCCCAGCTTGCTGCTATCTGCAAAACTTTATCAGTATACTTTCTATGCCATTATCTAAATCATTGTTGAAAATATTGAATAGAATATGACCCAGAACTGATCCTTGTGGGACTCCACTCATTATGCCCTTCCAGCATGACTGTGAACCACTGATAACTAATCTCTGGGAAGGAAGGAAGGAAGGAAGGAAGGTACGGGGATTGCAGGTACAGGGGATCACAGCTTCTGTTGGCTACAAATCACTGTTCCCGGCCAATGGAAGCTGAAATCACCCATACCTGCAGAGGCACAGATAAATATAGCAGCAGTGGCCCGCCAGGGATAATTCTGGTGAACTTCCACCATTTTATTGCCCACCCCTGCCTTAGACTCATGACCTCGGTCATTTCATGAGCACTTTCACTGAAGTTGCTTTTCATTTTCAAATTTTCAACCAGTTCCTCTCTCTTTGTCTATCAAATTCTTGCTGAAACTATGGATGTACACGTGTAATCATGAGCATCTCTTACACAGCTCTTGACAGACTTTCTGCTTAAGTCCATCCTTAATGATCAAAGCACTTTAGTGATAGGTAGTTCCTACACATTCCTAAGAGGCCAGGAGAAGTGGGCAGAGTGAAATAGTTCATTCAACATTTGCATCCATTTAGATCTTGTATGGCCCTCTGAATGGTATATTGGCATCTAAAAAGGCCTTCTATATGTTTTATGGCCACAGAGAAACAGAGCCTATGGAAATTTCTCATGGTGGCAGCTGCTTCCAAACCATATATTTCTTCAGCATTCTAAGGATCAGATGAATTGCATATATTAGAAATGGGGTGAGCTTACATAAATTAATGGAGATAGCCTATCTCCTAGAACTGGAAGGGACCTTGAAAGGTCATCAAGTCTAGTCCCCTGCCTTCACAGCAGGACCAAGTACCATCTCTGACAAATTTTTGCCCCAAATGGCCTCTGCAAGGATTGAACTCACAACCCTGGGCCAATGCTCAAACCACAGAGCTATCCCACCCCCTCATTGCTAGCTTACCTTTTTCTGCACACTTTTCATAGAATCATAGAGCTGGAAGAGATCTCAGAAGGTCATCAAGTCCAGCCCCCTGCTCTAGGCAGGACCAATCCCAACTAAATCAACCCGGCCAGGGCTTTGTCAAGCCGAGACTTAAACACCTCTAGGGATGGAGACTCCACTAATTCCCTAGGTAACCCATTCCAGTGCTTCACTACCCTCTTAGTGAAATAGTTTTTCCTAATATCCAACCTGGACCTCTCCCACCACAACTTGAGACCATTGCTCCTTGTTCTGCCATCCGTCACTACTGAGAACAGCCTCTCTCCATCCTCTTTGGAATCTCCCTTCAGGAAGTTGAAGGCTGCTATCAAATCCCCCCTCACTCTTCGCTTCTGCAGACTAAACAGACCCAACTCCCTCAGCCTCTCCTCATAAGTCATATGCTCCAGCCCCCTAATCATTTTGGTTGCCCTCCGCTGGACCCTCTCCAATGCGTCCACTTTTGTGTGACTATTTAAAAGATACAATGTCTCGCTTCCCTTTATGCTGGCACAGTTTGTGGCATGAAAATCTGGGTTCACAATTTTGATTTTACAAAGAGTAAAACTCACCCTGTGTGAATGAATAGCCCAATAGCTGAGACTTAAGCAGCAGTATGTAGGTTTTATGCTAGCCTTCTGCACAGGAATGAATTTCACACAAAGTGAATTGCAGGTACAAATAAATTTGCCAACTCTCCAGGATTGTGCTGGAGTCTCCAGGAATTAAGGATGAATCTTTATTTAAAAATTATGTTATGTGATGAAACCTCCAGGAATATGTCCAATCAAAATTGACAACTGTAGGTGCAAGTATGATTCCCTGTGCATGTACATTTTTGGTTAGCCCCACAGTGGAATAGATATCAGCACAAGGATTTAGAATAACTCCTAAAATGTAACTGCAGGTACAAATTTTATCAGGGTAAACTGTGACTACTAGTGGCCACCTTTTTCAAAATTCAGGTCACAAAGCCATATCCAAAAAGGCCAGAGTGTTCTCAATGGGGCATCATATTCCATCAGCTCCTTTTGTGATCTAAGCACAAAATTGGTTTATTTTGAGGAAGCCTATAATATTCCTTAGGTCCAGTCTCATGGAGTAAACCACTTTCTTTAGAAGAGTAAGCCTCCCAGGCAAAAGCTTGCTAGATCACAAGACCCTTAAAAACCCTAAGCTTGTTGCAGATGGGTAGCAGTTTACAGCAGCTCTGCTATAGAATTGATCCAATGTCATTTTTGAGCATGGCATACTGTTTTTAGTAAAATTATTACCTATAAAAACTGTGTGACATATAGGTGAGAGAAGAAATGTTCAAAATCTCACGGTAATTCATGAACATGTGTTGAACAGATGTTACATTGAGTTTTTTTCATCTTCTTTTAAAATTTGGATCACATTTTCTCTTCCCTCTCTCTTATGTTCATACTCTGCACTTGACACTTTATTAAAAGTCTCTGAAGGATAACTGGATGATTAATAATTGTCGATGACAGAAATTTGGTTTCTGTAAGCAGCAGAGTGAAAGATAAATACAAAGGGAATGCTTTTACCTATGTATATTATGCTCATGACAGTTAAGCATCTCTAAGACTGTCTGTGTTAAGGTTACTCATGATTTATGGAGATGTCACCAGTGACCCCCAGCTCTGGAAAATTTCTTACAATTCCTCTTATTGTGCTCATTATGTGACCAGAAGTACCTAGGGGCAGCCCTCTCTGGAAATACTAAAGTCAGGGCAGGCTGCAAAAGGGAGAGCAGATACTCACAACACTGGTGGGTAACACTGAAATTAGATTTCCCAGTCAGTCACAAATGGTGCTTCTGATCTCCCACACTAGTTATCAAAAAGCCAAAAAAGAAATCACGTGCCCCCCTTTATTGCATTCTAGTTCTCTGGCTCCCACTCAGCACCTACGTCCAGTAGAGTGAGAAGTTATTTTTAAAAAAACACTGCTCACATATGCATAACGTTCTTCTGACCCCGAAGAGTCAGCCACATTACCAGGTCGGTCTATGTTTCGATCTTACCCAAAATATCAAGCTGCTAGCCAATCCTTAAGGTTCTAAAACTAAAAGTTTATTATAAGGAAAAAAGAAAGAACAAGAAGAGAGATGTTAAATGGTAAAGCAGTCGCATACATACAACAATTTCAAAGTCCATCAGTTTCCTAGCAGTACTTGTGAGTTTGCTGGCTTGAAACTGGAACACATCCACAGCTTGGATGGGTCATTCAGTCCTTTGTTCAGAGTTTCATTCATAGAAAGGTTACTGCAGAGGTAAAAAGCAGAAACAAAAACAAGGTGGAGAAGATTCAGCTGCCTTTTTATATTTCTTTTGCAATGTGGCTTGTACTTTCTTTGTTCCAGACGTAAGTTGCCCAGAACATGGCCTGGAACCCTTCGAGTTCTGTGTATAGGCATATCCCTACATGCCTTGCTGAGTCATAAGACATATCTTTTGCCTTCTCTCAATGGGTCAATTAAATAGCTGATGGTCCTGGATGGTTCCATGCAATGTCTAAAAACCATCTCAGAAATATTGCCACATTTATATAGATACAAAAGAAGTGAAAACAGGCCTACTGACAGGAGGGGAAAGGAGGCAGTTGCCCTAGGACCCGGTGATTCAAAGATCCGGTTTCAAGGCAAGGCTCACAGAGTGCACACTGCCCAGAGACCAGAGGTGAGCAAGGGCTTCTGTTGGTTCAGTATTGAGCACTACCAGTGGGGGCCAATGCCTAAGAGGCAAAGGAGCATCACGGTAAGTCTCCCAGTGAATGATGGCACCCAGTGAACGATGGCAACCAGGGGGCCTGTGCCGAGAGTGGCTGCAGGAGCAGTGCCAAGTCGCAGTAGAGTGGTGCTGTGAGGCAGAATGGGACTACAAACCTCTGCGCTCCTCTAGGACATTGTTTGAGGAACCTGTCACTGGGGAGCAGTGCTAGTGCAGGGAGTGGCACTGATAGACAGGCAATCTTTCCTTCGGATGGTGATTGGACCATTGGACTACCAGTCCCAGGTGTGCTATCAGTGCCAGGGGGTATGTGCATCTGTGCCTGGCTGCTGGCAAGCTGTGCCTCAGGTCACTAATGGCCCTGGAACTCTCTGGGAACCACACAAGACTGTGGCTCTGAGACCATTGCCACATGGGGAGCAGTGCATAGAATGTTCCTTTGGAGAGAGGGCACAGCCTATGAGGGGACCAGGGTGAGGCCATCATGGGTTTCCACCTGTGGCAGGGACCAGCAGTCACCAGCACTGGTGGTACTGGCATCGATAGAATGTCCTGGACCGCCTGAAGAACTTCCAGTGTTGATGGTACCCGTAGCTGTTCCACATCACCTGGGATAGGCAAAGGAGAGCGAGGCAGAGTGCATTGGTCCAAAAGGGCCTTAGAGGCTGACAGGGCTACAGCAATGGAACCAGAGCTGGCCATCTGCTTGGGTTGTCCTTTTTGGACCCTGGGGATCTGGTCTGATTCTTGGGCTTCTTAGGAGGAGCTGCAGATGGGGAATGGTGCTATGTAGCCAGTGGCACACTGAGCATCGAAGCTCTAGTGCTTGGTGCTGAGTCCTAGTACCGGACATGCACTGGAGCCAAGGCAGAATCCATCAGGTGAGCCTTTAAGTGAAAGTCTCTCTTTTTCTTAGGACAAGGTTGAAAGGACTTAAAAATGCAACACTCATTGCTGAATTGTGCCTCCCCCAAACAGTCACCATGGGGGTCATTAACTGGCATAGGCCTGTGGCAACTCAACATGAAAGCCTGGGGACCAGGGCATGCCCCATTCTGAGGCGATGTTCCTAAGGGACTTATCACTAATCTAACTACACTACACTAACTACACTAATACTTCCCAGTATGAAAGGGAAACTTTGTACAAGGGAACAAGTAACAAACAGGAAAAGGAAGTGACAGCAAGAGCTGTACCAATAAAGTTCCAAGCACCCGTCACTGGTGGCAAGAAGGAACTGAGGGGGAAGGGGGTCCGATGATATAGCATGTACACACCACTCCAGGGGGTACTGGAGCCAGTACCCCTTATGGATACTGCTAGGAGGAAATCTTCTGGCACTGGAACATGTGGCGAGCACAGACACTTACACTGAATATACATGAGCAAGCAGTCAAAGAACACCACCTGGCTCATCCTTTTGAACTTATTTTGTTCTTATTGGAACCTTGTTATAGTTTGGGTTTTTCCAGCGTCTTCTGGCAAAGAATTCCACTAGTTGATTGTGAAAAAATAATTTATTTAGTTTTAAATCTTCTGCCTATAAATGTAATTGGGTCACCTTCTTGTGTTATGTTAGTGAAGGAATAAATAACATTTCCTTAATTCACCCAAGTTTCACCCAAATTTGTGAAATCTCTTTGTAGCTCTTTGCAGTCAGCTTTGGATTAGTCCCTGTTCACCCCCTTTTCAAGAACATTTGTAAATTTAACACAGTAATCCAAATGCAAATCCCAGAAGCACAACACTCATTCTTACACTTTTTAACCCCCTATCTTTTAAGTGGAATACCTGGCAATGTTTTCATGATGAGCTGATGATTCTTCAATTACTGGAATGCCGAGCCTTTTGTTATTCTTAATCACCCTGCCTTCCTTTTGTTATAACAAACTCCCTGCCCCAAAGGCAAAGCTGCAAGCAGCTCAAATTCTGTTGCGTTTAAGAACTGCCTCTGCAGTCAGGGCATGCAACTTTAAGCAGACGTCAAGTATGAAATCCTGGGGTTCAAATTCAGACCCCCATAAATAGTGCCCTTGTCTTCACTACCCTTCTAGTAAAATAGTTTTTCCTAATATCCAACCTAGATCTCTCCCACTGCAACTTGAGACCATTGCACCTCATTCTGGCATCTGTCACCACTGAGAACAGTCTCTCTCCATTCTCTCTGGAACCCCCTTCAGGTAGTTGAAGGCTGCTATCAAATTCCAAATCCCTCTCACTCTTCTCTTATCTAGACTAAATAAGCCCACATCCCTCAGCCTCTTCTCATAAGTCATGTGCTCCAGCCCCCAATCATTTTTATTGCCCTCCACTGGACTTTCTCCAATGCATCTACATTCTTTCTGTAATGGGGGCCCCAGAATTGGACGCATTTCTCCAATACCTCATTCCTAACTTTAAATTGCCTTACTTTGTCTGTTACACTAGTCTCTTTACTTCTGAAATTTAATTTCTATTGTTTTTTAACAGTGGTTAAAAATGTGGCTGGGTCCTTTGCACTGACAATCTATGTGACCAGAAGCCCCTTGAGGTCTGTGATGAAGCAGAGAAACTGCCCACCAGCATGATAGGGATTAAACAGTCTTTGGGCCTAGCTACCTCACCCTGTTATATCTTTAATGATAGGCCTGGCGGGAGGAGAAAAGGAGAGAGCCTGCATCAGTTGGGGGCTGACTGGCAAAGAGGCAGGAGCTAACTACGGCTCCAACTGAAAGGAAGGATCACTGGCCTGCCAGCCGAAGCAGTTGCCAGGGAGGAAGCACTGTCTTCGTGATTGTGGGAGACTGTGGAGGATACTTATGAGCCTCCAGCAACTGAAGTAACTGGGTGACTGAAGCTCAGAGACATTGTGGAATTCACCCTCACCAAACTGATGGATTCCCCGCCTGAAGGAGCTTAGGTCTGTGGCAGAGTGGTACCAAAGATCCATGAAGAGGCACTGCAGGAAGCAAGCCACCCTAGCAAAGTGGACTATAAGGGCTCTGCTCCCAACTGGAGGGACAGTAATAGGCAGTAGCCCAAGGCAGTAGATTTCAACTCCATACTGTTCATGAGAGCCCCCTGTTCATGAGTTGATGCACACAGGGCCTTGGACTGGGTTCTGGAAGAGAAGGAGGACCCAGATCCTCCTACCCCACCACCTGAAAGACTGAAGCTCCTCAGCCAGAAAAACATGGAGTCAGACAAGGGGTCAGGTGTCAGCAACTAACCCACTCGGCCTTCCAAGCACCCTGTTACAAAGGGTTGTTAGGATCTTAGCAATTCATGAAGCAATACAATTGACAGTGTAAAAACTCCTGTGCTTCATCATTGCTCTTGGACATTAAGTATGCAATTGTTTTGGCCACAACAAATATCTGTTCCAAAACAGAGGAAAAAACTTGGCAAAAGGAGGCATGTAAGAAGTCATGGTGTAGCAGTAGAGCCTGCTAATGTCTAACACAGTGAAAAAAATATTCAAGAGTAAATCACATCATGTAAAAACTCACCTCATAATCTTGCAAGGATCAGTGTCATCAGCCTGAACTATTTGCCAGGTTAGAATTATTTATACAAAGAAATTGGCTCATGACACTTTCAAAGATTATTTATACAGTGCATTTAATACTTGTTTGCTCATGCCAACTGTGTCTTTTCCTCCTAACCCCTTTCACCTCCTCCTGTCCAATATCTCCATCAATGATCTGGAAGAAAGGAGGAAATTAGTGAAATTGGCGGGTGATATGAACCTGGGAGATGTTCAAAGTGCTCTAATTATGACCTCTCAAAACAAAACAGCAGACTACATTCAAGTCCATTTCAGATTTGAGCATGGAAATGAAGCCAACTGAATTTCATGCAAAACATTTTAGAATCTGGAGAACTTTGAATCAAAAGTTTCAAGGTGATTTTTTTGTTTTTATTTTCTCAAGTCAGACAGGATTGAATTGTTTAGTAATGAAACATGTGATAACTGATCACATCTAGGTCTCTTGGGTTGAACTAAACCTTCTAAGTAGTCATGAAATCTCAAATTCATACTCAATTCAGAGAGCTTAATGAAACATGTAGGTTTCATTCTGAAGGTTACATTTTTTACTTTCAGAGAAAAATAAAATGTGGATATCCTTAGGACTTTACAATTTTATTCAGAGAACCTCACTATGAGGAAGATGTGAACAAATTGGTAGGAATTCAGAGAACAACACTAACCATTATTCTTAAGTAGAAGACTTACCCAATGTTGCTTGGATCCTTAACTTTTTTTTTTTAATAAAATGAAAATGTACATGCTTCATTTACATCATTGCTCGGGGGTGGAACTGGGGATGAAGGGCTCAGTATGCAGGCTGTCCTGGGAAGAGAAGACTACCCACGCCCTCTCTCACTTCAGCAGCTTGGGGCCTGGTGAGAAGCATGTCCCCTGGCTGGGGCAGGTCAAAGTTCATCTGCCCCTTTTGCTGCCCAGCCAGACTGAGGAATGCAGCAAAATGTACACTTTCCCCTCACTCCCAGATGAAGGGAAACAGCCAGCAAAGTCCCTGTATGAATTGGGAAGGAGGAGCTTCAGCCCCATCTCCACCCTCCCTAAAAGGTGCCTGAGGGATAGAAGGCTCAGGGCTGGTGCAGTCCCAGATGGGAGGGGGCATGCCCCCTGCCAGCCCCTTTCACCTGCCTAGTGAGTCTGTCTCTTTTCTGTTCGGTTTTATGAGAAACAATCTCATTCCAGGCACATCCCATTTTCCTGGCACAACCAAATCCTCACCTTGCTTTAAGTTATGATAAGAGGCAGCTGTATGCTGAATTTGGTGGTCTTAGCTCTCACCATTTAGAAGGAGTTCCTGAACAGATGGACAAACAGAGAGACAGACAAACGCTCTCAAATGTTTGGTAGATTACAGCAATGGTCAGGGCTCCCATCCTTGGAGCCTCACTGTGCAAGGAACCATACAAACATGGAGTAAAACAGCCCTTGCTCCCAAAATTCTACAGTCCAGTAAAAATGAGACTTGGCAAACTATCAGGAGGAAAAGAAGAGATTACTTATGGATAACAGTGGTAAGGAAATGTACGCGCATAGACTCACTATGTGCACAAGTAGATGTTGAGTTAATCTTACTATATATTTTTGAAATGTCTGTCTATCTGTCTGTCCATCTGTGAGTCTATTTGTTCAAGAACACCTCCTAAACAGTAAGAGCTAGGACCACATAATTTGGTATGCAGCTTCCTTCTATCATAACTTAAAGCAAAGTCAGGGTTTGGTTGTGCATGGAATGTTATTGTTCAATATCAAACAGAAAGGGAGAAGTGGGATGACAGAGAGAGTTATACTCACATACAAATAGTTAACTCAGTGTTAGTTAAAACAAGTAAGAGTCCTGTGACACTTGAAGACTAATAAATGTGGGCATAAGTTTTTGTGGGCTGGAGCCCATTTCGTCAGATGTATAAAGAGGATAAAAGTTTGGCAGGGATACAGACACAAAGGCTATGTCTACACAATAGTTTTTTGTGGAAAAACATGCAAATGAGGCTAAGCATGGAATATCTCTGTGCCTCATATGCATAATTAATGAGCACCCATTTTTGCGCAAGAGGCTTTTGCAGGAAAAGGAGCTGTCTACATGGCTCCTTCTTGCGCAAAACCCCTCTCTTGCATAAGAGCCGTTCTTCCAGAAAAAAATGCGGAAGAACGGCTCCTGTGCAAGAGGGGTTTTTTGCACAAAAAGTAACAGTGTAGATGGCTCCTTTTTGCATAAAAGCCTCTTGCACAAAAACGGGCACTTATTAATTATGCAAATGAGGTGCAGCGATATTCCACGCTTAGCCTCATTTACATATGTTTTTCCGCAAAAAGGTTATAGTGTAGACATAGCCAAAGATGGAAGTAGTGCATTACTATCCAGAGGACGAGGGCTAATGAGGCCACTTCAATCAGGCGGAGGTAGCCCATTCCCAACAGTTGGTCAAAAGGGGAGAATACCAAAAGGGGGAAATTACTTTTTATAATGAGCTAGTTTTTCTCAGACTATATTCAGACTCAATCTGATAGTGTCAAGTTTGCATATGAATGCCATCTCTTCAGTTTCACACTGCAGTCTCTTTTTGAAGATTTTTTTTTCTCAAATATGGCATCTTGTAAGTCTCTTAATGAGTGTCTAGGGAGGTGCTCTCCTACAGTTTTTTGAATGTCAACCCCTGGTACTCTCAAGACTTACTGACCCTCCCTTTGAGCCCCCAGCAACATAATTTCTTCTCTATCTGTCGTAGAATGTTGTGTTCTTGATGGCTATAACTTCAGCCAGGAGGCCTTAAAGCCTTAAGATTAAGGTTTTAACTTCTGAGCCCCCATATTCTGTCTTCTAAAAAGACAAGGTGCAGTTGCAGCCACATCTGGCTTTTCTCCTTAAAGTGGTTCCACAATTCCACATGAACTAGGACATATTTCTTCCTGTGTTCTTTCCTAATTTATACACTAGCAGCCCCTAGTGAATGCTCCACTCCCTGGATGTGAGAAAGGCATTGACCTTTTACATCGAAAGGACAAAGCTGTTTCAGAAATCAGCATAACTCCTCATTGCAATTGCAGAGCGGATAAGGAGTCTCCCAGTGTCATCCCAAAGAATCTCTTCATGGATTACTGCCTACATCAGGGCATGCTACGACCTGGCAAAGATTCTTGCCCCTGCGTTGGTGGCACACTGCACAAGGGCATAGGCATCCTCAGCACAAGTCCCCATTCAAGACATCTGCAGGGCAGCAATGTGGTCATCAATCCATACCATAACTTTGCACTATGCCATTATGCAGCAGGCCAAGACAGTGCCACATTTGGCAGAACGGTGCTGCAATCCACAACCCACTGAGCTGATTCCTCCTAGAAGATGCTTGGAAGTCACCTCCTTGGAATTGACATGAGGAAGCATTAGAAGAGGAAAAAATGGTTATCTACCTTCTTGTAACTGTTGTTCTTTGAGATGAGTTGCTCATGTCCATTCCAAGACCCACCTGCCTTCCCCTCTGTCAGAGTACTCCAGCAAGAAGCAACTGAAGAGGTGGTGGGTTGACAGAGATCTATATACACTGCTATGAAGGTGTGACTCAAGGGAGTGTCCAGGTCATCCCAACAGGTACAGCTAGGGAAAAAACCTTCCAATAACCGTGCATATACAGTGCCAAAACCTACTTGGAATGGAAATGAACAACACATCTTGAAGAAACAGTGACAAGGAGGGTTTTACTAGGAGGAGGGAGAAAAATTGCTTACTCTGACCTCTGATGATAGGACAGGAAGCAATGGGCTTAAACTGCGGCAGGGGAGGTTTAGGCTGTACATTAGGAAAAGCTTCCTAACTATCAGGATGGTTAAACACTGGAATAAATTGCCTAGGGGAGATTATGGAATCTCCATCACTAGAGATATTTAAGAGCAGATGAGATAAACATCTATCAGGGATGATCTAGATGGTGCTTGGTCCTGCTGTGAGGGCAGGGGACTGGACTCAATGACCTCTCAAGGTCCCTTCCAGTTCTAGTATTCTATGATTCTATGATTCTCCCCATTCAGCAAGAGAGAGGGTACGTCTACACTAGACCCCTAGTTTGAACTAGGGAGGCTAATGAGGGCGACTGAAATTGCAAATGAAGTGTGGGATTTAAATATCCCGCGCTTCATTAGCATGTTCCCAGGCAGGCGCCATTTTGGAAATTGACTAGCCCGGAATAACTGCCTGCGTCTACACGTGGCAGAGAAGGGCGATTCCGAAATAAACCCCTTACTTCGAATTACCAGTTAAACCTCATTCCGTGTAGACGCGGGCAGTTATTCCGGGCTAGTCAATTTCCAAAATGGCGACCGGTCGGGAACATGCTAATGAAGCACGGGATATTTAAATCCCACGCTTCATTTGCAATTTCAGTCGCCCTCATTAGCCTCCCTAGTTCAAACTAGGGGGGCTAGTGTAGACGTACCCAGAGAGAATAAAAGCAGATGTACTTTCAGTGAAAGGTGTGTGATCAATAGTGAAGATAACACTGTCAGTCTGTCAGTATCAAAGGAATAGTAGCAGTGTCAAAGATAGCCTGGACTGGTGACTATGAAGAAAGAGGGTTTTTTAAAAGAAAATACTCATGTCAAACTGGGAAGATGTTTCTTTAAAATAAGGATATGTGTCAGGTCCCCCTTCTGTTGTGCTTCCTGGGCCTTCTATGGGTTCCTTCAGGGTAGGAAGCTTTTCAGGACTGAGAATGTGGAGATGTCAGCTGGTATAATTTCCAAGTTTCATGAAACCTGGTGATTCACAGGGAGTGAAAGAAAAGGAAGCCTCATTCCCCCCATCTCTCACAGAGAGGTTGTCTTTAGAGATGACTGTTCTGCCCATGACATGCTGTTCCATACCTCCTTAGGGATTCAGTTTGGAGAGTTACAGTGTAAGGGGTTTAATTATATGTGCTCAGCACAGAGAAGTACAACAAACCCAAAATGTAAGGACAATAACTTGATTGCATCTGACTAAACAATCCCTGTTCTAGTCACATACCTGTTTTTCTTTCCTAGGCATGGATGTCACTGGATATTCCATGCCCTGCTCCCTGGCTCAGTTCATGCTTCATAGGTCTTCCCTGGTCATAGAAAGACTGACAGAGAAAGGTCACTGCTTCCAATTCAAAACCCCACAGTCTGTTTCCATTGGCTCTCCTGACTTCCTACCAACTCACTTCCTGTTTCCTTAGCATTCCTGGAGACTTTCTAGGATCCACTGTCTATGGTTTTAACCCTTAGAGGCATGACATTTAGGGTTAGATTTCAAGAGTTAATGACTGTGAAAAGACTTTAGTTAACTGAATAGCTGGAATGTCCAGAAAAGGGCATTACCCCTTCCACTCATCACAGCTATAGTGTCTTACTAAATAGAAGTTAGCAAACCTACAATGTAGGGCAGTGATTCTGGTGCCAGCTAGCTATAAATCATTTTTTCTGGCATCAGAATGACAGATTAAAAGCTGGTAACCAAATTAAAAACTGGTATTATGAGCTCTGCTTTCCTGGCACCAGGTCGGAAGTGTGTATAAATCAATTTCATTGGCACCATTTTTGATGTAACTGTGCTAGATTTGTAACTTTGACAGAACAAATGGCTCAATTAAGGCATTTATTCAAATATTTACCCCTATATTCACACTGAGGTTCAGTAAAACTATTATTAATTACAAAGGCCTGAAGCTGAAATAAATGGGACTTTTGTCTGGGTAAAAAACCAAAGGATTTGCTTCCAACATACTCTATCTCTCATGTATATACAGAAAAAACAGCAGCTGAAGTAGAAAGAGTGTTCTTTGGCAAGAAACAAAGTTAAACCACGATGAAAATATTTATATTTTTAAAAAATCTTAATTATCCCATCTCAGTACCCAGAGGGATTTCCTTAACTTTCATTGAAACAGAACATTTCGCTGACCTAATAAAAGTTTTAATGATCAGTTTGAAATAGAGATGATCCAAGCCCTTTTTGTAGACTTCTCAGAAATAGCAACAGAATGTGATCTACTACTTACCTTTGAAATGTAGTGTAACCCTTCTGCCGGGTAGGCCTGGCAGTATCCAGGGCTGGGTTCAATATCTTGGGGCCATCTCACATAGAACCGGCTCGAGCCCCCACCCAGTAATCTGGGAAATTCACGCACCCTGGGCGCCTCTGAGAGGCAATGCTTCCCACTGCAAGCACAGAGTCTGAGTGTAGGAAAGAAACATTTAATGAAACAGAAAGAGAAGTCATACGGCATTAACTTGGGGAAAACACCACAAACAGAGTTCATAACCCCAAACATGAGCCAAGCCCCACCCCAGCCAAGAATCGCCGAAGTCCAAAAAGTCCGACGCCCCAAAAGTCTCTGTCCTGGTCCGTGCCACCCAGAGTCCCACAGTTCACCCGCAGGGTTTCACCTCCCAACCTGGGTAGAAATGGGGGGCGGGGGATAGATAGGGGGCACCTTATACGAAACTCCGCCACGCTCCACCAGCTGTCTCATTCCACGCCTCTGGACGCTCCACTGGGCACCTGCCGCCACTCCGCTCCACGCCACGCCGCTGATGGCCGCTCCTCGCCTGCTGCCGCTCCACGCCACGCCGCTAGTCGCCGCCACTTCACTGGTGCAACAGGTCTGGCACTCAGCCAAACCAGTGATTTCAGCTCTCAGTGATTTCAACTCTTTAGCCACCAGCTGGACTGGTAAATGAATCCAGCTTTCACTGGACTAGCAAAAGAAAAGACTCCTCAGGGGAGTCTGCTTTAGGTCTGTCCTTAAAACAAAGGGGGAAAGGTGCAGGCTGGGCCAGTCTTATAGCTCACAGCTAGCAGGTGTGAAGCAGGCTGACTCAAACCCTTTAACCCTTTCCCCCAGCTCTGTTCACTCAACTCTGGAAGGGGGGAGGCTTGTTCTTCCGAGACCTCTTACCATGATGGTGGTGTCTCTCCTGCAAGCACTGGTGGCATGTTTTACAGTTCCCACATTTAGGGGTAGCATGATTAGTTACCCCCACAACAGTCCCAAATTATTTACAATTCTCCACATTCCATTCCAACACTGACCTTCCATCAGCCCTGGCTGAATGGGATTTACATAGCCACACCTCAGATTCTCTTCTGAGCAGTATTTACATGTCAACAGTTAACAGTTAATTACCTTGCAAAGCTAGACAACTGTAGTGGGCACACCCACCCCTCCTTTTAGCTGGCTGACAGCAAGCAGAAGTTCAGCCCCTGCTTACAGTAGTTTAATGTAAGTGTTTGCTAATCAGAGATCACTTATTATAGGAATTGCACGTTTAAACCCCCCTCCCAAAGTTTGGGGTCAGATGTCAAAAAGAAAAGTCAAAAAGCTTTGAACAGTCATGTAAGAGAAGTGGTCAGAATCTCATCATTTGAGATATTTAAAATTAGATTGGACAAAGGCTTTCAGAATATATATTATTATGCCATCCTATACTGTACTAAGCTATTCAGTACTGGCAGCGGATTGTGTAGATCACACCCCCAAACTTTATTTTGCTGAGTCTCCTTCAGAGATTCATGTCCCATGAACACTCTCTTTCCTGGCCCTGCCCCCAAGCCCTCTTCTCAGCTTTCCTAGTCCTTTTGCTCTTTCTTTCTGTAATGCATGTCTAGGGAACTCAGAACTGTAAGTCACCATGTTACCTTTCTGTCTCAGCAAGAATGAACTTGACTGGAGATTAGACTGTCAGCCACATCAGTCTGTCATCTTCACCAGTAAACTCCTCAAGAATCTACCAGTATTAACTTGTCTAGCAGGTAGCAATAGGTGAATTCCAGCCCCTAAACTACTCAGAGATGTCTCTCTGCAATGGACAGTCCCTATCCCAGTACATTCACAGAACGTATTACAGTTTAAAGAATAAACACAATGCAGCTCATTCACTTAACTAGTGTTTGAGAGCTTCAGAGGGGTAGCCGAGTTAGTCTGTAACAGGAATAACTTAAAAAACAACAAATAGTCTAGCAGCATCATAAAGACTAAGAAAACATGTAGATGGTATCATGAGCTACACTTGCCTTCATGTCTCTAGCTTCCATCCAGGACACATTTCTCAATCTATTGTTTACAGCCAAGCACTAAGATGCAACCAGATTTGCTCCAATCCCACAGACAGAGACAAACACCTACGGGATCTATATAGAGCATTCTTAAAACTGAAATACCCACCTGGAGAAGTGAAAAAACAGATTGACAGAGCCAGAAGTGTACCCAGACATGAACTACTTCAAGACAGGCCAAGAAGAGAAAACAACAGAATTCCACTTGTCATCACCTACTGCCCACAACTTAAACCCCTTATCAACAAGCATTATCAACAATCTACAACCTATCCTGGAAAATGACCCCTCACTCTCAGAGGCCTTGGGGGAAAGGCCAATCCTGAACAACAGATAACCCCCTAACCTCAAACAAATTCTTTCCAGCAACCGTGCAGCACACCTCCATCATAATCATCCAGGAACCCACCCTGCAATCAGCCCCAGTGCCAGCTCTGTCCACACATCTACACAAGCAATTTCATCACTGGATCCAACCACATCAGCCACCACATCAGAGGCTCATTTAACTGCACATCCACTCATGTGATCTATGTCATGAAATGCCAGCAATGCCCCACTGCCATGTATATTGGCCAAACTGAACAGTACCTATGGGAAAGAATTAATGGACACAAATCAGATATCCAAAAAGGCATCACACAGAAACCTGTTAGAGAACACTTTAACCTTCCTGGGCACTCATTAATGGCTCTCCAAGTCACTGTATTGTTTCAGGCCAATTCCACAAGCCAAATACACATGGAAGTGTTGGAACTTAACTTCATTTACATGTTAGAGACCCATCACAAAGGTATGAATAAAGACATCACATGGCTAGCACACTACCTTCCGCATCCTAATGACTTAGCCAACCAAACAATGGGTACTTAAGAACAATTTGCACCTTTTCTATCAGCTTCATGTAACACAAACACTCTAATTCACTATTTTTTCCCCTTCCTTTCCCCCCCATTTCCTATTTATTTTGGAACTGGACTTTTAATACTCCATTCATCTGAAGAAGTGGGTTGTACCCACAAAAGTTCATGATCCTATCTACATGTTTTGTTAGTCTTTAAGGTGCTGCTAGACCAGTGTTTCTCAACCAGTGGTACGAGTACCCTTAGGGGTACTCGAAAGAAGTCTGGGGGGCACATCAACACAACTGAAATTTGGAGAAAACTGAATTTTTGTTTTAAGTTTTACAGCGCTTTATTATTTTTGTACTTTTTACACCCAAAAATGTCATTGCCCACCTGGCTACAATTAAATTGTTTAAACAAATGTGTTGCGATGGTAGAAAAAAAATTGTGTGTCTGAAAACTGCAGGTACTGGGGGTACTTATAATTTTTTTTTGGAAAAAGGGGTACTTTATAAAAAAAGGTTGAGAAACACTGTGCTAGACCATTTGCTGTTTTTTTTAGTGTTTGAGAAACACCCTTATTTCAATCACAGCACTGATTTGGATTATAGTAGAAATAAAACAAATTTATTTCAACATGGTAGGTTTAAGTCAGGGGTGGGAAAAATATGGCCTGGGTGGCCTGCCACGATCTTCTGGGCCACCAATGGCCTTCATCCCAGGGGGACCCTTGGGAAGGCTCCTGACTGTTGCTGCCCCACATGCCGCTCAAAGTGGCCAGCTGCTGTGGGCAGCATGTGCGCCTCTGCACAGCACACATCCTTGGGGAGAGGGAGGTCTCTGCACACTGCTCCCACCCCCAGCACAATCCTCACAGCTCTCCGTGGCCAGAAATAAGGCATGTTTTGGACAAATATCTTTGTAATGGGGTGAGGGTTATTCCACACCCCCAGCCTGTCACCCAAGCCAACTGCTCCCTCACCATGATTGGACCATAATACCTGCCAGGTTGTGCATGATGGCTCCAACCACTTCCCCTGTGTTGTTGTTTCTCAGACCCCTTTCCATGCTGCTACCACCAGCCTATTGTCTGGGGCACTGATAGGGGAAGGATGTGAGGTGAGGGGCAGGGCAATAACTGGCACTGAAGGATCAGCTTGCTTTCCAACCCCTCCCACTGGGGCTTCCCCACCACACCAGGCCAGTAACAAGCATTACTGCTGCTGTGCCTACTTGCTAAGAGGTGCTGCCTTTGCCAGCTCCTGCTTCCTGGAAAGTAGCAATCCCCACCCCTGTATGCAAGCCCCTGAGGAGGCTGTCCAGGGCAGTTCTGACGCCCCCTGGGAGGAGCTGCCAGGACAGTGCAGCCCAGGCCTTCCAGGAGGAGCCTTCCATTGGAGTAGCGCCACTCTCAACACTATGGGTGGTCCTGGTAAGCTCCCCCACCCTTCCAGCCTCCTGCCCTAAGCCCCATACCTCCCACCCTCTCTCCTGAGCCCTCCACCCCCTGTCCATAGCCCCCTTATCCCTCCCTGCCCCCTGTTCTGACTCCTGAATCCTCCACCCCTGCCCTAAGTCCCCCCTTCCTAAGCCCCTTCCCAGGCTCCTATACCCCTCTCACCCACAGCCTCCTGCCTTGAAGGACCTAAGCAACACCGGGTAAAGTTTTTAGTATTGAAATATAGAGCCCTAAGCTACACTCTTATTGAAGAACCTGAAGGAAGGAGACAAAAGATCAAGGACACACTCTGGGAAGTTCCTCTTATGGAAACTCAAAGACGAGGGGCTGGAGGAAGGCACAGAAGGTGTTGCCTCCAAGTTCTGTGGATTCCAGTGAGCTGCAGGAAAAGGAAACAATGACCCAAGTGTCCCTCAACGATGCTGCCAGTCAATGTAGCTCCCATGGGATAATCTTCATATTGATTTGCCCACCTGCAAAACCCGCTGTCCAATGAGAAAGGATACAGATACAGAGTAGGAGATAATGCCTCTTTAGTAATATTAACCACTGCCAAGATACCTGCTTGGAGTCTATCATATGAGGAGAGAAACATGCCAGCGCTAGACCTGTGGCATGTCCAAGATTAGAGAGAAGTAAATAGTGCAAGATATTTCCTCTTACCACTTCACTTTGGATGGATTTTGCACTAGTGGGTAGAAAAATATAGGAATGGTATTTTCTTAGAAGTGAAATGCTCATCACTGCAATGTTTTACTGATTACCAGAGCTATCAAAAAATCCTTCTGAACCAAACCTCTGTGTTCTGTGTGAGTTACTCAAAAGTATTTAATATGCAAAGATTTATTTTTTACTAAAAAAATCCTTGGGTTTCCCATAACAGGTTGCTTAAATCAAATTTCTTGCCTGCATGTTCCCATACGCTGCTCTGACATTTATATAGAAAACCAAGTTAAAGGTCAAATAAGCCTGAAAGAGTTGGAGAGACAATGTGGATGAAGTAATATCTTTTATTGGACCAACTTTTATTAGTGAAAGAAGCTTTTGTACTACACAGAACTATTCTTCAGGTCTTTCACCAATAGAAGTTGGTCCAATAAAAAATATTACCTTACCCACCTGTGTTTCTGCTATCTTGGCACCAACACAGCTACACAACAGAGACAGAGTCTGGACATACAAGGGTTCTTGAATTTGGTCATAAAGGAGTTGCTTAAATATATATACAGTAGCTACTAGAAAATGATACTAGTAGTCAAGAGGTATATTTTATTGCTAATTCAGACTAGTCTAGGTTTTCTTGACCATCTGCACAAAAAGGGGAAGATTGTTAAAAGCACGTACCTCACATTTGGATGACCAGCTTGCATTGACTTTCAGAGAGCACAGGACATTCCTCAATTCATTCCAATTTGAATGGACTATCTGTTTCAGAAAAAAACATCCAATCCCATAATTTAAAGATTTCTAATGGTGGAGAATCCTCCATGACCCTAGGTAAATTAATTCCCCTCACTGTTAAAAAATTGCACCTTACTTTCGGTTTGAATTTGTCTGGCTTCAACTTCCAGCCATTGGATCTAGCTATGATTTTGTCTGCTAGATTGAAGAGCCATGGCATGTGGCACTGCCCTCCAACATGGCCTCATGTAGCCCATTGTGGCCCTGCAGGTGCATTGCATTCAGCACCCCCATTTGATTCTTTCAGCCAATTATCTACACTAAGGTCAGTTCAAAACAAGTACCCAATTCCTGGGATCTGATTTATTAAGTCTTTCTACAAACTAACTTACTTCATTGGTAGGCCTAGGTCACCCTCCTATATGAGTCCTGGTCATCTCTATCCCCTGTTTAGGAGACCCTGCAGCTCCCTTCCTGGAGCTGGAGTTGTACTTCAGATGGTCACTTTCTCAAAAGAGGAGTCCTCAGCTCTCTTCCTTGGGGCTGGGTTATAATTTAGGCCAGCTATAGGACCTTCCTCCTCAACCAGCTCCCCTTTTCTTCCTATTAATTCTCAGGCTAAAAGGGGGCAGTGGGCCAAGCAAGTCCTCTCTTTCCATTGTCTTCCCTGCTATGAGGGAGGAGGCAGCATTTATGATGCCCCCCCTTCCAGCTTATCCCCAGTTGGTTGGGCAAGAGGTGAGCTTTGCCCCTCCCCCCCCCATCCCTCTTCAAGGCTTTTGGTCCCAACCCCTTAAATACACAGTGACCGGATTGCCTCCCAAGTAACACTTATTCCTGGGACTATTTCCTCTATCAGTGTCTCCCAGATCCTTGCATATATATATCTACCTCAGATCTTTCAAAATATTGAAGGGTCATTCCCAGGGCTGGATTTCTACAGGAGTTCTAGGGGGCTGCAGTCCAGGGCCTCAGCTAAGGGAGGCCTTATAAGTCCAATTATATAAATGAAAAATCAGGGATTGGCAATCTTTGGCACATAGTCCATCAAGGTAACCACCTGGCTGGCTATGAGTTTGTTTAAATAGAGGCTATGTCTACACTGGCGGCTTCTTGTGCAAGAACATCTTGCGCAAGGGTTCTTGTGCAAGAAGTCTTGCGCAAGAAAATGTCCACACTGCCATGTGCGAGCTGTGCTTTTGCGCAAGAGCGCCCATGGCAGTGTGGACGCTCTCTTGTGCAAGAAAGCTCTGCTGGCCATTTTAGCCATAGGGCTTTCTTGTGCAAGAAATCCCTGCCGAGCGTCCACACTGCCCTCTTGCGCAAGAGCTCCTGCGCAAGAGGGCTTACACCTGTTAAAAAAGAGCGTAGCTCTTGGACAAGAAGCCCTCTCTTACCACGCCGTACTGTAAATTTCCTTGCGCAAGAGCGGGTGGGCAGTGTGGATGCTCTCTGTGGATTCTTGCGCAAGAACGGCCATACTTGCACAAGAAGCCACGAGTGTAGACATGGCCAGAGTGTTAGTGTCTGCAAGCAGAGCCCCACAAAGGCAGCTGCAGCTCCCAGTGCCTGAGGTTCGCCATTCCCAGCCAATAGGACCTGTGAGAAGGCCCCCCCCCAAAGGCAGCTGCAGCTCCCAGTGCCTGGCTTCCACTTCCCACAGTTTCCTTTGGTCAGCTGGAATGGTTTACACTGAACATCCATGTGCACAGACACAGCCCCCAGCTCCCTCTGGGGTGGCCATGTCTGAGGATGCCAATGCTCAACGCAAACAAACAGTCTCATGACCCACCAGTGGATTACCGTGATGGGCTTCGTGCCAAAGTTTGCTGACCCCACTATCAAAAAATGTACAGCATGATCTATAGCTTGGAGGAGCCAAACCAAACTAGGCCCTAATGTGATCCTCATAACAGTCTGAGATTCTGCCAAATTCCAGACTTTATTTAAAAATGAATTCTTACTGGCTCTTATAGTCACTAAGAAAACCTAACAAACATCAGGCAATGCAGCACAATCTGAGAGTGAAGCGACAGCTTTGAGAGATGTGAGATCCCCCCATTTATCCAAATGACTTGTTAACCTCAAACCCAGGGCCTGAATTTCTAAAAACCTAGATGGGACAATTCTGCATGCTAAATGCATGTGTCCTTGCATACCAAATTACATGGGTAATTATTGCAATTACATGTACAAATAGCCAAAAAACAAGAGCATAGAATAAATCTATTTTTACCAACATATCTTATTAAAGCAACTGCCTTCCTGATCATAATCACCGTGTGATAAAAATCAGTCACGTGCCATTTCTAATTGCTTGGGTCTGTGCACCTGTGCCAGGGTCTCATAAAAATGATGGTTGATGGTGCACGTGTACTTGGCAAACGTGACAGCAGAGCTCAAAAGAAGAAAGTACAGAAGTTAAAAAAGTATTTTTGAGGAAAGTTGTTAAATAAAATACCAAAATTGACAGGCTATTTTTGTAAACCATCAATACATGCCCCAGACATTAGTGATTTGGAAAAATAAGACAACAAGCATCACAAATCCATGTAAAGGAGGCTATGTCTAGACAACAGAGCTTTTCTGGGATACTGGAGGTATCCCAGAAAACCTCTGCCATGTCCAAAGAACGCGTCCGCTTTTTTGGAACAGTTTCTGAAAAAGCAGACGTGTTCTTTCAGCATCCCTGTATTCCTCTCAGTGAAAAAAAGATACGCAAATTGTGGTCTGCAATTTGCGTATCTTTTTCTGACTTTTCTCGGCAGTCTAGTCATAGCAGGAATGACAACAGCCAGATTAGACAGTCCAAACAGTGTGAGTGAAAACGCTGCATGTGATGAAAGTGAAAACGTGGCTAACTTTGACCCATATAGCCCTGAAGCAGCATGCTGAGGCCCAATAAATAAAACAGTGTGAATTTATTGGATCACAAAGGGGGCAATATTATGTCAAAACTACAATTGTTTTTCAGGTGCTGAAAAAAATCACAAAACAAGCATCAGCAAAGGTGTTTATCAAAAATCCTCTTCACACATACTCTTCAAAATGGGAAATCTGTACCTCATAAGTGGCTTCTTTATTCTCCATTGACAGGGTTTGTTTTTTGTTTGGAGATTCGTCCTCTCATACAATGGCATTTAGTGGTTGTGGCTTTAATGCCTGGAAACATGGTGCAGTTCACGTTGTTGAGCATTTGCCACAGAAATGCAACGTTTACCTGGATTTCTAAGACACAAGCCAAAGGGCAAATTGACTTGTAATTGAAAAAAGAGTTTCAAAGTGACCTTGCTTATTGGAAAGAGGTCCTCAGATAGGTTGTTGCAGTTCCTGAGTTTCTGGTAGAGCATGGGGCTTTCTTTCAGAGGAGACGATGAAATTGTTGCATTCCTCAATAATGGGAATTACTTTGGCACCTTGGAATTATTGAGTCAGTTTAATCATTTTCTAAATTAAATTAACATATGAAAAAATGTGGGATGTTTTAAGACAACAGAGACTGCAAAAATGGTGAGAAGGAGAAAATGCAGCCAAAGAGCTAGATGGGGAGGGAGGCAAAGAAGTGGAGAGTAAAGGAAAGTGCAGCTTCTGCAAAGTAAAATTGTATTCCCACTCACATCTTCCTTCTGCTCCAGCCTCACTCTCACCAGCCCCATGATCCACCCCCAGCCTGATCCCCTGCATCATCCCACGCCCCTCAGTGCAATCCCTGCACCCTCCCATCCTGTCCCCACATCCTCCTTCACTCCCTCCCATACCCCCACATTCCTATGCCCCCAGCGCACTCACCGGCAGGGCAGCAGCACTGAGACTTGCAGCCACCCGGGAGCAGCGCTGGAGTGAGGAGAGTCGGGAGGGGACAGAGTCATTTCCCTGCTGGGCCCAGCCCTTTGCTGGGGCTTGCCCTTCACCTGCAGGCTGCGGCTCCAGGGCTGGGGTGGGCAGAGCCCCAGCCAGCCAGGTGCAGTGGGGTGCTGGGAAAGGGGCTCAGCCCAGGTCCCGCAGTCCCACGTGTGACCAGCCACCCAACCCTCCTCTGCGGAGCAGCTCCAGCCCCACCCGCTCCCAGAACAGGAGGCAGAGCCTGGGGTGGGGGGTTAAACCCTTATTTCCCAGGAGCTGTACGCCCAGGCTGGGCAGGAGCAGCCCCAGGGACACAGAGCTCAGTGCAGGGTCCTGCCTGGCCATCCCGGCCCCTATGCCATGCTGTGTTCACACCTCTCCCACGCTGCCCCCCCCCCCCCCAGCAGCAAGCCAGAGCTGGTGCTCCAGCCTGCAGTTGCGCATCAATCCTGAGGTTTGCGGGGCTGAGCTCCCACCCCCCCGCGTGCCACAAAAAATCGGTTTGTGTGCCACTTATGGCATGTGTGCCGTAGGTTGCCGAGCCCTGGTTTAAGGTAAAAAGTAGGCTATTTTGAATTAACTAACAGAACTGGAGTGTCTGAGGAAAATGCATGTATGACTTCTTGTTAGCCAGTGTGGTGAAACAGAAGCGACCTTATGTGACGGACCAGGCAGGGTCTGGGCACTGCTGAGGGTGTCCGCTCAGGGCGAATTGCTCAAAACCAGGGCTACTTACGGCCCTCGACTGGAGACCTTTCCCAAATAGGCCACAAACCAGTCACACAGAGCATTTCAGCTGCCAATCCTGCCAGCAGGAAGCCTCACGAGCAAAACCCCTTAGACACCCCAGCTCTCCCTGTGCCACAATCAGCCCCTGACCTACACACAAGTGAGGGGTTATAGAACCCAATCTCACCTACCACGAACGGATTCTCCCGGTCCCAAAAAGCCAGCCACAGATTCCTGGTCAATTTATACTTTAGATTTTACCCACAAGATCACGCTGAGCCAATCCTTTTGAATCTAAAATCTAAAGGTTTATTAACAAAAGAAAGAAAAGGTTGAGAGTAAGCTTGTTAAGGAGAATACATTACATACATCAATAACCAAGTTCTTGATGAAGGCTCTTAGCAGAGATGTTACAAACTGCCAGCTTAGAAGTCTCTGGTGTACATCCTATGTCAGGATGGGTCAGCAGTCCTTCCCGGCTCTCTGTTCCTAGCAAGGCTGCATCTGGGATCAGTAGCAAGATTGAAGACCAGATGGAGACCGCCTCATGGCATTTTATATTCGTTCCTGGTGTCTCCCAAGTGACCTGTCTGTGTTTCCCGTGCCAGCAGCAATTATGCCCTGGCTGGTTTGCAGGTTTCCAGATGCATTACTTAGGTGTGTATTGGCCACCCTGAGAGCCTTTGTTCCTGGCGCCATGCTAATTAGCATAGTCATTCATTGGACATTCCTTCTTCACAACAGGCAGTCCAGGCCCATTGCCCTGTCTCAGAGAGAGAACATTCACAGTAAAAGCACAGATCCCATATTCATACTTCATATATAGAAATCATACATGTACACGAGTAGCATATATAGAATCAGTAGAACATAAGCTTTCATTTGACACCTCACATGGTCCCCTTTGTACAGACTTTGGGGCAACCCCCCCCATGGGCGCAGCGGTGATCTGTCTGCTCCCCTTAAAATCCAATAACGTGACACCTTAAAGTGGAGAGCCCTCAGGCTTGGGCTGTAAGCAGCCCTGTCTCTAAGCATTTTGCCCTGAATCTGATACTCTCAATAGCGTACCATCAGCACACTCCTTGTTACAGCATGCACATTTACAACTAACTTATAAGGCATCAGATGGTACCTGGGAAGTTTGCAATCTAAATTTGAATGCAAACTTTGTAAGCTTAATATCTGTAATATTTGTAAGTTTAACATATTCAGGTATGTTTCCAATATATTTATGGTACCACATTGAGCAATCTTTTTATTGTCTTGTATACAAAAAGCAGACATTACTTCTCTTTATGTAAACATTATGTAAATTTGTTCACATAAAGTTTGTGTTAAAAGTTATTATGAAACGTGTATACATAGAGAGAGAGGTTTGCCTAGGTTCAGATTTTACATACCACTATCTCAAAGCAGTATGAAGCATTGTATACATTGTAATAGCACAAGGTGGGTTAAGTCAGCCTGGTTTTATTTCTGCTCAGGAGATGTAGATTTGGGTGGTGTTAGGGGTTTTTTTCAGTTTTCATAACAACATGTGTGATCACTGGACACATTTTGCCATTGGGAGGACAAGCAGTTTCCTCTGAGTCTGTAAATATTCCCCAGAGAAGTGTGAAAGCAAGAGGCATGTATGTATCTTCCTCACTAAGGAAGTGGAAAGTCACATTTTTGCTATGATTTCAACTCTAGCTCAAGGGATAAGAATTACAAGGGTCACTCTCAGATAGCAGACCACATACCTCTCCACTGACCCACACGGCTGATCCATTATAACTATTAACTGAGTAGATTTCAACACTGTGGAAAAAACTAAATGAACCAGTCCATTTTCATGCTTATGATTTCCCACGGTATTCATTGTTCAGAAATTCCTAAAGTAGGACATGAATTAACAAAAAATTGCCTAAGAAAATAATAGTTGGGTAGCTGCTTGTAAAATCACAATATTTATTAATTACACAGAGAGTGCCTTTTTGTGTTAATAGAAACGCTTTCACTTGATGCTTTATGGCATTTTATTGTTTTTTAATACAAAAGCTTGTAAAATTAAATAAGCATTTACAATAATTCCAGACAAAATAGTGAGCATTCAGAATTTCACCACAGTTTTATGTAACCAGCAGATGCATACGCAAAGATTTCCAAGTCGACATATATATCAAATATTTTTAGCCTATGGGAAGAGATTTGATTTTAGGGTCTCTAAATATCAGCTGTCAGCACTCTTAGCATATGTTTAAGATATATTTTATACATTTCACTGGCTACTTCAACTATTACTGTCTAGAACCAGAAAATATACTGCAATACTGTGATGGAGATCCTAAAAAAACTGTGTTCAAACCCACTCCAGAGCCTTTGACGGTGTGCATAAGGTCCATGTTCATGTGAAGAGAAAGAAAGGCCCATTTTTGTTAGAGTTTTATTCTCAGAAGGGGAAGCTTGAACACACTATATGGAGTGTCATGCTCTTCTCGTAAGGGTTTCCCTTCCTGAGACGTACATTAATATTTTAGAACCAATACCGCAAAGCTTACTTATGAGTTGTTCCACTAATGTCAATGAAACTACTCACATTAGTAAAGTTACTTGTATGTATGTCTAAGTTTTTGGAAGATCAGATCCTTAGGAGGCGACACTCAACGAAAATGGTTCTATGGTTGTTTTGACAATGTACCTAGGCTCCAGAGTCGTATGCCCCTACAGTGTCCCTCTAAAGATAGAGAGACTCCAGAGGGGTCCACATGTGCAATCGAATTGTAGGACCTTAGTAGTGAATAGCAGCCACCCATTTGAGGATCTATCTACAATTGCTAATAGTCTGTGTCTGTAGGATGACAAGGGATAAATACAATAAATCCCACCAGATGGAGTTATTGAAATCCCTATATAAGAGCATTTCCCATAAAAGGCCCCAGTAGTTTAAAAACAGTTCTTTGTTTTAAATGAAAGACTCCTGCCTGAAATGGCCTCTGAGTGTAAAGGGGGAAAAGACAAATTTAAAAACACAATCTAACTCCAGTGAAAGGGTGTGTGTGTATGTGTGTGTGTGTGAGAGAGAGAGAGAGAGAGAAAGTGGGAATGAAACATTCAGAACTTGAGAATCTCTGTCTAATGTAATTTCTTTAGCAGCACTGGAAAGTGCAACTTCAGGTGAAATCTAGCCTGTGCTACTGTAGGAGATCTAAAACTACAGTGTTTTATCCCTTCAGTAGGACCTTTAGTTATGCAAACAGTGCTGGATGGATCCCATTTATTTTATGCTGTTTGGTAATGTCAAGAGTAATTCACAATATTTGAAAGGAACTGTAGAGACAGCCCAGCTCCATTTCAGTCACTGAAAAGATTCTGGTTGTCTTCAGTGGGTGTTGGATAAGGACCTATATGAATGTAGATATAATATTTCTTCTGTAGTCTCACTTGGGTTTTGTGCCAGAATTAAATAGATCCAAAATTTCTAACCATCACAAAATTTCCTAGGATGTATTTCTTCTCTTCATTTTATACTAACCATAAATAAATGGAGCCAAAGTTTATTAATATCTTAGTGGCATTTTTTGCTTTTTAACTATTTAACATGCTTTTCCAATTAAAAAAATACTAAACAGTTTTCTATCATTTTTCAATGAAAAATTGAACTGGAGAAAATAGCTCATAAGAATATAAAACATAACAATAAAGAACACTTTCACCACAAAGAGGACTACTATAGTACCAACAAAACAAATCTGTATCAACTGGTAAGGACTGTTGACACCAAAAGTACATACAACAAAAGCTGTGTTATGCAGATTTTACCAACTGGAGAGCTCTATATACTGGCATTCCTAACAATCATAGAAAGTCTGGTTTGTAATCCAGTTGGTGAGGGGCCGGCAGGCATCCTACCTGGCTCCACAAGGCTCCCTGGAAGCAGGGACATGTCCTTGCTGCTCCTAGGTGGAGGAAAGGATATGCAGGAGGAGGTGCAGGGTTGGGGGTGGAGGCACAGAAAGGGAAAAGGCCACCCAGGCCCTGAGATGGACTTTGGGTGCAGTTTCAGGTTGCTGGGACTGGGAGGTGCTCGCTTCAGGCAGCTCTCTGCAAGCCATGACCTGTCCCTGCTGCTCCTGGTGGAGGCATGGCAAGGCAACTCTACATGCTGCTTCTGTTCGCAGGCACCACCCTCTCCGCACTCATTGGCCATGGTTCCTGGCCACTGGGAGCTGTGGAGCCAGTGCACAGGGTGGGACGGGGGCGCCAGACACAGCCACCTAACCACACTTCTGCCAGGAGCTTCAGAGACAGGTTGCTGCTTACCTCTGAGTTAAACAGAATTTCTCTCTTACTAGTACCAACCACCCCTTCAACATTCTGGATGAAAAAAAGCTTTTACTATATTAGTTTCATTGTTTAGTTGCTAGGCCAAAACAAAACTTGTAACATAAAAGTAATTTCATTCTGATTAATTGCAAATAGTGCCAAAAAGCATCTTACAAACAAACTTTTGGAACACAACCTGTTTATAAGTTGGGGGCTTTCTGTATTCCTATCGTTATTTTGCGTATGTTCATTTGTAAACTGGAAATATTGTTCAGTGTACCTTAATTTCCTTCTAAAAAAGCTATTTATTTCACTGCTTATGGTGGAAGAAGGAGATAAATGTCAATGCATAAATGCTTGCCTTCGAATTGTTTTGCAAATGAATACTGAATAGAATACTGCCACCTTTTGGCTATTATTCGGTCATAAAATATGATTTCCTTAGAACAAATGGTTACAAATCTTGTAAAAACATTTAGTACTGAAAACTTTATTCTAACCTTTTCATATGACAACATGCTAATAATATGTTCTTTTTACTATTAGATTATGTTTATACAAGTATGGATAGGTTTAGTCTTAATTGCATGAGACTACTTTCATAAGCAAGCTGCTTTGCAAAGAGCTTTTGCCTCCAATAGGAAGGAAGCAGACATAAATATTGTCATCTGTAATTGAGTGGATTATTTCTTTAGGTACAGGGAAGATTTCAGTATTGCTTATGGAATAATACTTCTACAATGCCTTCCATAGGAGGCACTCCAATGCATTCTACTAATTTTAATTCCCTAATTAAGCTCAGTACACTCTCCTTAGGGAATATAATTAATAATACATAGTTGACGAACTTATGAATTAACAGATCACTTCTGTATGTGACAGGGTATATAGACTTTTTTTTTCCTAAAGGAGAAGTACTCAGCAATCTTTCTATATCATGACTTAGAGAGGTTTCAGCATAGCCTGAAAGTTAGCTACTTTGAAGCAGGCAGGTCTGGTGGGTTTTACTCCCCCAATCTGGGAGGATGAGTTAATCTCCAGCAAAGGTTCAGAGTCAGCACATGAAGATTCTTTCAGCTGTGAGAAAATAAAATTTCCACTGCATTTAGTTATGCTCTGGATTTTAAGGAGGAGATTGGTTTCCTCCTAGGGATGTTCCCCCCCACCCCATTATCTATAGTCAGGAAGCTTTGAGAAGACATAAATATTCTACTATTTGTATATTTGTTCTGTGTGTTGTGGTTTACTAACTATAAAGCTGCATGCAAGGACTTCTGCCATTAATTGTTAACGTTGGTTAAACCAGTACTCATGAATCTGCAAAAAGCCTTGTGAACTCAACCTCCAGCTAGTTAGACCCTCTTCTTTGCCCCCTTAGGGTACGACTACACTACAGCATTATTTCAAAATATCTAATTTAGAAATAGTTATTTCGAAATAGCTTCTTTCGAAATAACGCTTCTACACACAAAATGCATTTTGAAATAGTGTTTTGCTATTTCGAAATAGCGCGTCCACACTGATTGGAAGCTGAATCACATTTAAGGCCAGCTGAAACCGGTTCCGGCAGGGCATCAGGTCAGAAGTTACTTTGTGTGGCTGCTGCCTGAGGCTATCTGAGGCCTGTGCTTAAAGGGACCCCCCTGGACAGCCGGTTCTCAGGTTTCCCTGCTTGCCTGCCTACCTCGCTGAGGGACAGCAAAGCATTTTTTTCTCTGTGTGCTCTGGTTGCCCTCACTCGGGACACCACAGCACTCTGCACCATGGAGCCAGAGCTGCCCCTGGGCACTCTGGTGCTTCTTTTGGATGTGTTGCTGCAAGCCTGGCAGCACTTTCTGGAGGCTGCCTCGCAGCATCTGCTGCAGCCCAACCCCCAGGCCATCATCCAGATCCTCCTGGGGTATGTGGAGGAGCAGCTGCAGCTCCTGGATGCCAGCGTGCCCCGCCACATCTGGCATCTGGACACCAGCAGCGACTGGTGGGACCACATTGTCCTGGAGCGCTGAGGAGACCAACAATGGACCCAGAACTTTAGGATGAAGAAAGATACCTTCATGGAGCTCTGCGAATGGTTAGCCTCTGCTCTGCAGTGACAGGACACACACATGAGGCCCGCCATTCCCCTCCAGAAGCGTGTGGCCATCGCCCTATGGAAGCTCTCCATACCAGATAGCTACCGATCCGTGGAGAACCAATTCGGCATGGGGAGATCCATCGTCAGAGTAGTACTCATGCTGGTATAGCAGTCTCCGGCCACTGTGCTGGAGTGGGGGGTACAAGGAGGGGATGGGCTGCCCTAGGGAAAAGGGGGGGAGGTGGTGCAAGTCCCCTCCACGGGAGGGTTTGTTCTGTCCCGCCTGCACTAAGGACTGCCCGCGGTGGCCAGGATTGCAGGGGGCATTGCTCCTGGGAAGTGGGGGCACAGGGTGGTGGCGGGGAAGGAGCACTCTCAGCCACCCTGGCATCTCAGTGACTCTCGGTTTTGTGTCTCCCTCTGCAGGTGGTCAAGGCCATCAATAGAGTGCTGCTCTGCCTTGCCGAGTCATCTGCCTTGCCGATGTCGATGCTGTTATCATAGGGTTTGGTGTCCGGGGCTTCCCCAACTGCGGGGGGGCTATCGATCTCCACACATCTCCAACCGTGCCCTGGAACCCCAGGCCTCCCTCTATATCAACCGCAAGGGATACTTTTCCATCATACTGCAGGCTGTGTCTGACCACCGGGGACACTTTGTGGACATCAGTGTGGGCTGGTCCGGCAAAGCACATGACGCCACTCCTCCATTTGCCAGAGGCTGCACGCCGAGACTTTCTTCCCCGACCGTCACATCAGGGTCGGGGATGTGGACATGCCCGTGTGCCTGGTGGGGGATGTGGCCTATCCCCTACAACCCTGGCTCATGAAGCCCTACACACAACACCTCAACTCTCCCTGACAGGCATTTAATGCCAAGCTCGGCAGGGAGGGTGGAGGCTGGAGGGTGTCTTCAGCCGGCTGAAGGCCCATTTTAGATGCCTCCTCACCCGCCTGGACCCCTCCGAGCGGAATATTCCGCACATGGTGGCAGCGTGCTGTGTGCTGCACAATTTGTGCGAGAGGAAGGGGGAGGCTTTCCTGCCAGTCTGGATGGCAGATGCCAAGCAGTTGGCCAGCCTGTACACATAGCCCCACACGGCTGCCAGCCAGGAGGCCCATCGGGGGCTGTCCGTATCTGGGAGGCCCTGCGGGAGAGCTTCCATCTGGAGGAGAACTAAAGTCTCCCTGGTGTGCCCCACTGGGGGCTTGTGCCTCATTCCATCCTCACGTCCTTCCACTTACCCCTCCATAACCCCCCTTCCTGATGTACAATAAAGACACACGTGTTGAAGAAAACAAGCTCTCTTTATTGAACAAAAATGGGATGTTGGGGGGGGGAATGAAGGTGGAAGAGGGGAGGCGAGAGGGCGGGAGAGGGGAGGGGTAAACCTGGGAGGAGGAAGCTGGAAGGGGGAGGCAAGAGGAGGAAGGGGGAGGAGAAGCTCAGGGCTCAGGGTTGGGGATCTTGCTGGCCCACCTCTCTCCCAGCACTGTGGGTGCGGGGGCCTCGGTGTCCCCGCGGCGGGGGAGGGTGGACAGGAAGAAGCGGGAGGGGAGCAGGCGTGGGAGGAGGAGCAGTAACTGGGGAGGCAGCAGGGGCTGGAGCAGCAGGAGGCACCAATCTCTGCACCAGGGTCTGCAGGTGGTCGCAGATGGCACGGTCCTGGGCAAGCAGCTCCCGCCAGCTCTCCTGCCAGAGCTTCAGTTCTTCGTGCACCCAGTACTCCAGGGTGCAGTGCAGGCCTCGCAGAATCCCCAGGTGCTGCCACTGGTATTCCTCCTGGTTACAGGTCAGCCTGCTGAGTGCTCGGGTATGGGAGGATGTCCTGGGTGCAGGGCCGGATTAAGGCATGGACAAGCCGGGCAGCTGCCCAGGGTGCCAACCTATGGGGCGCCTGATGGCAGCTGTAAGGGGCGCACAGCGCCCCTTACAGCTGCCATCAGACGCTGCGCACTCAGCTCCCGGATCGCGGGCTGCAGCAGCTCCCAGCGGCCACCCTGCAGCAGCCGCCCGGGGCAGGGGCCGCGTTAACCCCCACAGTACTGGCCAGCAGCGCCCTTCCCCCCGCAGCCGTGGGGTCCTGCACGGCCAGGCTCGGCCTGCCCTGGGTGGCCCTGGGCCGCGCACCAGTGGCGGTAGCCGGGCCGGGCTGGGCACGTGTGTCCTGCCGCCACCAGCTCCGCGCACCCTCCCCAACGCGCCGGCGCAGGGGTGGGGCCACGCATGCGCCCTCCCCCACATGCCGGCACGGGGCCGGGGCCGCGCATGCGCCCTCCCTCAACCCAGGGTGCAATTAAACTGCCCGGGGCGCTGGAATGGCTCGGTCCGGCCCTGCCTGGGTGAGGTGGTATACCCTGTACTCGCAGCTGGTACGGCTGTGGAGAAACAAGAGAGGTGGTCAGTTATCCCTGGGGACATAGTGGGTGAAGCCCTGCCCCCCTCTGTAGGGCAAGGATGACAGGTCTCCATACCATCAGAGCCAATGTACTAGCACAGAGGCCATGTTTGGGATGTCCTGCTATCCCCGGGAGTGGGAGCTGGCCCGGGAGTGCACCCATGCCCCTGTGCTGTATGTGGTGTGGGTCTGTGCCGGGGAGGGAGGGAAGAGATGTCCCCTGCCTCTGTGTAGAGGGAGCTTCTGGCGGGAGGGTGTCCTGTTGTGTCCCACCCCAGGGTCAGGGGCACAGGGGCATGGGTGCACTCCTGGGCCAGCTCCCACTCCTGGGGATAGCAGGACATCCCGAACATGGGCTCTGTGCTAGCACATCGGCTCTGATGGTATGGAGACCTGTCGTCCTCGCATACATGCGTCCATACATACATGTATGTGGGTAACAGGCCATGGCCCCTGTGTGGCAGCCAGCTGGGCCACGTGCCCAGGGGTGGCACGGCCCATGCACAGGTTGCTGCATGAGCTGTGGCCAGCAAGGCCCACTCGAGCGGTCCCTGGTCTCCCTCCCCTCCCGCCCCCGCATAAGGGGACAGTGATGACACTCACATGTTGTTGCCTCCCCAGCCTCGGACGACACCAGCGACAGGCTCGCTGGGATGGCTCGGGGGCCCTGGCTGCGCAGCATGCTCCCTCCAGGCTCCTGCGGCTCCTGGCCCTCCTCCTCCTCCTCCACCTTCTCCATGCCCTGGTCAGGGCCCTCTGCCCCAGGGTCAATGACCACCTGGGGGGCACAGACCGTCTCACCCCCCAGGATGCAGTCCTGGGCATCAAAATAGGGGCAGGTGTCTGTCTGCCCTCGTTTGGGAGCTGCCTCCTGTGGCCCTGGCATATGCCTGCCACAGCTCCTTGGTTTTCATACGAACCTACTCCTGGGTTCGGATGTGGCCTTTGGTGGCCAGGCTGGCAGCCATGCGACTGTAGATGGCCGCATTCCTTCATCTAGTGCAGAGATCATGGACATTGCAGGCCTCCCCCCAAACCTCAATGAGGTCCCTGAACTCTGCACTGGACCAGGCAGGCGCCCGCCTTTTCTGGCCCCTGGCAGGCTCCTGCAAGCTGGCAGACTGATCCTGGGAAGCGGTGGAGGGCTGGCTGCCAGTGGCTTGCTGGCTCATGCTGCGGCCTGGCTCAGGGGCAGCAGCAGAGTGGCTCTGGGCTGGCAGGCCTGGTGCTAGCCACAAAAGACTGTAGCCAGACTCTACCCCTTTAAGGGCTCCAGGAGGGGGAGGGAGGAGAGGAGTTTTCCTGTTTGTGCCCAGAGTGGCCACCAGGGCACCCTGGGAAGGGCTGGAGGCCCCCTATTTCGAAATACGCATCTACACAGTGCTTATTTCGAAATAGCAATTTCAAAATAGGCGCTATTCCTCGTGGAATGAAGTTTACCAACTTCGAAATAAGCCCTCTGCTATTTCGAATTAATTTCGAAATAGCGGTTGGCTTGTGTAGACGCTAGTACAGTTATTTCAAAATAACGGCTGTTATTTCGAAATAACTTTGCTGTGTAGACATACCCTTAGAGAATTTAAAAATAAAAAAGACAAAAAACAAACAAACAAAAACCAACAAAACCCTTTGTGGAATTTTCTGGGGAAAGGAGGAGAATGAAGGGAGTCCCAGTCCATATAATTTAAAAGAAGGACCTTTCACAACTCCCTGCAAAATCCTAAATTCTCATATTACAGTGAAGTGAAATAAGGTTTACATCAAGAATGCTTAAAAGATTGTTTTTAAAGATATTATAACAAAACAACCTGTTTAAAAACAAACCCCGCAACATTTTGGTTAATACAAAGGCAGAACAGAGAATTCTCACATAAAGTTCCGGCCTTATGTCCCAATGTTGTAAACAAATTGTGTGTGGAAGATCTATTAAATTGAATAACAATTCCAAGCAGGAAGAGCTTGCTAAATTGTCATACATACAGGTGAAAGTAAAGGTTCCAATTTGAAATGGGCAAACCTATATTTGTGAGTATAACAAGCAGTTAATTTCATTTCAAGAAGAAGAAATTGAAAGACTGATACACACATATTACCATTAATGAAGTGATTCCCATCCTAATCTGAGTATTATAAAGTTACTGCAATATGTGTTTTGAATATTAGACCTTTGTTTCAGGTGTTTTATAAGAGGAAACTGTAATTCTCTTGACTGGAACTTTGCATAAAACTCTTTGAAACTGAATTTTCAATTTTTTTCAGAAATGGAGTTCAGCATAAATTATACACATTTATAAACAATTTAATACAGTTTAGACACTCTCCTCTGTTTAGTTCAAAACTACTTTTTAGTTTAAAAAATGAAACATGGGGCTCCAAATATGATCTAATTATTCATATTTTGGAAATAAAAGTTTAAACAGATGATATATTTAACTTTAACACATAGTTTTCACTGACCTTTACAAATTTGTCAGTAGAGTTAGAATGACAAATTACTCTCACAATGGAACTTATTTGACTCCTAGATTTTTATTATAAAATCACCCTTCAGGAAACACTAATTCAGATTGTGTCAGCACTTCTATTTTTCAGGGTTTTATAACTCACAGCTGTGAAAAAAAATCACTTCAGCCTAAAACTTGACATGTAACATCTCAGAGCAACGGTAACTTCAGTAATTTTATAAAATAGAAGCCTGTTAGTTTACACTGCTTTTATGCCTCTGCATAACTCTCATATTTTCTGTTTCGTGGATGCATAATTTAAATCATTAGTTTCACATGGTCATTGTTTTTAATATTTTTTTTATTTGAGGAGAAAAAAAAATGGGAGAGTGAGTTTGATTAACAGGGCATAATGATTTTTAGCAGTAGGATTTAGTTTTCATTTGCAGAAACTGCAGTGATACCACAGACCATAACGCCATGTATTGTTAATGCTCAGGATCAATTCCTCATTTTCGATCTGATCTACTGTCCTCTGAAGTCAATGGGAGTCTTTACAAAGTCTATTCCTAAGAGTGAATCTTGACTAGAGAACTTTGCCTACAAGAATAAGAGAACCAGCCATTCTTCTCTGATAGGACTGTCTGGGCTTGGAAGGACAGAGATGGTGTCCTATTTAGTCTCATTGAAATTTGAGTTCTTTTTTTCTTCTGGCATATGAGAAAGCAAACGGGAAGCATCTGTCAGAGTGTCCCACTAAGTGTCAGAATGTTGACTCTGTATGTAGCTGTGACACTTTGGGTGTGTTGTCACTACACGGAAGATCAATGCTGCCATAGTCAATCTTATGGGGCTCGATTTAGCGGGTGTAGTATAGACCCTCTAGATTGAACTTAAAGGGCACCTCTGTCGGTGCCAGTACTTCTGCTCCTCACGAGGAATATGGGAAGCCAACGGGGGCACTTTCTCCCATCAGCCTCCCACTGTGTGGATGGTGCAGAAACATGACATGTTGACTCTTGCTATGTAATTTACATAGCTGTAGTTGAGTATCTGACTTTGACCTTCCCATATAGTGTAGACCAGGCCTTAGACTATGTTTCCCAGATCTAAGGAAGAGCTCTGTGTAGCTCAAGAGTCTGTCTCTCTCACCGATAGAAGTTGATTCAATAAAAGATACTATGTCACCCACCTTGTCTCTCTAATAGTAAGAAGGGACATTCAGTTTTCTATTTTCCTTTCAAACTGTCCCATTATAAGGTGATTTATGTTTATTAATAACTTGAACCTGTGCTTCTATGTGCTTCTCTATGTGCTTCTCATTAAAACTATCTATGAATCTCCATGCTACTTTTCCTTTTAAATGTTTGTTTCTACATTTGAGTAGACTGCTAGACTTTTTTGCTCTGACTTTTTAGGACTATTAGGACAGACCTGAAGATGGCAAGTGTAGGACTCTTCTAGTTGTTCTTTGGGAGCACATTCAGAATCCACTGTTGAAAATGGTTAATATATCTGGGCTCCATTAGTCATAGCAAGATGACTGCCATCCTTGGAATAGCATGAGCTTAGTACATCAAGAGCCTCATAGGTCAGTACCACAAGCATTAAGCTAATGCAGCAGGGATGGGGGAGCCAGTGTAGATTGCAAAATACCAACTTGCAGTACGTCTACACAGCAGAGCTATTTCAGGATAATGTCTGTTATCCCAAAATAGCGTTCTGCATGTTTTAACAGCACGTCCATTATTTTGAAATACATTCAAAATAACGGGTTTGTTATTCCAGCTTCCTGTAAACCTTGTTGCACGAGGATTAGGAAGATGCCAGAATAGCAATTTATTTCAAAGTAAGTGCTATGTAGACAGTGTCAAATTTTGAAATAAGCTATGCAATTTGCGTAGCTCAAATGGTGTAGCTTATTTCTAGCTATATGCAACTGTGTAGACGTGCCCTTAGAATGCACTAATTCAAGATGGAGAAGCTGAAGACATACTGTTGCCAAGTCATTATTCATCAGGAATAGACTGAACCATCATGCAAATTAAAGCAACAACTCCATTCTTATATAGTGTCGTTTGTATATCTCAAATAACTATGGATAGTGTCATTAATTCCATTTTATGGATGTGGAAACTGAGACAGAGAATAAGACAGCAGCCGGTGGCAGAGACAGGAACATGATTTTAACTGCTGGAAGACAGAGTCTGTCAGTTTCTTGAAGCATTTTTCTCTTCTTAACCAGCATCACTTCACCTGTATTAGAGTTCATTTTGAAGCAGCTGTTCTTTACCTGTTCTCCTACCTGTACTGAGATACCTGGGATACAGTTCATGCTCAAAGGAAATAGATAGAGCTGTATATTGTCAGCTTATTCCTAGAGTCACTGGAAGTGTTGTCTCAAAATGTTGCCTAATGGCCATACACAAGTGTGAAATAAGTCATATGAAAATGAATAAGAGGGAAGAGAGGAGGAACATCTGAGTGAGAAACAATACAAGAGAACCAAGAGGTAAGGGAGAAAAAAGAAAAGATGGAGAATATAGATTATGTTATCAAAAATTTGGACCTAAGACATCCCAATCCTGGCTTGCCTATAACCATAAAATTAATCATCAGAATAGTTGGCCCAAACAAGTTAAAGGTGATGGCTCACCCAATATTAACTTGCCTAAATATTACCAGAGGGTTTTTTCTGACCCACAGAGGACTCTCCAGAGCAGGCTAATCCTGCTAACTTCTGGGGGGACATGGAAGCAGCCCTTTGCTCAAGGATTGACAAACAGGCTGTTAGTCTTTGAAAACAGAATCTTGTTTATTGGAAAGCAGTAAACAGTTAGGCTATGTCTACACTGGTGGGTTCTTGCACCAGAAATATGCAAATGAGGCTAAGCATGGAATATCGCCGAGCCTCATTTGCATACCTAATGAGCTGCCATTTTGCGGAAGAGGCTCTTGCACCAGAAGGCGCTGTCTACACTGCTCCTTCTTGTGCAAGAAAAACCCTCTTGAGCAATGCTGCTACGCTGATTATTTTCAGGAATAATGGCATTGTGCAAAAGGGTTTTTCTTGCGCAAGAAGGGGCAGTGTAGACGCTCCTTGTGGCGCAAGAGCCTCTTCCGCAAAATGGCAGCTCATTAGGTATGCAAATGAGGCTCGGCGATATTCCACGCTTAGCCTCATTTGCATATTTCTGGCGCAAGAACCCGCCAGTGTAGACATAGCCTTATAGTATAAAAGCTTCAGAGGGGTAGCCGAGTTAGTCTGTACAGGATAGAGAAAGCAATACAATATATAACAAATAAGCACAGTACAGATTAGATCTCTGTAGTCTGGATTTCTGAAGTCCGGAAACATCTGTGGTCCAGCATCCCTGTGGGTGATCTTAGGCTGGAGCACTTAGGGGAAAAGCCAGACCCACACTCAAAAACTCCTCTCCTGCCCTTCTGAAGAACCGCAAATAGCTCCTTTGTGGCGTTCAAGCTCAGGGAAGGTAGTGTCTGCTCACTGATATGCTAGTCCCAGTGCCTAACAAAATTCGCTAGTCAAGTGTTCTGCACTAAGAGTTCAAAATGGTTTCAGTGAATCTAGTTTCTAATGAATTTATCTGAAAAAGATGGTTGTGCAATAATCAGTTGCAAAAGAGGGTTTTTCCCCAACTAGCGTTTTCCACAAAGGAGGAGCTGGTATCTAATGTCAGCCAGATCTATGCCTCCTCAGAGCACAGACCTCTTATAATATAGTGTGCTTGGGGACTACTTAATTTACCACAGCTGGCCAAACCCTGATGCTCTGACAATTTCTGCATTTAGGGTATGCTGTTGTGATCTTTCCATGTAATCAAACATGTTTTAAAGCCCAATGTAGAATACTGTAAAAGACTGTTATCCTCTTTCTGTTGGCATGCCCAGCCAGATTCTTTACCTCTCTTCACATGGGCTAGTCCCCCAGGAACAATTCACATCATAAAACCCACCATGCAGTTCCAGACAACGGGCAATTTCTTCACTAAAAAGGCACCAGGAATGGTAAGAGCAAGAGTTATATGGGTCAGGATTGACGTACTTTGGCAGACCTGTTTCTGGATCCTTGGTTTGGTGGCATTACATTGAAATTTTAACAGCTGGTAGAATTATAGAATTCTTCTCTGAACATGACTTCAATCTTTTATGTGCTTTTATACAAAGTGCCTTGCTTTGTAAACCTTTTTGGAAATGTCAACTGTCTGGCATTACAAGAAATTAAATTAAATGGCTATAGGACCCATTCCTGTATTCTTCACAAATCAAATAATGATTAAAAAAAACCCTGAATTCTGAAAATGGTATTGTCACTGTGCAAAATTTGGGCATCTCTGTTGTTAATCTTTAACTGGTTTACTTTTTTGACCAATATTTACATCCCGATTCCAAATTGCCAGCTATGAAGCAAGTACCGGTGGTCTGGCTCCACTGTGTTACTTCTCCTTTTGTTTCTAGCTGCTAAATTTCATCTACAGAAGCTAAACATATATGAAGGCCCAGATTCATAAAAAGCCTTTTACATGCCTAAGTCCAAAAACCTAGGCATCCCTGAAATCATCAACCCCTCATCTCACTTATCACCTAACTCTGGAGCTGCTTAAAATCCTCAATGCCTAAATTTTCACCAGACATGTCCCCAAAATACCTGAGTTTCTATTTCTTGGGCATGCACAACACTCAGTGTAGGCACTTGGATATCTATCTCATGCCTAAGATACAGCTTGATCCTCAGACCAGTGGGCCTCAAAACAGTAAATGTTCTCATAGCACATCTAATCTCACCCAAAACGGCTGAGAAGGCAGCAGCAACCCCACCCTCCCGTATAAATTCCAGCCCAGAGGTTAGGACACTCCCTGGTTCAGTTCTCCCTAGTGCCTGATTTGAATATGAGTTATTCTCCCCTCTCAAGTGAGTGCCCTAATCATCTGACATATTGAGAAACTGAGGGTATGTCTACACAGCAACATTATTTTGAAATAACTTAGTCCATGTCTACACAGCACAGATGTCACTGCAGGCATAAAGATCAATGAAAGATGTACCTAAGGACCGAATGTAGGCTGCTTGGTCATGTATACTTGAGGCATGAACCAAAGCCCACTGAAGTCAACAGAAGGACTCCCACTGGTATGAAGGGGCTTGATCCAGTCCTTGACAAAGGAAAGATTTCAGCTTGACTATCAGAACCCAGGGCTGGCAGTCACAAAAAAATATTTCTATTTTTAAACTTAGACCATGTGAAATTGGGAGCTAACCCAGAGCCCCATGTTACTGGTTTTTTCAGTTAAATTTCAGATTAGAAACTGATACATTTACACACAGGGCCAGCTTTAGGCCGATTCGCCTGATTCCCCCGAATCGGGCCCCGTGCCTTAAAGCCGGAAGTGTGCTGGCGTGCTGGGCGCACTGCGGGAGAGGGCGTCGGCCCCGGTGAGTCGAGCGCAGGGAAGGCAGGACTCTTTTTTTGTGTGCTGTGTTATTTTTTTGCTCAACAAAAAATCCAAGCTGCTGGGGCCCCGTCAAAACTTTTGTGCGCAGTGTGGTTTTTTTGTTGTTTTCTTTTCTCAACAAAAAATCCTGGCTGCCGGGGTCCCGTCGAAACGGTTCAAACTGGGCCCCGCACTTACTAAAGCCAGCCCTGTTTACACACATAAAATCAGCTTGGTTAGAAGGCTTTATGAAGAAGTAAGTCCATTCTCTCAGTGCCAGTTCTGGGTGCCTCAGAAAACAATGCAAAGCTCTCAGGACCAGGATTTATCCAATAGTGAGGAATTAATTCAGGAGGTGTATGAAGGACCACAAACAGGGGGCGGATGAGGATTTTGCGGGGCCCAGGGCAGCACAATTTCGTGCCCCCCCCCCCTTTGACACGGCGCATGCACCGTGGCGCCACAACGCATGCGTGGGGCTTCTTGAAGCACGGGGCCCGGCGCGGCCGCCCCGCTCGCCCTGCCCTATATCCGCCACTGCCCACAAACTAGTAACAGGTTGAATTTTAAACAAAAATACTATAACATTCATATTTAACAAGACTTAATGTTTTTTTTTAACCTGGAGTTAGCTATTGTGGCAGTGGCAACACCCAGAGCCCCCAGCCCTTTAAATTGCCACTGGAGCCCCACACTGTGCATTGCAGAGCCCTGGGCGTTGTGCTCAGTATGCTTCCGGGGGGAGAGCGTGGTCCTTATGGCACTGAAGGCCACCCGCCCTGGCCCCCCCACAAGGCCCTGCCCCTTCCACCTAAGATCCTGTCCTTTTCATCGAAGGCCCTGCCCTTTCCAAGAGCAGGAAGCCAGGCCCTCCTACCTTGTGCAGGGGCCTGCAAAGTCTCTCAGCTCGCCTAGTTAGTGACATAAAAGTTACTTTTATAAAGCTTGGGACAGCACATGGAAAATATATCTGATTAACATCTTGCATTGTCTCACTTCTAAAAAACAGAAACAACTAGAGAGAAAGAGAGAGAAGGAACTTTTCCATAACTAAAACAGGCCCCACTGATTGACAATACAATTTAAAATAATTTGTCATATTTGAACAAAATGTCACACTTTCTCCTCTCTGTCTTAATCAAAAATAGAAAGTTTGTGGAAGACAGTGGATGTATTTTCAAGTTTGATACAGCTGAATCCTAAGTCACTTTTCATGGAAGCATTTACTCTGTTTAATAATGAATGCTGTCCTTCCTTCTCAAATATCCCTGTTAACTTTGGTCACCAACCAATGTTCAATTTCTGCAAGCTGCATAAATCAGAAGATTCTCCTTAATTCCTTCACACCCTTTTTCAATGTTAATATAAAACTAAAAGCTGAATTATGAATGGTTTAGTTAATTGTCTTCCCTTCCATCAGAATTTTGCAGCCATGCAAAAAAGACAGACCAGGCTCTTTGTCTCATGGAAATTAAAGACTTTATTGGCAATCTGTGTAATGAAAACAGTCTGTAATAACACATAGGAAGGCCTTATTCAGACACTCACTGTATGCTGGCTTCTGTTCTGTGGAAGCCAATGAAAGTCATGAATTTGGCTTCTAAACACCCCTAGTCCATTCAGAAAAGAGCCCCCAGGGGGAAAGCTGCTCTTGGATGGAGAATGTATTTTAATTATTTTCTCTCAAAGAATGTTAATCTTGATGCATCCTAACCAAATATTTCTTTTGACCATCATAAAAGTATCATACATTTCCCTTTTCAATCACACAAAAGACATGGTCCCTATCTTGAAGCTCTTGCAGCAATTCTCACAGGAAAATAACACGCACACTATAACTATTCACAGAAGGTATGGTGTGGACATTGGCAAGGAATTTTTACAACAGATGTGTGTATTTTTAAGAAGCTGTTCCAAGCTTAGGAGCAGCATGAAAATAAGGTACAAAACTGAAAAGGGGAAGGGAAAAGTATATAGAGAGAAACTAAGAGGAAATGAGTATTTCCCACATGCATGGGAGGGAAAAAACCATGTACATGATAATTTCTCTAAATGCTTTATTCTTCCAACTGATTCACAGAGGAAGAATGGACGGTTGCCCCACTACACATTTACCAAACAGCAAGGGGTGAAGCGTGCTTTTTTTGACATTGACACTTTCATGCTCACTATAACTTATTAAATGTCTTCCTTTGAGTCCAAGATCCTGCAAAACTATGTCTACAAAAACAATTTTTGGAGCTCTTCTCTGACCTTCCTTCAAAATGGTGTTCATGTGCAGTTGTACCAAAGGTTTAGTGAGAGAGATTCAATGATATGATGCCTTAATTTGCAGACTTCAAGGCCAGAAGGGATCATCATAATCATCTAGCCTGATCTCCTACACATTGCAGGTCATAGAACTTCAGCCACTAACTCCTGGAATAGACCCCTAACCCCTGGCTAAGTTACCAAAGTTCTCAGATCATGATTTTAATTACATCAGAGTACAGAGACTCCACCACTTTCTCTAATTAAGCCTGCAAGTGACCTGTGCTGCAGAAGAAAGTGAAAAATTACCAGGGTCTCTGCCAATTTGACTCAGGAAAATATCACAATCAGGTGAATTCTGTAGAGTTACTCTACAGTAACTCAGAGTCTTCCTCATCTAGTGTCTGGACATTAGGGTTTGTTGCCACTAGCAATCCCAACTGGGCCACATGCCATTGTAAGGAGTCTCATCATATCATCCCTTCCATAAATGTATGATATTGTACCAAAAACTGTCTTGGTTTGTGCAGTTCAACCACACTGTAAACTCCTGTTTAATTTCAATTTTTAAGAAAACAAATGTTTAATGTCTAATTTATTCATTTTCATTTCTAAATCTCTTTTGGCTTTATTGCTGCCTAGATTTCTGCCCACCTGTTTCAGGTTTCCCCCCCACATATACTAGTGTGCATTCCCTCACATCTCATCCTTCTCCTCACCTACTTTGAAACTCATTTTATTTTCTGCCCACATTTCTAATGTCTTGTCTTCTATTGTCACTAGTTCTTTTAGCACCTCCAATTTGGTATCATCTGCAAATATCAGCAATGTGGCCTTCAAATGAATGCTGAATTAAGTAAGATTCTAACACTAATCCACGCAATCCCCAAAATACCACTATCATCTCCAGAAGTAAATGTGCTATCTTTTGTCGTCAGCCTTTGTCTATAGTTGTGTGTTTATGCATATTGTATTTTCAGTCCATGATGGCCCATTTGAACTCATTTTTCAATGACGATTGAGTCCATATCAAATGTCTCTTTTCACATAGGACAATGTTAGGATGTCAGAAAGTTTGTCTGAAAGTGAGAGAAGGAAAAGAAGGCAACTTTGACAAGAAAAAGAATATAACACCATTAGTTACACCAGTGGTGGGCAATAATTTTTAATGGGGGGCCACTCCAAGGTTTTGGTAAGTAGTCAAGAGTCGCACTTCTGTGGAGGGGGCACAGGGTCTGGGAGTGTGGGTGGGGTGTAGAAGGGAGCATGGGATAGAGGACTGGGGTGCAGGAGGGAGTGTGGGGTCTGAGAGGGAGTTTGGGTGAAGCAGGGGGTTATGATGTGGAAGAGGGGCTTGGGTTGCAGGATCAGGGAGGGATATGTATGCAGAAAGGTTTCTGGCCTTGGGAAGGGTTATAGGAGGGGGTGCAGGGTCTGGGAGGGAGTTGTGACCTAGAGGAGGTGGGGAAAGGGGATACAGAGGGTTTGGGTGGTGGCTTGGGGCAGTGAATTGTGGGGAGAGAGAGGGTGAGGTGTCAGAGGCAGGCTCTGGCTGGGAGGTGCTTACCTAGGTGGCTCTCAGCCAGCAGCTCTGCAGGAACCTGAGACAGGCTCCTCGCCCATGAGCTAGGTGGGCTGCTCCACGTGGCTCTGCTCCAGCACAGGGAGGAAAGAAGGGAGCGAGGGGAGAGGGGGGAAATGAGGAGGCTTCATTCACTGCCCCTACGTTCAGCAAAATTTCTCAGCTCCTATTGGCTGAAAACTGGCCAATGGGAGCTGAAGGACTTTGCTAGGGGGCGGGGACAGTGTGCAAATCTTTTGCCTCCCTGCCCAAACTGCATAGCAACCTGCTGTTTAAAGAAGATGCAGCTGCTCTCTAGTAAGCGTGCTGGTGAGGCAGCCGCGGGCCAGATCCGTGGGCCAGATCTGGCAGCTTGGCGGACTTGGTCCAGCCGTTAGCCACCTCTTTCCCACCCCGAGTTACATAGCAATAAATAAGACAATGCCTTTATATGAAGATGTCAAGGCATTCTAGAAACATTAATACCCCTGGGGGGTAGGTTTTATTATTACAGAAAGGTAAACTAAGGCACATAAGTAGAGTGATTTGTTCAAATGTACATAACGTCATTGACACAGCTAGGAATAGAACTTAGCAGTACTCACTCTCTGCTTTCAAATTTTGTCTCAACTAGAGCTCTGTGAGGAAAAACCAATAGGACATGAACCCACTAGTTACGAACACTCTGACATTGAAGTGAAATAATTCAACCCAGCTAAGAAAGAGCTCACTAAAAATGAAAGTTTCCATGATAACTTAATAAAAAACTCCTGCTCAGCGCAATTCCCTGGAGAAATGGAGGCACTGTTTGCCAGTGCTTGAGCAAACCAAAAGATATGAATTAACGGCTTCCATCCTTCGTAGAACAGTTTTTGATCAAGACAAATGCTCTTCATGACATTTTGTAGCTGCCATGACAATAATTTAATTGAAAATCTTAATTTTAAAAAGAACTATAGGATTTATATAGCTCTGGATCTACAGCCTCCAAAATCATTAGAGTTAATTTTGCTGTTAGGCTCTCGTCCCTTTGACTTAGTGGGATATTTCCACATATTAAGCATATAGGATATTTAGAAACTGACATATCTTGTAATATTCAGGCATGACTCTGTCTAGATCCATCTATATGAATCTGTGGTAGCTTGTATTATATGCAGCATGGCAATTTTTCTTGAAATCTAGAGACTAAAAAATATGGTGTCAGTTGTGGGTTTAAGTGGTGTTGAGCAATAAAATGTTTAAAAAGCAACGCTGCCTTTTCAGCTGCCCCTAAATATGATCTCTTTTTTTAGAACTGTCAACTCTATGATTCTATGATTCTATAACTGCAATGGTCAGGTAAATTCAGATTAATGACTCAAGAGATTTAATTTAAACTCAATAATAGTTTAAACTGTTATTAAATAGTTAAATATTTCAACTATCCCCATATTAACTGGGTACACGTCACCTCAGGATAGGATGCAGAGATAAAATTTCTTGATACAGTAGACTTCCGATAATCCGGAACCTATGGGATTTAGGTGGTGCCGGATTATTAGATATGCCGGACTATCAGGAGGTACTATAAGCAGGTTATATATATATACTGTATACATTATATACTGTATATAAAGTGTTCTTAACCCTTTTTATTGTACATACTGTATACAGTATACTGTAATGTTTTAGGTTTTTAAGCCTTTTACCCTTTTGCTCAGTTCAGCTGCTGCCGCTGTTACCTTGTGACTCATTTTTTGCCGAAGCTCACTCACTAGGCTCTTGCCATTTTGATGCTGGACTATCAGGAGTGCCGGACTATTGGATGCCGGACTATTGGAGTTTTACTGTACCTTAAATGACTGCTTCTTGGAGCTGCTGGTTCTGGAACCCACAAGGGGAGAAGCAATTCTTGATTTAGTCTTAAGTGGAGCGTACAATCTGGTCCATGGGTAAATATAACTGGACCACTTGGAAATAGTGACCATAATGTAATAAAATGTAACAACCCCATGGTGGAAAAAAACCTTAGCAGCCCAATACTGTGGCATTTAATTTCAGAAAGGGGAACTATAGAAAAATGAGGCAATTAGTTAAACAGAAATTAAAAGGTGCAGAGACAAAAGTAAAATCTCTGCAAACTGCATGGTGACTTTTTAAAGACACCATAATAGAGGCCCAACTTACATGTATACCCCAAATTAAAAAACTCAGTAAGAGAACCAAAAACGTACCACCGTGGCTTAACAACCAAGTAAAAGAAGCAGTAAGAGATAAAAAGGCATTGTTTAAGAAGTGGAAGTTAAATTCTAGTGAGGAAAATAGAAAGGAGCATAAACTCTGTCAAATTAAGTGTAAAAATATAACAAAAAAGCCACAAGGAGTTTGAAGAACAGCTAGCCAAAAATTAAAAAAGTAATAGCAAAATGCTTTTTAAGTACATTAGAAGCAGGAAACCTGCTAAACAACCAGTGGGGCCCCTGGATGACTGAGATGCCAAAGGAGCACTCAAAGATGATAAGGTCATTGAGTAGAAACTAAATGAATTCTTTGCTATGGTCTTCACTGCTGAGGATGTTGGGGAGATTCCCAAACCTGAGCCATTCTTTTTAGGTGACATATCTGAGGAATTGTCCCAGATTAAGGTGTCATTAGAGGAGATTTTGGATCAAATTGATAAACTTAACAGTAACAAGTCACTGGGACCAGATGGCATTCACCCAAGAGTTCTGAAAGCGGAATGCCATCTGGTCCCAGTGACTTGTTACTGTTACTGTAAACAGTGTCATTGTGGATAGTTCTCTGAAAACATCCACTCAGTGTGCAGTGGCAGTCAAAAAAGCAAACAGGATGTTATGAATCATTAAAAAAGGGATAGAGAATAAGACAGAGAACATCTAATTGCCTCTATATAAAACCATGGTACTCCCACATCTTGAATACTGTGTACAGATGTGGTTGCCTCATCTCAAAAAAGATATATTGGCATTGGAAAAGGTTAAAAAAAGGGCAACAAAAATGATAAGGGGTTTGGAACGTGTCCCATATGAAAAGAGATTAAAAAGACTTTTCAGCTTAGAAAAAGGAGAGTAAGGGGGGGATATGAGAGAGGTCTACAAAATCATGACTAGTGTGGAAAAAGTGAATAAGGAAAAGTTATTTACTTGTTCCCATAACATAAGAACTAGGGTACAACAAATGAAATGAATAGGTAGCAGGTTTCAAACAAACAAACAAACAAACCAACAAAGGAAGTTTTTCTTCACATAGTGCACGGTCAGCTTGTGGAACTCTTTGCCAGAGGAGGTTGTGAAGACCAGGATATCAACAGGGTTCAAGAAAGAACTAGAACTAGATACATTCATGGAAGTTAGGTCCATCAATGGCTATTAGCCAGGATGGGTAGGAATGGTGTCCCTCGCCTCTGTCAGAGGCAGGGAATGGGTGACGGGAGAGGGATTGCTTGATGATTCCCTCTTCTGTTCACTCCCTCTGGGGCATCTGGCATTGGCCACTGTCAGAAGACAAGATACTGGGCTAGATGGACCTTTGGTCTGACTCAGTATGGCTGTTCTTATGTTCTATGTAATTTGTTAATCATGAATATTTTTCTAATATACTTTAGAAAAGAATGATTTCCATTTGTAACAATTTATTACTTCTTATCACCCTGGTTGACTCTGTAATTTAGACAGCTGCAGAATTTAACTAGAGGTCAGAAGGGAGTCTACATTTTACAAGGCAATAATCTAGTTTCTAAATGGGCATAGTAAAAGGCTGAAGGCCAAATATTTTATCTTAGAGAACGATGAATTAATTGTTGAGGAAACCAATGTTTGTCCAATATATTACCTTTGATATTATTTGATTATAAAAGTAACTTCCTTCATTCCTTCCTCTCATCTCATATAAGTGCTTTCCTTCCTGCACACCCACACATAATATACATTATTATCTGAATAGGTTGCCCATCCTGTGATGGCTGACTAACCTTGAAAAGGCTTATGTTGAATCATTGGTGAACCAAACAGGAAAGATAAAATGGCATCATCAGCTACCGTTTTAGGATTCAGACCAGGTTTTCGTTTAAAGTGAAACTCTTCTAAATGTGCTAAATTTTACAAAGTTACCCAGATTGCCTTGATATTTGCTGTGCCACATGGAAGCTTGAGATCCTGATAGTGGCCCAGATTTGGGGGCACTTGATAGAGCCACTAACACCTTTTCTTAAAGATGACAGATTCTGGCAACATTCTTCTGTTCACAAGTAGTGATCAAACTAAGGCTGTGATCATTGCACCAGAGTGTCCAGTGTGGAACCAAGCCTTGAACTTCTAGAACTTACCGCACGAGCCTCTACAGCTTGAGCTAAAAGTCAGTTGGTGCTCAGCTATGGCTACAGAGCAGACTTATTCTTTCTCTCTGTAAGTGGTCTAAGTGCCACTACATGGGACAGTACACCATATCCAGAATCTGTATGGGTTATACCAATACTCCACGGCTACCTCAACAGCCCTTTGTGGGGGAGGAGGGAAATAACCTTTTGTTTTTTAAAAGATTTTGCTTCTTTTGTTGAGCACATTGCACATCTCATAAGCTAAGTGGCTCGCTTAGGCTTTGTCTACAGTACACGTTTTTGTGGCAGAAAATATGCTAATGAGAGACTCATTAGCATAAGTTGCGACATCATTAGCATATTTTCTGCCGTTTCTTTTTGAGCAAAAAGAAGCTGTGTAGCTGCTTCCATTTTGTGCAACCCCCTTTGCGCAAGATCCTTATGCCTCTCCGGGGGAGGAGAAGTGAGGAGCCAGGCTTCTGTCGGTCCAGACCGATGCTCCGATGTTGACAAGATGAGACCCGGAGTCCCATGCAAGGCACCCCATATTTATAGGATCTTCTCTCTTATGCAATTAACAGTGAGTTTCCATTAGCAACTGGTAGTCCACAGAAAGTTTTGCATTGACCCAGGTGGTTCATGGGTGTGCAGTGGAGAGAGCATCTTCCCCCCTCCCGGGAGAGCGGCACGACCCAGGGCAGGAGGGTTAAATCTTGGCATGCACTTTGGAACGGCTGCTTCCCTTGCTGTAACGTGCCACGGGACTATTCTGTCTCTTTAAGGCAGGGTTGGGGGTTCTTCCAAGAAGTGTGCTGTCAGTGCATATGCTAATGATCCAGCTAATGAAGGGACAGCAACAGCCACTTCTCCAGCAGTTAAACTCCTCCCCACAGCTAAGCATCAGATACTGAGTGATGGGAGTAAACAACAAAAAGTAATCTCAGTGGTGGAAGTGATGGTGTTTTTTCGCATGGGATTACCCTTGGAGAGGAAATGTAACTCCACAGGTGGTGGGCCATAACATACAAAGTTTCCTTACACCCTTTCCATGCTAAATCCCCAAAGACACACTTACTACATCTACACTGCCCCTCTCTTGTGCAAAAAATATGCAAATGAGGTGGTGTGGACTATCACCACACCTCATTTGCATAATTAATTAGGCTGTTTTTGCGCTAGAGGCTTTTGCGCAAAAAGGAGCCGTCTACACAGCTCCTTTTTGTGCAAAAACCCCCTCTTGTGCAAGACCCGTTCTGCTTTTTTTCAGGAAGAATGGCTCTTGCGCAAAAACAGAACCTCATTAATTATGCAAATGAGGCGCAGTGATATTCCACGCTTCGCCTCCTTTGCGTATTTTTTTGGGCAAGAGAGGGCAGTGTAGACGTAGCCTAGCTAAAGTAAGAATCTTTACTAAGGAGATGAAAAATACAATAAATGCTGAGCAAACTGCTAAACTGAAGACATGGTATGATAATCATACTTGGAAGAGCCTCTCTGTTATGTATTTGTGGTGATTTTATGTCTCTGATCATCCTGTGTCAGGGCCATATGCAGTGGCAGGGGTGTGTGAAGGGTGCGAACACACCTCCCCTTGGTCACCCATGGGGCCAATTCTGGCTGGCTGGGAAAAGGCAGCAGCAGTGTGCTGCCTGAGCCTCCCTCCCCCATGCTCCAGATGGCTGGGGGAAGGCAGGAGCAGCACTGTCCAAGGCTCCTTACCCTGTGCTCTAGCCAGCAAGAGGTAGGCTGGGGCTGATTTCTCCCCTGTCGCTCCTTCCCCCACTTCCCCAGTATAGGGGCAGGGCTCCGCTGCTGTGGCAGGAGAGGGGACAGCCACCAGTCCCTCCCACAGCTCAGGCCAGGCAGCCTAGCCAGGCACGGTCTGATTCTTCCCCAGCCTCCTGGGCAACCAGAGAGGAAGACTGCAATATATTTCATTTACAGTATGATGGGAAGATCCCAGAAGGTAATTTCTATAAAACCTTTATTACAGTATAAATGTCTGTTATAACAAAATCACTTTACCAATCACTTTCCACTCAACTTTTTTCATTCACCTCTCTTATGTAAACTCATTACATGCCTATTTTGAACGCCTCTGTATTTAAAACAAATTGTGGTCCACCTTTACCAAAAAAGAAACCGTCCCCCCCCCCCGGAAACGCCTGCGTAGGGGCCTGCACGTGCCATGCAACTCAGAGGGCCAAGGGAGGGGGGTTTCAGTGCAGCCAGAGCAGCTTGTAGGCGGGGAAGCCCCGGACAGGGCCACACCGCTGTGAGCGGCTCCGGCCGCGCTGAGCAGAGCCAAGCGCAGCGCGCGCACTACGTAGGAAAGGACACGAGGCTGCTTCTTTACAACTCCGACTGGCTGCGAGCGCTCAGCCCGACCCGGACGCGCGCGGCTCGGGCCATCTCCGCACGTACGCGCACAGACCCGCGCCCTCTCGCTGCCCGGTCACGTGCACGCGCGCGGGCACTCTCGTCCCTCAGACCACGCCTTTTCCCTCCTCGCGACGGCGTCGTAGCCGCGTCGCTGTGCGTGTCCGTGCGCGTGGGGGAAGCGGTGCGGCTGCGGCCCCGCCCCTCCTTTTCCCAAGATGGCGGAGTACGACCTGACCACCCGCATCGCGCACTTCTTGGACCGGCACCTGGTCTTCCCGCTGCTCGAGTTCCTGTCCGTCAAGGAGGTACGTGGAGACCGGGCCCGCCCCCCGCCCGCTCGCAGCTGGCACGTGGGAGGCGGAAACCAGCCAGCGGGGAGAGCGGTAACGAGGCCCGGAGCCGCCCGGCTGCCTTCGGCCTCCCCGCAGGGCCTGTCGCACAGGCAGCGTCAGGACCCGGCCGTGCGCAGGGTGTTCGTGAAGCCCCCGCCTGGGCCTTCCCCAGCTGCTCGCGGGCCGGATGGGGGGAGGGGGAATCTCTCCCCGCCCACCCACGGCAGGCTTGGGGCCCCTTTCCTCACAGGGGCAGGGCGGGGATCCTTCCTCAGCTGCCCGCGGCTTGGGCCTTGTCCCCACACGTGGCGGAGTGGGGAAAGTTTCCCCAACGTGAGACAAGGGACTTGCCGCCAGACCTCCCGGAGCTGCCCTTGTGTCGGCTTGTCTCCGCTCTTCCATCGCACCCTAGGCAGGGGAGACTTTTCTTACCACCTTAATTTGTCTCCTGTAAACCTTCTAGGGTTCTTGAAGAACCTTGTGGCTCTGAGGCTTAAACTGATGTGTCTACACGTAGAGGGACATAATTTGTTAGGGAAGAGTCAACATGGTTTTTGTAAAAAGAAATAATCCATTACACTTTACTAGAATTCAGTGTTAGGGGGAGATTTCAACAAGCAACTGGACAAGGCTGTTCCAGTGAATTCAGTGTACTTAGATTTTGACTGTTTGTGACAAAGAATCATCAAAGCAGAGCCAGGCCCCACATTTTGGGGGCACAGGGCCTCCATGACTGCTGCCTTAACCTTCCTATGAATGGACCTAGAGTACTCTCTGGCTATGTCTACACTCCCGGCTTCTTGCGCAAGTATGGCCGTTCTTGCACAAGAATCCGCAGAGCGTCCACACTGCCCGCCCGCTCTTGCGCAAGGAAATTTACAGTATGGCATGGTAAGAGAGGGCTTCTTGTGGAAGAGCTATGCTCCTTTTTAACAGGTGTAAGCCCTCTTGCGCAAGAGGGGAGTGTGGACGTTCGGCAGGGATTTCTTGCGCAAGAAAGCCCTATGGCTAAAATGGTCATCAGAGCTTTCTTGAGCAAGAGAGCGTCCATACTGCCATGGGCGCTCTTGCGCAAAAGCACAGCTCGCATATGTCAGTGTGGATGTTTTCTTGCGCAAGACTTCTTGCACAAGAACCCTTGCGCAAGATGCCGCCAGTGTAGACATAGCCTATGGGGGCATAGACCACGGTAGTGTTAGACCTTGTCTGCCCTGCCCCTACCTCCCCAACCCCCCATCCTGTTCCACTCTACTGCTTTCTGTGGTCATTTGTCCACATTAATTTAGTCTATAGCCATACATACTTTACTTAAAAATGAGTGTAATATTTCCATGTTGGATTTATCACGCTTCAGCCATGTGGTTCTTACTGAGTGTAAATGATCAAACCAGGTATAATGTTAAAGGTCATAGAGCAGAATATTCTTTGATGTTAAAATATTTAATATTTTACTGCAGTGCAATGTGCAAGACTCCATGTTCCCATCATAGGAGATACAAATATGCTATAGAGCAGTGGTCTCCAACCTTTTTAAGCACAAGATCATTTTTTAATTTAAGTGCAATCCAGGATCTACCTCAAACCCAAATATCCTTGCCCTGCCTCTTCTCTAAGGCTCCATCCCTTCTCTGAGGCCCTGCCCTGCTCACTCTGTCTGTCCCTCCCCCATCCTCGCTCACTTTCACCAAGCTGGGGCAGGGGTTGAGGTACAGGCTCTGGGAGAAAGTTTGAGTACAGGAGAGGCTCAGGGACAGAGATTCAGATTGCTCCTTTATGTATGCCGAACATGTTCAGCCTTAGGCACTGTTTCTAGAAAGCTTCCTTCATCCCAAGTCCCGTTGTGTTGTTTTTCCCCCCTCTGTAGAGATGGGGTACAAGGTGGCGGAAGGGGGACACCCTGACATCATCTGGCTCTCCTGCCCTTCACAGCAAAGAGACTCCAGGGGCAGCTTCAAGGCAGAGGGCAGGAGCAGCATGGCAGTGAGGGAAGGGCAGTTGAAGTGACAGCACTTGACAGTCTCCTGGCCAAACCAGTGAGGATCACCTTCCAGAGTTTCCGGGATCTACCAGTAGATCTTGCTCCATTGGTTGGTGACCACTGCCATGGCGTCTTCTGTTTGTGGGAAAGAATTGTGGAGAGTTTTGAAAACTACTTAATTTAAAATATAAGGTTATGTTATTGTCACCTTATTCATAAATAGGCAGAGCTATTTTTAAGGTAATCAGACCTTATAAAGAGCAGTTCACTTTGTCACAAGAAATCATTTAACTTATTTTTTTCAGATATACAATGAAAAAGAATTACTTCAAGGAAAATTGGACCTTCTTAGTGATACCAACATGGTGGATTTTGCTATGGATGTGTACAAGAACCTTTATTCAGATGAGATTCCTCATGGTAAGCTTGGTCATAAGTAGATCTGTGGATTTTGCAATCAGTTCTAAAATCACAGCTTGAATAACAATCTTGTCAAACAACTGACAATTTTACTCTCTCAAAACTATCCCTGAGGTGGGTTTTTGTTGTTGTTAAAAACAGTTGTCTCTGTTCCTTTCCTTTTGACCACTCTTCACATGCAATACTTGGAATCTATGGAATAAATATATCAGTATTAAATGTAAGAAGAGGTGATTAAGGAGAGCAGGTGCCTTGTTTAAACTAGGTCGTTGTCACTAATCTTGTAAAATATTTTATTTCATTTAAAAAAATCAGAGTTTTAAAGTGGTATACAAGAGTACATCGTGACTAATTAAGATTTTGGGATTACCATAACTCTCTCTGATCCATATAATTGGTTATATAGCTATTCTTTGCCAGTAAAAATAATATAGTGCACAGTCAGATGAGTTGGGAGTGAAGAAGGGCAGTGTTCTAACTTTCATTTAAAGCATTCAAGTTTGAAAACTATAAGGACAAGGTATTTCCATTATAATGCTTCATATGAATTTTAGGTCAGCTGTGATTAGGTTTAATCGCATGTGAGGAAGTTCAAAGTTATGGTTCCTATATCATGCATAAAAATCTAAGCAGAGATATCGGATGTGTTTGGTGACAGGATGGATTATCCTTTACCCAGAGCTCAGATGTTGGGGCAACAGATAAATAAGTGTAACATTGCACTTAATAAATGTTACTTATAAAAACTGTTAGGTTTTTATAGTAATTTCTTCAAAAGTTAGGAATGACTTCAGTATTTTGAGGATCACATATAGCTTATTCTACAAGAGCTCTGCTTCATTGTGCAAGATGAACAGCAAATCAGGCAGTAAGTAGCTGAAAGAGAATGTTCTCTTGTGTTTAAGGCAGTGGGCTAGGACCAAAGAAATCTGGGTTCTACTCCTGGTTCTACCACAAACTTTCCTTTTTATACTAGGCAAGAATGACATATAAATATGCAAGGGGAGCAAATTAATGTACAAACATTCATTTCTGGCATTTCCTTACATTTAAGCACCTGACTTGGCAATCTTAACATTTTTATTTAAAGTTTTGATTCATTGTACAATAAACCATTTCAGCTGATGTGCAGTTTTCTACAGGTTGAATGTCCCTAGTCTGGTACCCTAGGGACCTGACTGGTGCTGAACCCGCAAATTTGCCAGACTACGAGAGGTCAGTGTTGTCTAGCAGCATTTTACCAACACTTCTAGAGCTTGCTGGGCTGAGAAGTCATTTAGGGATAAATTAGAGCTAAATAATAGCACAGAACAACGGTTCCCAACTGCTGGCCTGTAGACTGGTGCCAGACCATGGTGGCTGATTTTGCCCAACGCTGTGGCTGAGGCGGCGGCGACTGGAGGAGGCGGAGCACGAGGAGAAGGGGAGCATGTGCCAAAGGCTGCTCCCCTTGTCCACATGGCAGTAATGGCCACACTCCATAGAGGGGACAGCCTGGCTCTGGGGAGTGCAGAGGTGGGGTCGAGCTGTGGGGTGGAGGAGCAAGGGGCTGGCTTGGGGCTAGAGGGACAGGCAGCATTTTATTGGTACAGTCATTATTTGCATAATGAATATGCAAATAAAATGTTACCCGTCCGCCAAAAGTTTGTGAATGGGTTTGCCGGTTTGCAGTACAACAAAGTTTGGGAACCACTGGCACAAAACACTGAGCTTGGACTGGTGGCTGTAAACAAACTTTGTGGGACTGCAGGAAACTTGATCACACCCATAATAAGTGGATATGCGGCTAACTAAAACCATGCCAGACCATATGTGTTGCTGGACCAGAGAGTGCTGGACTAGAAAGGTTCAACCTGTAGTTGAATAATTTTGTTTCACTTAAATAGCTTGCGTATATGTAGGAATGATTTCTTGAGGTTTATGAGTTCATAGCTGGAAGAAAGCTGAGGGAATAAGTTTGGTTGCTGGCAAACCTCTGCATTCTATACACAAACCAGCTATGCTACATACATTTTGTATGCATTTCCCCAAAATTATCCTTTTGTTTACATTTACTAGAGCATGTGATATAGTCTTGACACTAAACTATTTTATATTCTTGACAATTTGATAGCTATTTAGTGATACTACTATATTGTGATAATTTACAATACAAAATTTCTTTTATACCTGTTTTAAACTCAGATGCCTGGTTCTTCCCAAACTTGGGTTGTTCTTCTCAGCTCCAAAGCATTTTTCTTCAAGTTGATATTTAAATGCTTTCTCTGTCACACATGGTAGCATTAGATGTAAAACAGTAGTAGATGTAAAACTATTTCTACCAGTTTGAAGGTAATTTTGCAGATTAGCCATTTTACAAGCATCTTCTTTTCACACAAGTTTTCTGTCAGAGTTAGAGTGCTTGCTGAACAAGAATCTAGCCAGATTTGTGTACATTTTTTCATACACGTTCTATTCCATTCCCCTTAAATATATGTAGCATCTTCCCTTGCATTTCTTTTCACCTTCACAACTTTATCAGAAGCAAACAACCCTATCTAAAATAGTTTTTTCCTTCATGATGGATGAGAAGTCATTTAAGTTCATGATTGGGCTGCAAAACTCTTCCATAGAGTGTGGTTTTTTTGGTTTTTTGTTTTTAATTAAGCTAGACACTTGTAAAATGAACCCTAGATTCCAGGGTCAAAAGGGACCAATGTTATTATCTGGTCTGATTTTCTACTATATAATACAAGCCATAAACTTCCCCAGTCCTAAAACACATCTTTTTAGCTGGAGTTGATGTACCTTTAAGCTGAACTTTGACACTGTTCCCACTGCTGGAGGTCTCCCGTCAACTTCCCTTCTCCTTGCAACAGCAAGGAATACTGTGATCAGCAGGAGCACCCTCAGTCTTCAATATAGTGGATGTTTACTAAACCCGTTAAATCAAACTCCAGAAGATCAACTGCGGCGGAGTCAATCTTCCCATTAGTATAGATGTGGCCTTAGTTCCAGTTGGAATTTGTCAAGCTTCAACTTACAGACATTGCATCATTTCTCAGCTAGTCTGAAGAGCCATATTAAATACTTTCCAGAGGTAAAATGGCTTCTATTCCTACTAGAGATGTTAACTAGCAATTAATATACTAATATACTAATCGAGTATTCGATGGAATTTCTATTGACTAGTCAATAGGTGCTTCCGTGTTCTGCCTTTCAAATATACAAGAGTCCCAGTGGAGGCTCTTGTGCATTTCAAAGTTGGAACGCAGTGCAGAACCCAGGACCAGCAGGAAGTCCCACTGACTCCGGGTGCTTCCGCTTTGAAATACACAAAAGTCCCTGCTGGGCACTCCTGTACATTTCAAAGCTGGCACTCCGCATGGAGCCTGGGGTCAGCTGGGGAGTCCCCAGCTGATCCCGGGCTCCACCCGGCATTTTAAAGTGGCAGCACTGCACTGAGCTCGGGGTCAGCTGGAGAGTCCCCAGCTGATCCTGGGCTCCTTCCCCTTCCCCTTCCCCCCAGCTTTTCAAAGTGACAGCGCCGTTTGGAGCCTGGGACCCCTATCTGAGTACTGTGATCAACAGGAGCACCCTTGGGTGTGTGGGCGGGTAGGAAGCAACTAGTCCTTAATATCCCTAATTCCTACTTAAGACTTCCCTGTTTGTGCATCCCACAAATGTGTTACCTATAAACCCCAATTTTTTTCCAGTTACTCCTTTCCAGGATAGACTCTGCTATCCTGTAAGCATTCCCTGTGTTCTTTATTCCTACCTGTATATGTGTATAATTAGCTATATTAAAAGTGCATATTGTGTGCTTGGGGCCAGTTTCACTCTGTATCAGTGACCTGTTTTCTTCATTATTTATTATTCCCTCCATTTTTGTGTCCCTTGCAAACTTAACCCTTGATGATTTTATTTTCTTCCAGATTGATAAAAACCTTAAATAGCATAAGGCCGAGAACTGATACCTGTGGGATTCCACAACATACTAATTAGCTTTTGGTTGATTTAATTATTGCCATGTTAATTTATCATTCTGTTTCTTGATCAAAATCCAGTATGTGGCATCAAATCACATGCTGTACAGAAAAAATGTTACCTCAGTACTATTACCTTTATCAGCTAAACTTATAATTCACCAAAAAATACAAAGATAGTTTGGCAGGATCTATTTTCCATAAATCCATGTTGTTGGGCATTAATTACATCACACTCCTATAGTTCTTTATTAATCAGTGTGGCAGTTTGTGATTTGACTGAAGGCACAAATGAGCTGAGGTTTCTGGATGCCAGAGTATTCTGTATTCTAGCTGATTTTACATCAGATAACTACAGGCTGCTTGCTAAGATTTTAACTTTACATTGTATTTTTTTAGCTTTACGTGAAAAGAGGACTGCTGTTGTTGCACAGTTGAAACAGCTTCAGTTAGAAACTGAGCCAATTGTCAAGATGTTTGAAGATCCAGAAACTACAAGACAGATGCAGTCCACTAGGTAATATTTTCTTTAATATTGTAAACATTGTAGGAATTAATCCCGAATGCTTTGCTGGACCAGTTTAAACAGGCTTTCTAATTAAGCATAGTCAGTTTGAAGCTGAAAAATCTTTTCTCCTGTTGCCTGTGCCAGGTGTTAATATGTATGCTATGATGTTTTGGATATCCATATGATCATGTTATGCTTCTCATTAATAATGTCTCCATGTTTCTGTGAGACTTAGCTTACAATTCAGAATATTGACCTCCAACATGGTTAAATATAGGGATGTAAGCAATGAGTCGACTATCCGATAAGCAAAAGCTTCTCGGATAGTAGACACACTAATGACTAGTCGCTCCTGCCCTCCTGTGCCTCTGTCACAAAGAGGCAGCAAGGGTGTGGGGAGAGGAGCGGGTGCTGGAGGGAGCTGTCCTAAAAGCCGGTTCCTCCCAGCTCCGTGAGGGGGGGGGCACAGCGGCAGCCAACTTTGAAATGTAAAACTTCCACCGCGTTCCAACTTTGAATTGCACAAGAGCCCCCGCTGGAGCTCTTATACATTTCAAAGGCAGAACGCGGAAGTTCTTATCAACTAGTCGATGGAAATCCTATCGCCTATTCAATTAGTTAATCAAATATAGAAATAAAATAAAAGGAAATCATCTTCTAAGAAATGTTTTATCATAATATAAATATTGTTTGTGTTTAGGTGATGGAATAGGTTAGAAAGCCTTTGAAAACACCTCTAAAAAGCCCAAGCCCATGTTAATTTTCTGCTCTTTTCGTATAATACCTTCTAAGTAGAATGTGGAAGTGCCATACTTCCAGGCACATAATTGGCTGTAATCACTTTCAGGATAGCAAAAGTAACTTCTTTAACAACTAGAAACATGAGCCACTTGAGACAGTTTCATAGGTCTGTAGTTCAAGAAGTGAGAATTGCAGCCTGTTTTCTCCTTAGTGCAATATATGCAAAACCTGAGCTAATTTTAGAAGTTCAGAAAATGCCAATACCTGAAATTGGCCTCTGAAAATCTTTTAATGCAGCATATCTTTGCAACGTCTTAATATTTGTAGTACAGTAAAACTCCAGTAGTCTGGCATCCAATTGTACGGGACTCCTAATAATCGGCATCAAAATGGCAAGAGCCTAGTGAGTGAGCTTTGGCAAAAAACGAGTCGCAAGGCAGCAGGGGCAGCAGCTGAACCAAGCGAAACCAGACGGGACCGAGTCAGTCTGCCACTGGCATTGTGTGACGCTGGACAGTGCTTGTGCTACAATAAAAAGGGTTAAAAACATTTTCTGTACAGTATATACAATATATATATATTAAAAAACACGTAACACCAGCTTATAGTACCTCCTAATAGTCCGGCATATCCGATAATCCGGCACCACGTAGGTCCCAAAGGTTCTGGATTATCAGAAGTCTACTGTACTTATGGCATGGACGAAATGGCAAGATAATTTTTCAGTACTCTGAATAATTTTGAGTTGTTAAAATATTTTTGGGCATAAAATGTAATTAATTTAATCACCAGTTGCAAGGAAAGCACAAGTATTCTCCTTATCTTGCTTTCATATAGGGTATGTTAGTGTATACATGGTTAACCAATAAGCCTGGGCTCATCAGTTAACCTGCACGGTTACATGCACCTCTTTTTTCCCCCTCACCTATCCGCTGCCTCTGATACAGAGGCAGCAGCACAGGAGAAAAGACAGGCAGGAGTCAGTGTACATGGGGAAAAGGGCTTTTAAGCTGGCTCCTGCTGAGTTGACTCTCTCCTTACCCCCCCCCCCCCATGTTGCTGTCTCTGTATCGGGGCATATAGAAGCTGGTTCCCACCGAACCGCTTGCCCCTTGGCGTTCCTGCCTCTATATCAGAGGAAGAAATGCGTTGGAGGAGAGGCGGCAGGAGCTGGTGCACGTGGGAAGATGGCATTCAATCCGGCTTCCCTCACATACTGGCTCTCATGGAGCCACTTGTCCCCTGCTCTGCTGCCCCTGCCTCAGAGGCTGCAGAGATCGGGCCGGGGGGGGGGAGGCTGATGCTGATGGGGAGGAGCAGGCACTGATTCCCGCTTGCCCCCCTGAGTGAAAACATGCAACCGCTGAAACTTTCAGTGATTAGACATTTACAAACATAAACAATTAACATCCCTATATCATAGAATCATAGAACACTAGAACTGGAAGGGACCTCAGGAGGTCATCGAGACCAGTCCCTTTCCCTCACAGCAGGATCCAGTATCATCTAGACGAGTGTTTCTGAACCTCTTTTTGCTCATGGGCCCCCTTCTGAGCCTTGTTTACCTCTGTGGCCCCCCTCATAGCTGCTGTTAGTTGGAAAAAAAGGGTACATAATTTACCTAATGTTCCGGTTTTTCCATGTGGCCCCCTAGAGGTAGGGCGTGGCCCCTGGGGAGCCATATGGCCCACGGTTGAGAACCACTGGTCTAGACCATCCCTGATAGATGTCTATCTAACCTGCTCTTAAATATCTCCAGATGGAGATTCCACAACCTACCTAGGAAATTTATTCCAGTGTTTAACCACTCTGACATGGTGTTATATGAAATGTGCTTGTTTCTTAAACATCTTAGATCCCATCCTGGAAAGACACCACAGTGAACAACAACAACAAAATATACAGTTAATTACTAAGGTCTTTCTTCAGCAGTTAAATCCATGTGGTAGTACCCTTGTACCCACACGGAGTCCTGTTAATCTCAGTGAAGCTCAACATGAACACCTGGATCCGCTTGAAGGACCATGGCAAAGATTTATAAGGACGTAAAAAAAAGTTGTGAGCTGTGATTTTTGTTGTAAAAACTTTAGCTTTCAACATTCATTGCAACTAACAACTCTCAGTACAACTTCTTCACAATATCATTCACTAAAATGTGTGGTGAAGTAGTGAACGTGTTGAGGCAGAGGTGGTGTCCTGGTGAACATGGTGGGGGCAGAAGTGAAAGAGGAGGAGAACAGGGCTGGGGTTGTGTTCCTAGGAGGACTTATACTTTGTCTAGGTAAGGTTCTGACTCCACCAAGTGGCACAGGTTGGGACTGCTGTGCCTTAGCATCTCCTGCATGACTTGAAGAACTTTGCTGCTCTGGTAAGTGGGTCCAGATGGGTTTTGGAGTTGTGCCTTCTGTGGGGTTTGAAGCAGGAAAAGGGAGCCTCCAGGGTCTCTGTTATTGGAAGCTCACCAGTGCACCTGACCGCTTAAATGTTCCTTCATGATGTAGACAGATTATGAGAATGTATGGACACTTTTTGCTATCTTCAACTCACACACATTATTGCACGGATGGAAAGGTATATCTAATGACAACACAAAGATTCTCTTGTCCAGGTAGGTATCTATGATTAAGTATTGGTACAAAAGCAAGATACTATTAGAAAATGCTTACATGAATATATACAGGTTGGACCTCTCCTCCTGGCCTGTGCTAAACAGCCCCCCACTCCCTCTAGATGGGGCTCCAGCCCACTTTTCTGCTTCCTAGCCAGCCGTTGCTCCCTGGACTGGAGCTCTCCAGCTCCCATTAGCCCCACTGTGGCTGCGGGGTTGGGGCTCTCAGCTGAGTCACCGGCCTCCAGGGCTACCCTCCTGCTCCATGGCCAGATCTCCCTATTCCAGGACTCTGTGGTCCAGGAACAAATGTGGTACTGCTGGACCATGTATGTTGCCGTACTAGAGAGTCCTGGTTAAATGAGGTGCAACCTGTACAAATTTAGTTTGAGAGCCAAAGACTCTAGTTGCCTTCTCCTACCTTTTGTTGTAGGGTGCACAATAGGAATTTATTTAAAAACACTTCATATCCTTGTTTTCAAGTTAGAAAAGAGTAGTTCATACCACGTACAATAGGATATGCCTCTTTTCAATAGTTAAGTGAGGTCTTCAGACATTATGCAAGTCTTCTGACTAGTAATTTGATTCAGTCAGTTACCCAAAATGCCTTATTGAGATCAGTTAGCACTCAGTAAGTTGGGGATTCAGAATGACTTACGTTTTTCAAGGTCTATTGCTTAGATGTTTGTCACAACTTGAATTTAAAGCAGCCAGATATTTGTGCTGGAAAACTTCCCTTGTCTAGGAGGAATCTGTGTGAGAACTGATTCTGCCTCCTCTGTGAGGGGAGGCAGAAGAGGAGGCAATGGAATATGGTGGATTGAAACTCTATGTCCAGTTTCCTGCTCGCTTTGGGCATAGTTGAGACTCAAACTCTGTGTATCCTGGGAAAGCCTCACAAGGGATACTTGCCAGTACTGAAGACCCATTTTACATAGTAGGGATGTTAAATATCGGTTAATTAAATAGTCGAGTAACCTCTTGAATTCTTATCGGTTAGTCGACTATTCTGTATAGTCTCCGGGGGCGGGCCCAACAGCCAGTGCACTCCAGCCATACTCCCAAGGAGCCCCCTGCCACTTTGCGCTGCTGCCTCTGTATCAGAGGCAGCAACACAGAGTGGCAGGCGGGAGCTGGTCCGTGAGGGGAGCCAGTTTAAAAACCAGCTCCCCTCGCAGACTGGCTGCCTGTCGCCCTGTGCTGCTACCTCTGATAAGGAGACAGGCAGGGTCCGAGTTCCCAGACTCGTTGTGAACTGGAACTGAGCTGAGCTTCCTGCCCACCTGGGTCTTAGTACACTTTAAATGCAGAGCTGCTGTGGGGGTAGGTCCTGGACCCAACGTGAGCCAGGACTGAGCCGGGCTGCTGGCCAGCCTGCTAAAAAATGTACTGAGGTATGGGGGAGGGGGGGAAGCGGAGCAGAGCAGGAGAGGGAAATTTGTGTAGTCTATAGCATTAACCCATAAGCTTTTGCCTATCAGTTAATTGGTTAATCAACTACACTATTACATCCCTATTATGTAGATGAAAATTTCAGAGTACTGTGACATGTTGTTGAAGCTTCCTGTTTTCTTGTTTCATACAGGGATCTAGCCCACCCACTAAATGTCTTTTTTTTAATGGCATCTTTAACTTTCACTGAGGTAGTTTGAACTGGTGGAGTGTCTCATGTTTTTGTTAAAGAAAAATAAAGTCATGAGAACTCGAAGAGGGGAGTACTGAGTTTTTATAAATCTGGAAGTTTGGCCAATCTAAACAAGGGAGATTTCTTTGAGGGAGTTCAAGGCATCTGTCTTTGTTATCTTGTAGAGTTTAATTGACCAGGGTTCTTTAAGTACTACAGGTTTCAATTTTGATGTATATATTAGCACAGGTATGTGGGATTGGAATGGCCTTCCAGAATCTTGAGTACCTAATGTTTTCCAGGTTAGCGCAAGAGATACATAACAAAGCTTTTTCCCATAAAGGAGGAACTTGTAGTTGGAATCTGCCAACATTATTCTTCCTAACTATCTGCTTATAGTAGATGTCAAACTGTATATATTTATTGATCTTGACTAAGCAATGTTTTTTCAGAATCTGGGGAGTATACAGACTAATTAGTGCTACATTTTTATTTGAAAAATCTGATATTCCCTTTTTTGAATGAAGACTCTTACCAGTGAAATGGTTAATCTTTTCCCTCTCTATATGAGCTTTTAATGGGCTTTATCAACTCGAACTTTTAAATTATTCTAAGTTCCTTCCATGTCTCATGCTTCACATTGGCACATTCCTCATCTGCATGATATCTGTAGGTATCCTTGACCAGATCCTTGCCTTGAGTCTGGGTTTAAGACTTTGAGGAACTCTCCAGAATTTTCTTCTTCCATACAGCACATACGGTAGATTCTAGAACTCTGTGTAGCAGAGTTTCTACGGGATGTTGAACAAAATGTCTGTTGCTTCATAAGTGTTGAAATTTCTCTGCTGAAAACTGCAAAACTTTAAAAATATATATTTCTTTTTCTGACTTTCTGAGGAGGCTTTGAAATGTTCCTCTCTTGCCTCACAGACAGGTCACATAAATTCAACTCTCCGCTACTATATGGGTGAGGTCTGTGCTGAGATGGTTGAGCAGGCCACCCAAAAGTTTCCTTCCCTGAGACCAGGCTGGAATCAGTGGCATTGAACATGGGGTACATTTTTACATCCCTCCCCCCTGCTCACTTAGATGCTGGACGCCTGTTCCTATAGTTTGCAGAGCAATCAGGAAAGTTTCATTGGAGCCTCCTAAATCACTGAGGCTCGGAGAAGGAAGAAATTCCTGCTCCCAGCCAGTATGTTGACAAGATTAGTGTTGAGGCAGTTGAGAAGGCATCGGAGCACTCTTTCACAATTTGTTTTACTTGTGAAGAGTCAGCTGCGAAAGAGCTACCAGTTGCTGTGATTTCTGGTACAAATGACTCTTATCTCCACTGGCTCTAGCTTGCTTAGTTGGTGTGGTCCGTTCCCTTCCTGGGCAGATGGGCTTATGTCCTTTTCTCTTCCAGGCTCCCCGGATCCCATAGGAGGTCATGAAGTAGCTGTTTTCCTTCAGGAAGGATATAGGACACGTGCCTGCAGACTGTTTCAGACTCTCAGATAAAGCATTCTTCCCCCTAACAGGATCTTCTTACATTTGTTTCAGGGATTTGACCCAGGGACTGGTGAATGTTGCTCACAGTCAGCCCCTCTCGCCTGCCTGGTGCTTCTGTCTCTCTTCTGTATGGCTTTATGAGAAGCAACCCCATTTTCCTGGTTGCAGCCAAACCCTTATGTTGCTTTAAATGACAATAAGAGGAAGCTGTATACCAAATAAATAGTAGATCAGTGGTCTCTTAACATTTTTAACCACAAGATCACTTTTTCAATTTAAGTGCAATGTAAGATCTGCCTCAAACCCAAATACCCTTGCCCCTCTTCCTTCCCGCCCCTTCTCTGAATCCCTGCCCCTGCTCTACCCCTTCTCCGAGGCCTTATCCTGCTCACTCCATCCTTCTTCCTCCCCCCTCCTCACTCACTTTCACCAAGCTGGGTAGAGAGTTGGGGTGCAGGCTCTGGTCTTGAGCCAAGGGGTTTGGAGTGTGGGAGGGGCTCCCAGTTTAGCCCAGGGTGAGGGATTGGGGTCCAGGAGGCATTTCAGGGAGCAAAATCTAGAAGGAGTTTCAGTGCAGGGGGACTCGCATCTGGCACAGAAGGTTGGGTGTAAGAGGAGGTTCAGGACTGGGAGAGGGGTTCAGGAAGACTCTGGGTGGGCACTGTCCAACTGAGGTGGCTTCTGGGTGGAGGAGCAGTGGGATTAAGGCAGGCTTACTCCTGCTCTGGCCCTGCACCACTGCTGAAAGCAGCTGGCATGTGCTGCCCCTCATCTGCAGGCACTGAGCCCACAGCTTCTACTGGCCACAGTTCCCCCTATTGATCAATGGGAGCTGCAGGAGTGGTGTCTGCAGGAAAGGGCAGCATGTGGAGACTCCCTGCTCTGCCTTTCTCAGGGGTTGCAGGGACATGCCAGCCACTTCCAGGAGTAGTAATTACCATAGGGATAATGACTCCAGCCACAACAGGTTAGGCATTTTAGAACTCACTACTCAAAAATTTAAGCATAAGAGAGAAATGAAAATCATGAAATGCACGGACCAGTCAAAAACCAAAAATAACCCACTTTGCAAGCAGTAAAAGTAGTAACAACAATCCCCCACGTATGTGTTGGGTCAGGAGATGAGAGTGAAGGACAATTGGTGTTTGTGAGAATGACAGACACACACACTGTGTGTGAGTGACAGAGATTTGCATAGCCAAGCTCCTTCCGTCCCCTTCTCTGTGTGGAGAGAGGGTACAGAAGAGGAAGGGAGGAGGGACACCCTGACATCAGTGACCCCCTCTTCTCCCTCCCCCACCCTACACAGCAAGCAGGAGAGGAAGCTCCTGGGCAGGGGAGAGGGGGACAGCCCCAAGGCAGAGAGCAGGAGCAGCATGACAGTGAAGGGGAGGGGCAACTGAAATGCCAGCGCTTGCTAGCTTCCTGGCTAGACCAGTCAAGATCACCTATCAGAGGCTCCAAGATCTAATAGTAGCACCTGATCTAGTGGTTGGTGACCACTATAGTAGATAATAGGGAAGTTAGAGTTTAAGTGACTGTTTAACTGATAAGCTGATGCTTATCTTTTGATAGTGTAGGTTATGTTCAGTCAGCTCCCAGGCAGGGGGCTTGACAGCAGCTGGGCAGCAAAGCCTCCTCCCGAGCTGGGCAAGCAAGGACTGCCTGCTCAGTTCCCGGGGAGGAGGCTTCACTGCCGCAGGAAAGCCTCCTCCCTGAGAGTGGAACTGGCAGCCCCTTCTAGCCCAGTTCCCAGGGAGGAGATTTCCCTGCAACAGGGAAGCTGCCTTCCTGGGAGTGCAGCTGGCAGGGTTGACTTCCCAGCTTCTGGGAAAGCAGCTTCTCTATAGCAGGGAAGCCTCTTCCCTGGGAGCAGGGCTGGTGGTCCTGCTCCTGAGGAGGCTTAGCTGCAGGCTCTGCCATATAAAACTTACTTTCATTGGTTAGACCAGGGGTAGGGAACCTAAGGCCCAGGGGCCATATGCGGTACCTGGCTTGCCTGGATCCAGCTTCCTGGGGCTCAGGGCTGCACTCCCACAGCATTAGGGTTGCCAGGTGTCTGGTTTTGAATCGGACAGTCCAGTATTTGAGCTTTCTGTTTGGGAAACAGATTGAGAAAATATAAATGAGGAAATATAAATGTCTGGTATTTTCTAAATAAGATGTAATGTAGATTGTGATGTAATGTCAGGTGTGTCCAGTATTTTGATTGAAACCATCTGGCAACCCTACCCAGCATTGGGGAAACCTCACTGGCACTCCAGCCCCTGCTTACCCCTCCTCCCCCTCTCCCCTGACTGATTTTTCTGTGGGTCAGTGGTTCCCGACCCAAAAAGGGTTCTCCACCCCGGGTTACGCCATTACCATCTCTGGTAGATACAGACCACTGCAACAACTATGACGCGGGGGGACAGAAGGAAAATTGTTCTGTGAATTTTCATTCTAGAATCTTCCATGTCCCAATCTGACTCTCCCGCGTGGTTAACTGTTTTTCGAGCTGGCTCCCCACACATACTGGCTCCTGCCGAGCCAACTGGCACCCTCTCCAGCCCCTCACACTTCTGCCTCTGTATGAGCGGCAGTGCCGGGGGGGAGGGGGAGGGGAAAAGGGAGGAGGAGAGGGGCAAGGCATGTGCCCTGTCCCTGCTGCCTCTCTGAGGCAGTAGTGCAGGGGGAGGGATGTTAGTGTGTACTCGTGTACAATAAGCCTGGTGGTATAATAAGCCTCCTTCAAGAAGTTTTAAAGAAGACTGTGTTCCTTTTTAATAGCTTGGGTTAGTACAACACAGTAACTTATGATGGTCAATTTAAAGCTGAAATCTTACAGATATTTATTTTTATTACAGGGATGGTCGAATGCTCTTTGATTACCTAGCTGACAAGCATGGTGTAAGTTTTTTTTTTTTAATTTTATTTTTATGTTTTTAAATATGTAAAAGTAACAGGCTAAATTATATTCAGTCCAGCAGTCTTGCAATATCAAGAACATGGTATCCTGGGCTATCTGACTAGTTTAAATGTAGCTGATGGATGAAACTTCATGCATAAAAATGTTTAAAAGCTTAAATCAAACTAAATGTATTATAAACTTACAAAACCAAGAGATTCTAGATATTAATTGCATTCTTAATACTTAGGATTATGCTTGGTTAATATTACTATCATTACTATATTCAGCAGAATGAGTGAAGGATGAAGCAATTTTTACTTTATGCGTGTTTGTTTGGTCACTGCTATCATTGCACTTAGTGTCCAAAGATCCTGGAGTTCTTTACAAGCTACTTGTGTATCTGTAATTAAATGTGACTTTACCATTGCTATACAATATGTTTCATAATGAAGAAAAACATTGTGTTCCTTCTCAGTTTAGACAAGAGTACCTAGACACACTCTACAGGTATGCAAAGTTCCAGTATGAATGTGGCAACTATTCAGGAGCTGCAGAATATCTCTACTTTTTTAGGGTTTTGGTAAGTAGTTAGGTTTTTTTCTTTATATATTTAAGCCATTTTGTTTCCTTTTAAAAACTCTTAAATATACTAATTTATAAATTGCTTGAGACAATTATTAAATACAAAAGGAAAACTGAAAAAGATTTACAAGCTCAGAATTAGTGGTTCTGATTAGTTATTTTTCAACAGTTCCATTTTTTTATTTGTGATTATAGAGGAAAACTATGGCCTGAGTACTGTAATCTGTTTAAATTACAAGGTCTTTTTTGTCAGGGAACGTGTTCATTTGTATCTTGCACAATGCCAAAAGTACTGTCATTCACAAATAATTTGATATTGTATAGTAACTGTTGGCAAATAACTTTTCCATCACTAAACTTATGAAAATCTAAGTAAGTTCAAGCTTATTTTCATTATAGTTGTCTTTTCATGGATGTTCTCCAGTAAAAAACCTGGATTTTGTTGTCTATTCAGATTGACTTGTGTGCCTGCCATTTTGTTGGTTTCATCTGTTCCTTCTGGCATGGCATAATTCTTGTAAAAGGAAATGTAAAACACCTGGCTAATTTCAAGAATGGAAAAGTAAAGCAAAAACTTTTCTCAGCATGGCATGTACATGAATAGACAAAAATCTAGTTTGTATATTTGCATTTAGTTTTATCACACTTCTCTATGATCTTTAGAATTGCAATGTTGGAAATGAACAATTAGCAAGACTTAAAGTGCTAATTTTTGTGCTAATTTTAAATTTTTTAAAATTTGTAAAAGTTGTAATTCTTTGTATTGGGCACTTCCCATTTCCTCCTATATACCAAAACTGAAAAAATATTAATTGTAGCAACTAAGAATAAGCATTTGCAGTTCAATTCCTGTGTACAAAAATTGGTGACGAAGTTAACAGGTAAAATGAAGGTAATCTGTGGTAATACTGAATTTACAGCTTCCTATCAAGAATTCCATCTGTCTTCCCTTGAATATTGTGGAGGATTTAGAAAAGTAAAAGTTGTGCTTTGGAAATGTGAACAGCTTAAACAAGGATTGTAGAACTAGAGCCATGACTTCATTACAGCTTCATGAAAAGAGTTGGTTATTCATATCATTTGTTAATGCTGGGAGTGAATTTCGAGAATGAAGATTTAGTGTCTTGTTAGAATCCCAGCACAGTAATTTTATTGTTGCTGATGAACGAGAGAATGTGCCGTTTTGCTAGCAAATGGAAATTTAAGGTAACTGCTGGAAAATCCAGATATTGAAACTATTCTAGCATATCCATCACTGAAAGCAGTTCTCTGAGAGCCAACTGTAATGACATGGAGTTGAGCCAAAGTAGCGCACATGAACTTCAGCAGCAAAAATTCCTACTAAAGTGCAGCAAAAAGCTTTTCACATTGGCAGTTGGGACTTGTGTAGTTCTAATAACCTCATTATGTCCCTTTTTGGAATGCATGAAAGCAATTCCTAGTAATTGTGCATAATTATTGTATTTCTTGACATTAATCTATATTTTCTCTTACTATGGTATATATTTAATCCTTTGGAGAATAGTATTCATCAGTTCTGGAATAAATCAGACACTGCTTATTCTGTTAATTGGCTACAATTAGATGTAGAGTGGGTTCCAAAGCAAATAACAAATAGATTTTTCACAATAATGTAATATTTGTTTATCAAAATAAGGTGAAAGAATGGGGAGAACATATTTCAGTCTTGAGATATAGCTTTTCACAAGAGAAATTGTGTGACCCATTACTCAGCAAACCTTTTTCTATAATCTATTCAATGGGGTGTACTTTTTATGTATTTCAAAGAGCTATTTTTGTGGTGTTTTAGATAGACATGTTATTTTAATGAGTAGTTGTCCTAAATCATCTCCTTTGTGTTTCAAAATTTGAGCATGTTGAAAATAAAATGCTATACTTCTTAAAAATTATTTCTGAAAGTAGTTTTCATAAAAGTAGTGTATGCTTCTGATACGTTATACCTTGATTGGATACTTATGTTACTTCTTTTGGTGGGAGAAAATTCATTTAAAGTAATGGTTAGTGAAACAGAAGCTATGAAAGAACCATTGTAACTATGGTCTGAGATTAGAATTTGACACACTGAATGACCTAGTGTAGTTCCGTGTTGTATAAACTAAACCTGATTGACCCCAGAACTACCCTTACTTGAAACAGACTTGGTGAACTGCTCTGAGAAAAATAGCTTTTATGGAGTTTAGATGTGTTCAGGGATACTGCCTAATTTAGTAGGACATTTTTCTTTTGCCACATGCTTTTATCCAAATTGATTTTCTACTTTTTCAGGGTGATCTCTGCATATTCTCAATTGTGGCCACTGATTTTTGGGAGCCTTTTCTAAAATCATTGTTGTCTAAAAGCACAAGAAGATCTGTATGGCACCAAACATTTGGTGCTGAAGTTATTAGTGCCAATTGTCACCAGCCATTTTCGTTGTTTCTCTAGTTTGCTGTCAGCACATCACTGTGTGTTTGGCATCTTGCTTTTTTGTGTTTCTTTCGGGTTTTTTTTAATAAGGAATAGTTTTTAATACAGTGAATATTTTCGCTAGTCCTGAAGTGGTTTTAGAATTTGGTCCCTAAACTCTTTACCTGGTATGCCCCAAGACAAGGCCAGGAGTGGGCTGTTGCTCCTAGAGGCAGGGATGTGGACAGGTGAAGAGGGCCAAAGCTGGGGGTAGGACTGGGAGTCAAGCTGTGGCTCTGGGCATGGGGCCAGGAGCGAAGCTGAGTAGCGCTCCCTTTGCCTCCATGGGGGCTGGCCCAGGCCTCAGCTGCAGAATGTTTCCCCGTGTCTCCTCTGGGGATGCAAATACAGTTTGTGGACCTGTGTTTTAGAAGCTTGATGTTTTTACTTCATATGAATGCCCAGGCCCACCAACTTACCCAACTACATCTTACTACACTGTTACAATACTGTTTACCAACAAGAGTCTTCAGTGGCATCTGCTGCCATTTCCCTAACTTTTTCTTTTCTTCCTGTAGTTCTTAAAATGCACAAAGCTGCTGACTGAATTACAAAATAAATATTTTTTTTATTCTCCAATTCTTTTTAATTTAGAAAAAATAAGGCTAAGTGAGTGTGTGGCATTTATATTTTAAAAATAGTACCAGCGGGTATCTAATACATTTGACCAAGTAAAAGTGTTACATTATTTTGCTTACAGTAACTGTTTACTCTTTTGAACAGGTTCCAGCAACAGATAGAAATGCTTTGAGCTCACTCTGGGGAAAACTGGCATCTGAAATTTTAATGCAGAACTGGGATGCAGCCATGGAAGATCTTACAAGATTGAAAGAGACTATAGATAATAATGTGAGTTAAAGTTTGAGCATATTAATACATTTAAGCTGAAGGCTAAGAAAAATATGGAGAAATCTTGCCACTTAAAAAACAGTCGTCTTTTGGAGCCTCCTTACGCTTTGCTCTAAGGAGAAGTTATGGCTGACATCACTCTTTTACAGTCTCTTCTTGTCAAGAAGTATTTGCAAAGGTGCCATGTGCAATCCTCATCTGTTTGAGACAAGATCACTGAATTCTGGCTTTTGGGGGGGGAGGACAGTAGAAAAAGAGGAAAAGAGCAAAATAAATAGAGGGTCCTGGATGACCCTTTGGAAAGAGAATGAAGAGACCCAGGCATATGTGGGATTTCAGTACAAAATTTAAGACCCAAGAAGGAAATAAATGAATTTAAGACACTGATTTATTGAAATCAGTGCTATAAAAGATTGTATTTGACTTACCATATAGCTAAAAATTTGTTGTTCTTGAAAATTTTTCATGCTTCCCTGTCGTCCGATTTGAAAATGTTTCTGAATTTGAAAGATGCTTCCGTTAAACTAAAATTGTTAAATCCCTATATACAGGCATGTCTGCAACCTCCAGAAGGGTTAAATTGAGGGTGGGATATCATCATAAGAATTCATGCTGTGGCATCACAGCACATGGAAATTGTCTTCTGATTGAGTACTGAATAGTATTAGTATTCCCTGTCCCCATAAAGCATGAATGCATACCATTTTAAAGGATGGATTTGACACACAAATGTCTGAAAATGATCTAAACTGACCCACATTCACAAACTGATAAAATTCAAGAATTGTTTAAATTTTCATTTTCAGTATTAGTCATAACTTTCTTTAGTTTCTTCTGCCTTTTTAAGAAAGGGGGTCCTGAGATTAGCTTCTGTGAAGCAGTTGTAATCTTCCTGAGTGACCGGCCTTTAAAGTAGTCAATCAGCAGTTCTTCTGGAAGTGCTACTTCTGCAAATGACAAAAATGTATTGTGGTTGTGCAGTCTCGTTTTAAGAGAGAGGATTGATTGGGCAACTTCAGAGGGGCTTAGATTTTTCCTTAATTCAGAATTGCATCTGGATGCCACGTAATAGAATAGCTCTCTTCTTCTTGTAGTATAATTTGATTTCTACTATCACACAGTTTACACTTTAACACATTCAGTTAAGAAATTATTTAATGGTGATAACTAAAATTATATGAAAATTGTGAGAGTACAGGAAACCTCTCTAATTTATTGGGAGAAACATGGAAAAAATTGTAGTGCCTTCTATAATATGTTGGTAATGTGGAGTGGCAGTAAATGAGGTGTGTGTATATAGATGAAAAATTGACACTACCCGAAGTCTGCTATGTTTCTACAACCATGCCACTACAGCATGTAATCTTGAAGCAAGCAGTATTCATTCCTGATTCTTCTGACTACCCTTGTTACGGTGAGGGAAAATCTGGCTGCTGGCATGTTTGTTAGATATTTACTTCTTCAGTGTCTGACGGTTGCACTGATTGTGAAAAAATGACCTGGTTGATTAGAGGACACTTTGTGTGATTGAGAGAAACTATTTCAGAGCGGGCTATTTTTTAAGTGATTGATCCTCTAAATGGAAATCTTGAAGGTTTTAGTACATTTAAAATTTGTATTTTGTGTTGCCTAGTGAAGGACAGCTGATGCCAGGCAGGTTTCTCTTCCGTATCTTCTAATAGCCTTTTTTAAAGCTTCTGAATCTATGTGGGTACAGCAGGTTGTGCCAGGCTTTGGTGGCCAGGGGAAGTATCACAAGGAAGAGTATCAATGCTGGTACAGGTTGCACTTCCCAAAACCAGGACTCTCTGGTCCAGCAATGTCCGTGGTCCAGTAAGACCAGGTATTTTCCTACACCAGAGAGCCCTGGTCCGGGAACCTAGTTGCAGGAGAGCCAACAGCAGTGGGGTTGGGGCTGGCTCCTGGCTGCCCGTCTGGAGCCTACTAGCAGCCCGTCTTGGGGGGGGACCTCCCCAACCCAGCAAATTCCCTTGTTCGGGTCCCTACGGTGCTGGACCAGCAAGGTCCAGCCTGTATTGTGATCATGCTTATTTTTTAATGCTAGGGATCAGTGACCTACTGTATATGATCATTACCTTGCAGTTTCCAGTTTGCCAGTCTGCTGGCAGGTGCTGAGTGAACCTACCAATGACCATGGTGCTGATGATGGGAACTGAAAATAAATTTTTTTCCAGTTGTTGAATCCACTTCTAGCAGATCTGTTACTTAAGTTTTACAGTCTTTATTTTATTACTACAGTAAGGTGGTTCCTGGGGTGGGGAACATCCTGAGGTGGTGATCTATCAACCTTTGAAAGTATTGCAGTGCTAAAAGCAGTATGGAGGTAGGAGAAATTTCCCCCACACTGTGTTAGGCTCACTTGTTCTCCACCATCACTTCCTAGAAGAGGACGAGGAACCAAATTCAGAATGGCTGAGGGGAGATGGAGGGTTATGGCGATTATCATGATGATCCAAGGAGAACTACTTTTGCCCTATTTTCATTGCATCTTATCTGCACCTATTTAACATTTTATTTTATTGTCTTGTTTTCAGTCAGTCAGCTCCCCACTCCAGTCTCTTCAGCAGAGAACGTGGCTCATCCACTGGTCTTTGTTTGTGTTCTTCAACCACCCAAAAGGGAGAGACAACATCATTGATCTCTTTCTCTATCAACCACAGTAAGTTGCTTGTAGTGTAAGACATTAACCTTTTAATGAGGCAGAAAATGGGTATAGGGCAAAAATATTTAAAAATGGCATGTCCAGCCTTTTCGGTCTACGGGCCGAATATATTTCAGAAAGATTCAAGAGGATGCATAAAATACTTTCTTTCCATGGGTTCCATCTGAACTTTTAGAATGCCTAATTTGTTTAAACTGGCGCATATAAAGTGATCAGTGGCAGATTTCTGTTAGTGCTATTTAACTAGAAAATAGGAAGCCCAAATGCATGCATCTCAACATAGTCCCATAAGTGCATCTCTTCTTTGAATTAGAGGAATCACTTCTAGAGAAGGAATGATAGTGAAGCCTCCTATTGAGAGAGCCAGCTGGTCTGTATCAACATCTTTATCTCCACAGTCCTCAACACTTTATCAATTAAACACTTGGCTCTTATGATTGAAACCTTTAGTGGATGCTAAAGGACATAAATGCCCTGGCTTTTTGGAGTCTACCTTTTTCCTGTCTCTGAGGCTGTCAGCCAGGCTATGTCCTTTTGTGTGTGCATATGTATATATAGAATTATCTGAGTACCAAATGGATTGGGTGTATTTAGGGTAACATTCTTTTGAAATTCTATGGTATGATGTAGTCCAGAGAACTGTTACATAACTTTATACTCTTTGAAATGAATAATAAAAGAAACTTGAAACAAGGGTTTCTGCAGACTTACTGTGACAAAACTTGCTGGCTGGTTGGCTCAGTTTAACAACCTGTGCCTTGTTTTCCTTTCTAATTAAGCTTAGTAAATGTGATATACATTTTGGAGGTAGAAAGAGTTAAAAGGTATTTGGAGTCTAAGAAGTAGTCAGTCTGAGCTAGTTCCATATTTATTTATATGCCTCTATTATTTTAAATTGTAGCTTTCCCATTGTTGGACATCTGGGAAAATCCCACACATATATATACAGGGCTTGACAAATTATGGAAAACCTACTCGCCAGACAAAAAAGGGACTCGCCACCCTCCCCCCCCAAAAAGTGTTTTTTTTTTTTTTTAATGGCATAAATTCCTAATAAGAATAAGAACAGTAATTACTAATACATTCTTAATAAATATCACCCAAGTTATTAATAAATATCTTATAAACTTCTACTTTTTCCCTCTGCTGCCATGTCTCCTCCCCTTGCTCCATCAGCTCCCCTGGTGCCTGCTGCCCCCCAACCCCTCACCCTCCTCTGCTGACCTGACTCCTGCCCTTCTCGCTGCCCTCAGCCTTCCTGAGACCTGCCCCCCTCCACCAGCCCTTCTCTCCCCCCTGTGCCCACTCCTCCAGTAGCCCCACTCTGATCAAGTGAGCTACCCTCCTCATCCCCTCCTAACACCTCCTCTACACACCTGCCCTGCCTCTCTCCTCTGAGGCTGGTCCCTCCCTGCAGGTGTCTGCCCTTCTGCTTCACCCCCAGAATCTCCTGGCACCTGCACCCTCCTGGTTCCTCCCCTTCCCTCACTGCCCCTGCCCCTTTGTCCTCTTTTTCCCTGATACCCACCCCTCAGCACCCTCTTCCCCCATTCCCTCATGCCCCCACGCATGCTTTGTTCCATCCCCACCTTCCTCATGCCCACCCCTTCTTTCAAGCCTTCTCCCAGCACCTTCCCTCCTCCCTCTAGCCCCCAGTGCCCTTACCCTCTCCTCTCCCAGCATCACCCTGTTCCCCCTCCCACTGACACCTCCTCTCCTGCCCTTTTCCTCATTGTCTGCACTTGGCCCCTGGGATTTGTCTCTCCTGCACCCCTGTCCCTTGGTGCCTTCCCTCTTCTTCTTCTTCTCCTGACCTCCTCCTCCCCTCAGCACAAGCCCCTTCCCCATATTTTTTCCCTCCCCTCCCCACAGCCCAGCCCAGCCGCTTCCCTTCCCCCAGGGCCAAGCAAAACATTTCCCCCCCACACTTTTTTGTTGTCTTTTACACGTTTGCATTTTGCAGTGGGTTTTTTTTTGTTTGTTTTTCATTTTTGTCCCAGCATTTTAGCCCTATAAATAGCAAATAGCAATTTCATTCATTTTTTTTCCATAAAGGCAAAGGTGCTTCAAGTGAACTCCCCCTTTCACTGCTGCTGGGTCACAGCAGCCTTTTCCCTGCCCCTGTCCAGCCCCTCCCTATGGGCAAGCACCCTCGCTCCCAACCTACAGGGGAAACAGGGTGCAGGGACAGCACAGAGCCAGAGGGGTGCAGGGAACAGTGGGGACGGGACAGGGGTGGCGAGGGAACAGGAGGCACAGAGGCAGAGGGGCGCGGGGATCGGGGAGCAGTGTGCGAGTGCGGTGGAGGCACGGGAACGGGAGGATCGGGGTCTAGGGGCAGTGCAGGGGCAGGCAGCACAGAGCTGGGGAGCAGGGATCGGGGAGCAGGGTGCAGGGTACAAGGGTGGCGCAGAGCCAGAGGGAGAGCAGGGGATCCGGGGTGCAGGGGCGGCGTGGTGAATGGGCGGTGGGAGCCAGATGGGGCGCGGGGGGGGCGCAGCGAGCCGGGCGGTCAGCAGGGAGGGGCTGGGGCCGTGGCAGGACTGGAGCTGGCGGGGCGGGGCCTGGTTCCGCCGCGCGCCGCAGCCAGCTGCCAGGGACACGCGGCCAGAGCCGAGCTGCCGCAGCCCTTTACAATTGTCGGGGCCATGTCACGCCAGCGTCCTGGCGTCTGCCGGCTCCGCCTCCTCGCACCGCAGCTGCACGCGGGCAGCCCGGCGCTGAGAATCGCCACAGTTCCCCTCCCCGGCAGCGCTCTGCTCCTCTGCCGGCTGGAGGATTGGATGGGGCTGCGCCGCCCGTAGTGCGGGCTTCGGCCAGTCCGTTACAACGGCCCACCGGGCCAGTCCGCCCCTGCACTCGCCAGCTGGCAAAATCTACTCGCCACGGGTGAGCGGGCGAGTGCATTTGTCGAGCCCTGTGTGTGTGTGTATACACACGCACACACACTATATATATGTATACTAATACAACTTAGGACACCAGACTCTCTCTCATGCTCCAGCCCCGTGGGAGGAAGGGCAACAAAGCTCAAGGCATTCCCCAAGGAGTGAATTAACTCTTCTGGGGACCAGAGGCTAATAGATTTTATGGGATAGGGCCAAAATTTAAGGGTTAATTCTGCAGGAGGGGGCTGCTAGGGAGTGAGGTGAAGGTGCAGGGTCTGGGCTGGAGGTGGGATGTAGGACCTGGATGAAGGTGGAGATGTGGTGTCTGAGTGGGAGATTGGGTGCAGAAGTGGGTTTGAGGGTAGGGGTGCAGGGTCTGGGCAGGAGAGAATGGAGGTATGGAAGGGGGCAGGGATTGGGGCACTTAACTGACACAGCTAGCCGGGGCGGGGCGGGGAAGAGGGCGGCAGGCGGGCACACAGGTGGCCTGGCCAGTGGGAGCCTGCAGGCGAGCGCTTCCCTGCGCTGCTGTTCCCTAAGTCAGGGGGAGGAGGGGAGGAACAGCAGCATGCAGAGTCACTTCCCCCCACTGCCTGCATCCGAGCCATGCAGAGACAGCACACTAGGGCTTAAGTGCCACCTCCCTGTTGCTTCGTGTTCCAGCCACACTTGTGGGGGGTGGGAGGCAGAGTGCAAGGCTCTCAGACTTGCTGTGGAGATGAAGCAGCAGAGCCAGATCAGCCCACTTCCGAGGAGGAGAGCCCTAATCCTCATGGGCTGGATCAAGGCAAGCCGGGGGCTGGATTTGGCCCATGGGCCCTAGGTTGTCCGTCCCTGCTTTACAGATTAAATCCAATAACTTGAATAATGACTGGAAGATAGCTAATGTGATGCCAATATTTAAAAAGGGTTCGAGAAGTGATCCTAACAATTACAGACCAGTAAGTCTAACGTCAGTACTGGGTAAATTAGTTGAAACTATAATAAAGAATAAAATTGTCAGGCACATAGATTAACATAATTTATTCGGGGAAAGTCAATGTGGTTTCTGTAAAGGGAAATCATGCCTTACTAATCTAGAGTTCTTTGAGGGGGTCAACAAGCACGTGGACAAGGGGGATCCAGTGGATACAGTGTACTTAGATTTCCAGAAAGCCCTTTGACAAGATCCCTCACCAAAGGCTCTTAGGTAAAGTAAATTGTCATGGGATTAGAGGGAAGGTCCTTTCATGGATTGATAACTGTTTAAAAGACAGGAAACAAAGGGTAGGAATATATGGTCAGTTTTCAGAATGGAAAGAGGTGACTAGTGGTGTCTCCCAAGGGTCTGTTCCAGGACCAGTCCTGTTCAATTTATAAATAAATTGATCTAGAGAAAGGGGGTAAACAGTAAGGTGGCAAAATTTGCAGATGATCCTAAACTGCTCAAGATAGTTAAGACCAAAGTAGACTGTGAAGAGCTTCAAAAAGAGCTCACCAAACTAAGTGATTGGGCAACAAAATGGCAAATTAAATTTAATGTTGATAAATGTAAAGTAATGCATACTGGAAAAAATAATCCTTCCTATACCTACAATATGATGGGGACTAATTTAGCTACAACTACTCAAGAGAGATCTTGGAGTCATTGTGGATAGTTCTCTGAAAACATCCACTCAGTGTGCAGTGGCAGTCAAAAAAGCAAAAAAAATGAATGTTAGGAATCATTAAAAAAGGGATAGAGAATAAGACATAATACCTTGTTGCCTCTGTATAAAACCATGGTACGCCCACATCTTGAATACTGCGTATAGATGTGGTTGCCTCATCTCAAAGATATATTGGCATTGTAAAAGGTTCAGAGAAGGGCAGCAAAAATGATTAGGGGTTTGGAACGGGTCCCATATGAAGAGAGATTAAAAAGACTTGGACTTTTCAGCTTAGAAAAAAGGAGACTAAGGAGGGGCTAAGATAGAGGTCTGTAAAATCATGACTGATATGGAAAAAATTAATAAGGAAAAGTTATTTACTTGTTCCTATAATATAAGAACTAGGGGTCACCAAATGAAATTAATAGATAGCAGGTTTAAAACAAAAGGAATTTTTTTTCATGCAGTGCAGTGTCAGCCTGTGGAACTCCTTTGCCAGAGGATGTTGTGAACATTAGGACTTTAGCGGGGCTCAAAAAAGAGTTAAATTCATGGAGGTTAGGTCCATCAGTGACTATTAGCCAGGATGGGTAGGAATGGTACCTTTAGCCTCTGTTTGTCTGGAAATGGATGACAAGAGAGGGCTCATGTGATGATTACCTTTTGTGTTCACTCCTTCTGTGGCATCTGACATTGGCCACTATCAGCGGACAGGATACTGGGCTAGATGGACCTTTGGTCTGACCTAGTATGGCTGTTCTTATGCACCCAGAAGCTGATGGGAACCCACTGGAGTGAATTGAGCAGAGGTGTAATGAGTTCACATGGGCCTGTTTTTTTTAAGTTCATGGAGCAATGCATTCTGCAGTCCCTTACCTAGTACTATCTCATTCTCTGAGGAGAAAACAAGGCAGCAGTTTTGTCAGCCAGTCTAAGGGATTGGTGAAACAATCTTTCACCTATTATCTTAAATGTCTGTCAGTTACCAGCTCTCCAAGTGCTGGGAGTATTGTTGATCCAGCAGGCCCTCCAAACCATTGCTCTGTGGTACATCTAATTAACATTTTTTTCTTAAATTTTCCCATCGTTGTATCAGCAGTGGTAGCAATGGTGGGAGAACTAGTATAAATATACTGCCATTATTTTGGTCAGCATTTTAATCACCAGCTCTATGGAGGAGGTTCTAGAGAGGGCTTTTTTGTTAACTTTCATTCTTGTGTGCAGACTGGATTTAGTGTTTTGGGGTGTTTAGTGTCTGGGATAATTAAAGATGGTGTTGTCAACTAGTTTAACTCTAGGTGACTTATCCCAAACCCCCTTTTTGTGGCCTAATCTAATCCGTGACCATTAAGTTAACCCTTTCACTCTCTAGATCAATGTGTTACCATCTCAAACAATTATAACAAAATTAAAATTGCAGATAATAATGCCCTGAAAAGTGTCATGTATTGGGCTTTATGGACAGCTGTCCACGATGTACTGCAGACCCCTGACTCAACTTCTCTGATAGTCATTAAACAGCCATTATATGGTAATATTTTTCAGTCACTACTGGTAGGAGGAGTTGTATAATAAAGTAATTGTGTATGATGCTTTCAAATAGATAACATTATTTTCATCTTTGACCTTGTGATTTCCAGTATTTATTGATGTTAGAGTAGTTTTTGTGGGGGTTTTTACTTACAAATATTAAAATAGAAAGTCACCATAGTACTCGTGTTTGACCAAAATGTTTAAATTAGTAATAATGTTGTATAGCCATGAAAAGAAACAAATAATGTAAAGAGATGAGACGAGATAAGGAAACGTAAGATTCTCACAATTGTGAAGTTTCTAGTTTCACGCACTTATTAATCTAATAGAATGACAAACGAGAATTAAACAACAAGGGATAGTTAATTTAGGAAGAATTCCTAGTCTGTGGATAACAGATACACCTAATGAGTATCATATTTGCTCTTAAATATTAATGTAGAATGACAGTGCACTTTTTAATTGGTTACATCATATGTACTGATAACATTGCCTGATTTCACTCTGAATTAAAAAATGGAGATAGCTTCTGCTTTTGAATCTCAAGATGTAAAACAATACCTAGGCTAAGTAAATAAATGCAATTAGAGATGAAACTCTGTCTGAGTGACTTAAAATACAGGTGCTAATGAAAGAATGCATTTGTAATATAAGTCTTTTCTGAGTCAGAGCAGTGCAATCAAATTTTTTTACATAGCAATTGGATTTTTAATCCTTTTCCATAGTAGCAGCATTATAAGAAATGGACTGAGTTTTCTAGAAAATTTTGCATTAACTCTTCTCGTATGAAGTTCTTTGGGTTACAGGAGAATTTAAAGCTTTTCAGTTTGTTACATAGTAAAGCTTTTCGGTTTGTTACATAGTAAAAAGTAGTCTTGAATTAATTAATACTTTAAATCTTTAAACCTGATTGAGGACCAATAAAGTATAATTAAAATGCTGCTTAGAAATGACAGCTGCACATCAAAAGCTTTTTTTATAAGAAGTAATTTCTGTCTTTGAGCCTCAAGTTTCTGAACATCTGTTTGCAAGTCATTTTTGTAAACAAAAAATAACAAGACACTCTCAAATTGTCTCACGGAAGGCATTAAACACATTATGCTTGTTCTCCTGAATTTGGGTGGGTGTCTTACACATGAGTGCATGATGAGAATGGTATCGTTTTCAAAGCTCTAAATATTTAGGCGTTTTGATCTTATTTATCTAATTTTATTGATCGAAATGTGACCCTCAAAAATTAAAACAAGAAATTGCTGTGTCTTTGCTAATATTTATTCACTTTCTCTAATAGCAAAGGCACTCCAGAATATCCTTTAAAAAAATCTTGTTTTAAGGAATCTATTCACAGGCTTAGATGCTATGGTTGGCCAGCCTTCCTTTCTAATATGATGCATTCATCCTCACACCAGTCTCAGTTTACAGTACTTTCTTAAAAAGTCATATGCTTTATTACAAATAGCATCTAAAATTACTGTAACTGAAAGACTAGATAACATTTTACATTATTTTCCAATTTTACTTTATTTGGTAGAACTTTGAGCTTAGTCACTTTCATGCTTTTCTCTGGATGTTCAGATCTAAGTTGTTTTAAAATGTATTACAGTTTATGAATTTAGTTATATAGAAGTTTTACTTGTTTGATTTCCAACAATGGATGCACCTCTTGACTGCATACATGTGTATATTGTCCTGGTGGGAACTACAGGTCAAACCTCCCAAATCCGGGACTCTTGTCCATCAACATCCATGATCTGGCAGGGCCGCAGATGTTGCTGGATCAAAGTTCCCCGGAGGCGGGAGTGGGAGCAAGCTGGAGAAAGCAGGGCTGGGGAGCCCTGGCAGGACCAGAAGTGGTTGGGCCAGGTGGTGGCTGGGGAACCCCTGACATCAACAGGACCAAGTGGCTGGGGAGCCCCAGCCAGGAACTCACGCTGGCAGCGGGGCAGGGGTGGCTGTGTGGCCCTGGCCAAAGAACCCTCTTGACTCAGGAATCCCTCATTGGCTGCAGGGCTGGCAGTGGCCTGGTGGCCCTGGAACGGAACCCCAGGAACTCCGGTGGCAGCCAGGCAGTCTGGAACCCGGGGAACTCCGGTGACAGCGAGTAGCAGCAGTGTGGGAGCCCCAGCCTTTGGAGCCTGGGAGTGGGGCAGCCAGCTGAGGAGCATTGACTTCCCCTGGTCCGCAAACTCCGTGGTTGAGGGTGCCGGACCAGGGAGGTCTAACCTGCAATTAATATGTTAGTTTAGTCGGGGAAACCCTTTTTTTTGGAGAGAGGGAGAGGGAGAGAAAACTGAGTGGATTTTCATAAATATTAAAGTATATTTAAAAGTATTTTTGAGGCTAAAAATTACAAACTGAAAGAAAAATATTAATTTTCTTAAAATTTAAAAAGTAAACAAAAGTATCAAAACTCCTGTTGTTTGTTAGGAAACCAAAACTTTAAAACCGTCTTGAACCCTGGAATTGACAGAAATTGCAAGTGGAAGATAGAAATCAGGAGTCTTGGTTTGTTGAATTTCAGAAATTTCTGGAAGGTGTGCAATTGATTTAATAAAGAGATTTTGTGTTATACTATATAACTCTCACCCTATTTTTCATTCTTGAAAAGTGCTGATTTTTCTTCAGCTTGTTTCTTAGGCCCAGTCTACACTAGAAAATTAGCTCAATACAACTAGGTTGCTCAGGGCCTTGAGCTGTGTAGTTAGGCTGACCTAAGTTCCTATGGAGACATTGCTAAGTTGACAGTAGACTCCTTCCATCAGTTGAGTTATCTCTGCTTGGGGTTGTGAATTAGTTATGCTGTCAGGAGAATATCTCTTGTCAGTACAGTTAATATGTGTCTTGAAGTACTATAGCTGTGCTACTGTAGCATTTTAAGCATGGACAGGCCCTTATTCTGACCATTGTAAATGTAGCTTCAGGGTGTAGCCGTGTTCGTCTGTACAGGATAAACTTAAAAAACAAAAACTGGTCTGATAGCACTTTATAGACTAACAAAACACGTAGATGGTATCATGAGCTTTCGTGGGCACAGCCCACTTCTCCGGTCATCTGAAGAAGTGGGCTGTGCCCGCGAAAGCTCATGATACCATCTATATCAGTGTTTCTTAAACTTTTTGAGACCACGGAACACCAAACAATAATATTTTTTAATTCAGAACACCTAGGGTTATCAGATGGTTTCTTTAAAAAAAAAAAAAAAAAAAAAGGGAAATTTGTTAAGGATACAAAAAGTACCGGGGGGAGTAACCAGGGAGACCTCGGGAGGTTGGGCCGAAATGCAGTCACAGCCCCTTTAATTGCCGCATGTCCCAAGCAGGCTTCCGTCAGCCGCCGATTCAGAAAAATTTCAAACCTTATACGGTCACAATATGAAATGAAGTCCAGTTTTACATAATTCTCTGAAAACGTAACTAACCACTTTCGGTTAGCCTAAATAATAAAAACAAAGTTTAGTTCATTGGTATATTTACACATGTAGGAAATAGTATGGCATTATATAAAGTGGTCAGCTGTTTTTATCTTCTAATCATACTTCACCATTAAAGTTAATTATTAAATATATAAAAATAAGTGGAATATTTTCTTCAGGTATCTTAATGCAATACAGACTATGTGCCCCCATATCCTTCGATATCTGACTACAGCAGTCATAACAAACAAGGATGTTCGAAAACGTAGGCAAGTGCTGAAAGATTTAGTCAAGGTTATCCAGCAGGTAAGATACAAAACCCCTTTTTATATATAACATCATACTATAAAATATTTTTCAGTTTTAAGTTTCTCATGGTGTGTACATTTTTCTGAAAATACACTTGAATCCTGAGCTTTACTTTTTACTGTTTCCAGTGCACCTCTTTTTCTTCATAGGTTCTATATTCTCTTTAAAAACTATGCAGTATGAACTATAAGAGGAGAGAATTATATTGTACAACAGCACCTGTTAAAGTGAACAGGAAACCTTGTTTGCCCTACAAGTTTGACTGAACATTGAAGCCTGATCTATACTAAAACCTTGGATAACTCCAGCTATGTCACTCAGGGATGTAAAGAAACCCACACCTATAAGCAGTGTAGTTTATCTAACACCAGAGATTTAGTTTATGAAAGAATGAAGATGCTTACTGAAGAAATATTATGATTCATTGTTGGAGTCTTTTGTGTTTTTCATATGAAAGATGCCACCTCAAATCCACATGATTTATTGTTAAGCCTTTGACTTTTAGACATGTTTGAAAATAATATGTATGATTAATAGTTGTGCTACACATGTTTATTAAATCGTGTAGAGGCATATAACTGATTTTTCTAAATCGAACATAAGCTTACTTAACTGCAAAACAAAATGTAGAAATTGAAATATTAGTATAAATTTTCAAAAGATCTGATATTAGTGTCTACAGAAGTTAATGTATAGCATTAACATTTCAAATTCATAGAAAGTAAGAACTACTAGCTTGAGTTTCTGTACATTTGAAATCTTGGTGCAGTAATGTAAGACAACATGAAGAAATGAAGCAATAGGATCAGCACTGAATTTTAAAAACATTAAGAATTCTTATACTGTTTGAAGCAATATGTTTATGCATGGAATTTTTTATCAATATTTCTTATCAAATTGCATAAAAATCGGTTGAAGCAAAATACATTGCTAAAACATATTTTGATGTTAACAAACCAAATATTGGAGGATACATAATGAAGCTTCTCAATACTTGTTCAGAGACTCTCTTCCAGCAATTTATGATGCTAAGTCACTTTTGTATTTATAATATTAGCTTTTAAATAATACTTTTCATATGTAGATTTCAAAGTAGTTATCTTACTTGTACGGATGGGAGAGAACTCTAACTGGAGGGCTACATTTGGCAGTTATAATATTAGCAGAAACTGCTATACTGGCCTCCAGCTGTTATATTGCCTTAAATTGCACTGCCACAGGTAAAGTCCTGCAAATCCACCAATACCCATGGCTCATTTTTGTAGATATGGAGACAGATACAAATTTTGTATCTAGAACCCTGCAAATTTGCAGACAGACAGCTTATATCTGTGGGTATCTGCAGATGTGGATATCTGCAGCTTGTTTTTTGCAGAAACAAATTTTGCATCCATGCAGGGCTCTAACCACCAGACTGTAGGCTTTGCTGGTTACATGATGGTCATCAATAAATGGATTAACAAATGTAGTACTTCACAAAATTTAATAGTTGCAAAACTGGATTGTGAATGAGGAAAATGTATAATTTATTACATCCAGTATTGAGAATAAGTAGCTTCCTTTCAAAGAAGGAAAAAGTTTATTCAGATAGTATTACAAGTTGTACATCTTGGTTACTCTCAGTGTGCATCTACACTGCACCTTTAGCTCGAAATAAGATACGCAAATTGCACTACGCAAATTGCGTATCTTATTTTGATTCTGTTTCGAAATAGTCTATTTTGAAATTTGGCATGTCTACACAGTGCCAAATTTAGAAATAACACACTATTTCGAGACATCCCTTATCCCTCGTGCAATGAGGTTTACAGGGATGCCAGAAATAGCATGTCTGCTATATACCTCTGGTATCCCGAAATAGCATTGCAGTGTAGACATACCCTCACTTATTACAGACAACTGGCGGTTTATCTTAAGTATCACTGTTGAAGTAAACTAGTTCCGGGGTGCCTTTCAATGTTAAAAAATAAAGTTTTTATTTGAGAAGTATTTGAAAGTTTCATAATTTGATTATGAGCTTCATGGATTTAATTTCAGGTCTATTGTCATCAGTTGATTTCCTTAAGGACATTTTTTTCATAGTGTTTTAATATGAAAAGTAATTCATATTTAGCTTACAAAATACAAAATGGTTTTGATTGACTCTTGCATACCACATCTTTGTAAAATGGGAGAGCATTCCTAATCAAATATCCCTATCAGACTATGGTATGGAATGAAAATACAGCAGATTCAGATTTGTCCCTGAATTTAAATTTTGAAGAAACAAGGCATTTGGAAACAAAACACAGTGTGTTTTAGTGAACATTTAACTGCAGTATTTCCCACCCAAATATTACAGCTCTAGTAGTGAAATTCATTAATTTTCATTGTCATTCATTAATGTGTAAATTTTGCAAAATATAAAGATCAGTAGGAATAGTTCTTCCATTTCTAGTAATCTTAGGTGTTAGTTTAAATTAAATGAAAATTGTTTTAATGATTTGTAATATTTTTAAATAACTTTTAATAAGATGTTTAAATATTTCACCAAACTGGAAATGGTTTATGCTGGTTCATTTAAAAAATGTAAAATTTATTTTTGTGAGTATTATGAAGTACTATTTCTTGAAATATCTAATATTCTTGAATCACTTTGACAGGAATCATACACCTACCAGGATCCTATTACAGAATTTGTAGAATGCTTGTATGTTAATTTTGACTTCGATGGTGCCCAGAAAAAACTGAGAGAGTGTGAAGCGGTAAGATTTTTAACTTCTGTAAACTTAACAATTTTGTAAGTTTCAGATATTGGCAACATAAATATACTAAGTATGGTCTTTAAAAAATTATTTCAGTGAATCTGGTGGTAAATAATATTTCATCTTTTTTAAAATGAAAAGTCCTCTGACTTCTTTGGACCCATTTTTTTGTCACTTTCTGAAGCAGTTATCACAGATACAGCTATTTTTGTCATGGGCTGAGAGTCCATCCAGGTAGTACAGGGTGAGAGAAGCTAGTACCCCTATAGCCCCATGTAGATTTAGGCACGCTGGTAAGAATGTTTGCTTTCCATAAACAAGGAATGATTTTCTTTCTAAAGTATTCCACTCAAGCTTTTGTCTATGTATGGGAAATGTGGTTTTTGCCCTGGGTTTGGGTAAAGATAATTGTGAAGAGTTAACTAAAACTAGCTAACATTTTCTTGAACACCACTGTTCTGGCAAAATAAAGGAAGACTTATGTTTAATGTTAGTTAGAAATGTTTTATAAATATTTTAACCCAGTGCAGTTTCCAATTTATAAACAGAGCCTCCTTAATAGGTGGAGAGGCTTAGATAATAGCAACCACACAAGTGATGTATTGTCAGGTGGGCTTATCAGGAAAAACTATACTGCTAAGCTGGGTCAGAAAACTGTGATGGCTGCAGAGAAGAGTGGGTGTGAGCTTTTCACCTGTAATTACCATCTTTATGAAAATGATAACCAAAAGTTCTTAAGTTGGCAATTTCCATGCTGAAAAGCTCTGAGACATATGACTGAAATATACAAGGGCAGTGAAATTTTCTATTATTTATGTCTATGAAAATAGATCATCTCTGTTGATTGGTGATTTGATTTGCTTTTCCACTAGCTTAATGTGGAAGTATGTTATACTTGTGTAATTCTTGTGCTTCATAGTGTGGGGCATACTTTCACATATACTAAGGTTCTTGCAAAACAGTAAACTATATTGTTAGTAGAAATAACTGAAGCAGATTATTTATAGATCAGAAATGTCACTGTAATGAATCATTTGTGATTGGGTCTACAGTTCTAAAACTTGGGCTGCTGTATAATAGCATAGTTCTACATACTTTAAAATAAGTGGATACTGAGTCTGTAACAGTACGTTCTTACTTTACATTGTTTCCTCCAAACTTGGTATTAGTAATTTTTATATTTAGCTGCAAAAAATTTGGTTTTAGACTTTTACATTCTAAAAACTTGTGTGCTAATTTGTAAAGCTTTGGGAATGTATTAAAATGTTGCAGAAACTGTTTCAGAAGACACCAGTGACTGGTTTTAGTGAGGTTATGTATACTGAGTCTATGAACAGACCATATAAGTGTGTTTTTTATAGATACTGTTTTTATTTCATTATTCCCTTTTTCCCTATTTGCACAGGTGCTTGTGAATGACTTTTTCTTGGTGGCATGTCTTGAAGACTTCATTGAGAATGCTCGTCTTTTTATATTTGAGACCTTCTGTCGTATTCATCAGTGTATCAGCATTAGGTGAGAAAACCATAAACATATGCAGTAGTGAACTTAAAATTTAGCCCATTAATTTTAGGGCTGTCAGGCAATTAACAATTTTAATCGTGTTTAATCGTGTGCAACTCCCCTTTGAAACGCTGCGGCAGCATTTCAATGGGACAGTGCTGCATGGAGCCCGGGGTCAGCTGGAGTCCCCACCTGACCCCAGGCTCCATGCAGCACTGCCTCTTTAAAGCAGCGGAGCGGCACTTCAAAGGGGCAGCGCAAGCGGAGCCGGGTATCAGCTGGAGTCCCCAGCTGATCCCTGGCTCTGCTTGCGCTGCCCCTTCTAAGTGCCACTCCCGGCACCTTAAAGAGGCAGTGCAGCATTAATGCCTGCGATTAACACGTTAATTTTTTTTAATGCATTAATCCTGTCCTGTGTTAATCGCAGGCGTTAACACAGGTCAATTGACAGCCCTAATTGATTTTTATTTTAGGGAATTGAGATCCGTTTATGGTCCAGTAATAGTCCCTTGTCAGAGAAAAGGAAACACATTATTAAAAATAAATACTAATGGAATTATTCACTTGTGATTTGTAATAGGTTTTGCATATATATAAAAAGTAGAAGATTCATCTGGCATAGCATGGGTCCTTAAGTCAATTAATAAAGTAAAATGGTGGGGTACTCCCGGACTCAGGTTTCATGTATCTGGTGATTCTGTTTCTCTTTTTTGTATGGCTTTATAAGAAGAAATCCCATTCCAGACGCATCCCATTTTCCTTGCACAACCACACCATTACCTTGCTTTAAGTTATAAGAAGGAGCTGTATACCAAATTTGGTGGTCCTAGCTCTTACAATTTAGGTGAAGTTCTTGGACAGACAGACAAACTCAAATATATAGTAGATATTTATATTTCCCTGTTCTATATTAATTTATATTTAAGAAAACCTCCTTTAAAGATGACCTTTGCCTAAAGGTAAATACTTTTTTTGGAAGTATGAATACTTTCAGTGCCCATATTGAACTGGTAAGGCTGGCTGCTGGAACCAGCTTTTACTCATTACTGGAATAAACTTGATGTGAAAGTCATTGAATGAAAGTTAATCATTCTTTGTATTTTTTTAAGATAAAAATGTTAAAAAATTTTAGAAGTCTAGGTACGTGTAGAATAAACTTTTCTCTCAGTTTGTTGTGGAAGAGGCAGGGATATGGAGGAGGGGGTGGGGGAACTGCTGAGCTAATTTGGGAGACCCCCAAGGAAACTATGCTTCTTAGCATCACCATAGAAATATTGGAGAAATATAGTATCTGACCTGCTGACTATCTTCACTTCCCTATGTACGTATACATTCTGCCGAGCTTTTTATTGGTTCATTTAATGGAATCTTTGTTTTTGGCATTTGGAGGCATTAATACCTTCGAACTATATTTCCCATACTCTATTATAATTACAGCAACTTCTTTCATAGCAAAACAGGTTGGTTTATTTCAGCACAGTTCTGTGTTGAGCTGGTTGATCTTTATTTAGTTTATTGTTAAGTAGATTGTAGTACTGAGCTATTGGAGTTTTATTATAAGAAAAATTGCTAAATCCTCTTGCCACCATCAGCAACATTACATATTGTATCAATTGTATAATCTCCCTTGAAGGTCTCAAGTGACATTAGTATCTCTAGCACACTCTTCTTGATTTGAGTTTAATCTTGGACCCTGGTAAACTCTCCTAGCTGCTGTTAAGGCAGAAGGCTGGGGTTAAACATTGTTGTGACCAGGTCATGGGTGATAAGGTAAAGTTGTTGTGTAGGTGCAACCTAATCATGTATCCCATAACTCTTTTACATTCTAGGTAGTCCAAGGCCTTTGAACATGTTGGGCTTTTTAGTGGGGGCAGAGGAATGGAGGGGCAGCTCAAGCTGAGCCTTGTTTGAGTACTCAGCTTCAGATAAAGACAGAATATGGAAGTGGTATTTAAGCATTTATCCAAAAATAGGCTTCTGCTTCCTTTTGTGTCACATTGTTAAAGAAACAATTAAGATGTTTAACTTCAACAGAGAGAGAACCTACCCAAAGGCTTTTTAGTAGGTTTTGAAGTCAGCAAAAAGTTTTCCTGTTCTTATATTTATAGTAGATAATAGGACAAAAGTAATGTTTATTACATTGATCTCTGGCTAAATGCTTTTCATTACCTACTTTTCATTATTCAGCATAATTTGTTGTATTAAACTGATTTACCAGATAATTGCTGCTTTAATATTTATTTCATGTGGATTCCTTATTTGTCAAATTGAAGAAAGTCTTTAACAGACTGATGAAAGTTTAAAATTAAGAATGAGAAGATTAGTGGGGATACTATTACTTACATTAAGCTTAAACATTTTAATCATCCCTAATAATGTTGCATATTAATTGTAAAGTTGTAATGCTGACGAACTACACTAGATGCTATGTATCCAGATAGAGTTTTTATTTTGCTTGTTTCAGTATTTTTACATCAGTTGTGGCTAATATAAGAGTATAAAAGTTTTTAATAAATAATCAAAATTTCCACATGTGAAGTACCACTCTCATAGGGATTAGCTCCTGGTAAATATAGGATAATTTTAGGGGCTTTGCAAGTGCCTACACATTTTCAATACTGTAAAAATTGTACATTTGATGAATATTTGCTTTGTATTTCTTAAAATCCTATTCCTGTATGTTGATATCAGTTGAGGTCTCTTGATGACATTAGAGAGCCTAGTTATGCCTAAATGTTTAATGATGATTAGTAGGATCAAGTCAGCTTAAAGTTCAAGGGCTAAACAGAGTCTCTTCTTATTAAAGATACTCTGAAGGACATTTTATGTAGCATACGTAAAAGAATTTTACTATTGACTTTTATAACAAGGATTTAAGTGGTCACTCATTCACAAAGCTGAAGGTTTCATCTGATGAATCAGTTATAGAATCATAGAATACTAGAACTAGAAGGGACCTCAAGAGATCATCAAGTACAATCCCCTGCCCTCATGGCAGGACTAAGTACCATCTAGATCATCCCTGATAGATGTCTATCCAACCTGCTCTTAAATATGTCCAGTGATAGGGATTCTGCAACATCCCTACGCAATTTATTGCAGTGTTTAACCACCCTGACAGCTAGGAAGTTTTTCTTAATGTCCAGCTTAAACGTCCCTTACTGCAATTTAAGCCCAGTGCTTCTTGTCCTATCCTCAGAGGCCAAGAAGAACAATTTTTCTTCCTCCTTGTACAACACCCTTTTAGATGCTTGAAAACTGCTATCGTGTCCCCTCTCAGTCTTCTCTTTTCCATACTAAACAAGCCCAATTCCTTCAGTCATCCCTCATAGGTCATGTTTTCTAGACCTTTAATCATTTTTTTTTGCTCTTCTCTGGACCTTCTCCAATTTCACCACATCTTTCATGAAATGTGGTGCCCAGAACTGGGACAATACTCCAATTGAGGCTTAATCAGCGCAGAATAGAGTGAAAGAATGACTTTTCGTGTCTTGCTCACAACACTCCTGTTAATGCATTTCAGAATCATTTGCTTTGTTTGCAACAGTGTCACATTGTTGACTCATGTTTAACTTGTGGTCCCCTCTGACCCCTAAATCCCTTTCAGCAGTACTCCTTCCTGGACAATCACTTCCCATTCTGTATGTGTGAAACGGATTGTTCCTTTCTAAGTGGAGAACATTGCATTTGTCCTTTATTAAATTTCATCCTGTTTACCTCAGACCATTTCTCTAGTTCGTTCAGATCATTTTGAAATTTGACCCTATCCTCCAAAGCACTTACAACCCCTACCAACTTGGTATCATCTGCAAACATAATAATCATACTCTATGTGCCATCATCTAAATCATTGATGAAGATATTGAACAGTTAACAAGCACATGGTTGACTCTGCTTGATGTGAATAGATGAGTCTTTAGAATTCTTTATACTGGTTGTGATTTTTTTTTTAAATACTAAAGGCAGCAAAACATAGTTCAGGGTGAGAAACTTTCAGAATTCAACTCAAGCGAATTATTTTTGTTATGGTGCCAAGCAGCCTGTATGGGCTGGGGGAGATGCACTAATAGGGTATAATCAGTCTTTTGAGTCTGGACATGGATTTGCCCTTTGTCACTTGTTAAGCCAGGCAGTCCCTTCTTAACACACCTCACTGCTTCATTGTGTAGGTAATCATTTGTTGTTCCTACTCTCATTTTGAAGCCCAAATCTCAACTCTGCACATAGCATAATAAAAGTGGATGTGAGCATCTTACAGAAATGTTTTTCATGTATGATGCACACTATAGTTCCATGTATTGGTCAGTTAAAGGTTTTCTTATTGAAAGGCTGACTGCTTTATTTTATAGGTCAAGGACAACTATTCATCCAAGTGAATCCCTGTGCTTTTCTTGGACCAGAGAACTATTTACCCGCACCACATTGCTTGATAGTATTGCTTAATTATACAGAACAAATTTGAAAACAATTAGTGGGAAATCTGTTTTTCTGTATGTTAAAACACAAAATAGATGCTTTACTTAAAAAATTAACTATTATTTACATGTGTTGGGCAGCTGACATTTTCCAAAGGATGCAATTGCTTTGTTAGTTGTAACTAAAATTTTACTTCCTAAATCACCCGGCAATTATTATGTGTAGTGGTGAACAATGGATTAAATTCATTCAGAATGTGAGCGAGTAAGCTTAAAACGTCTGTCTTTATTTAGTAGAGGAGCTGAATACTAATGATGTAGTCCCCACTTTTCTGTCCATGCACCTCCTCTGCAAAAGAAACCCATTTCAATTGATCTGTGTATCTTAAATATCTTGAATCCTTCATTCTATATGTGAGCACATGTGGAATGCTGTAAACTGGTTAAATGGGGGAAATTCTTCACCGTAAAATAAGCAAATGGAGGTGAGGATGTAAAGACACTTAGCCAAAGTGTCTGAAGAGTTGCATTTTGAAACTGTTAGCTAAAGAAATGCACAATTTAAATGTTTGTTTGAAATACCATAGATATAGTGAATATAAATTTACATTTCCTAAATATTGGGTTACTTATTGTAAAAAAAAACCTTTATTAGCACCTGAAGCTGTGGGCACTTTTAACAAATGATAACCTAGAACCCACCTCAGTTGCAATTTTACTCTTTATTAAATCAGTGTTAGCTGTAAAATATTTGTGAATCAACATAAAGAAAATATACCTCCTTTTGAATCCTTGGGCATTTTTGCTGAGCAAGGTGTAGTGTTACCTGTAGTTTAGTTTTATTTCTCTTTTATTCTCTGCAGTCATTGTTGAATTATTGGCTATAGCCACACATTCAGGAAAGCCATAAAGCTGACCTCCTTTTTGTTGTTTTTAATTTTCAAGTTTACATTTAAAAAGTTGCTTAGTTTTTTCACAATGTTCACTCCTTTAACATGGAGCATTTGCAGCTTGTGCTGAGGTGTGCTCAGTGGGCAAGAATTCTGTGCTTTTGGCTTAAGGAATTATCAATTAAAAACAGTTGAAACATACTGTTTTGGTAGCAGATGTTTGTTTGCTTGAATTGTGCACACGTTTTAAAAAAAACTGATTCTAATTTAGAATGGTTTCTTGAGAGATTTATTTGGGAGCTATTTGTAAATTGTTTTCTCTTACAGGCTGCTGAGCCAGATACCTGCAAATCTTTAAACTCAAACTAGAATACTTACTACAAATTTGCATCACATTTGAAAATGTTCAGTGTGGACAAGGGTAGAAATGCAGGGTGATAGGAAGCTGGAAAAAAACTTGGACTAATTAGATGTTTTTAGCAGCCTTTCCGCAGTTAGGTGCATTTTCTGTTATTAATACAATTAATGAAAAATCAAATATAAATGTTGATTCATAAACAAATATTTCATTTTGAAATGCTACTTTTTCTGTGTCCTCATTAAAGCACACTTTAAAACTAATATTTAAAAAAACTTTTATTTTTAATTTAGCAACAGGTTTTAAAAACATATTTTGACTTTTAATTTGTAAATGTGATCTACAAATATATTTCAACAAGAAAAAGACAACATCAAATATATTTTGTTACTGTCCCAAATAAGTAATGTTAAGAAAAACATTGAGCATATAAACTAAACAAAGTCTTGTTTTGGACCTTTTATAGTTAACCCTACTGGAGATAATACCTTCTCTGTGTGAAGACAGAACATATCAATCAGGGAACTCAGTTGAAAAGGCTGGGCCTGACCTGAGAAATGTACATATTAAGGTGTTGGAAAAAATCTTTCAAAACCTTGTCTTAAAGTATTAAAAATTTTTTTTTTTTTAATTCTTTGCAACGTACAGGTTGGAAGTCCCTGGTCTGGCACTCTCGGGACCGAACAAGGGAGCTTGCCAGACCAGAGGAGGTCAGGCTTGGAGCTCTCTCAGGACTCATCTCTTGGTTGCCAGCCTGACCAGTGTGCTGTCCCGGCCAACTTGTGGGGCTCGAATCTGCTTCTCACTATCCTTGCCCTGCTCCAGCTGGTGGGGCTCACTACCCTTGCCCCCACTTCAGTTGGTGGAGATCAGCTCCCTGCCAGTGGGGCTCAGCTAGGGTTACCAGATGGTTTAAAAAAAATACTGGGCACACTTGATCTCAGATACGGGGGTGGAAGGCCAGCCAGGGAAGATCGGGGGGAGGGGGAAACCGGCTGATGGAAAGCAGGGCTGGCTGGGAGGGGTTGAGGGGAGCGGGGCTGGCCGAGGGAGAACCAGCTGGCGGGGAGCGGGGCTGGCTGGGAGGGGGGTCAGGGGGAGCGGGGCTGGCCGGAGGGTGGGGGGAAGGAGGGAACCGGCCGGCGGGGCTGGCCCGGCGGGCGCACACAGATCCCGGGGTGCTGCCCATCTCACGCACAGTCCCAGCGGGGCGCACGGGTGAGTCCGGCCCCAGGGATTCCATCCCGCCCCGGCCCCACCTCCATCCCCCCTCCTCTCTACTGTGTTGTTGCATACTGCCTGGCTGGTGGACACTACCAGCCAGGCAGTACGCAACTACATACTGATACTCATGATAATAAAACTTACTTAATTAGAAAATACCAGACATTTATATGTCCGGTATTGTCTCAGTTTGTTTCCCGGACAGAAAGCTCAAATACTGGACTGTCCGGTTCAGAACCAGACACTTGGCAACCCTAGGCTCAGCAACCCCAGTCACCGGCCCCTCTCTGGCTGCCAGCCCACTGGCTGGGCTTCTTGCCCTCAGGCCGCTGGCCCTACAGGCTGCCTGCTACCAGACTGGCTGAGCTCCCAGCCCATGGCAACCTCTGTGGCTGGGGATCTCTGGTCCAGTAAAATCCGTCATCTGATGTTGCCAGACCAGAGTGTCCTGGCCTGCAGAGGTTCAACCTGTATTGTACATTTTCCAATTTTTGAACAGTATTATGTTCTTGAAACCAACTTCTTTGTTAACACCAGTGCTTAAAGCATGTCCACGTAAAATTCAAAATAGTTCTACTTTTGAATTTAAGAGTAAGTCAAAGTTAAGGTTATAGCACTTACTCAGTTCGCTTTTTTTGCCTTTCTGCTTTTTTTCTCATTTTCTGAGTTAGGCCTTGTCCTTACTAATTAGAGGGTTTGGGAAGATGAATAAGCTATATTGGTGTGAGTAATATATTGTTCTTTATTCCAGTGTAGCTGTTTCCACATTAGGACTTCTAACAGTAACTATGGTAACTATGTTGGTGGTTTAAAAAAAAAAAAAAAAACACACACTTAGTACCCCTAAACTGAAATAGTTGTAAGTCCAAATAGTTTGTGTCTATTAATTCTTTCCTGTAGAGACTGTCCAGTTTGGCCAATATACATGGCAGAGGGGCATTGCTGGCATTTGATGGCATAGATGGTGTAAACCAGACCTGTGAACACTTAAGATTCCTGGTTTTGAGAGGGATCGGTGCTAAATTTTGGCAAGTTCCTCTTTCCCTAAAGGCTGCCTGTCCTAGCATGCTGTCTTATCTGATGACAGTGGAAGAGGTAGTCTCTATCTGCATGTGGTAGTGCATCTGTTGGGAGGGCTTGAAAATCTATTCATGGAGAACTTTTCAGGGAATGAAACAATTTTTTGCATTTGTTTTCAATCAAGCTGTTAACATTTTATAGGGCAAGTCTATACTTAATGCTACATCAGCACAGCTGCACTGCTGTATCATTTTAATGAAGATGCTTTAAGATGATCAGCGTTATAATCCATCTCCCTTAGAAGTAGGTGTTATGTTGGCAGGAGAAGCTCAGGGATGTGGTGTTGACCTAAGTTATCTGAAGATAGGAAGGGCCCCATATTTAATGCACTTTTTGCCAACAGATTTCATAAATAATCAGAAATGTTTTTTCCAGCTATCTTTCTAATTCCTTAACTCATCTGCCCACAATCAGTTTTCTCTACAAATAGTAATTCAATTACATATTAATAATCCCCGTAGGACAATAGCAAATATGACCTTAAATTATCTTTTTTTTTCCCTTTTCCCCCATCGCTAATCACACTACTGCCCACCGGTGTTGTCTCCTTTATGAATTTTGTAACATCAACTCAGTACCTAAATAGAAAGCAACCTCGATCCTCAACCCGTTTTTTGTTAACCTGTATTAAAAACATGATTTATCTTTCTATTTATCATTCTATTAGACAAGAGTAGTGACTAGTCATTCCAAGACTAGATGAGAGCTTATAAGTAAACTTGTTTTCTTATAATTACAAATACTTTTGCCATGTAGATCTTGATTCAGGGAAATACTTCAGCATGTACTTAAAGTTAAATATTTTCCCGAATGCTATTATTCTGCAGTACATTCTTTTAAATTCTATGCTCTTAGATCTTTGCTAAAAAGTGATGAGTGTTGGTAACATTTTTAATAGTTATTACCTGTCTGCAGGATGAGAGAGGTTGCGAAGTTTCATTGCTAAATGTCACTAACTTTAAAAGCTTCAGAGGGGTAGCCAAGTTAGTCTGTAACCAGAAAAACACAAAAAACAACGAATAGTCTTACAGCACCTTAAAGACTAACAAAACATGTAGATGGTATTATGAGCTTTTGTGGGCACAACCCACTTCTTCAGATGAATGGAGTTATTAAAGGTCCAGTTTCTAAATAAATAGGATGGGTGGGTGGGTGTGAGAGAGAGGAGAAGGATAAAGAAGGAAAAAAAGGGGGAAATAAATAGTCAATTAGAGGGTCCCTGCTACATGAAGCTGATAGAGAAGGTACAAATTGTTCTTAAGTACCCATTGTTTGATTTTTTTAATTTTTTTTTATGTCATTAGAATGTGGAATGTCGCGGGCCATCCAGCCAATGTCTTTATTCATACCTTTGTGATAGGAATCAAATCTGTAAATGAAGTTAAGTTCTAAGGCTTCCCTGTGTAGTTGGCTTGCGGAATTGGCCTGAAAAAATACAGTGACTTAGAGATCCATTAATGAGTTCCCCGGGCAAGTTAAAATATTCCCCAACAGGTTTCTGTGTGTTGCCTTTTCGGATATCTTGTTTGTGTCTATTAATTCTTTCCTGTAGAGAGTGTTCAGTTTGGCCAATATACATGGCAGAGGGGCATTGCTGGCATTTGATGGCATAGATTACGTTAGTGGATGTGCAGTTAAATGAGCCTCTGATGTAGTGGCTAGGTCCTGTGATAATATCGCTTGTATAGATGTGTGGACAGAGTTGGCACCGGGGTTGATTGCAGGGCTGGGTTCCTCGATGATTATAATGGAGGTGTGTTGCATGGTTACTGGAAAGAATTTGAGATTAAGGGGTTGTCTGTAGGCGAGTATTGGCCTGTCCCCCAAGGCCTGTGAGAGTGAAGGGTCATTTTCCAGTTTAGGTTGTAGATTGTTGATAATGTGTTGGAGGGGTTTGAGTTGCGGGCTGTAGGTGATGACAAGTGGTATTCTATTGTTTTCTTTTCTTGGCCTGTCTTGAAGTAGCTCATGTCTGGGTACTGTGCTACAGTATATCCATCTAAATACTTACACAGAACTAAAGTTCTTTGTGATGCATTATCCTTGGTGTTTTATTTTAGTAGTTTGCTCATTTGAATTAGTTGGTAACCCACTTTGTAGACACCTAGCCTGTGTGAGTTGATGATCTATTCTACAGCAGAAGTTTTAAAAAAAAGTATTATCTTGCTGTCGGCTACAGTGATTGGCTTAACATCCTGCATATTTTGCCCACCAAAATTTTGTGAACACTACATGTCAAAAGTGAATGTCATCATCATGTTTGTCTCTTTCTGTTGTGCTTAAGTTAATGTGGTTAGTGAGAGTACTATTAATTGGCTTGCATAAAGAGTTACTGACTACTTTTTTGGCAATTAAAAGATTAATTGCTTGCAACAGGAAGTGGTAAAACAATGATAAGGCGGTCCTGTTTTATAACTTAGTTACCCATTTGCTTTTAGGTCAGAAGCATCAGGTAAAAGCACCAGACATTAGTCAAGTCTGAAAGCTGATAGAAGCATGAGATTTATAAGTCTCCAAAATGAGCCAAGTTACAGCAGGAAATGCAGAGAGTTTATTGGAAAGCCACAGGAAACACCAGATGCAGGAATTATGCCTGGTCAAAACGTTGCCTGTTCCATTAAATAAAAAGGCACACATCCCCACTTGCTGGTTTCCTTGGACAATGAGAAATCCAAAAAAATCTGGGCATAAAGAGTATCATCCTCAAGAGGGTGATTTAATTGTCACAAATCTTTTATACTAGAAACCCTCTGAAGTTCAGGAACAAGTGTCATGACACAGCACATCAAAGTGAACTGCCAGCTGTGTGGTGCTTTATTGCTAATTGAGTTAATGTGAAACACTTCCCTGAACCAATTATCTAAACTGTATTTAAATCTAGCCAGCCTTCAAGAAAAGGAAAAGCAGCTCAGATGGTCTTTTTATAGTGTGTATTGGGTGTTTTATGTTCTGGTAAGATTACTTAGGTGCTTAATCTTATTTGATACCTTTGGCTTCTGGAATATATAATCATGATATAATAAAATTTCATAACTGTTCATCAACATTGAACCTTTTTCCATTTATGAAATGACATTTGTGTGAGAAATGTAAAATCAAAGTTTAAATAGTGTATTAAATTATTATGGCATGTATCATTCTTGGCTTCTAAAGTGTCAAAGCTTAGGCGCGTTCATCTTAAGGTGAATATGATGGCAGTAACTGCAGCATGTCAGTTAAGTGTTGGGTTAGTTGTGTGGGGCAGTCGTCTATAAAAAGTTCTTTGTATTTATTTCCATTTCTACAACTGATTGTGTCCTGAATGATGAGAGTGAGGGAACCATAAAGCCAGAGAGTCATAGTAGTTCCATGTGACTTAGGCAGGGGTGGGCAAAAGGGCCTCTGCAGGCCGGATTCGGCTCACCGAGCAAGTTGATCCGGCCCACGGAGGCCCTGCTGCTCCCCTGCCCCCAGGCCAATCAGGGTCTAGGGTTGGGGGAGCTCATGGCGCTTAATCAACCCCAAGCAGCACGTGCCAGAGGGCAGGGAGCAAGAGACTTTGTGCACTCCACCTACTCCCAGGCCAATAAGGGCTTCAGGGCGGGGGAAGCGCGTGAAGTCTCCTCCCATCCTGCAAAGGGCTCTGCAGTTAGTCAACTGCCAGCTGTTGCTCAGCTGGCAGTTGACTCTAAGCTGGCGCTCCCTTGCAGGGTGGGAGCAGGGAGTGAGAGACTTCACATGCTGCCTCTCCCCCAGGTCCTGACTGACTTCAGAGCGAGGGGGAGCGTGTGATGTCTCCTCTCACCACCAGGGCCATGGGTACCTAGTGGGGACTGCCAACTGTTCAGAATAGCTGGCAGTTCTCTCTGAGGGGGTGGAAGCAATGATTTTGCCCTCTTCCCCATTCCTCAGACCAATCAGGGTCTATGGGTGGGGAAGCATGGAAGTGTCCTGGCTCTGCCCCTTCTTCCTGAGGCCCCACCTCTTTTTGAGGTGGCCCCCAGTCAAAAATAATTGCCCACTCTTGGTCTTAAGCCTTGTCTACTCTTACTGCTTCAGGAATTCATCTCCCAGAGGTCACTTTAGTGAGTCTAGTAAAGACCCCGAAAATCCAATCGACCCCCTGCAGTGGGGATGCTGCAGTAAGTCAAATTAAGGTACAGAAAGTCCAGCTACATTATTCACATAGCTGGAGTTGTATACCTTAGCATTCCCCCCTAGTGTAGACCTGGCCATAATAAATTAAAAATCATTTTTTATTTCTTTGAGGAGGCAGGATTGGAGGTCGGTAGTTCTGTATTTTTGTTGGACTTATTAGATAGATGATTTTTGCATCACACACACTTTGTCATGCAACATTTGTTGTCAACCAGACGTTTCACTAGTCAACCAAGATTTTGAATTTGTTCAAATTCACACTCGGCTACTACTGTAGCCACTCTACTGGCTACTGTAGACTGAATATGATAATGTGACTGTACTTTGATGGTTAGATTTTTATACTGTGAGCCAGCTTCTTAGTTGTTTTGGAGAAATTGTATATCATATTACAGGACAGAGTTGCAGTAAAACTTTTACCTGGTAGCAGGTTATTCACGTGCCATTAGCCTGCTGTAATTCCTGTACTACCTATTCCCCAGCAACTGGCATGACAATGTGGCCAGAGCATTAGGGGCCATAGGCAGCTGATGCAAATTCATCTCCTTTGATCTGCTGTAATGTGCCTTTGAGAGGGAGGTGCCTGGCTAACGGGGAGGGGGAATCTGTTCTAGTATTTTAGTTCCACACAATGATATATTCCACACTATTTCAGAAATGGGATCCAGTATGTGTCCACATAAAAATAAAATGGATCTTAGATAATTGTCAGCTTTGTGCCAGTGTGCTGAAAATTAGTTATCTAGAGACAGGCATAGTATTGTTTAATTCATATGGTTGTGCTTGCATCTAGTGAAGTATGCTTCTGCTTAAATTTTGTGTAATTGTGCATAACGAAGAGCATTATGACTACATTCTTATTAGGGATGTAATCGTGTAGATGACAAGATGATAAAACAGGGCTTATCCGTTAATCTTGTTGACTACATGCATTTCCCCCCCTCCCTTGCTGCCTCAGCTTTAAAGCTGTTTCCTGCTAGCACTAGCTCCCTGGTGCCACCTGCCTCCCCTCTGCTTGCGAAGCAACCTCTGTCCGTGGCAGGCCCAAGCTCCATGCAGACAAAGACTACATTGCCTCCCACGGAGCAGCCTCTGTCCGCGGGGCAGGGGGATCCGTGCTCCCCGCAGACAGATGCTGCTCTGTGGTCGTATCTTATGGTAGAATCTGTAGTATATACGATTATTTCAAAGTCAAGTGAAAATGTGCTTCCCAAACACAACATTTAATGCATGATAAATGTTTTAGCTATTTGGCAACTTCTTCTTGTTACCTGTAATTGTCAGTTTACCTGAACACTTGTTAAGTGACCCACAAGTGTTACACTGTAACTTGAGGTGTGGTGTTTTCTGTCTTTTGAGAGAAGTCTGTTTTTCCCTTTAATCAGTATGCTGGCAGATAAACTGAATATGACCCCGGAAGAAGCAGAACGATGGATTGTCAATCTAATTCGAAATGCAAGACTGGATGCCAAGTTAGATTCAAAATTGGTAAGTTTTTTGTACATTGTGTAGAAGAGTCCAGCTTGATTTGTTTAATCATTTTCTTTCATACAAGTTGCTCTCAGTATTTGTATTATTAATACAGGTTGGACCTCTCTGGTCCAGGTCCCTCAAGATCGGAGTGGTCCCAGACCAGGGGACGTCAGTGCTCCCCAGGTGGTCACCGCCCTGCTTGCAGGCTCCCCACTGGCCCCATCGAGGCGCCATGCCCTGTTGCCAGCCCAGGCTGGAGCCCTATGGTGCCACTGGGGCTCCCAGGGGCTGGGGTTCCCTAGCTGTCCCATTGACTCTGAAGTATGATGTTTTTCCTTTAGCCCGTTTTGGCACTGCACCAGATGGTGGTTGCTGTAACAAGTATAAAGGTCATTAACTGTAATTCTGAGAGCAGGAGCTAAACCTATCTGTCATGGTATGCCTCAAGATTTAGTCTCAGTTGCAAATCATATAATTTTCTGTAATCTTACATATAAGCACAGTTGTAATATTTTTTTATCTCTTATATTTAACTGAATTGTGAGTGAAATCAAAATAGATGGTCAAGTGAGGTCCTGCACTTAATGTCATTTCTCTGTTTTTCTGTTGTAATGTGATTTTGAAAAACAGATATCTGATCTCTTCCAGATTTTGCTATTCATATCAATTCCTATTGATTTTTGGCAAAAACTGGAAAAGCTGATTTCTACTAAACTAACTCAGGCTGATTGGCTGATTTACTTTCGTCACAATCCCACTGAGAATCTTCTGGTTGCTGAATGATGCTGAATATGTGGCCCCTATTTGGGTGCGTAAAGGGGAGCTGACATCTTCGGATAATCTAGCCACAATTATGGTGGGTGCTGAGTATTTGAAAAATCTGGCCCAGAATTAGAGAATGGGGCAAAAGAGCTTGTTGGTAGAATGGAATAACACTGGTCTAAAATTTTTTAGAAGTCGTCTGCTTCAGAGATAAAATGTGCTATTTATTATGTATTTTGATGTGCTGAATTCAAATATGACAATTAAAACAACTGATTGGCTACTGTTTCCAAGATATTTAAGTTTTTACATTTTACGTCTATGTATATTGTGTAGATAGTAGAGTTTTAATCATAAATTGTAAACCTAGGTCTTTTCATGTGTTTATGGTTGCTTTACATGATAATATTTCACCTGTCCTGTTTATGTAACACTTTAAAAATCAGCAAAGGGCTATATAAATAAAATTTATTATGAAACAAAAGGCAAAAAACTATTATGTACATAGTTTAGTCCTATTCAGTGTCTACTCGGCGCTTCTTGGCTTGTCTCTTGTATTCATTAAATGGAGCATCTCTTGTCACTGTCCAGCAATAGTCTGCAAGCATTGATGGGCTCCATTTGCCCTGATAGCGTTTCTCCATTGTTGCAATGTCCTGGTGAAATCGCTGCGTGCTCGTCGCTCACTGCTCCAGTTCGGTGGAAAAAATCTAGATGAGAGTGCAAAAAATGTATCTTTAGTGACATGTTGCAACCAAGGCTTTTGTATGCCTTGAGGAGGTTTTCCACCAACAACATGTAGTTGTCTGCCTTGTTGTTTCGAGAAAATCTATTGCCACTAACTGGAAGGCTTTCCATGCCGTCTTTTCCTTGCTACGCAGTGCATGGTCAAATGCATCATCTCGAAGAAGTTCACGAATCTGAGGACCAACAAAGACACCTTCCTTTATCTTAGCTTCACTTAAGCTTGGAAATTTTCCTCGGCGGTACTTGAAAGCTGCTTGTGTTTTGTCCATGGCCTTGACAAAGTTCTTCATCAGACCCAGCTTGATGTGTAAGGGTGGTAACAAAATCTTCCTTGATTCAACAAGTGGTGGATGCTGAACACTTTTCCTCCCAGGCTCCAATGACTGTCGGAGTGGCCAATCTATCTTGATGTAGTGGGAATCTCTTGCACGACTATCCCATTCGCAGAGAAAACAGCAGTACTTTGTGTATCCGGTCTGCAGACCAAGCAAGACAGCAACAACCTTCAAATCGCCACAAAGCTGCCACTGATGTTGGTCATAGTTTATGCACCTCAAAAGTTGTTTCATGTTGTCATAGGTTTCCTTCATATGGACTGCATGACCAACTGGAATTGATGGCAAAACATTGCCATTATGCAGCAAAACAGCTTTAAGACTCGTCTTGATGAATCAATGAACAGTCTCCACTCATCTGGATCGTGAGCGATGTTGAGGGCTGCCATCACACCATGGATGTTGTTGCAGGCTACAAGATCACCTTCCATGAAGAAGAATGGGACAAGATCCTTTTTGACGGTCACGGAACATGGAAACCCTAACATCACCTGCCAGGAGATTCCACTGCTGTAGTCTGGAGCCCAACAGCTCTGCCTTACTCTTGGGTAGTTCCAAATCCCTGACAAGGTCATTCAGTTCACCTTGTGTTATGAGGTGTGGTTCAGAGGAGGAGGATGGGAGAAAATGTGGGTCCTGTGACATTGATGGTTCAGGACCAGAAGTTTCATCCTCTTCCTCTTCCTCGTCTGACTCAAGTGAGAATGATTCTGGTGCATCAGGAACCGGCAGTCCTTCTCTGTGGGGTACTGGGAGTATAGCTGATGGAATGTTTGGATAATGCACAGTCCACTATTTCTTCTTTGACACACCTTTCCCAACTGGAGGCACCATGCAGAAGTAACAATTGCTGGTATGATCTGTTGGCTCTCTCCAAATCATTGGCACTGCAGAAGGCATAGATTTCCTTTTCCTGTTCAACCACTGGCAAAGATTTGTTGCACAAGTGTTGCAGCATATGTGTGGAGCCCACCTCTTGTCCTGATCTCCAATTTTGCAGCCAAAATAAAGGTGATAGGCTTTCTTAACGATAGCGGTTATACTGCGCTTTTGTGATGCAAAAGTCACTTCACCACAAACATAGCAGAAGTTATCTGCACTGTTCACACAAGTATGAGGCATCTCTGCTAACTTTGGCTAAACAGAAATGTGTCCCTTTGCAAAATCAAACACTGACAAATAAGCACGACACTGTATGATTTCTAGAGCTGATATAGGGCAATTTGTTCAGCAGAGTGATGTAAACTTCGTTATGATTGCATCATCCATGACTTCTAGGAATAACATGATGCAATTCATATCATGTATGACGCAATACTAGCTTCAGATTGCATCATTCATTGTTTTGCCTAAAAAGCAAGTACTGTCCAAACCCAGTCATAGATTTATTCATAGATCCAGTCAAAGATGTATTTTAGTCATTTCTGGTTTAAATTGAGATCCCTTCCCTTTATAACTCACTTATCCTCCACCATTCCCAAGTCAAGGGTCGTATATACTGACCCAATAGCATATCTTGAAAACTAGAGCCAATCAACGATTTTAAGCATCATTTTCGTTCTCAGTGACCCAGAATTAGTAAAGTTTGACTACATTTATTTCAGAAGCATTTTGGCTGTAGAGCAGTGTAATGTAAGTAGCACCTGATGTTTGTGATGCACTTTATCTACATAAGCAATGAATTGTACAACTCTCTACTGTAACTATGAAAAAAATATTTATAGAATTCTGTGAAGACTGCTTTGGATGTGAACATGGATGTGAACTCTCTACTTTGAACATGTATTCATTGGGACAGTTAGTTGTCACCAGTGTTAATTTTGGCATTTACTATCACTTGAGTGGTTAAATACTTTAATTTACCAAATATACAAAAATATGATCTCTCATGAGCTGGGTTTTTTTCCTATTTAATTTCCAGGGCCACGTAGTTATGGGTAACAATGCAGTGTCACCCTACCAACAAGTAATAGAAAAGACCAAAAGCCTGTCTTTCCGGAGTCAGATGCTGGCTATGAACACTGAAAAAAAATTGAACCAAAGCAGTAGGTCTGAGGTAAGTTCTAGTTACGTGTTTCCATATTTCCACATCTCATTTAACTTCAGAAGACTACAGACTTTTTTTATTGGTACAGGTTGGGCCTCTCTGGTCCAGCACCCTTGGGACCTGACTGATCATGAACGAGGGGATTTGCTCTGGAACTCCCCTGGACGAGGGGAGTTCCCTCCTCTAATGGCCCGTGCTGCCCTGCTGCCTCTAGGGCTAAGGCTCGAGCATGGCGCTGCTGCTGGGGCTGGAGCTTTGTGGCTGCTGCTGGGACTGGAGTTTCCCAGCCGCAGGGCTCTGGCCTCAGTGGCAGCCAGGTAATTTCGGCCCTGGTGTCAGCTGCAGAGCTCCAGCCCCCACCATGAAACCAGGGAGCATCACAGCCACCCACCTCCACAGCCGGGGCCAGAGCTTCCTGGCTGCCACTACAGGAGCTCCCTGGACACAGCTGGGCTCGGGCCAGAACTCCCTACCATGCCGTCCGCCCCCTCTGACACAGGCTGAGTTGCTGCTCCCTCCTCCCCCCATCATGCTTCTTTCCTGATGCTAGACCTCCCTGTTCCTGGGCTCTGTGGTCCAGGAACATCCATGGTCTGGCAGGATGCCGGGCCACAGAGTGCCCGTTTTAGGGAGGTACAACATGTACTAAATATACACATTAATTTTTGCTTCATTCCTTCAGGGACTTTAACTGCTCTATGGCACTAGAATTAAATTGAAAAGGATTTATTTTGTTATGAGTTTACAAGTGGGGCAATAGTTCCTGCTTTTTTTCATCTTGTATCCCTATTGTATTCTTCTAGTCTTCCTTTCACCCTTCATATAGCACCATATCCCTCTTTCCATTCTCTCTTTTGGTTCTCTTCCTTGTTTAACAATGCCTTCTACTTGATAAGTGAATAGGTAGTTCATTAAACTGATTCCTGATGTGGCACTACAGAAGCATCTATTTAACATGAAAAAGAGTAGATTTGTGCCAACCTAAATATATTTATACACCGAATGAGCAAGGTCATCCTGGTCATGTGATATTATGTTACTGTACTGCAAATGCCAGTTCTTGAGTAAATCCTGCTTTTTGCTTGGTGGACACCATAGTCACTTAAAGTATGTCAACATGGCAGTTAAAAACCTACACCTGGCCTGTGCCAGCTGACTCAGGCTGTGGCTAAGGGACTGACTGTTTAATCATAGTGTGAAGTGCAGGCTTGGGCTGGTGCCCCGGCTGTAGGACCCTGTGAGGTGGGAGAGTCAAGTGATTTGTCACAGGCCAGCCACAGGTGTCGGCCTGAAATATGTAGACAGATCTGGAAATGATTCTTGGCAAATAGGTTATTTAAAAAAGTTATTACAAATAGCAGTGTAGTATATGCTGTTAACATTTCAGTGGTTGATGTCAACAAACAGCTTTATGTTCCTGCTGATACTAATTTTTTGTTTTACATATTTTTAGGCACCGAACTGGGGTGCTCAAGACTCTGGCTTCTACTGAAACAGTTCTAAGGGGGAAAATACCGTATTTCCATTTGAGAAGAAAAGATAAAATATACCTTTGCTCAAAAAAAAATAATTCTGGGAATTTGTAATTATGAGTTGAATAAAATTTACTTCTTTTAAATGTGTAGATTTATAGTTTGAGTCGTGACGTTTAAAATAATTGCTACAAGATAAAATTTGCTACACTGTCGTTAAAATCTGGAGAACTGTGAATGAAACTTAAATGTTGACTACACTTTTACAACAGGCCTTTAATTCCATTTAGTAGAAGATCCAAGTGTATTTTTGGATCCATCTCTCCATGGGAATTGTATTTCTAGCTATTTCTTTCTTTCTGTATTGCAAAGTGGCACATTGGAGAGTTAATGCTGCCCCCCTGCACCATGGAAAAGAGCTTCTGTTGCCTGGGCTTGTCACTTTTCAACCCTTCCAGTCCTAAGTAGTATGTTAGTTTTGACCAACTAACCCATTTCCCCTTTTGCAGCAGCTTCTGAGCTCTTCTCTACCCCGGCCCCCCCCCCTCCATCCCTACAACATTCCCTCTTCCCCAACTAGCTAAATAAGTCTCCCCTACTCTGCTTAAATGTGCAGTGTGGTCATTCTCCTTTAAATAGCTGCTTTTCTTTGATCCTGAGATCTTCAATCAGTTTCATATCAAACAAAAGAACTGAGGCTGCAGTGCAGTTTATCAAATTCTTTCTCTGTTATCTCCACCATCCAGTGGAACATCAGTTGTGTGATCTACTTTGAGACCTTTAAAGTTTTGTTTCACGTGTCAATTTTAAAGGAAAACCCAGTTTCTTTTAAAACTATAAAAAAAATTGTAACTGTGTTTAGAGCACCATGTTTTAAATGCTTCAGGGGGTAGCTGAGTTAGTCTGTTACAGGAAAAAAAAACCCCAAATGGTCTGGTAGCACTTTATAGACTAACAAAACATGAAAGCTCATGATACCATCTACATGTTTTGTAAGTTTTAAATGGTTCTTAAATATAAATCACTAAAGCAATAGGAAGCCATCATCTACTCTTTTAGGGTGCAATCTAGTCTCCAGAAGCATAAAAACGAGATCATTCACCATCAGGTAATAGACTCTATGCTTTTCATCCAAGAAGTTCAACATGCCTGATGGGCTCTCATTTGGACTTTAGAAACGTGATCCAAAGGTCATCAAACTTGATGAGAGTCCTTCTATAAGTTTTAATGAGTACTGGATCAACCCCAACTGATGAGTATAGAATAAGAACATATACTCCATGGTATTTTGTATCTTGCATTTGAACAAGTGCCTTAGATCTGGGTAAGTAGCTGTGGCTGCCATTTATATTCAGAGGGGGTGGGGGTTTGGTTTTTTTCTAAGAGACTTGGCTTAGATGGTATCCATCAGTCAAAACTTGATGAGCTGACAGTAGGAATATTTTCCTCTGCTTTTCCAAATAAATAACTAATTCTAGTATCTGCAGAAGAAGAGTTCCATGAGTTACCATTTTTAATCTAAGATTGTCCTTTCAGAGGTGCACCGTATTTTAGAGTTATTCAGTAGTAGTCAAACTTCTTATAATGTGTTCCAAACCAATATACCTGCTTGGCATCTCATTGAAGCCAGTGGTAGTCAATCCAAGCATGTGGAGGTTGCCTATGTAGATGTGATTACAGGAGCTATTGCTGGGGGAATTCTGTGCCAAAAAAATATTAAAATTCTATGTATATTTTAAAATTCTACAAAATATTGCATTTGTTAAAATAACACTGTATAATCCGTTTCAATTATTTTGGTAGTTTATTTCAAAATACCTGGCAGCATCTATGTCTTTTTTGACAATAGCACCTCTGCACCCAGTCTCTGCCCAGCATGGGACTCTTCCCTGCTGCTTTGCCACACTCCCTTGCTCTCCATAGTGAAGCAGAGAAGGGTATACTTTAGTCCTTTTTCCAAGCTTCCAATAGTGTGCAATACCACCAAAGCCCACAGACATATTCCAAGCTGACCTCACTGCAGACATCTGGATATGACCATCCTTGGACACCAATCCAGTGGCCGTACTGGGACCCCCTGGTGTACATATTGTTCCATGCCTCTCAGGCTTTTAGTTTCACTCATGAGCCTCTGAGACACACTTCTTTAGCCACAGCATCCAGGGTTTCAGAGCTTAGAAGGAATCGTGGAGGAGTGTGAGGACAATATTGAAGAGGTGGTAACCCCCAGAACTATATCCTCTTCCTCCCCAGATGAGGCTGTCATGCCTCCCCTAGCATCCCAGGGGAATCATTTTTGCTTGTTCTAAGATCTGGCTAAGAGCATGTCTGACACTCTCCAGATACTTCTGGAGGAAGTGAAAGACATGCATCACAAGCTCCTGGACATTTTCCATTAATTTTGCTCCTCAAAAATGGCTCTTCCTGTCAGTGAGCCTTTCTTAACACTTCAAGAACAATATAACAGACCTCAACATCAGTTGTACTGGCTTGCAAGATGGCAAAGACAAAGTACTATGTCTTTATAAGAGAAACAGAGTCCCTCTTCTTCCACCCTTCACTCAACTCCATTGTGGTGGAAGCTGTGAATTCTTGTGGCTGTAAACACCACATGAGGTCCATTTGCTATGATAGGAACTGGAATGTCTGGACTTGTTTGGCAGGAAGACATATTCCTTGGCCACGCTTGAATTTTCAATCACCAATTACAAACCGCTTATAACAAAATTTCATTACATGAATTACTTGAAACCAAATAGTTTTATTGAGCAGCTGCATGAGTAAATTTTAGGCAATCATCCAAGAAGGGTAGCTAGTAGCAAAATCAATGATACAGTGTGCCCAGGATGCTGCCACAACAGCAGCTAGTGGTAATGCAGTGTACCTTTTACCTCCACCTATCAGTTTTCCCTTTAAAGGCACTAAGCTTTTTGTGGAGAAAACCAATGGCTCCCTTCATACTTTGAAGGCTTCTCAGGCCACACTCCATTCACCAGGCATCTGCATGTAACCCACGCAACTAGTGTGATTTACTGTCCCATGTAGTGACACTTAGACCACTTACAGTGAGAGATAAGAGCAGGGGGGCTGTACAGCCTAAACTGAGCACCAGCCAGATGGCTTTATAGCTCAAGCTGTAGAGCAGGGATAGCCAAGCCATTTAACAGAGAGCCAAAACAGCAGTGGAAAAAATGCGAGAGCCGCACCAGAATTGTCAAGCAAAAAAAAAAAAAGCCCCATAGAATTCTCAAGCAAAAAAAAAAATTAAAAAAAGGAAGCTGCCCCTTTAAGATGGCCACCATCTTGAGCACCATTTTTAAAACCCCGCAGCTCCAACCCGGTAAGCACAGGGAAGCTGGGGGCCTGTTGGAAGGGGGCGCAGGAGCAGCTGCGCAAGCTGTATTTTTGGGGGGCAAGAGCCGCATGCAGCTCGTGAGCCGCAGGTTGGCCATGCCTGCTATAGAGGTTCCTGCACTTAAGTTCCAGAGGTCCTAGGTTCAAATCTGCCTGGTGGCAATTACATACACACTGGGAGAAAAGAGGAAATTTTGTCTGCAGCCCCAACATAAGCCATGTCACCTCAGGATGGGCTGCAGAGAGAAAGTTTCTTGACACCTTAAATAATGGCTTCTTAGAGCACCTGGTTCTGGAACCCACAAGAGGAGAGGCAATTCTTTCTTTACTCCTAAGTGGAGCACAGGATCCAAGAGATAAATATAACTGGACTGCTTGGAAATAGTGACCATAATATAACTAGATTTAACATCCCTGTGGCAGGAAAAACACCACAGTCTCAACACTGTGCCATTTAATTTCAAAAACGAGGAAGTTAGTTAAAAATTAAAAGGTACAGTGCCTAAAGTAAAATCCCTGCAAGCTGCATGGGAAACTTTTCAAAGACACCATAATTAAGGCTCCTCTTAAATGCATACCTAAAAAAAAACCAAAAAAAAGTGCCACCGTGGCTTAACAACCAAGTAAAGAGAAGCAGTGAGAGATAAAAAGGTATTGTTCAGAAAGTAGAAGTTAAATCCTAAAGAGGAAAATAGGAGCATAAATTCTGTCAAATGAAGTGTAAAACATATGAGGAAGGCCAAAAAGGAATTTGAAGAATGGATAGCCATAAACGCAAAAAAATAGCAAATTTTAAGTATATCAGAAGCAGGTAGCCTGCTAAATAACCAATGGGGCCACTGAATGATGAAGATGCTAAAGAAGCTTTCAAGGACGATAAGGTCATTGTGGAGAAACTTCACAGATAAGGATATTAGGGAGATTCCCAAACCTGAGCTGTTCTTTTTAGCTGACAAACATGAGGATCTGTCCCAGAGGAGGTTTTGGAACAAATTTATAAACTAAACAATAAGTTACCAGGACCAGATGGCATTCACCCAAGAGTTCTGAAAAAACTCAAATGTGAAATTGTGGAACTACCAACTGGTTTGTAATCTATCCTTTAGCTATTTTCCAGTCATTTAGTACAGAAGATGATTTAATGTCATGCCAATCTTTAAAAAGGGCTCTAGAGGTGATCCTGGCAATTACAGACTGGTAAGTCTAACTTCAGTACTGAATAAATTAGTTGAAACTATAGTAAAGAACAGAATTGTCAGACACCTAGATGAACATAATTTGTTGGGGAAAAAGTCAACATGGTGTCTGTAAAGGGAAATCATGCCTTATTAATCTACTAGCGTTCTAGAGGGCATCAACAAGCATGTGGACAAGGGAGATCCAATGGATACAGTGTACTTACATTTCCAGAAAGCCTTTGACAAGGTCCCTCACCAAAGGCTCTTAAGTAAAATAAGTTGTCATGGGATAAAAGGGAAGGCCCTCTCATGGATTCATAATTGGTTAAAAGATATGAAACCATTCTAGATGTCAGAAGAGCCATAGCCTTCTACTTGGACAAGCCCTTCAGGAAGTATGCCAGACTTTTTGTCGCCATTGCAGAAGGGCTTGGCAACATCAGCCATAGATTTTCCAAGTGAGTCTCAAACTGTTACAGACAATCCTACCAAATCACAGATATTGTTCATACACTGTCTACAAGGTCAATCATCATTCGTAGCATGGTTCAAGAATGCCTTATCTCAGAGGTATGTAGAGTGGTGACATGGGTATGTCCACACCTTGGCAGAACATTATGCAGTCACTTGGTACTCTGCTTCCAATGTCATCTTCAGCTCCAGCTTCAGTGCTGTCATCTATACCTGACCCAACTCCAAAGTCCTAGTCCACCAGAGGGGATACTGCTAGGGAGTCGCATACCGTGGCACACTTATAGGGATACTGCAACTCGAAATAGTAATAGCTTGGCTTGTGCAGTTATGATGCTTCTTTGAGATATTTGTCCCTGTGGGTGCTGCACAACCTACCCTCTTCCTCTCAACTTCACAGGATTCTTGTCAGTAGACTACAGTAGAGAAGGAAGTGGGGGGGATGTACAGACTAACCTTGTAGGAGGCAGGTCAGCATTTGTGTGTGCCTAACACTGCTACTGAAATTCTCTGATCAGCAATGCAGGGACACAAGCACACCTACTACAGAGCACCCAGAGGGACGTGTCTTTTGAAGAACCATCATTAGTGCACAAGATGAGTAAATTCTTCACCACCACCACCACCACCCCCAGTTGAAGGAGGGAAAGGGGTGTGAGCATTGCATCTTTCACAAAGAGAGCTCATCCCACATGTGTTTGGCAAGAGTTTGTATTAAATATATATTAATACAATTTTTAAATAAACAGTTTTGAACAGCCCAACTGAATTGCTCAAGTTTAAGTCTCTTGTACATGAGACATTTGACATTCCACTAGTCCTCCCTGGAGTCTGCCAGCAAGAACAGATGTCAGGACACTTGACATTTCTAATATTAAAAAACCTTGAAAAATATATGTTAGGTCTTCGTACATAGTGAAGGAGCAAACAATACAAAACCAAACCCCTCTACTGTCCTTTCCTGAACCTATTTGCAGGGCATTTTCAAGCTATGTTTAAGGGACAGCAAATGCCTATTTTAAAAATCTTTAAATAAAAGATTAACTAAATCACACCAGAAACTTTAAGGACACTTTGAAAAGGTTACCGACGGCATGTAAATGATTGCCTACTGGAAATGTCCTTATTCACTACATTAAAAAACACTATGTAGAATGATAGACAAGGTACAGCAAAACATTGTGCTAGAGCATTTAAAGAGGACAACCGATCAAATAAGCAATAAGTAAAGGGTTCTTGTATTATGAATTAAAGTGTTTGTATACTATACCATTTTCACTGGATGCTAATACTGCAATATAGCACGTAATATGCTTCTGTATGTATGATGTATAGGAATTCTACATTCCCCTTCCCTCCAATTTTTCGAAGAGGAAAAAAATCAAACTGAAAAAGGTATTCTGACAGGATTTAAATATCATAGGTCTGAGCCAAAGTCCGTCTAAAAATTTCCACTGACTCCAATGGATTTCCTATCAGGTACTGTAAGCATCCCTAAAAGCCTTAAATACAAGAGAGCATTCATGCCAAAGACTGAGTTGCTTTTGTTATGTGAAGTGAATTATCTGGTTTCCAAAAGATCTCTTTACTCTTTTTCTTAAATCTTCACTATTCTCTTTCTCATTTAGGGCACATTAACATTACTCATAACTCCAGAAACAAGCACCATCAAAACCTTTCAAAGGATACAATATCCTTCATGCACTCATAATGTAATTTGTATCATGTGTATGAGCCCAGGACCCCATAGTGCTAAGTGCTGTGTAAACTCAGAATAAAAAGATGGTAGATGCTCCAGAGAGTTTACAATGCAAGTATAAGATAAGATGGAACAGTTGGAAACAGCCAGCCAGTCAGCCATGGGGGAGTAGAAGGAAACAGTGTGACACTTGGTCTCACGATAGGCTGTAGTTTTAATACAACAGCAGCCTAGCTATTCTTATATTTTTTGTAGGCATCACAGAAAGAATTATAAGAGATTGGAAGGAGGATAATGAGTTAGTTTTGTGGATTTTTCCAGGGAGCTCCATTCAAGTTAGGAGCTTCATGGCAGAAAGCATGAAGGTGCTATCTTGAAAATGTATTAAGTGGGTCAAGGAGGGTAACTCTGCCTACAACATATTCTTGGTTGCAATATTCCTACCTTATGGATGCTGTGCAAATAATAAGTAGAATAGTATACTATGACAGATGGAATGTGAGATTTTAATACTAGATAGTCTTTAAAAATAAATATTTGGCACAGAAATTAAAATATTATTTGGGTGACCTGAATTAAGTTCCATCCAGAGGTTTATATTTTAAAAGGCAGGTGCTGTAGTAACCATTGCCTAGTTAAGATTGATAATAGCCATTCAATTTTTTATCCACCCTTTAACTGTATGATTCTGGAACAATCTTCTGCAAAAATACCCTCCTTTTCAGTCTATCACACCCCAATGGGAGCTTAAGCTAGTCATCACCTTGTTGACATCCACTATGTCCTCAAACCTATGGCCTTGTGCTTGCTCTGTCTTTTTTCTATGAAAGTCGCTGTCCTCATTGCCATTTTATCAACTAGGAGGGGTAGTGAACTGTGAGCTATGATGATTAACCCCCACTTCATTTTTCATAAAGACAAGGTCTCTACTTTTTCAACCCACGTTCCTACCCAAGCTGGTATCCTAATTCCACCTCAGTGAACCCATATATTTACCTACCTTCCTCCCCAAGGCTTGTGCCTCGAATGAGGAAAGTGTCACTCAGATGAAAGGGCACTGGGTTTTATTTTCAGTGGACAAACCTCATTTGGAAATCTCTGCTTTTCATTGCCATGGCAGGCAATGAAAGGGCAAACCTTTTCCACTGAGAGAATCTGCAAGTGTCTCTCAGAGTACATTATGTGCTGCTATCAATTCCCACCTGAAAGGATTTGGGTACATTCCCAAGAGCACAAGCCTCAAGTACAGCTGTACTACATGACATGGCCCTTGCAGACATGTGCAAGGTAGCATAGAAATCAGTACACACCTTTTCCACACACTATACTCCAGTGCAGGGCTACTTCACATGCGGCCCGCGGGCCACATGTGACCTGCGGACCATTTGTTTGCAGCCCGCTGTGCGGTTTGGGTTTACACGAGCCTCAACATGTGACCCACAGGTGCGATCCTTTGAACATGGCCTCCACTGGGAACACTCTCCACAACAGCGAGGCGTCTCCCAGGTGGAGCAAGCACTGAAAGACACAAGCGGACGGGCTGGCTGGGACAGATGAGTACAGGGTGTCAGCGTTCCTAGCCCCCAAGAAGGAGGTGCCGGGAGCGCCGGGGCATTATGGGAAGTGCTTTTTTTTATGCCCATCAGTGTGAAAGAAGCTATTTGCATTTATTTGCACGTATATACAACCACACTTAAATTGCAGCCCTCCGCATGTGCTGTATCATTGTAGCCCCTGGGGCTTCCAAAGTTGAGTAGCCCTGCTCTAGTACATAGTCCCACAATGAATGCTTCATTCAGAGCACCGGTCCTCCATTCCATACTTTGCTCACACCATTCTCCCATGGAAGTACTGCTTGTTAATCACTGTCAATGGAATACAATAGGGATCATGGCTTGAAGAAGGAAACAAGCTTATTTGTAATTGAAGGTTCTTCAAGATTTGTGGTCCCTATATTTAGTCCAAACTCACTCTCTTTCCCCTCTGCTATGGAGTCAACCATTCTGCGTAGAGAAGGAGCTGGAGATGCTGATGGCCCACTGTGCCCTTTACCACCTCAGGGCAGATCACAAGACACATGTGCAGACCAAATCATACTGCTTTCAAAAGTTCCAGCTCCTGGCATGGCGTGCATTCACATAGCCCTCAGTGGAATGCAAACACGGACCACATGCATCTTGAAGAACCTTCAGTTACAGGTAAGTAACCTCATTGTTTTGAGGCATCTCTTTGCACCCCCTTTTGGAGACATTCATTTGTTGTCCCATTATGAAAAATATTCTCTGATGGAAATGACATTAGCTAGCTTGTGCTAGATGGTCGTTCGTCATTTTGTTTTAACTGGAGAAGGATGGGCTTGCAAAGCATTGGGTTGGGAAACTAGTGATTTGGATTCTATTCCCCGCTCTTGCATAGATTTACTGTTTGATAATCTTTCCGATCCTGTTTTGTCATTTATAAAATAAGATTAAAAGTCATTCTTTGGAGTGCTGCGAGGTTAATTAACACTGTAAAATGCTTTAAGATTCTTGTATAGCAGGTACCATAGAAATTAACATTAGTATTTACAAATCATTGCTACTATAGTAGTAAATATGCTATTTGTTGCCTTATTTCCATCGCTAAAATATCACCCCTCCCATGCAAAAGTTGTTGCATATTTAGAAAAAAGGGTGAGTAATAAGAGTAATGTTAGAACACTATAATATTTTAAATAAATCCCCACTACACTCCCTCTCTAAAGTTAAGCGTGTGAGACTTTTTTGAATGAGATTTGGAAAAGGAAACAAGAAAATTCATTAGCAAATATAGGAAAATACTGATTTTTTGAATAGTACATTTAATAGAGAATATGTTTCTTTCTTATTGAAAGTTATTTCTTCTTTTGGTTGAGTAAATGAGGGATCACCAATTTAGTGCCTTGCATTTCTTACTGTGTGTTCAGCTTCTACTTAATGTCAGATCTTTCCCTCTCCTGTCACCATTTCCCATTGGTTTTCAAAACCTCTCCTAAAGAGCCTGGAATCACTCCAAGAAGGCCAGCCTCACATTTTAGAAAATACCCATTGCTGAGTAACTATAACAAAGAAATCAGATTTGATTATGAAGTAGAGTTTGAAGGATAAGAAATGGCAGAGGAAAATTTGTGTGTCAATAGGAGGCTGAAACCAGGTTGGAAGGTGCATTGTATGGATTCTCTCACACACTACCTTTTAACATGGCTAGAAGACATTAATGATTGGCTACAAGTACTTGATCATTGGTTCAAAGAAAATTTGACCAAAATGTTCAAACACGAGAAGCTACATTTCATGGTCCAAATCTAAAATGAGACACCTAGCTGTGTGTTAACTGCAGCTTCCTCTATAGTGAACAGCAGCTGTCAAGTGTTCAAGCACTTTTGAACATTAAGATATTTAGTTAGGTCTCTAAATAGGGATCTGGGACCTTAATTTTAGGCATCCCATAACTTCAAATCTTGTAAAGAGACTTAGGAATTTGGGAAGTGCTTTATAAACAAGCTAGAATCCTCATTTTACTAACTGAGCCTTGAATTTTACTTCACGCAATTCTCCCTCCCACAAAAAAAAAATATCCAACTGCTTCTTGTTATATAACTTAGCTGTCAGTCCTGTCAAAAAGGAGACTTTGTGTTACTTGGAGGGCCTGCATGCCATAATGAAAAGCAATGCACACCGCCAATGATGAGCTTGTCTTCAGGCTCATCGAATTTCTTACTTTACTCCCACTCAATGCTTACCACCAAAAGCAGCTGAGGAAAACAATGTTCCAAAAGGAAAAAAGGCTTATTAGAAAGCAGCAAACTGAACTCTGGGGCTGAGATATTATTAAAAACAGAAATTAGGATTAAATTATGTACTACTTCCAACATATTAATGGAGGAACGTGTTGTACGTTATGAACACATAGAGCCAAATTCAGTCATCAGAACAAATTTGTGAAGTCTCAAAAGTTCAGGATGGTAACTCTGGGAGCTCTAATTTCTTTAATGGGATTGGTTTCCATCCCTTAACCCACAAAACACCTACTTCCATATAGCTATAAACTGATTGCACAGGAAATACCTATGATTCACCATGGGGGCAAAATAATTTCCAGTACCAAGTGCTCCCTTTTAACGTATTCTTGGCCTCAAAGGTGTTTTGAATGATTCCAGCAGCAATGGTGGTTTACCTTGAGAAGGAAACAATTCTGATCTGCCAATACCTCAGCAACTGGTTTCTTAATGGCCATTCTTTCAAAGCAGTGTTATTGTCTACCCAGAAGGCCTTGTTCTGTTCCAAGAGTTGGGCCTATAACTGAACATAAATCCATGCTAGTACAAGTACAAAGGATACAACTTACAGAGGTGAACTTGGATTCAGTAACAACTGCAATGTATAGACTAATTTGTGACCTTGTAAGGCAGTGGTCATCAACGCATCTGTCACACTTGACTGGTCAATCCTGGAGCCTTAGCCAGTCGGTTACAATCTCCAGGCCACGAAAGTCAAGCAGGACACAGGCTGCCTACTAGTTGCAGGATTGTCTCTTCTCTGCTTACAGGGAAGGGGGCAGCATGTCTCTGCAAACTGCTCACACCTGCAGCTCTCGTTGGCCAGATCCTGGCCAATGGGAGCTGTGAGGACAGTACGCCGAGACATGCTGTTTCTCTTCCCCCAAAGGCAGCACAGAGACGAGCCTGCAGCCAGCCCCTTCTGGGAATGGCATGAGACCATGACAGGCAGGCAGCCTGTTTGAGTCCTGCTGTGCTGCCGGCCAGAGCTGCCCATGGAAAGTGCCTCCTGCCTGAGCCTGTCTCACACCCCCTCCTTTTCCCTTTTAACAGCTGTGACTCCCTCCCAGAGCCAACACCCCACACTCCCATCTGCACCCCAAAATTGTACCCCAGCCAGGAGCCCCCTGCCAGAGCCAGCATCCCCTTCATCCTCTTCAACTCTGCCCCAGCCTAGATTCCCCTCCTGGATCCAAACTCCCTCCCAGAGCAGAAATGGAAAACTTTCATCCATTGGTGCAGTCATTGCTACCTCCCACCATAAACAGCTTCCCCTCATCCTAAATTATCTGCTAGATCCGAAGATCTCTGGGTTATTCATCAGTTTGGTCTATGTACACCTTTGGCTACCATATCAGCTTTTCATCCCCCAGTTGGGAGAGGCTATTTTTGCTCACCCAATATTGTTCAGATTGATTAAGGGAGTGGATAATCTCTTTCTCTACCTTAGACACCCCACCCGACTTGGGACCTCTACCTGGCTCTCAGCCACTTCACAAGACCTCCATTTGAACCAGTGGCAAGATGCTCCCTACTTCGTTTTTCTGTGAACACGGTCTTTTTTAGTTCCCATTGTGTTGGCCTGTAGGATCGGGGAGATCTTCAGTTTACCATGGTTTTTTTAAATGATAAAGTCTTTTTATGTCTATATCCTAAGTTCCTGCCAAAGGTGACTTCAGATTTTCATCTTAACTAATCTATCCATCGACAAGTATTTTTCCCATAACCTCATAGTTCTCTGCAGGAATCCGATTTCCACACCCTGGGTGTTAGAATGACCTTAGACTTTTACCTGGATAGGATGAAACAGTTTAGAAGAGCATGTAGGGTATGTCTACACAGCAACATTATTTCAAAATAACTAGCATTATTTTGAAATAACTTAGCGTCTACACAGCAGGCAGTTATTTTGAAATAATGTTGAAATATTGTCAAGCTGGAGGACTTCTTACTCTGACTCCTGTAATCTTCATTAAACAAGGGGTAAGGGAAGTTGGAGGAAGAGTGCTCTATTTCGAAATAAGTGCTGTGTAGATGCTCCCAATTTCAAAATAAGCTATTTCAAAATAAGCTAAGCAATTGACAAAGCTCAATTTGCATAGAATATTTCGAGTTAAGCCCTGCTGTGTAGACACACCCTAATAGACTAAGAAAGTCTAAGCTGGTGAAACATGCACTTATGGGGACACAAGTGAAAAGTGCAATCAGACAAGTAATTAACAGGAGTGGGGTGAAAGAAGGTATCTATTAGCTTATGCTGCCTTCGTTGGTATGCAAGTTACATCAACTCACAATCCTTTATACATTTGTAGATGGGCCTGTGGGAGTCTAACGTATACTACTGTGCACAGCACTATTTAATTTGGCCACAGGTTCCTGCATGGATGAGTGTAGCATCTAATTCAAATAGAAAGGCACAAGGGGGACAATGAACATTGAAGATGGTGAGTGATACCTGTGGTGCAAGGCTTTGCAACAGAAGTGGATTTGCGTTAAGCACCAGAGGCGGTATGAAAAGAGATGTGAAGGAACAAATGGGAAAGAGATACAGAGCTATTAGCTAAGAGGATGGAGCAGGACTGAGGACAGACTTCACCAGGCCCAGGGGGGAAGCTCAGCCCCTGTCCCCCCCGGAAGGGGAAAGGCCATGGGTGGAAGGGATGGGGTTGAGGGTTAACCTCTCCCAGCCAGCCCTTCTGTGTTGCTGGGGGGTATGCTGCCCGGGGTTCTAGTGGCAATTTAAAGGGATAAGGGCTCTGGCTATTGCTGCGGCTCTTTTAAATCACCTCAGGGCAACTGCTTCCTTTTCCTCACTCCACCCTACCCTGTAGGCAGCCCTGGGTCGGGGGGAGAGACAGAGAACAGTAAGAGAGAAGGAGGAAAAGAGAGTAGAGAGGATAGGCAGGAGAGAAATTGAGAAGAGTTGTGAAGGAGAAGAGTTTGAGGTGGATTAAAAGATCCAGTTTGATACTGGATGCTAGGCTGGAGCCCTTCCCCTCAAGTTTCATTCTTGGATATATTTCTCTTGGAGATTACCTGGTAAGAAGATGGTGTGGTTTCAGTGTGCAGCACTGATCATTGAAACACTAATCCTGTTGAAGTGGAAAGTCATTCTTCTTCAACTATTGTCCCTGTGGATGCTCAACTTCAGGAGCACACATACCTGTTGGGACCTTGATCAGAGATTTTCTGTTAGCAGTGTCTACTTGGCCTATGCATGCGCTGCACAGCTTTGTGCCACACACCGAGGCTACATAGAGCTCTGTAGGCAATCTACCCTCAGTTTCTTTCCTACGACCTGAGATGGAGCTCGAGAATGTCTGCCTTGTGAAAGCCTCAGCATACTCCACAGGTGTTTTTTAGTTAGTTTAGTGTTTCCATTCAGTGTTAGTTGTTAGTATAGAATTCTATAGTAATGAGAGGTTCTCCCCACCCCTGGAGCACATCACCTGCTAGGGACAGAGAGCTGGGAAGGATTGCTGACCCATCCTGACACAGGATGTACACCGGAGACTTTTAAGCTCGCAGTTTGTAACATCTTGTGCCTGCATCAAGAACTTGGTAATTGATGTATGTAATGTGTTCTCCTTAACAATCTCACTCTCAACCTTTTCTTTCTTTTATTAATAAAGCTTTAGATTTTAGATTCTAAAGGATTGGCTCAGTGTGCTCTTGTGGGTAAGATCTAAAGTGTAAATTGGCCTGGGACTATGGCGGGTCTTTGAGACCAGGAGGATCTGTTCGGAGTAGGTCAGATCGGGTTTTATAATCTCTCACCTGTGTGTAAGGCCCAGGGCTGATTGTGGCACAGGGAGAGCTGCGGTGTCTGAAGGGTTTTACTCGTGAACCTTCCTGCTGGCCAGATTGGCAGCTGAAATGCTCTGTGTGACTGGTTTGTGGCCTATTTGGCAAAGGTCTCCGGTCGAGGGCTGTAAGCAGCCCTGGTTTTGAGCAATTTGCACTGAGCTGATGCTCTTAGCGGTGCCCAGACCCGACCCGGTCCATCACACTAGGAAAGGGTGGAGGGGGTCTAAATTATCCAGGTTACCCCTTGAGCCCACAGAAGGGTAAAGATGGGATGCACTACAGAATGTGGGTAATAGTGCCTTGGTCCATGTCCTCAGATCCAATGTGTTGGAAGGTTCTGCTGCACTGTCTTCAGTCTTTGACTCCATTATGAATCTCCCTCTTCCACTCAGGAGCAGGGGTGAAAGGAACTTAACTTTTTTACAGGTAATATCCTATTGCAACCCTCCTTGGGGGGGAGAGGAGGATCAGAGCAGAGAGTTGGGAGGGGGTTGCAATAGGACAGTGCCTGTAAGAAATGTAAGTATGAGATGGAGTTCAGGAGGCTTAGGGCAGGTGGCTGGGAGCTGGGGGAGGCTCAGGACAAAGGGTTCAGTTGTTGGGGTGTAGGAATCAGGCCAAGGGGTTGTCAGGTATGGGGGGCTCAGAGCAGAGGATTGCGTGTGTGTCTAGAGCAGTGTTTCCCAACCAGGGTTCCGCGGAACCCCGGGGTTCCGCAGACCATCATCAGGGGTTCCGCAAGAAATCATGGAATAAATAAATTAAACAAAAATTTCTTACAATGTAAGCTGACTTATATGTATATAACAGCTCTATACAAATACATTTTCTTGACAATAATTGAGCAGTAATTGAATTGTGCTCCCCGCTTTCAACTTTTTCTGGCCAAGCAAATGTTTTCATAGGTAGGGGTTCCTCGGGATATGAAAAATTATTTTAGGGGTTCCTCCATGGGAAAAAGGTTGGGAATCACTGGTCTAGAGAGATCAGGACTGGGAGTGTGGCCATGGCTCTGCCCAGCTGCCTGATCCCTGGGGCTGGCCGAGATGGTAGGGACCACACTGCCTAGCTGCCAGATCCCTAGGGCTAGCTGGGGTGATGGAGACTGTTACCCAGCCGCCCAATCCCCGGGGTGTCAGAGATCTTGCTGCCTGGCTGTTCAAGCTTGGAGGCTGTAGCCTGGGTGCACTACAGCCATATCACCCAGCATGCCAGAAGCATCCAGAGTAGGGATGTTAGCATGCAGATGTTCAAATAATTAACTGATAAACCTAGGGTTATTGGTTAATCCAAATGACTACATGCACACTCCCCCTCCCTTGCTGCCTCTGTATCAGAAGCAGTAAGGGGAGGAAGGTGGGAGTCAGTCCCCATGGGTGCCAGTTCCCATGGAGCTGCCTGCCCCCCAAATGCTGCCTCACACAGAGGCAGCAGCATGGGAGGCAGGTGGGAGCCAATGCTTGGGAGAAGCTGGCTTCAAAGCCTGCTCCCAACAAGCACCGGATCCTGTAGAGCTGCCTGCCCTCCTGCCACCAGCACTGCTGCCTCTGTATCGGGGCAGGAGTGCAGGGGAGGGTGCAGGTGGGATACTAGAGCAGCCCTTGTCTGTGGGGGGCCCAGGCTCCCCGCGGACAGAGGCTACTTCAGCATCCCACGGAGCAGCCTCTGTCCACAGAGAGCTCAGGCACTGTGCGGACAGGGGCTACTATCACCTCACCTTACTGCCTCTGTATGAAAGGAGCAGCGTGGAGTGGCAGGAGGACGCCGGTCTGTGCAGGAAGGCAATTTTTAAACCAGCTCCCCTCATGGACCAGCTCCCCTTTGCCACCCCACACTGTTGCCTCTGATACAGAGGCCATAGGGCCGGGTGGTCGGGGGCTTCCTGGGAGTGGGGCAAACTATTTTAGTAACTGTTTAATCACTAAAAATTGTTGCAGCTACACGATTACTAAAATAAATGATACCGAGGGCGCTACCTCCAGCCAGCCAGTCTCTTACCAGTGCACTGGGGCACGCTGGCTTACTTTCATCTTTGCTCAAGAGCCACTTGCACAAGGACACTATTCAGAGATTAAGAAGAGGTTTCTCATCTCGTGCAGTAATTGTGTTTCTTCAAAATGTGTGTTCCATGGGGTGCTCCACTACCTCCCCTCCTCTTCCTCTGCTTCATACAGGTTGAACTTCTGAAATCTGGCACTCTCTCGTCCAGCAACAACCGATAGTTGCTGGGGCAGAGAGCTTGATGGGAGTGAGGGCAGCCAGGGTCAGGAGCGAAGCCCTGGCTGGCAGCAGCAGGTCTGGTGGCTGGGAGCCCCTGCTTGGCCAGTGGCCAGGAGCACAGCCTGGGCCAATGTGGTGGAGAGCCCAGTTCTGGTGGGGAATGCAGCATCGGCTGGGGTCAGTGGCAGTGGAATGAGCATGGCTGTGAACTGGCCGCAGTTCATTATTCCCAGCCAATGGGAGCTGTGGGAAGCAGCAGCCAGCATGTCCTTGTGGCCCACATCACTTCCTACAGCTCCTATTGGCTGGGAATGGTGAACTGAGGCCGGTGGGAGCTGCAGGGGGTCAGGCCTGTAGACAGACAATGTCAGCAAAATGTCTTGTGACCTGCCAGTGGATTACCCTGATGGGATGTGTGCTGTCCGTGGGCCACAGGTTGCCCACCACTGACCCATAGGGGGATACATCTGGAAGAACCGCCACTACTGCATAGGGAAGTAACCTCGTCATGCCCACCAAACATGTATGTGTGGCTTAGTGATACCGCTGGCATCACAGATAATGAATGATTGGTGTTCTGCAGAAAGGCAACTTGGGCAGACTTTTCAGAGATCTGCAATTAAGATAGACCCTGAAGATAGATATGTTGCTTCCCCTCTCCTGCCTTTAGTCTAAGGGCAAGTCTACACAGCAGGGCAAAAGTCGAATTAAGCTACGCAACTTCAGCTATGTCAATTGCATAGCTGAAGTCGAAATAGCTTAATTTGGCTTTTGGTGCTGCCTGCACAGCAGGTTGTCAAAGGAAGAGCACTCTTCCTTCGACTTCCCTTTACTTTGTGTAAAATGAGGGTTACAGGAGTTGGAGTAAGAAGTTCTGCAGCTCACCATTATTTTGAAATAATGGCTTGCTCTGTACATGCGCTCTTTGTTATTTTGGAATAACATCAGTTATTCCAAAATAACGCTGCTATGTAGACATACCTTAAGGTCTCCTTGTTTTTGCAGGTAGACTAACATGGCTATCCCTCTGAGAACTTATTACTTTGAGCATTGTGATTAATCTGGTATTTTGGTATATCTTTTGCATTTGGAAAAAGATTAAGAAAAAAAGGAAAAGAAAAAAGGAGAGGAATTTGAATTTGCAGTGAGAGACAGCAAGTCAGTGAATGGTTTTGATCCCAGCTTTTAAAGCTTTAGTTAGTAGCCATTCTGGGGAGGTAAGTGAGCCAAGCACAATGGGAAAAAATTAAAAATGGTGAATGGTTGTTTTGTTATGTAGCTTAATGTTGTTTTATTTTTTCTAGATATAAAATATCACCAGTATACCATTAAATATCTAGGAATTGTGCTTATCTGTGTAGAAAGAAGCCATTTTGTTTTCAGCATTATTGTAGACAGTTACAGAGGAGACACACTCCTAGGCTACGTCTACACTACAAGTTTTCTCAGCAAAAAAAATATGCAAATGAGGGACTCATTTGCATGAGTCATGATCTCATTTGCATATTTTCTGCTGATCCATTTTTGTGCTGGGGTTTTTGTGCAAAAACAAGAATGTGGACGTTTTCCTTTTGCGCAAAACCCCCTTTTTCCGCAAGATTGGTATACCTCCTTTTTGGAGGCATAAGGATCTTGCGGGAAAAGGGGGTTTTGTGCAAAAAGAAAATGTCCACACTCCTTGTTTTTGCACATAAACCCCAGCGCAAAAACAGATCGGCAGAAAATATGCAAATGAGATCACAACTCATGCAAATGAATCCCCTCATTTGCATATTTTTTGCTGAGAAAACTCGTAGTTTAGACGTAGTCCCAGTGTTCTCCATTTAGCGTCTGTTCTATTTCCTTTCTCTAAAGCATTTTACACAAAGTATAGGTTTTACTTTTTGCATGGGAACATAAAAGCTGAGGGAATTAAAGAAGAAGAAACAGAACTTGAACATTAAGCTCGAGGGAAGTAGTTTATTTGGCAGTCTACTGTAGTTTTTGGTTAGTAGCTGCAATCCAAAGGCTTCTAATACCCAAATGGCTTTCTTTTTGGTTTATTTCTGATGAGAGAGAAAAATGACAGAAAAGATCCAATTTTAAATTTCCAACATATTTGTATGTGTTCTCTTGTGTTTGAAAGGATGATTTATTAACTACCACTGAGGTAGGCTTGTCATTGAGGGAATATACATTCCAGCAATCCTGCAATTAATCTAGACTGAGAACTAGAATTTCATACAAGAGCTTCTAAACAGAATGCCACAAATAAATAAACTGATTTGGGGGAATGACTGAAAGCAAGCAGTCACAGGAACCTGAACCTCTCACAGATGGCCCGCCAGGAAGTTTAGGAATCAATTTGCTATCATTAGACTGGTTTGTGTCTACACCACAATTGCAAAGTGTGTGCACCTTGTGTATACATGCCTGAGCTAGATTTAATCTAGCTATCTTATGTTCTGAGTGCTTCCATGCCAGCTAGCCCTGAAAGTAACTACCCAAGATTCCAGGCAAACAGGCTGTGTTGAAGCCCATTCTGCCATAGCTTCATTTCTCTGGAATCCAAGCTAGCTACATTAAAGCTAGCTCAGATACATCTACACAACTTGCAATAATATTTTAGGATTGTGATGTAGACACTGAGACTTGAATACAAAACTTCAATAGATTAGTTTTTTCAACCACCAATAGCTGATTATTTGTGCCCCCTGGACATAGTCAACATGCATCAGCTATTAACCTAAAAAGTAGTGTTAGCTTGCTGCTTCTATTTGGTGCATGCAGAAAGACCACTGTGCTCAATAAAGCCTCACTGAAGTCAATGGAAATTCTGTTCTTTGACCACCTCACTTTCCATGGGCACCAACAACCAACAAATACTCTGTGGACTATAGATGCTTTATAGTTTTACAATGCACTAGGCTCTGCACAAACTTAAAGCAAAAGTTGATCCAATGATACTTGATCTTCTAATAAAGTTTAAATACTCGAATTAGGTTCTGAAGTTGGCACCTCATTATAGTGACTGATTAAATGAAAGATGAGTTCATCTCTTTCAATACTTTCTTATTTGAGGTTATCACAGCAGCAGCAACTAGCAATGCCTATCAGACTAGGCTGGGGAAATACGTATTATGATGCCACAGTGACTTCCATTAGGTCTGCTTACCATGTAAGGCACTATTTAGTGGGAAAAACTTAAAAAACAACAAATAGTCTAGTAGCACCTTAAAGACTAACAAAACATGTAGATGGTATCATGAACTTTCATGGGCACAGCCCACTTCTTCAGCTGTCATCTGAAGAAGTGGGCTATGCCCATGAAAGTTCATGATACCATCTACATGTTTTGTTAGTCTTTAAGGTGCTACTAGACTATTTGTTGTTTTTTAAGTTTTTCCTGTTACAGACTAACTTGGCTACCTCTTGGAAATATTTAGTGGGAATAAGTGTAGTAGAATTGAGGCCAATATGATTATTGACTATGTTCAGTCAGCCAACTTATCTGTGTATAAAGAAGCCATTTTGTTTTCAGCATTATTGTAGCGTATAGTCAGCTGCCAGCTACTGGGGAGTATCTGTGCCAAAAAAACATGCTTAGGTACTGGAGGGAGGTTTCCAAGTGCCATGAAGGTATCCAAGAGAATCAGTGGCTGGATTTAGACTATCATGTGACTCAGTTATTTTTCTGTCATTTCATTATAAATCATGTCTGATGGCTAGAAGTACATAACCTTGGTGCTGCCTGTGTTGGAGGAGCCTGTGTTTGACAATGAAATAACCAAAGTCTGAACAAATCCTAAAATGCCATTTCAATTATAAGACAGGTTTTATTCGGGTTGTGAGTTGGGAGGTGGAAACCTGAGTATGTGTCTGGGAACAACAGCCTTGCTAGCTTGCTGGTGTAGTGCTTAATATGGGGGTGGAAGGAACAGTGAGAAAATCAAGTGAGAAAAAATATGACTTTAGGATGGAAATCACCTACTAGCACATCTACTTCATCACCTTCCAGTGCAGGAATGTGTCCTGTGTTGCAGCATGCATTATATAGCCTTTGCATCCCACTGTGTGTGTGACAGTTCTTCCTCAGGGGCCATCCACAAAAGTTATGAGGGATTACAGCCTGTAGCTAAAGAGCTTTAATTCTTTAGTTCATACTGCAGCAGCGCATGCTTTTAGTTCTAAACTTCTCCAGTTCAGTCCCCAGTGGATTGGTCAAGATGGTAGCTATCATATAATGTCCAGACTTCTTTTAAAGTATGATTCTACGCTGAAGAATGCCAACATTAAAAATGGTGCATTCTTTATTTAATAAAGAACAAAGTTATCAGGCACACAGATGAACATGATAGGTTGAGGAAGACTCAGCATGGCTTTTGTAAAGAAAAATCACATCTCACCAATCTATTAGCTTTGTTTGAAGGGCTCAACAAATGTGGACAAGAAAGATTCCATGGACAAAGTGTACTTGCACTTTCAGAAAGCTTTGACAAGGTCCCTTACCATAGGCTCTTAATCAAGTAGCAGTCATGGGGTATGAGGGAATGTCCCTTTCATGGATTAGTAACTGGTTAAAAAGTAGGAAACAAAGGGTAGGAATAAATGTTCAGTTTTCACAATGGAAAGAGGTAAATAGCAGGATCCCAAAGAATCTGTACTGAAACCAAGGCTGTTCAATATATTTCTAAATGTTCTTGAAAAAATAGGTAAATAGGAAGTTGGCAACGTTTACAAATAACAAAAAATTACTCAAGAGAGTTAAGTCCAAAGCTGACTGCAAAGAGTTACAAAGGGGTCTCACTAAACTGAGCAACAAAATGTCAGATGAAATTCAAGGTTGACAAATGCAAAATATACACATTGGAAAACGTAATCCAAAGTACACAAAATAGCTGGGGTCTGCAAGAATTGTTGACAATCAAGAAAGAGCTCATGGAATCATTGTGGATAGTCCTCTGAAATGATCTGTATAGTGTGCAGTCATAAAAGCTAACAAAATGTTAGGGCCGTTAGGAAAGGGACAGATAATAAGTCAGACAATATCATAATGCCACTATCTAAATCTATGCTAACTCACACATTGGTTACTACTTGAAGGTCTGGTTACCCTATCTCAAAAAAAGATACATTACAATTGAAAAAAGTACAGAGGAGAGCAACAACGATTGGGGATATGTATCAATTTCCACATGAGCAAAGACTAAAAGACAGACTTTTCAGCTTGGAAAAGAGATGGCTGAGGGGAGATATGATAGAGACCTATACAAGCATGAATGATGTGGAGCATAATAGGGAAGTATTATTTATCCCTTACAAGAAACAGGTGTTACCCATTCCAATTAAGAGGTAGCAGGTTTAAAACAAGTGTAAAGAAGTAATTCTTCACACAGTGCAAAATCAATCTGTGGAATTTGTTGCCAGAAGATGTTGTGAAGGCCAAAAGCACACAGAGTTCAAAAAAGAATTACATAATTTCCTAGAGGATCGATCCATCAATAGCTATTAGCCAAGATGGTCAGTGATCCAAACCCATGCTCTGGAAGTCACTAAACCTCTGACTGCCAGATGCTGGGGCTGAATGAGAGAGGAATGGATTACTTGTTCTTTCTGAGGCTACGTCTTGACTGCTTTCCTCTTCCGAAAGAGGAAATGCAAATGAGGAAAGAGGAAATGCAAATGAAGCGCTGATTAGCATTTTCTCACACTTCATTTGCATATCCTTTTCCAATCCTTTTTCTCGGAAGAGGTTTTTTTAAAAAGCAGTCTAGATGGGGGTTTTTTGTGCAAAAACCCCCTTTTTTGAAAGAACTCTTTAAACCTCATTTTTGGAGGAAGAAGGGTTCTTTCGAAAAAGGGTTTTTGTGTGAAAACCCCCATCTAGACTGCTTTTTTTTTTCCGAAAAAAGGATCGGACGAGGATATGCAAATAAAGCACGAGAAAATGCTAATCAGTGCTTCATTGGCATTTCCTCTTTCCTCGTTTGCATTTCCTCTTTCGGAGGAAAGAGTGAAGCATCTGGTATTAACCACTGTTGGAAGACAGGATACTGGTCTAGATGTACCATTGGTCTGATCCACTATCATGTTCTGAGGTACTCAGTGGTTCTGCTTCCTCATGGTATTCAGTCATATCTGCTCACTTTAATGACAGAAATAAGAGAAAATGTCTTGCTCCAGCGTAGATGGTTCTACAAATGTAATACCACAGAACTAATGCAACTATGAGAGACAGAGCTGGCACTCAGCATGGATTGGCACAGTATAAGTCTGGATTCTAGTCTGGATAATGCATCATCAACAACACGTTTAACTAAGAACCAGTTCCACAGTCCCTAATCAAGCAAAACTTGCCTGATTTTCATTTCCAAGACAATTCTGTGCTAAGTTATATTTCCACACACCCATTGAAGAATCTGAATAGCGGCCTGTTTTCTTTCCCCAATAAATGTTCATATTCATTCTTTGTTTAGATTTATGCCCCATTTCCTATTAAGCGCTCTGATGCACAGAGAGATAAGGCACCCAAGTTTGTTCTCTCTGTGTGGTTCGCTGTTGATTTTGAGATGTAAAACTCAACTGTTGAGGACAGACTTTCTGTCCAGCTAAGAATGAGTACAGAAATGGAGTTTTTCATTGAGAGAGGCCATGACATTAATAATGAGTTAAGTGTGTTTACATGTTTTCACATGAGTTTTATTAGATAAATAAGACAATGAATAATCAAATTATAGACAGAGGAGCACCATATACTATAATGTCCACAGATTATGGCAATGCCACCTGATGATATGTCCTGTTTTAAATGGAGGAAATTATAACTCACTGAAGACATAGCTAAAAAATATTAGGAAAATGTATTATTAACTGTCCAAGATTCCTTTCAAACTCCCCTCTTTATTATCATTTGGCAGACATACTCGTTGTGTAGTCCAACAAAACTCTGCAACTATCCTATTGCAAAATAGCTGTATTTGAGTAAGCATATACTCATCATCATAAGACTTACACAGCACTTTACATTTTCAAACTATTGTACAATGGTGTCCAAAAGAAAGAGCAATTTCTTCATAGTTACTCAGCAGACCAGTGGCAAATCCAAGAACCCAGATCTCAGTCTATTCCTCTACCCACTCCACTGCCGCCTTTATGGCCTAATTAAAAGCCTCTGAGTCCTGATTGAAAACAATCTTTGACACTCAGGGCATGTCTACACTGGGGAGTTATTTCCAAATAACTCTCCTTATTTCGAAATAACAAGGTGAGCGTCCATACAGAAAGTCTGTTATTTCAAAATAATTTTGAAATAATGGTCTTGTTATTTCAAAATAAAGAATAACAAAATGAGGACTAACACCCAGTGCTTTTTTTGTGATGGTACGGCCAGAACGGCGTACCGTCACCTATCTTTCCAGCCCACAGAAAAGGAATGGCATTTCCCACGCGCGTACCAGCACCTGTTTTCCTGGGGCAGCTCGGCTCCCAATGGAAGCCTGCTCGGGACAGGTTGGTTTTTTTTGTTCCCAGGGTGGCGTTTTGGCTCTTAAAGGGGCCGCAACTGCATTTCAGCTCCCAGAGTGGTGGTGGTGGTGGGGGTTCCTCAACAAGTTTGCCCCAGAGTACCAGCATCTTTTTTCTTACAAAAAAAGCACTGATAACACCTATTTTGAAACTGTTATTTTGGGAGTTATTATTTTGAAATAACTTATAGACATAGCTTCAGTTACTTAACCTATGGTAGCTATGTGGTTGAGAAGTTGTTGAGTACACTGGTCCAGCAAAACATTATATGCTGAGCTACATCTTCCATAGGAAAGTAATTTACTAAGAGTTTGTTTTAAAGATCCATTTAAAGACCGGCTTAATTGTCTTGCTTTCCACTTAACAGGAACTGTCTTCATAGCCAATTCTGGCCTTCCAGTGCATCCCCATGTTTGGAAAGGTCTCATGTTTAGTTTGTTTTCAGGGTTATACTCAGGTTTGCTCCTCCTCCTGCAGCCCATGAGGGGAGCAAAAGGGTATGCTGTCTTATGGAGGTGGCTGGTTTTTAAATCTTTTGTTTACTGATCTTTTTTCCCTTTCCAATGTACGGACTACAACAATTAAAAAAGAATGAATGGGAAGCAGAAATAAAATCTATCTATAGTTATACTTATGCGTGATTGTGTAGGAATGGGGTAGACAAAGGGCCAGAGCTGAGGCCCATGCTCAGCTAAATTGCATAGAGCAGACAAGGATGAAAAAACAGTTAAATCATCACTTAAGAACATAAGACCATCTAGCCCAGTATCCTGTCTGCTGACAGTGGCCAATACCAGATGCCCCAGTGGGAGGGAACACAACAAGTAATCCTCACATGATCACTCTCCTCTCACCCATGTCCAGACAAACAGAAGCTGAGGACATCATTTCTCCCCATACTGGCTAGTATCTATTGATGGACATAATCTCTGTGAATCTATCTAGCTCTTTTTTGAACCCTGTTGAAATCCTAGTCTTCACCACATCCTCTGGCAAGGAGTTCTACAGGTTGACTGTGAGCTGAGTGAAGAAAAACTTCCTTTTGTTTGTTTTAAACTTGCTGCCTATTAATTTCATTTGGTGACCCCTAGTTCTTATATTGTGGGAACAAGTAAATAACTTTTCCTTATTTACTTCTGTCCTCTGCAGCACCAGTCTTCTAATGATACGTTAGAACTTTAGATATTTTTATTATATAACATTTTGAAGCTCCTATGTTCTAAAGTTACAATGAAATAAAAAAAACCAAACAAACAAACCCTAAATCCATAGAAGGAAAGTCCTGCTGGATCTTGATTTTTCTGCCTCTTCTTGGTTTCTAAGTTGGCTAATTGAAGCTACCACTCTCCAACAGAAACATGGGATTCCCCAGTTGCCAAACTGGAATTTGAACTCTTTCCTTAACACTATGATATCCCAACATTGGTAAATTGGATCTGTCACTTTCCAAGCGTAGAAGGGTGTCCCTGGCTGGCAGACTGGAACTCATGCTCTGGTACTGGTCCAGTTTGAAAGAGGAGGATACACATCATTGAAAATGTATTTTTCTTATTACTTTTCCTGTGTCTCTCTCCTTTTCACAGAAAGAAGTGGAAATTAAACTTGAGAGCTACAATAGTTATTTTAGAGATGTTCTCCCTCTTTCCATCTGCTTCTTTATATCTTAATAAAAGCATGCATACACACATAGCTTCTCTTTGCTCAGGCTCATAGACATTACCTGGAGTTCTGCCTGAGCAAGGACTGCAGGATTGGGCCCAACAGATAGTGACAAATAACCCAGACACAGAAAATGAAGTGTTTGTATTTCAGAGAGGAGAATTGTCAGGAAGTGGGCAGGCACTGTCTCCCTTGCTTGATAGATATGTGAATTTATTTAGATATCCTCCCCCCTTTCCCCCCCGCCCATTCCTTAACTGTGTCTCCAATTGCCCTGCTTAAGCTGCTGGATTTTTTTGTTGAGATAATACATTTTTATGTGAATAGTTTTACTGTGCAGAGAATTGAATATGACAGAAGATAGAAGAATTAAATCTGGTCTTGCTTCACTGCTTTTTCATAAAATAAACTATTTCCTTTGTAGCTTAGAATTAAATAATAGAAATGTTAGTGTCTTTCTCCTTCTTTTAAAACCAAAATGAGAGAGAGAGAGAGAGAGAATTCTTTTTGCACAGTTGTAGAACTAGCCTATGACCATTAAGGTTTTAAGAGCATGCTACTTACACTCAAAAGTATTTGGTATTGTGTAAGGGGCAGTCTCCTCTAACTAACTAGGGGACTGTGTACTTTTATTATTATTTAGTGTATACAGACTGGTCTAAATATATAGGGATTTTATAAATACACAAATGCCAAGGTACCTGCTTCAAAGATTTATAATATAGACTAACTCCAATATACTGCAAACATTGCAGAACATAGGGTCTGATGTGAGAGGCTTTTGCATCAGTGTGAAGATCCCTAGCCCCTGTTACCTTGAGTAGAATCACTGATACTTACTATTGGACAAAATGACTTTTATGCAACAGAGAAGTGTTTAGAAGTTCAGGCTCTAATTCAGACAATCAAAAAGTACACAGCATAACAATTCAGACATAATATTGCAACTAAGAGGTGATGACAGGGAGGAGATTGTGTTTTGAGGAATGCATGAAACAGGTGGGCTTTGGGGAATGATGACTTTGGAGGAGGAGGCAGAGGATGATTGCCAAGGAAGATTTTGGAAGATGGTTTATATACATATATATTTATGTTTAAAGTTTAGAAGGAAAGCCTTTCAATATTTCATAGAATGAGAAAACACATCATTCTCTCTAAACCACTCTGCTTGCACTGAGATTAAAGGTCCGTCTCCTTCACCGCAATGTAAGTCAGTAGAGATTTTTATATCATACTGAGAAGGTATTAAGACTTCAGCACAGAGGAGCTGAGTCTCCCTGCTATATGAATGTACCATAGTAAAGGAATCTTTGATTATACATATATTGGAATAATTCATTTTAAGAAGTGTATCTTCTGTGTAGTGAAGTTAGGATATTTTCAAGATCATGCTCTGTGGAGCTCCCTAAACCATGCAAAGGTTTGATTGCTTTACATTGCAAAAACAGCAGCATTTTGGCTTCTCTACAGAGTGTGTAGAAGGAAAGTTTTCAGTCACCATACTACACATAAGGGTGCATTTTGAAGGAAAGGAGCTCAAGTGTCATAAAAACATAAGAAATAAGACAGGTAAATAATGAATTGGTTCACAACTGCGCAAGCACAATATTCCGGCTGATTAAGCTTGAGGTCTCTCAAATACTTACATTATTCTGATCCTGCAAGGTGTTCCACACAGATCAGCATCTGCACCAGGCTCAGCTGCTGAATTCAGTGAAGCTTCCTTCAGGCATGGAAGTCTGCCTCCACAAAACAAACTTGCAGAATCAGGGCCTAATTTACTGGAAATTTTGACTCAGTGAGAGATTGTTTTTATTATGCCCTTGGGATGCCAAGTGATATTTAATTTGCCCCTGGAGAGCTTCCCCATGTAAGCAGTTTGTAGGAACCAAAGACCAGAAGACAAATAAGATAAACCTGGGTTTTTTTTTTTTTTATACTGAAGGAAGGGAGAGAAAGAGAAAGAGAAAGAGATGAACAAGGATTTCAGGCCGGGGAAAATGGCCAGCAGATGAAGCTGGCTTGAGGCCATTTGTAGACTAGGAGATATTCTGGGTTTAAGGATTTAGGAGGAGGAGCTGGAGAAGAAGCTCCAGGGCTGGATAGAAGCATTATACAAAGTGCAGGGACACCAAAAAGAGAATTGTCACTGACTTAAGGACTTTGAATCCTACCCTAGCAAGAGCCCCAGGCCTTATTAGCCCCAGAGGAAGGAGTGGAGGAGAGGATCTAACAGGCTATAGGCAGAGAAATTGGGAATTCTTTGTGCTGTGCCTGGCAGAAGTTGACAAGGCCAAAAAAGAGAGACAAACCTGAGATTCTTGAGGCCATTAAATGCCGCCAGCCTCTGCCCACAGCCCCAAGCAACAGGCAGGATAGGAGCTACCAGCCTTGGGGGAAGAGCCTTGGAGAGGAGAGCTGGCTCCTGCGGTAGGACCCTGCAGGGAAGAAGAGGCTCTGGCTAGGCCGAGGACTTAGCCATGCAAACCCGGGGGAGGGAGGCTGCCTCGCAAATGGCTTTAGGACCCGGAGGCACCAGGTCTCCCCGCGGCGCTAGGACCTGGCGGACGGGGCGCGGGGCCGCTCCGAGATGCTGTGGACCACAGCACCACCTACTTACTGCTCGCCAGCCCCGGCGCAGCCCTCGGGCAAGCCCCGGCGCAGCCCCGGCTGCTGAGGGCGAGGGCCAGTCCCAGTCGCCGCGCGGGGATAAAAGGGCCGGGCGGCGAGGCGAGGCACAGCGCAGCGCAGCCGGGACTCACGGGGCTGCAGCTCCCCTGGTTGCTCCCCAGCACAGGGCGGGCGAGGGGCACGGTGCAGAAGCCGCCGGCTCATCTCCCGGCCAGGCAGCCCCGCGGAGCCGCCTCCCGCGGAACCTCCGCTCCCCTCCGCGGAGCGGTCTCCAAACTTCGCCGGCCCACGTGTTGCTCGCGGGGAGCCGGGGCCGTGGGATGGCTGGGGTCGCCCCACTGCTTGCCCCTCGCTGAAGGTAGGGGCCGTGCCCCAGCGCCTGCCCCCCACTCGCCCGGGTCCCCGGCGGGACAGACAAAAGAGCCCGGCCGGGCGCAGCCCCCTCGGGCAAAGCGGCGGCTCATGGCGGGTCGCCCCTCCCGCCTCGCTTTTCCATCCCCGTGGCCTCGGTGCAGCTGGCGGGGGGGGAGGGTGGGACTAACCCCGGCCCCCCACCCACATAACCACCCCTCCCGCTCCGTGTCCGCAGATCAAAGGCGATGCAGGGAGCGGCTGCCACTTCGCAGCGCCTGGCCAGGGGAGCGGCAGGCGGGTGGTGACTCCGCAGCCGGACGCGACCGCCGCTGCCCCCCTCGCGCTCAGCCTGGCACCTCCGCTCCCGGCCCCGCCAGCCGGCTGATCTGCCCCCTCTGCGGCGCTGGGAGAAGCTGCCCCTCCTCGCCGCCCAGGATGCGGCTTCGCCTCGTCTCCTTTGCCTTGCTCGTCCTCAACTGCATGGATTACAGCCAGTGCCAGGCCGGCCGCTGGAGACGCAGCAAGAGAGGTCAGTAGCCTGGAGCCGTACGGCCCGCGGCGGCTGCCCCTCGGGGCGGAGGAAGGGGGCGCTCCTGGCGTCCAGCCGTCGCAACCTCCTAGAGTGACTTAGTGCGGTGCAGCAAGTGCAGCGGCCGCGTCCTCCCCGCTCCCCCGAGCCGGCCCGGGACGTGCAGACCCCCCCCCCGCAGCTGCCCGGCAGGTGGATGAAAGTCCCATCGCCAGAGCCGCGGTTCCCCCACCAGGTCCGGAGCTGCTCGAGCTACTCAGAGCCCCCGCGGGCTGGGTGGCCGCAGGCAGCGGGAAGCGGTTGTCCGCCGGGAGCAGCTGCCTTTGGGAAGGGGGGCTGACCCTGCGGGGAAGGGGGGGCGGTGCTGTGAGCTGCAAGGCTCGGTTTGGAATAGGGGAGCCCGTCAGTAAAGGGGCGCATGGCGCGTGCGGTGCCACTGTCCACCCCCAAGCACCAACGGGACTGGCGCCCGGGACATGGCATTGGGCGCGCAAGGGGACAGAGCGGCAGGGAAGGCAGAAGCCGCAGGTTCGCTGCTGGCCATGCGGGCTAGAGTCACCTGCACGGTCGTATTGCAGCGCCCGCTCCCCGCTGCTGTGTGACCCTGCCCCAGGCGGCGGGTACCCGCGTGTGCGGAGCGAGCCAGCCCTCTCTCCTCCGGACTGAAAGCGCCCACTTAGGTATCGTCCGCGAGTCGTGCAGCCTGAGAGACCCCCCGACCCCCCCCCCCCTTTGTCCCAGGTGACAGCCATGACAGCGCTGGGGATTCCCGGCGACTAGGTCCTGACGCTTCCCCTGCTAGGAACGCCTCGCCCAGCCCGGGAGGCGATCTGTTTGTAACGGGCTCTGTGGAGCAATGGTCCTGCCTCCGGCTCCCGCGGGGGACGGCGCTGCTCTGTTAAACTGTTCTCACTTTAGCCCGGGTGCTCCCGGCCTGAGTCCATGCCCTTTGTCAAGCGGATGCAGCAGCTCTCCATCCCGAGCACGCCCGACCTCTTGTTTTACAGGAGGGATCTGGATTTATGCCTATGATGATTAGTTGCACATGGCAAATTATTCTACCCGTCAGAAGTTATTAGCTTGCATATATCTACAACTACTAATGAGCTTGTATTTACCACTGGAAGTAGACTACTTTGTCATTTCCCCTTTACATTGATTTTAAACCGGTGAAGGTTTTTACACTGTACTGTTAGAGGTGACTGGTTTGTATCTAGTTGAAAAGAAAATCTAAATGTAATTTCAGGGACTAAAATATGGTTTTGTTAAGTACAAACTTGTTTAGGCTGGGAGTCATTACATCCAGTTTAGAGTTTTGTTTCCTTATTGTATTGTCCCAAGAAATGTTTTGGATACTTTATAATGTCAGGGGATTGATCATTGATTTAGGCAGACATTCATTTTTAGAAATTGATCTGAGAAATTTTAAGAGGGATTCTTGCTATTTAAATAGTGAGTTTGTTGAAATACACATTAAAGACACACAGAGAGATGATCTTGTATTATGAATGCATTTTAGAGAATTAGCATAAAGTCCTAATTTGTTTAGTTTCCAAACCTTGGAGGCTTTCAAAAACTGGAATTGCTAGAGATTAGTAATTGATGTTGTGGAATATGTCATTACAGCACCCATGTGGACAAAAGTGTTACTGCATCTTCTCTATAAATTTCACAGCTGTTTTTCTGGTTCTGGGCTTCATCTATGCTATAGGTATCTATCTAAACTTAAGTAGTTACTAGTTATATTAATTTTCCCTGACTTCCACTCTTCTTTCTCCCACTGTTATGAACAACAGAAAACCTGGACATTCAGCTACTATTCCTTACATTTCATAAGACATTGTAACCAAAAGGTTATTAGTAACCTGCTAACATCTCCACTGCTTAGCAAATAAGTCCTAATAAAACCACAAAGTAGAAGAGGCTTATACTTTCAGGCCAATGTAAACTTCTGAGGGGGTCAAAATTACATTGTAAAATGATTTAGTTCTGATGTTTTTCCAACAGATGGTTTGTAGAATTAAATTTTTGTATGGGTGGCTAAAACTGCTGCAGTCCTTTAAAGTGACCAGACTGACTATCTGTGTTAACAAAGGGTATACTGTGTCTTTAATTAAATGTGGAACTACTTAGAGTGCTGGCTAGACAGTGAAGGGTGATAGTAGTATTTCTGCTTTACAACACAGCTTAAGGATTGCATTGTGGGAGTATAGAAATGAATAGAGATCTAACTTGAGTTGCGTGAATTGTCCCCCTACAAAAACTTAAGCTGGTTTTAATTGATCTCGTGTTCACTGATTGATCTTAGACCAATTGTTGTACTTGTTGGACAACTGGCTTTCCCAAAGAAGATTGATTTAAATTAGTTTCTTGATGGACATTTGGTTGCTCAATGAAATAACATTGGTATTGACAGTTGACTTATTGGACCAGTTTAGTGCTATTACCTTAGGCTTTCATTTTGGACTGAGGAGAATGCAATATAATTTCAATCTATAAACTTAAAGAAAGAAAAGTGGCTGATGATAAAGTTGAAGGCAAAATGTGTAAATATATTTGAAATTATAATGACATTTACCATGCAATACAGACTGAAGAAATGTCTTAGTTCAGGATTCAAAATTCCTGTAATTTTACAATTTTTTTCTTTTCCCATCTGCAAATAATCAGGCATTCACTGTGGGGTACTGGCAGTTAAAACTTTTCTGGCATTCTATTTGTATGTTATGTGATCTCAGATGCTCCATAACATTGTTTTCTTAATGAAATAAAATTCTTGGCATAGATCATTTCTCCTACGCAGTAGGAATCAGTTGCATCCAGTTTGGAATAGTAAGCAAATCTATCATATTAATTTTTTTTTTTTAAGAAAAGCATTTATGTGTATAGGAAGTGGGGTTTGTAGTTAGCATATTCCAGGAGAGTATAGTAAATACTAGAGAAGGCTGATCACATGTTTTCCTTTCTCCTTCTCCCCTTTCCCATCCAGACCAAATTATGTAACATAGTGCAATAAAACTGATGAAAAACTTGAGGTTTACATTCTTTTTTCCTAGCAGGCATTGTTTTCATATTGTTAGTCTGTTAAACTGTATAAAATAAACAGGTCACATCAGACATTTACTCTTTACATTCCTCAAAAATCAAGAGATTTCTATTAGTGCAACAGGAGGAATTAAAAATAAATATGTGTAAGTAACTGTCATTACTCTACACATAATTGTTTACTGCTTCAGCACTAAAACATTATTTGCTATGGTTAATTTGTATCCTTTTCTTGTTTTGTAAGGCATAATTGAATTTTGCATTCTTTTGGATACTTGCTTACTTAAGTGTTTGCTTTCATACTGGTTTTATAATGCCTATGTTGCATTCAGGTCCCTATCTCCCTTAGTGGTCACCGGCTTGCCTCCTGTGCCTTACCTGTTGCAGCCAGAATCTTGGTAATGCCTCTTGAGGTTGAGCAGTTATGATGGAAGCTGCCTTATGTTGACCTAATAATGTAGGTGTCTACGCTACCCAGTGACGTAGCTCACCAGTAACATTGACTTAATTTGTCTACCTCTGTAAGAGGTGTAGTGCATAATTCAACGTTGATGGGTTGACAGAGAGCCAGTATAGATGCAGCATAGTGTAAGTCGACTGAATTGGCCTCCAGAAAGTGTCCCACAATGCTTCACTCTGACCACTCTGGAGATTGTTTTCAGTTCTACTGTACAGAAACTATGAGCACAGGAAATAGCCCTTCCCTTCTTAAAGCCCTATTTCCTGTTTGGCCAGCATGTAGAACTCACTAGCCCAGGTGATCATGGTGACTCAGTGCTTCAAATGAGCTCCAGCCTGGAGTACACAGGATGTGGTGGATCTTATTGGTCTTTGAGGAGAACAGTCTGTGCAGGCATAGCCCTGATCCAACTGCAGAAAGGTAGACATCTATGAAAAGATAGTGTAGGGCATGGGGGAGATGGAATAGGTAGGGACATGCAACAATGCTACATGAAAATCAAAGAACTTTAGTGGGGATTTCAGAAGACAAGGGATGTGAATAGTCACTTTGGTGCTGCACCCATAGACATGCTGCTTCTACAATGAGTGGCATGCAATTCTTCGTGGTGATGCTACCATTGCCTGCAAACACAGCCTGGGTACCTCCCAGGAGTCTGAGTGCCAGGCCTCCTCAGTCAACAACAAGGAGAATATTCTAGGAAAGGATGAGGAAGAGGAGAATGGGAGGCAGGTGAGAAGTGGATCCATTCTCCCTGAGAGCCAGGAACTATATTTAACCCCAGAGCTCAGCTGGTTACAGGACATCATGGTGGCTGAGCATGGTGCCGAGGACAGCACTTCTGTTGAGTATGCAATTCCAAACAAACTGAAGGGGTTACATGTTATATTTTACGTTTAATCTGAAGAAAAAGTAAAGTGCAGTGGTAATTTGCTTCCCAATGGCTGCTCCAGCAACACAGAGTGTGCTCCCTGGAGAAGACTGTTTCTGTGCACAGGGATGGCTTGGGAATCCTTCTTAGAGATCTCTAGAAAATGTATGTGGAGGCACTATGCAATCCTTTCCAGAAGGATTCTAGGGAGGGCTGCCTTATTTCTTCCACCACAGTGGGACACTTTCCCATGCCGCTCCAGTGTTAAGTCTGCTAGTATCATTGTGGTACCCAGCATAGCAGTATAAGGACCAGGTCTGTACCTAGATGCTTGCAGTATCTATTCCCTTGCTGCTTCTGTTACCCTCAGGAGACTAATGTCACATTAGGTTACGTGGGGAAACAGTGGAAGTTTTCATTGCAAGTGCTCATACTGCAAACAATAGAGCATGTGATCCATCCCCAGTGGTGACTTCCAGGTCCCTCAGCCATGCTTTCCCTAACATGCTGGTGATTTGGTTGGCAGAGATGGGTGTTGACCTCAGATTCAGGAAGTCCAGGGTGACTATTACCAGCAGTGACAAGGGAAGAGGGTGTGAGCTTCCTGTGTTCTTTTGTGGTCACAAGTGCCCCCCCCCCAGCTGCTTAGGACAAAGATCACAATTTGCAAAGCTTAACCCTTCTTCCTGGTCTCAAAGCAATGTCCATGTTGCTTGGGGGGAGTGGACATTATTTATCTGCCTTCCTGTGCTCCTGACATGGGTTTCCCTTAATTTGCAGCACAAAGCCCATTGTCCATACCATTGGGCCATGCTCACCTTGGCTGGGACAGCCAACTGGTTCATTGGATAGCTAAGGATTCTGATTATGCTCTGACTTGCACCAGAGGGTAATAAGAGAGGTTTTTTTAAATAGCAGCCTTGCACTAAATTCAGGGTGTAACTGATAGTGATTGCCATGTACTTTGCATCCCTTACAGTGGAAAGCTTTAAAAACAACGAGTAGTCCTATAGCACCTTAGAGACTAACAAATATATATATATATAGTATCATGAGCTTTTGTGGGCAAAATCTACTCCTCGGGTGAGCTTGGCTTCAAGCACCTCCTCCACACCAGAGGAAAGGCTTTCACAGATTAGAAGACAAAAAAAAAAAAAAAAAGAGAACGTGATATGATATGTTCAGTGAGATAATGCTTCTGGGACAGCTGACATGGAGCTACGTGCCTAGAGGATTCCATTGTCTGAAAAACTGGACCTGGACCTGGAGAGCATCCCAGGAGCATGAGTGTGCCTCTCAGGATGAGGTGGTGTGGATTATGAAGAACCAGTCAGACATGTTGAGGCATCTTGTTGAGTTTCATGAAAAACAGCTTGAGGCTAGAGTCCTTTTGCAGTCCTTGTGGAACTACCTGTGGGGAACCTTTTTTGGGTTGGAGGCCCCTGACCCACAGAAAAATCAATCCTGAACCACACACAAGTGAGAAGCACAACCCTCCCTTCCCCCCACAAAAAACAAAACAAAACAAAAAATCCCTTCTCACTGATGTAGCCCTTGACTGAGGAGAAAGACATTCCCCACATTCTCCTCACACACCAGAGCCTAGGAGGACCGAGCCTAGTATATTTTGTGTGCTTCAGCCCTCTGGTGGAGCAGCAGAGGGACTGGAGTGCCAGCATGGGCTCCCCAATGCTGGGGGGCCCCCTGAACCTCGGGGACAGGTTCCAGGCAAGTTGGGGGCTGTGTCCGGCCCCTGGGCTGCTGTTCCCCACCCCTGCCTTAGATGTTCCAGGAGGTGGTGGTGGGGAAGTTCAGTAATGTTTCCACTCAACACAGGGAGACAGTACTAAGAACAAAAAGCAGCCATTCAAAGACATTTAATAAACAGGATCGCTGTGCTTTCACAGGCAAGTTGACTTGGTTTCTTCACTCCCAATGTTATCACATTGTCTGCCCAATGTTAAATTATTTTTCTAGTCCTTCAGTTTTTTTATATTTATGCAATAAAAGTATAAATGTTTCTAGAATGAAATGCTCTTCCAGTCATGAGGGTTGGTTTTTTGGGGGGGGGGGGGAGGGGAAGGGAGGGAAACCACTTTAATGGAGGATATTACACAGAAGGTATTACACTGATAAGCAGTGCACATTACTGTGACTCATTAGTAAAGTGGGTTTTCAACACCTCCCGGCAACATAGAGCTCCTTGCTAGGCTCTTCTTGCTGCTCAAAATTAGCTTGTGTGCCTATGTGGTTTCAAACCCCACCCCTGCAGAAGCTTCTCTCCCACTGTCTCACAGATATTACGATGCACACAGCATGCAGTGATAACAATGGGTATATTGTTCTCAATGAGGTCCTACCTAGAAAGCAAACCATACCTACTATGCTTTAAATGTCCAAAGACCCATTCCATCACCATTCTGCACTTACTCAGCTTATTGTTGAACTGCTCTTTACTAGTCTTCAGGTACCCAGTATATGGCTTCATGGGCTTTGGGAGCAAGAGGTAGCCTGGATTTCCCAGGATCACTACTGGCATTTCAACATTGTCAATGGTTATTTTGTGATCTGGAATGAAAGTTGCTGATTACAGCCTTTCTGAACAGAGCTGTGTTTCTAATAGCGAGTGTCATGCACCTTTCCTGACCATCCCATGTTGATGTTGGTGAAATGCCCCCCATTATCAACCAGCAAGCAACACCATTGAAAAGTATCCTTTGTGGTTTATAGATTCTTTAGCAAGGTGGCCTGGTGCTAAGCTAGGGATATGCATGCCATTTATTGCCCCACTGTAGTTAGGGAACCTCTCACAGCAAAACCATCCACCATGTCCTGCGCATTGCTCAGTCACTGCCCTTCTCAGCAGAAGTTGATTAATGGTCCTGCACACTTGGATCACAACAGGTCTCATGGTGGATTGACCAGCTCCTAATTGATTCCCCACTGACTAGTAGCAGTCTAGTGTTGAAAGCTTCCACAGAAGGATCACTACTCGTTTTTTCAGAAGAAGTCTCATTTTAGGGCTACTTTGCTTCACAGCTGGGGAAAACTCTGTACAAAGTTCCTGGAAAATGATCTTCATTTGAAAGTTCTGCAGCCACTTCTTGTCATCTCATAGCTGCATTATGATGTGCTTGCACCAGTCAGTGCTTGTCTCCTGGGATGAGTTGGGAACTGTTTCATTCTGTGGCTTGCAGCAGTGCTGCTTGAACGACATTGCAATGTTCTGTGCAACAGCTTCTGTCTCTGCTTGGAAAATACTACAGGGCAAGGTATGAGTTGTATGTAATTCTCATAGCAACAGTGCACAGCCGAGTGGATCCATGCTTCTCAGGATATGGCATGTGTGTGGTTAAGCCAGGCTTTTGAAAAAAGGCATAAGAAAGTATGACTTGTTTGCCATTGATATCATTGTAGGAAGGAAAGGAGGAAATGGCATCAAGGGAGGCCAAAGCTGTGTTCCTATTCCCCCGGGGACAATATTTTGGTTTCATGAGGCATTTCAAGCCCTTTCCCAACCCCCTGTGACTAGTAGCACTATAGGATAACTACCCAGAGTACAGTGCTTTGTGCATCAAGGTAAGTGCTGCTAGTGAGGATGCACTCTCCTGACACATTGAGCATGCCAAGGACATGCACCACTGACTTAATTACTATGGCAGCTGGATGTCGACTTAAATTAAGTCAATTTAATTTTGTAGTATAGACATGCCCTTGTAGAGTGAAATCAGAAGTAAAATATTCATATCTCTGTCACCATCTCAAGAGCACTCTTAGGGTACGTCTACGCTACTGCAGTAAATCGACCTAAGGTATACAATTCCAGATGTGTAAATAACATAGCTGGAGTTGACATATCTTAGGTTGATTTACTGCCATGTCTATAGCACACTGAGTTGATGGAAGACACTTTCCCATTGACTTACTTATTCTTCTCAACCAAGAGAGAGTCTGGAGAGTGATTGGGATCAACTGGAGAATGATCTGCAGTTGATTTGTCAGGACTTCAGTAGACCTGCTCAATTGACCTCCAATAAATTGATCTCTGGAGTGTTGATCCCAGCTGCCATGGAGATGCAGCGTGAGAGTGTAACCCAAAGTCCACTGATCTCAGTGGAAAGATCTTTATTACAATCAATGGGCTTCATATCCGTCTCCTACTCTCACTCTAACTTGGAACACCAGTTTTTTCCAGCAGATTTCCTGTTTTATTTGGACGTCTATCAGTTATGTTCTGCTTCTTTTGATGCACTTTGGTGTAAACCAAATTTACCTTATTAGTCATGGAGTTGTATAGACAAGGCACAGTACTATTTGTAGTAATGTGGCGAGGAGTTAATCTGCCACAATACCTATGTTGTAGAAAGTTTATTATTAGGGCTGTCAATTGATGTGCGTTAATGCCTGTGATTAACACTGGGAAGGCGTTAATGCTGTGCTGCCCCTTTGAAGTGCCAAGCATTAGGAGCCTGGGATCAGCTGGAGTCCCCAGATGACCCCGGGCTCTGTGCAGCGCTGCCCCTTTGAAGCGCTGGTCTGACACTTCAAAGGGGCAGCACAACCTGGAGCCGGGGATCAGCTGGAGTGCTCAACTGATCCTGGGATCTGCATTATGCTGCCCTTTGAAGCGCCATTACGGCGCTTCAAAGAAGCAGCGCTGCACAGAGCCCGGGGTCAGCTGGGGTCTCCAGCTGATCCTGGGCTCCTGCGGTGCTTCCCCTTTGAAATGCCACCGCAGCGTTTCAAAGGGGCAGTGCACACGATTAATTGTGACTAAATTTTTTAATAGCGCAATTAATCACAATTAATTTTTTTAATCACTTGATAGCCCTATTTATTATTAATTATGCTTTTTCTATTTGTGCCTAAAGTGCTAGGGGATGATTGTGCTAGGCACTGTACAAATAGTGTAGTTGGTCATCATAAGAACATAAGAACGGCCGTGCTGGGTCAGACCAAAGGTCCATCTAGCCCAGTATCCTGTCTGCCGACAGTGGCCAGCACCAGGTGCCCCAGAGAGAGTGGACCGAAGACAGTGATCAAGCGATTTGTCTCCTGCCATCCTCTCCAGCCTCTGACAAACAGAGGCCAAGGACACCATTTTATCCCTGGCTAATAGCCTTTATGGACCTAACCTCCATGAAATTATCTAGCTTCTCTTTAAACTCTGTTATAGTCCTAGCCTTCACAGCCTCCTCTGGCAAGGAGTTCCACAGGTTGACTACATGCTGTGTGAAGAAGAACTTTCTTTTATTAGTTTTAAACCTGCTACCCATTAATTTCATTTGGTGTCCTCTAGTTCTTCTATTTAGGAACTAATAAATAACTTTTCTTTATCGGCCCTTCCACACCACTCATGATTTTATATACCTCTATCATATCCCCTCAGTCTCCTCTTTTCTAAACTGAAAAGTCCCAGTCACTTTAACCTCTCCTCATATGGGACCCGTTCCAAACCCCTAATCATTTTAGTTGCCCTTTCTGAACCCTTTCCAAGGCCAAAATATCTTTTTGAGGTGAGGAGACCACATCTGTACACAGTATTCAAGATGTGGGCGTACATAGTTTTATACAGGGGCAGTAAGATATTCTGGGTCTTATTTTCTATCCCTTTCTTAATAATTCCTAGCATCCTATTTGCCTTTTGACCGCCGCTGCACACTGTGTGGAAGTTTTCAGAGAACTGTCCACGATAACTCCAAGATCTCTTTCCTGATTTGTCGTAGCTAAATTAGCCCCCATCATACTGTACGTATAGTTGGGGTTATTTTTCCGATGTGCATTACTTTACACTTATCCACATTAAATTTCATTTGCCATTTTGTTGCCCAATCACTCAGTTTGGTGAGATCTTCTTGGAGTCCCTCACAGTCTGCTTCTGTCTTGACTATCCTAAACAGTTTGGTATCATCTGCAAACTTTACCACCTCACTGCTTACCCCTTTCTCCAGATCATTTATGAATAAGTTGAACAGGATTGGTCCTAGGACTGACCCTTGGGGACACCACTAGTTACCCTCTCCATTCTGAAAATTTACCATTTATTCCTACCCTTTGTTTCCTGTCTTTTAACCAGTTCTCAATCCAAGAAAGGACCTTCCTCTTATCCCATGGCCATGTAATTTACACAAGAGCCTTTGGTGAGGGACCTTGTCAAAGGCTTTCTGAAAATCTAAGTATACTATATCTACTGGATCCCCTTGTCCGCATGTTTGTTAACCCTTCAAAGAACTCTAATAGATTAGTAAGACAGGATTTCCTTTACAGAAACCATGTTGACTTTTGTCCAACAAATTATGTTCTTCTACATGCTTCACAATTTTATTCTTTACTATTGTTTCACTAATTTGCCCGGTACTGAAGTTAGACTTACCGGTCTGTAATTGCCCGGATCGCCTCTAGAGCCCTTTTTAAATATTGGTGTCACGTTGGCTACCTTCCAGTCATTAGGTACGGAAGCCGATTTAAGGGATAGGTTACAAACCACAGATAATAGTTCAGCAATTTCCCATTTGAGTTCTTTTTAGAACCCTTGGATGAATGCCATCCGGTCCCGGAGATTTGTTAACATTAAGTTTTTCTATTTGTTCCAAAACCTCCTCTAATGACACTTCAATCTGGGACAGTTCCTCAGATTCATCACTCCACAAAGGACGGTGCAGATTTGGGAATCTCCCAACGTCCTCAGCCGTGAAGACTGAAGCAAAGAAATCATTTAGTTTCTCCGCAATGGCTTTATCGCCCTTGATTGCGCTTTTATAGTTTGATCATCTAGGGGACCCACAGGTTTTTAGCAGGCTTCCTGCTTCTAATGTACTTAAAAACATTTTGTTATTTCTTTTGAGTTTTTGGCTAGCTGTTCCTCAAAATCTTTTTTGCTTTTCTTATTACATTTTTACACTTGATTTGACAGTGTTTATGTTCCTTTCTATTTATCTCACTAGGATTGACTTCCACTTCTTAAAAGATGCCTTTTGTCCTCACTGCTTCTTTTACATGGTGGTTAAGCCACGTGACTCTTTTTAGGTCTCTTGCTATGTTTTTTAATTTGGGGTATACATTTAAGTTGGGCTCTATTATGGTGTCTTAAAAGTTTCCATGCAGCTTGCAGGGATTTGGCTCTAGTCACTGTGCCTTTTAATTTCTGTTTAACTAACCTCCTCATTTTTGTGTAATTCCCTTTTGAAATTAAATGCCAGGGTGCTGGTCTGCTGAGGTGTTCTTCCCACCACAGGAATGTTGAATGTTATTATATTATGGTCACTATTCCCAAGCGATCCTGTAACGGTTATTTCCTGGACCTGATCCTGCGCTCCACTCAGGACTAAATCGAGAATTGCCTCTCCCCTTGTGGGTTCCTGCACGAGCTGCTCCAAGAAGCAGTCATTTAAGCCATTGAGAAATTTTATCTCCGCTTCTCTTCCTGAGGTGACATGTATCCAGTCAATATGGGGGTAATTAAAATCCCCCATTATTATAGAGTTCTTTATTTTGGTAGCCTCTCTAATCTCCTCAGCATTTCAATGTCAGTATCGCTGTCCTGGTCAGGTGGTCGGTAATATATCCCTACTGCTAATTTCTTATTATTGGAGCATGGAATTACTATCCATAGCGATTCTATTGAACATGTTGATTCACTTAATATTTTTATTTTATTTGATTCTACATTATCTTTCACATACAGTGCCACTCCGCCACCCACCCGGCCTGCTCTATCCTTTCGATATATTTTATATCCCGCTATGATTGTGTCCCACAGATTTTCCTCATTCCACCAGGTTTCAGTGATGCCTATTATGTCAATCTCCTCATTTAATACTAGGTACTCTAGTTCACCCATCTTATTAGTCAGACTCCTAGCATTTGTGTAGAAGCACTTTAAAAATTTGCCACTGCTTATTTGTCTGCCCTTCGCTGGTGCATTGGATTCCTTTGTACGCGGTTGTTTGTCTGCTCTGGCCCATGGTTTGCCCTCTCCCCTCCTCTCTTTCTGACTACAGCTTCGAGAATCTCTATCAATGGATTCTCCTCTAAGAGAAGTCTCCTCCGATTTACGTGCATCTCCGCACCAATCGGCTTTCCCCATCTCTTAGTTTAAAAACTGCTCTACGGCCTTTTAATGTTTAGTGCCAGCAGTCTGGTTCCACTGGTTTAGGTGGAGCCCATCCTTCCTGTATAGGCTCCCCCTCTCCCAAAAGTGTCCCCAGTTCCTAATAAATCCAGACCCCTCTTCCCTACACCATCGTCTCATCCACGCATTGAGACTCTGAAGCTCTGCCTGCCTACCTGGCCCTGCGCGTGGAACTGGAAGCATTTCCAAGAATGCCACCATAGAGGTCCTGGATTTCAATCTCTTTCCTAGCAGCCTAAATTTGGCCTCCAGGACATCTCTCCTACCCTTCCCTACGTCATTGGTACCTACATGTACCACGACCACCGGCTCCTCCCCAGCACTACACATAAGTCTATCTAGATGCCTCGAGAGAGCCGCAACCTTGCACCAGGCAGGCAAGTGACCATACGTTCTCCGGTCATCACAAACCCAACTATCTATGTTTCTAACAATCGAATCACCCACTACTAACACCTGCCTCTTCCTAACAACTGGCATTCCTCCCCTCAGAGGTATCCTCAGTGCAGAGGATACCGCAACATCCTCTGGGAGGAGGGTCCCAACTACGGATGGTTTCCTCTGCTCCCATTGAATGCTCTGTTCCCTTGAGACTTTCATCCTCCTTAAGAGCACTGGGGCTCTCAGACTGGAGGTGGGACAGTACTACAGTGTCCCGGAAAGTCTCATCAACATATCTCTACCTCCCTTAGCTCCTCCAGTTCAGCCACCCTGGCCTCCAAAGCCCGAACTCGGTCTCTGAGGGTCAGGAGCTCCTGCAACGGGTGCACACATACACCACCCGCCCACAGGGCAGGTAATCATACATGTTACACTGACGCAATAAACAGGATAGCCCCCACTCTGCTTCTGGGCTTCTGTCTCCATTTTTCTAATGAATAAGTTTACGTATAAACTGGGATTCTTTTAAACCTCTGGAGTATAGATTATTATAAGAGTTATGTTTTAAAGAAGGTCAGAAGTCACTAGTGCCCTCTAACCTCCCCCTCCAAACTCCCTCTGCAAACTCCCTGTTAGCTGTTCCTGTTCGCAAGCTCCCTGGTCGCTGAGTCACAGGCTTATATAGCTGTGGTAGCCCCTCCCCCTGACTGAGGCTCAGCCAATTAACAGAGGCTTCTAGATTTCAAACCTTTCAGAAGCTCCTTCAAACAAACAAACAAACAAACACAAGCTCAGCACACAGCAAATAACTCCCCCCCCACACAAACACACACTCCAGACAGCCACTTACCACAAGGGTCCCGTTTTTACTCCTCTTTTACCTGGAGAACTCCCTCTCCAAACTCCCTGTTAGCTGTTCCTGTTCGCAAGCTCCATCCATGATGGAAGAGCTTACTGAACACAGAGATAAGATAGACACAGGGTGTGGGGAAAATGATACAACACACAACATTTAGTGAAAGCTTTCCTCCTACAACCCTGCATCTGCTCTCCTTTTCAATTTCCTATACTGCCTTTCAGTTTCCTCTTGATTCTATGTAGGTGTTGTACTTCTTAATTTGACAAGGCAAAGACCACTCATCTGTATGTCAATACAACCTGGTGGGTTGTTGGCTGTGTTAATATTGCATGTTAGCAACAAGGCCATTCCTCTTGCATTCCCAGTTTTCCATTTCTCATATTTTTTGACAATCCCACATTTTGTAAGAATACCAGTCTTTCTGAAATATTTCTTGTGCACTAAGCCCTGATGACACATTTTATTATTGTAATTATGCAAATGCACAGCATCTATTAGGCGGCATGGGCAGGACCAATGACAGGGGAGGGAGGGGCAAAGAGGGAGGTTGCCCCAGGGCCTGGCAATTGAAAGGGGTCCAGGACTTCCGGTCGCCTCCTCTGCAGCAGCGGCAGAGGCTGGAGCCCTTGCCCTTTACATCGACGCAGAAGTGCCATGCCACATGCTCCGTGCATCTTTGAGGGCTGCGGGGAGGTGCGCTGCACTCTTGGTAAGGTGGAGGGCTGGCTGCCCACAGGCCTGCCCCTTCCACCTGAGCCCCTGTCCCTTCCAGGTACAGCAGAGCCACCTCCACTCCCAGCTTGCCCAGGGCCCACAGAGGCTGTCAGTCTCCCTGCAAAACATACTTCACAACTAATTCCTCACATAGAATAAAAGGATGGAGATTGGGAGCTGTTGCATTCCTGTAATATCTGAATTTACCTAGTTTGGAAATGACTTAGGAAAATGTTATTTTCTTTGTTTCTTTTAAAAGACTATTTCAATTGTTGTGTATAATATCTGGAATAAGATCTAGCATTTAAATTGCATCTTATTAATATACTGGGGAATAAGGTTATAATGCCATAGCTCATACATTATGATTTTACTATGCTCCAGATGCCTGGATCAAAGGTTAAATAAATTCTAGTTTGAGAAAAAAGGGAGAAAAAATATGTGTAACTGTCCCATCTCATATATTAAAAGACCGTAAGAAAAGGTCTTTTAATTTTCTATAGTCGCCAGCATATAAATATGGGGCTCTGCTTTTTTTATAACATTGATTACAAGAGAAATCTCCCTACATTTTTGTGGATTTAATGGATTTCCTTGAAGAGGAGAGGGTAGTAGTTTTTCTTAATCAAGCATCTGCAGCACAGATCTAGTGAAGTAGTTTTCAAACTTTTCCATACTGTGACCCAATGTTATAGCAGAAAAAAGTTTGGGGACACCTCCCCCCCCACACTTCTCTACAGTTATTGAATAGGGAGGCTGGTTCCAACCCCTGAAACTTGATTGTGATTCTCTAACTTGAGAACCCAAGATCTAGTGTGTAGTAACTGACTAAAGAGTCTGCTTCAGATTAAACTTTGTGTGTTTATATAACTTAGTCACAGAATTTTGATTTCACCTTATTCTATTCTTTCATATAATTTAATTTATACATACGCATACTAAGTTATCTTCACAGATTGTTTGGCATAGAGGGTGGGAAAGGTTGGTGACATAGTAGAAGCAGAAGGCTATGCTGGGAGTTTGACCAATCCAGCCTAGGGAGTGAGTGTGAAGTTAATGGCAATTTTATCAGAATCTGCTTTTATATACATTAAACTTTCAGTCCTTGTGGTTACAAAGAAAACACTGCAAACAGAAATCCAGCATAAACTGATGCAGTGCGGCTTCCCTAACTGTGCAGACTGACTGCCTCAGCTCACACTGATGCTTAGAGACTTGCCAAGGCTGTCCCAGAATGAGATTTGTGACCAGTCTTTTCAGTTTTCACTACTGCTATTCAGAATCTGAGGAGCATTGAAACAGAGATGAATCAAGCTGCTTTCTCATTGCTGCTGCATGGAAAGGCTGATAGCAGCATTGTCAGGCTCTGGAGATACTCATTAGGATGGAAAACAAGGCTGGGTGAGATATAAAGTAGTGCCATTCCTTCTCTGCATCTTTGTAGCAGCCAAGAAGGCGGCTTTGTGGTGAGGGGAGTTTATTTTGACAGACCAAGGTCTTCAAATTTCAACACACCTACTAGTTGGAGGGTGGTGTGAAAGTTAAGCCCCAAAGTATGGCAGAGAGACAACACCTCTAATTGTGGGATTTCACAAATATCTGTTTTAGCTTCAGGTACATATCACATTTTTTTCTCCAGAGATTAAGGGGATTTCTGACAGCCTCCAAGACCATCAGCAGTGGGTGAGAAGCTAATTCCACCCACCGACCTTGGATAGTTCTGCCTCAGACATCTCAAATTCTAAGAAGCACTTGTGGCTTTGATCTCCATTTACCAAACTGTGGACAGTGGAGAACTTGCTGGTCTGGCTGGTCATAGAGGCTATGTCTACACTGCGGGCTTTTGTGGAAGAGGAAATGTAAATGGAGTGCTCATTTGCATATCTCACACTCTCATTTGCATATCTTCTTCCGATCCTTTTTGCGGAAGAGGTTTTTGTGATAAAAAGCCCTGTGTTGGAAAAAAACCCTTTTGCGCAAGAGCCCTTATTCCTCAAAAAATGAGGTTTACAGGCAAGAAGATATGCAAATGAGAGTGCAAGATATGCAAATGAGTGCTTCATTTGCATTTCCTCTTCCACAAAAAACCCGTAGTGTAGATGTAGCCTAGAGTGCTGGCTTCTCTTTGTGATGATGATCAGCTACTACGGTGGTACAAATAAACTGGTTCATGTCAATTTGCTGCAATCTTCTCTATTCTTAAATATGATTAAGAAGCCTAAATAATTGTCTTAGATTTGGTGTAGTGAGTGTGGCATGAGAGAGGCTGGTGATTGCCTTTCCCAGATTTTCCTCTATATATCAAGAATTGTTCCATTTAGAGGACATAAGCCAAAAAAGATAAAATGGGCTATGTGGGGACATATCCCTTCCTTTTTTCTTTTCTCTTCAAGCATCTGAAGAAGTGAGTTGTATCTCACAAAAGTTCATACCCTAATAAATTTGTTAGTCTTTAAAGTGCCACTGGACTCCTTGGGGGGTTTTTTTGTTTTTGGTTTTTTTGTTTTTTGAAGCAGAAGGAAACAATTAACATCCTAAATACTTTGATCAAATAATGGAAAAGTGAGGAGAGATGCCCAAGGAACAATCTCCTATTAAACTGCTGTTCACAATATAGAAGAAGTTTGAAGTTCCCTGATCCAATATAATAAAATAGGGTCCTGGAACATCATTTTGGTGCCTTCATAGTTTGCAGACTCTGAAAATCAATAACTAAATCAATCACATATTCCTTTTTTCAAAGTATTTAATCAATTGTGGGAAAATACTCAATGCAGCTAAAAGCTTGTGCCCCTTAACTTCTGGGCTTTTTGAGAAAAGCTTATGCTGTACTCTTAGGCTACGTCTAGACTGCAGAGCTTTTCCGGGATACTGGAAGTATCCCAGAAAAGCTCTGCCGCATCCAAGGAACATGTCTGCTTTTCTGAATTTTTTTTTTGGAAAAGCAGACGCGTTTTGTTGGCATCCCTGTAAACCTTGTTTTACAAGGAAGAAGGGATGTTCCGAAAGAGAGTTTTCTTCCGACATTTGGCCCCATGTAGATGTGCCAAATGTTGGAAAAGTCTCTTTTGGAAGAAAAGCGGAAAAAGATATGCAAATTGCGGTTCACAATTTGCTTATCTTTTTCCGACTTTTCTTTGTAGTGTAGAGACAGCCTTACTCTCTTCCCCATCTATCAGATAAACAGACTGGCTGTGTCTAGACTGGCATGATTTTGCGCAAATTCTTTTAACGGAAAAGTTTTTCCGTTAAAAGTATTTGCGCAAGAGAGCGTCTATACTGGCATGTGCCTGTGCGCAAAAGATTTGCTTTTGTGCAAAAGCATCTGTGCCCAGTATAGATGCTCTCTTGCGCAAAAAAACTCGATGGCCATTTTAGCCATCGGGCTTTCTTGCGCAAGAAATTAACGTTCCTGTCTACATTGGCCCTCTTGCGCAAGTATTCTTGCGCAAGAGGGCTTATGCCTGAGCAGGAGCATCAAAGTATTTGCGCAAGAAGCACTGATTTTGTACATTACAAAGTCAGTGTTCTTGCACAAATTCTCGAGGCCAGTGTAGACAGGCGGCAAGTTTTTTCGCAAAAGCGGCCACTTTTGCGCAAAATCTTGCCAGTCTAGATGCACCCACTGTGTGTTTGAATGACTTCTACAAATTATACCTAGTGTTTACAATAATCTTACACATTTTCATAATTATGTTTCAGAGTAAATCGAAACGTTCCTTTGTCTGAATTTTGAACATTTATGGATGAGGAAAACAGCAACCTCATATTTAGTCAGCAGAAGACTATAGGTATCTTTAATCCTTTTTAAGAAATAGAAAACTCTATACAAAGAAAATTAATATTTGCCTACAAATAATCCAGAGCAGATGAATTAGGGAGTGACCAGTCACAGACTTTACTCCACTGGATCCTGTCCCTAAATCTTCCAGATTTTTCTTCTTTGTTATCGGAAGCATTTTTTACTTACAAATGTAAACACACCCACATGTTATGTTAGAAGAGAAAGGAATATGGCAGGGAAAGTGTTTCTAAAGAAATATAAAAAAAACCAGTATAGCAATTTCATCTTTTAGAGTCTACGTATCAGGGCAGCCTGTCATGGAGTGTTGGGGGGTCCCTGACCCTGCACCCCCATTCACAGCCAGATGTGACTCTCAGCCAGCAGGTAGAACAGAAGTTTTATTGGTTCACATTGACACAGCATAGCATAGGATCGTTGTTAGCACAGGTACCAAGAGCAGACAGCATTATTAATCTTGGGGAGAAGGGGTCCCAGATCCAGAAACAATAGTAAAGAATAAAATTGTCAGGCACGTAGAAGAACATAATTTGTTGGACAAAAGTCAACATGGTTTCTGTAAAGGGAAATCATGTCTTACTAATCTATTAGAGTTCTTTGAAGGGGTTAACAAACATGCAGACAAGGGGGATCCAGTAGATATAGTATACTTAGATTTTCTGAAAGCCTTTGACAAGGTCCCTCACCAAAGGCTCTTGTGTAAATTACATTGTCATGTGATAAGAGGGAAGGTCCTTTCATGGATTGAGAACTGGTTAAAAGACAGGAAACAAAGGGTAGGAATAAATGGTAAATTTTCAGAATGGAGAGGGGTAACTAGTGGTATCCCCCAAGGGTCAGTCCTGGGACCAATCCTGTTCAACTTATTCATAAATGATCTGGAGAAAGGGGTAAACAGTGAGGTGGTAAAGTTTGCGGATGATACTAAACTGTTTAAGATAATCAAGACAGAAGCAGACTGTGAAGAACTTCAAAAAGATCTCACCAAACTGAGTGATTGGGCAACAAAATGGCAAATGAAATTTAATGTGGATAAGTGTAAAGTAATGCACGTTGGAAAAAATAACCCCAACTATACATACAGTATGATGGGGGCTAATTTGGCTACGACAAATCAGGAAAGAGATCTTGGAGTTATCGTGGATAGTTCTCTGAAAACTTCCACACAGTGTGCAGCAGTGGTCAAAAAGGCAAATAGGATGCTAGGAATTATTAAGAAAGGGATAGAAAATAAGACACAGAATATCTTACTGCCCCTGTATAAAACTATAAAACTTGAATACTGTGTACAGATGTGGTCTCCTCACCTCAAAAAAGATATTTTGGCTTTAGAAAAGGTTCAGAAAAGGGCAACTAAAATGATTAGGGGTTTGGAACGGGTCCCATATGAAGAGAGGCTAAAGCGACTGGGACTTTTCAGTTTAGAAAAGAGGAGACTGAGGGGGGATATGATAGAGGTATATAAAATCATGAGTGGTGTGGAGAGGGTGAATAAAGAAGAGTTATTTATTAGTTCCCATAATAGAAGAACTAGAGGATACCAACTGAAATTAATGGGTAGCAGGATTAAAACTAATAAAAGAAAGTTCTTCTTCACACAGCACGTAGTCAACCTATGGAACTCCTTGCCCGAGGAGGCTGTGAAGGCTAGGACTATAACAGAGTTTAAAGAGAAGCTAGATAATTTCATGGAGGTTAGGTCCATAAAAGGCTATTAGCCAGGGGATAGAAATGGTGTCCCTGGCCTCTGTTTGTCAGAGGCTGGAGATGGATGGCACGAAACAAATCGCTTGATCATTGTCTTCGGTCCACCCCCTCTGGGGCACCTGGCGCTGGCCCCTGTCGGCGGATAGGTTACTGGGCTAGATGGACCTTTGGTCTGACCCAGTATGGCCATTCTTATGTTCTTCTCCCCCCCTTTCCTGCTCTAAGCCCTTTCTCTCATCCTAGCCCAGATGAGACTGACTCTTCCCACAGGCCCTACCCTGCAGCCTGGAGTCAGCCCTGCCTCTCCTTTGTCTCCCTTCCCAGGCAGGAATCTGGCCCTCAGGTGTCTGGGCCCAATACACATCTGTAGTGAGTCATCAGGAATCACACACAAAACATACAGCAAAGAGCGAACCTAGGATTATAAAAGTAGACAGCACCCCCTCTATGTCACACAGCCCCTCTGGTATAACCCCATCCATGTTGACAAGCTGCATCAGTTAAGTCTGAATCTGTATCTGGCAATTTACCCTGGTAACATATTTGGCTTAGCTGCACCTTTGCAACTCAGTGTTGCTCTAGTGCAGTGATCCCCAAACTTTTTACTTTGCTTACTTTATGCCCTCCTGCCCCCACTGGTGTCTGTGTCACACCTCTCCTGGAGCTGGGAGCAGGACCATGGCTCAGGAATGGGGGGAGATATCGACAGGAATAAGAGGGGGCAGAGACTGGTGCTACTGCTGGGGGTGGGGGCAGAACTGGGAGTGGAGCGTTGGGCAGGGACAGAGGTCAGCAGTTGGGGCCCTAGGTGTGGGGCTGGCAGCAGGGGCACTGAGTGTGGAGCCAGGGCCAAGACAGAGCTGGTGACACTCTGTCCCCTGCCCCTGTGAGGGCTGGCTTGGGCTCCAGCTCCGCACCCCTGAATGTCCCTCCACACCTCCACTAGGGGGCATGCCCCACAGTTTGGTGACCTTTGCTTTAGTACATGGAGTCTACAGTAGGAGTTTACGGTGTTATAGCTATATGAGCGCAAACTTCCCAGGCATTGCTCCAACTTGACATGCTGGATGGAGTATGTCGCTCACAAACAATAGCTCTGATCCCTTTCAGTCCGGGCATATGTTAACAACACCTTCTTGCTTCTGCCATGTATTACCGCTAGATCAGTAGTGGGTATAATACATGTTCATACAAATCTACTGACATATTTACCTACTAGCAAGTCTGCAGAAAACCTTCTGCCTATTTATATTTTCTCTTTGGATGTTATGTTCTGAAGCCCTTGTACTTGTTTAACACACATCTAGAAATTGCTGCCCTTTTACCCTAAATCTACTCCCTCCCACGATGATCTAGTTACTGTCCCTTATGCTGTCACTCCTGTAGAAGGTCATCTTCAGATAAGAGGGCAGCAGTCATACAGTTAATTTCTCTCTTCCATCCAGCAAAGCCCCTTTTGAGACAGCTAGGCAGCCTAGTTTTTCTCTCATGAATGTACTGTTATAGCAACAGCTGAGTGGTAGGGAAGACTTTCAGACCAGATATGAGCCCTGAATTTTCAGAAAGTTTGGATCTGAACATTGTGTCTTAGATCCAACGGTCTCAGATTTAATGGGGAGAATTCAGGAAATCACAAGGCAGTGTTCTTATCACCTTGCCACAGATAAAGGTTGTTGCTCATTAAGATCCATGTTAATATAAACCTTAACACCAGATGCTGCCATAGAATGAAGTTGTTAATGGCTGCGCTTTAAGGCAGTTGATCAGCTATGGCATCTTGTAGCAATCTTAGCTCTGGACAAGTGTTCTGAACACAGGATAATTTTTCTCAGTGCAACATTGCTATCTAGTGGACAGCAGTGATTCCAGTGATACTGTGATGATAGTGGGTTGTGGTTTCTTTTTTGTGATAATGAAATGCTACAGAATTACAAGAGGGTACCACATTTTTTTTCATTGGATACTCTTTATTGGTCTTCCTCCATTTGTGCCTGATTTCAAAGAATTCTCCAGAACTGAGGTTCAGTAAAAGGGAAAATCTATGGCTAATTTTTTTAAATTGGTTTTTATTACAGTTTTTAAAGTAATTTTTGGTTCTCCTAGAATATGTTTAGAGAAAATGTTTAATTTGATGCAAGTTTTTTTTTTCATTTAGAAATACTACAGCAGCAAAAACCTCCTTGTAACCTCAGTATGACGTATGTGTTATGAGACTGTGAATATATTCTAAGTGTTAGTTAAGAATATTATAATTTTCTGTAATACAGCAGTGCTCCTGGGGACCCTCTGCGCAAGGCCAGTGGTGGGTATTCTATGGCCCAGGGGTGCATGCAGCCCATCAGGGTTCTACATGTGGCCCATGCAATTCCCCCTCCGCCCTCCTCCCACACGCTGAGGTCCCTGCACTTACCTACTTCTCACTTTCTCTCCCAAAACTTCTGGAGTGCTATGAATTAGCCAATTCACAGCACTCCCGAAATGCTGGGAGGAAGGGGGAGTAGAAGGGATCAGGCCTGCTCCTGTGAGGAGTCAAGGAAGAGGCCTGGTGGGGGTTTGAAGGAAAGAGTTGAGTGGGGGAAGGGCCTGCAGCAGAGGGGCGGGTCGAACAGCTCCTGGCAAAATGAGAAGTAACATGAAGTAACATGCATTTAAAGCCAGGGCACCTGTGAAGTGCAAAGGGGAGCCAACAGACTTGCTGTGCCCCAGGGAGGGGGCGAGACCTGGGGCAGAACGGGTAGAGCTGTGGGCAGCTGGCCCTCAGCACTGCCTGGAGCATGCCATGTCATGCCTCCCCGGAAGCCCTCCGAATCGTCCGGAGCACATCATACAGTACTCTGGTGGCAATTTAAAGGGCCTGAGGCTAGGGCTGTTGCTGTAGTAGCAGTAGCAGGGTGCTCTGGGCCCTTTTCAGTCACCAACTGCTCCCTTTCTCCTCCCCATGGGTGGGCCTGGAGGTGCATGGTGATTATACACAACATTGTGAGAGTCATGCGTTCCCTCTGCATATTTATGTTACTTTTGCTGGCAATGTTATTTGCCCCTAATAATAGGTCGCTTTATGCTGAAAAGGCATGATAAAGGAGAATAAAACGCAATGTATTTAATCTTATTCTTGGGATAAGGGTGAGTGCACATGCCAAATTTCAATCTTGTGACCCATTAAGATGGAGGGCCATTTGTGCAGCCCACTCACAAGCTGTGGTTGTTCATCACTGCCCTAAAGAGTAAATAGAAAAGACAGTCATGATGTGAGAGGGGAAATGGAGGCACAAAGATGCTGTGACTTGGCCATCATCATGCAGCAAATCGGCAGAGCCAAGAAATAGAATGCAAGTCTCCTGACACCCAGCCCATTGCCCTACTCACTTAATTATGCACCTTTCTACTTTGAGATGTCATTATAGTGCAAGCCTCAGTTCGAAATTTCATAATTCAGGAATGACTACGATCTCTCTCAGCTGATGTGGAAAAGAGAGAGTGATAGTGGTGTCTGCTGTATATTTCCCACTCTACTCTCTCATATGCATGCACATACTCTTAACTTTGCAGAGGCTTTCTAGGGGCTGTCCTGGAGAGATCTGGCTCAGCTTCTTTTGGGGGGCAGGATCTCCCCAGGTATAGATATTATCTGTGTCTAATTCAGTATGCTTCATTAACCATGCAATGCTCTCAGATGGTGACTTTGTCCTTGGTGATTGCTGACTTGGGTCTTATTAGTCCCATTCACCCTTAGGAAAGATGGGAGAGGCAGAGGGGTTCTTTTGGGAATCCTCAGGGTACAGAAGTTTGGGAAGCTGAACTCTCTGCAGCTTTATAATTCCTGTATCCCCTTTGTAGATCAACCTCATGTTGTTTCCTGATCTCCAGGGGGAGGGAGGGAGTAGGAACTCCTAGTTCTTTCTCTTCCCCTCTGCAAGAATTTAGGTCCAACACATTTCCCAGAATATGCCCCTCCTTTTTATATACTGTTTCACATGGAAAAAGGGCACAGCTTGGAAAAAAACCAGAAGTAGAAACTTAAGGGAAACAAAAAAACAAATTGGAGAGTGAAAGTGGAAAGACTTGGGCTGTTGAATTTATCCCTGAATTTCCACATGTCCCCAGGTGCCTCCCACCTAGCATTACACAAGCTTTCCCTTCTTCTCTTTCTCTTTCTCCATTGAGCACTTCATAACACACCCAACAACACACTGTGAGTGAAACAGCATTAGGTCTGATTTCAAGCTTGCTCCCTCTGGGGTAAATTAGGAGTGGCTTCAGTGGAATTACACTAGCTGTAATACCAGCATCAGTTAGATCAGAATGATGCAGCCTGTGTTCCCTGTAATTTTTAAATGGTGCTTCTATGCATTTTTTTTCTGCAGTGCAATTGTAGTGTCAGGCATGTTGAGATTTAATCAAAAAGTCTAAAAGCTGGGCAATTCTTTTAAATAAGAGTTGAAGTTCACTTGAGAAACCAATTTCTCAGTTCTCTTTCCATCAGACTCTTGGAAAAAAATGGAGCAGTCTCAAACTTCTATTTTACTTATGGTAGCATTAGCAGCAACATAAATACATGCATTTTTTCAGCTTTTGGAGAAGGACTGAAATGTGACCCTTTTAAACCAGGATCCTAAAACAGACTAGGTTTCATATTGTTTTCTCTTAATAGCTTTCCAAGCAACTACTAAGTGAAACTACTGCATGTTCATCCTAGTGTAATCTGAGGCTCACTGGGTAAAATAACATTAGTCTGTGCTACTTAAACACACTCTGGAAGGCTTAAGAAGGAGAGGAAGGAAAATATTTGAGGAGATCAACTGGATGTGGTCGAATACAAGTAACGTCACCTGAGAAGGATTAGAGCTTGCCAAAGCTTGACCTGAATGAGAGACCTCCATTTAGGACTTGTGTTCCTACCAGATCAGCTGCGCTGCTGGTAGTTTTTTCATGGGCAGTTTTCTACCAGCAATCAAACAATGAAAGGGTCCAGTGATTTGCTTGGCTTCAGTGTCTCAGCTGCAGTAAAGTTAAAAAAATCCCAGTTTAACATTCCTCCTTATTAGCTGCAGCTGGCTTTTTCTAATTACAAAAGTCTTAACATTTTTTCATCTACACTCTGTGGCTTTTATCCTGACTTAGAGCTCAGTGTGTGCTCTCTAACTGATCAAGCACTACACGTGTAGTTCATATGTTTAGCTTTGAATCGCTTCAGAAAATACTTGTATGAGCAGTTTACACTTTAAAACTCCACTTTAGGGTCCAACTGAAAATATAGCGTATAGTGACTACTTAGAATAGTGCAGTATCAATGGTCATCTTTTTTTTTTTCTGTGATCTAGCTATTAGTGTGTGGTCCCTATAAAGATGCTAACTTCTTTCTATAGATCTTGCACTTCTAGGGTGCCTCTACACTGCACTGTAACTTGAAATAAGAACTATGCAATTTGCATATCTTTTTTCAATGCTATTTTGAAATAGCTTATTTTGTCATTTGGCGCTGTCTACACAGAGCCAAATTTCAAAATAAAGCACTATTCCAAAATGTCCCTTATTCCTCATAGAATGAGGTTTACAGGGACGTTGGAATAGCAAGCCCGAAATAACAGGCTTGCGGTTAAGACATGGGATAGCTATTTCAGGATACTCTGGTATCCCGAAATAGTGTTGCAGTGTAGACGTACCCCTAGAGTGCCTACTACTGGAGGATCTCAAAGTTTTTATCCTGTACCTCTATATCCAAAGATGGAAGCTGAGGCTCAGGATGGTAAAAGCTTGATTATTTCCCCCCCCACAGATGCTGAGGAATGGGAACTGCAGGTGCTCAGTACCTCTGAAAAATCAAGTTGCTAGTGTCACTTACTAGAGTAGGTAAAAAATGGGATTTTAGGGTATGTCTAGACTACATGCCTCTGGCGACAGAGGCATGTAGATTAGGCTACCCGGCATAGGAAAATGAAGCGGCAATTTAAATAATCGCCGCTTCATTTAAATTTAAATGGCTGCCACGCTGAGCCGATCAGCTGTTTGTCGGTTCAGTGTGCTAGTCTGGACGCTCCGCGGTCGACATCAAAGGCATTTGTCGACCTCCCAGGTATGCCCCCTGGGATGAGGTTTACCTGGGAGGTCGACAAATGCCTTTGATGTCGACTGCGGAGCGTCCAGACTACCGCGCTGAGCTGACAAACTGCTGATCGGCTCAGCGTGGCAGCCATTTAAATTTAAATGAAGCGGCGATTATTTAAATCGCCGCTTCATTTTCCTATGCCGGGTAGCCTAATCTACATGCCTCTGTCGCCAGAGGCATGTAGTCTAGAAGTACCCTTATATAGATATCAAGAATATCTAGAATAATTCATAATGGCAAAAATTTTAAAAGAGCTATTAAGCCTCATACTTCAAGGCTTAGTTCAGTCTAACTATTAAAGCTCAGGAAAAAGTAACTAATATAGGTGGGCAGATTACTGCAAATTTGCCTATTGCAGGTTTTTTATCCCTTCTTTTGTGGCATTTTGTTTTGGCCATTGTCAGAGATAGGATACTGGACTAGATGGACATTATGGCAATTCCTATGCAGTTATTTTGTGAAAAAAAATTGCAATTAAGGAAACATTTACTAGCTCTAGATTGTGCCCATTTCAACCATAATTGTTACTTGCCACTTTAGGATGTGCTTGCAATCAGTGTCCAAACCTGAGATAAATGACCCACACTTTAAGGGGAAAGGACACACAGAACTTCAAATTTTAAAATGCTGTGGAGGGGTCATTTCTTCCTCCTAAAGGTTTATGTTGTAACAGTTCACTGTCAGAGCCATTTTATGTGGTGTTAGCCCTCTTTCTGATTTATCAATGGGGCTGACAGACTTGCTGACCCCTGGGCAAGGCATCCAGTTCCGAGCCTCAGGCAGAAGGGTCGGGGCTGGGGTTAGCCTGTCCCAGGCAGCACTCACACACTGCTCGGGATTCTGGCAGCAATTTAAAGGGTCCTGGATTCTGGTCACTGCCGTAGTAATGGTAGTGGCAGCTGGGAACCCTTCACAGTCTAGCCAGGACTTCACTACTAAGCTCATCTTATCCTTCTGCCACTCCAATCTCATGAGCTCCCTTTCCCCTTCTGAAATCATACCTTTCCCTGGCTTTGTCTCTCCTCCTTTATCAAATTCAAGCTTCTTTTCTAAGACATTGTGTAACTTCACCCTGACTCATTTCTTTCTCCTGATGTCCTGGTCTACACTAGGACCTTATTCCGAAATATAGCCCCCTCCCCCCGTTCAATTGTATAAGTGGTGCATCCACGCTACCATTATTTTGAAATAACATGCCTCAAAATTTGAACTCTGTACTCCCGCTTTTCATCAGGAATAATGCTAAATCCGAAATAATAATTTTGAAATAACTTTAGTGTGGATGCCTTAGTGCCACTAATTCAAACTAATTGGCCTCTGGAGGTCTCCTGCAGCTGTCAGCTCTGACCGCTCTGGCCACACCTGGCATCTCCACTGCTCTCCTCCTCTTGCAGAGCTGTAACAGTCCCAGGAAGAGGAGAAGGGCTTATGCCATGTGGCCAGCTTCATGAGCCCTGTGTGAGAGAAAAGGGCACAGAGACATGAGCACCCTCAGTGCTCCTCTGGGCCCGCCAATGGCTGCCAGCACTTCTGCTGCTCTCATGGCCCCCACTGCCCAGAGATGGAGAAGAGCTCAAACCTGGACTGGTGCGGAGATCATGGACTTCATCGAGGTGTGGGGGGAGGAGTCCAACCTTCAGGATCTCCACACCAAGAAGAGCAACATTGACATCTACGGCACGATCATCGACAGCCTGGCTGAGAGAGGGCAGAGCAGCAGCCTGGGGCAGTGTAGGCTCAAAATCAAAGAGCTGCACCAGGCCTACTACAAGGCCAGGGAACAGAGCAGATGCTCTGGGGCAGCACCTCATACTTGCTGCTACTACGAGCAATTCAATGCCATCTTGGGAGGCTGAGCTGATCACCTCCCCTGATATAGTTGTCAAGTCTGGTGAGGACACGCCCGGTGTCAGCCTGCAGGAGGGTGGTATGGTGGAGGAGGATGACGACAATGTGGAGCTGCTTCTCACCTTGGAGCCGGTCCCCACCTCCCAGGATGTCTCCCAGGATTCTGACAAACCTGGGGAGGGCACTTCTGGTGAGTTCTCTAATTTTCCTTATTTATAAGTGGGGCCAGGCGAAGGGCTGCACGCTCCTCTCTTGGCCTACTCGGCCTGGGGGTCGCAGAACAGCTTGTTCACATGGGTGCACATGGAGATCCAGTCCAGAGCACTCAGCCCCATGACGCTTTCACACAGGAACCCTTTGATCCTTCTCACAAAGTTCCTGGAGAGGCCTGCCTTACTCTGGCCTCCATGGTAGGACACCTTCCCACACCAAGCCACCACTAAGTAGTCTGGGTCACGGAAACACACAGCAGTGCAGCACACTGCCCAGGTTCATGCCTGCACTTAGTCAGCATTTGCTCCCAGTCAAGCGCAGGGATATGAAGGAGACTGATATCGTGCATGGGAACCTGCTAGGAAGAAAAATAGGAGGGGAACCCATTAGCACTTTCTCTGGCAAGTGGCATCTGCTGCTCACACACACCTCCCCCAGCCACCTGCCTGTCCTCCAGTGGGCAGGGTTAGAAGTTCTCTCTCTGCGGGATGCTGCCAGTGTTGGACCCGATGTGTTCGGGACACAGAAAGAAGCCAAGCCATCCCGCTCCCCCCTCTGACCCAAAGGCTCCTGGCTTGGCTGGCACCTTCCCATGACTGCTTGTCCCTGTGTTGCAATGTTCCCCTGGGATGTCTGTGCACCTGCTAGAAAGTGCCTGCTGTCTAGGCAACATATGGTCTTACTCGAAGCACATAGCTGGCTCAGAGTTTAGGGCTAGACTTCATACACAGTGTCTCATGTGATGATTGCCCTTTTAACTTTTTTCACACTGGGACAGCTGTGAGCTTGGCCCCAACCTCCCACTCCATCTACCTGACTGAGCAGGATCCATGGGCAGAAATGAATCCGGGAGAAGCTGATGAGGGAGCAGATGATCTGCCTGCAGTCCCTTGTCCAGGGACTTGAGGCAGAGCACCACAAGTAGGTGGCCAACTGGGAGGAGCTTCAGGCTGCCCGGGAGGAGAGAAAGGCCACCTAGGAAGAGCTGGCGCACCAGCACAACAACATGTTCACCACCCTAACCTCAGTGATGGACTGCATCGTGTCATACATGGAGTGGGCCACCAGCCACCTCCCCACCCACCCGATGGCTTTCCCTTCAAGGGTTCCCAGGGGCTGCCAGGTCTCCAGAACATGGGGAACTCTAGGGCAGCTGAAGCCTCCAGGCCACTTGGTGGCAGGCACCAGTTCCATTCCTGAACTCTCCTCCCCAATTCCAGGTTCTATACCCAGTTCTTCCCCTGTTGTATGTCCCCCAAATAAAGATTCCTATTTTTTCAGAAACAATGTCTTTGTTGTTTGCTCTGCAGGAAGGGGAGGGAGAATGTATGAAGGAAGGGCAGGGGAAGGGAGGCGTGGGGGATGAAAGGCACAAACAGGGAATGCAGGGGCCCCTTGTGGAGAGGCACAGGGAAAAGTCTCAGAATTGGCTTTGCACGAAACTGTCCTTCAAGGCCTCTCTGATGAGCACAGCCCCTTGCTGTGGTCTACTAGTGGCACTGGTGTCCAGCTGCTTAAACTCCTTGGTCAGACGTTCAGCCTCAGTCCCCCACCCTGGCAGAAAAGTTTCCCCTTTGCTCTTGCACAGATCGGGGAGCACACAAAAGGCCATCACTATGAAGGGGATGTTGCACTCGCTGAGGTCCAGATGGGTGAGGAGACTCCTGAACCTCCCCTTTAAAAGCCTGAATGCACATTCCACCACTACTTGGCACCTGCCCAGCCTGGTGTTGAACTGCTCCTTGCTGGGTTCCAGGTGCCCATGTAGGGCTTCACAAGCCAGGGGAGCAGGAGGTGTAGGCTGTGTCATCCAGGATCATGATGAGTATGTCCACCTTTTTGACTCTGGGGAAAAATGTGCTGGTGTGCATCTTTTGGAAGAGGCAGGAGTTCTGAAAGATGCAGGTGTCACACGCCTTTCCAGCCATCCAATGGAAGATGTTGATGTCAGTGAAGCATCCCTTGTGATCCATGAGTGCCTGCAGCACCATGGAGATGTACCCCTTTTTGTTGATGGACTCCAAGGCATGGTGGTCAGGGGCCAGGATGGGGATATGCACGCTGTCTATGTTCCCCCCCCCCCAGGTGTGGGAGCCTATGGTGGCAAAGCCATCAATGATGCTGTCCACATTGCCCAGAGTGATGACCCTCCATAGCAGCATGTGGTTGATGGCCTTGGCTACTTGCATGAGTGTGGCACCAACTGGATTTCCCCACCCCGAACTGGTTCCCAACTGGGTGGTAGCTGTCCGGCTTGGCAAGCTTCCACTGGGCGATGGCCACGCACTTCTGCAGGGGGATGGCGGATCTCAGTCAGATGTCCGGTTTCCTGAGGGCAGGGGCAAGCAACTCCCAGAGCTCCAGGAAGGTGGCCTCCCGCATGCGGAAGTTGTGCAGCCACTGATGATTGCTCTATCCCTGTATGACAATGCAGTCTCACCATTCTGAGGTCATCTCCCTCCACTAGCAGTGGCGTTTGACTGTGTTCAGGGGATTGAGCAGCATGTGCAGGAGCTGGAGCATCAGGACTTGGCCGAGCAGGGTCTTCGTGGGGTTCACCCTCTTCATCTTTGACTTGGTGCTGCTGAAGCAACATACGAGCAGTGTGGAAGTACTTCACCATGAGGTGCAGTGCGAGGGTCATAAGCATGGCATTACTTTGTAGCAGCTATGGCTCCATGATGTCAGTGCTGTGGTGTTAGAGCATGAGAAGGCACGTGCCCACTGCATCCCTTTTGTGTCCCACAAAGGGGAGGCAGTGGACGGGTGCCACACGGGCTTGGAGAGGAGCCCCTGTAAGCATATGTCACAGTTTGTCAGACCAAGCAGCCACAAGAAGTATCCACCCTCTTGGCGCCTTTCTCAGAGTGCTTCTGGGGGCTCTAAGTCAGAGGCAGGCTCTGTTAAATGTGGACATGCTATTTCAGATTAATTTCGAGGCTTCCCCGTAGTGAGGACTTGCTAGTTCGAATTCGTTAAATCAGGAGTTCTTAAGTTGAATTTAGTAATTTCAAAATAGCTTCCTAGTGTGGCCATGGCCTATCTGATCCTATGCTGCTTCTTGCTCTTTATTTTCTTCAGAGGAAAGTTCCATAGCTCTGAGGTTACAGTACTGGCCTTGTAAAGCACAGCTTTCTAAAATGCTATTTTGATGAAAAATGGTATTTTGGCAGGACATTTTTATTTTGAGCAATGTCTTCAATTTTGCTGTCAAAACCTGATTTTATGGGAGAAGGGCGGGGGCATAAAACTCCATTTTTTTCTTTATTGAAAAACATTTTTAAATGAAAAAACTTTTGCAGGAAACTTTGACATTTCACGCTAAAAGCAAATGTACTATTTTAAAATCAGCTCTAGCCTGGCGTTCTCATTTCACTGAGGACTTGTGAAATCTTTCCCAAGATTTAGAGTGGAAAAGTGAATTAGATAATATGGCACTGCACTGGTATTCAGAAGAGCTGTACTTGTTTCCCACCACAGCTCCAGACTTCCTGTGTGACCCTAGTTAAATCACTGAGGCTATATCTACACTGCCTCTGTTTTGTGCAAGAAATATGCAAATGAGGCGAAGCATGGAATATTGCTGCACCTCATTTGCATAATTAATGAGGCTCCATTTTTGCGCAAGAGGCTTTTGCGCAAGAGCCGTTCTTCCGCATTTTTTTCAGGAAGAACGGCTCTTGCGCTAGAGGGGGTTTTTGCGCAAAAAGGAGCCGTGTAGATGGTTCCTTTTTGCACAAAAGCCTCTTGTGCAAAAATGGAGCCTCATTAATTATGCAAATAAGGCACGGCGATATTCCACGCTTCACCTCATTTGCATATTTCTTGCGCAAAACGGGCGCAGTATAGACATAACCTGAGTCCACCTTGCAAAATGGGGATTGGGTATTAGGAATATGAAAGTATAACAATGTAAACGGTTAACTGATAAGACTGGGCTTCCACATGCAGGCTCCCGCTCCACTTATGGGGAGCTGGCTGCCGCCCTGCCCTGCGGGCACAGGTAACTGTGTAACTGCTGAGATTTTCAGTGGTTACATATTTACCCAATTACACATTTTTTAACATCCCTATAAGATATGCTACCTGACAGGGCAGTGGCAAGGATAATCAGATAACAATTGTGAGGTGTTTTGGAACAGGCTTTCACTCACTGCTGTGGCACCTCCAGCTGGTCACACCAAAAATTAGCCCAGTTTGTTGGAGTGCACTGCCTTCTGGCCTGTATCTCACCCATTGTTATTCTGGTCTCCATTGTCTTTCCCATGCGTAGCCAGACCCACATTGCTTCCTGAACTGTGATGTCCTCTTCTGGACACTGCTCTCTGGCAATGACCACCACCCCATTCTTTCCCCCTTCCAGGGGAGCATCAGCAGTCCTCAGTCCTTTGCCTCCCATCGTGGCCAACTGCAGCCCTCTGGGGCAAACCACAAACTTTTTTTTTAAATCAGCAGGTCCAGATAACTTACATCCAAGAGTGTTAAAAGTATTGGCAGAACAGCTTGCTGCAATATTAATGTTGATTTTCAATAAATCAGACGACTAGGAAAAGGCTAATGTCGTGCCAATATTTAAAAACTGTAAGTGGGTTGACCTGGGTAATTATAGGCTTGTCAGTCTGCGGCTTATAAATGACATAGTGGATACAAGTTCCTGGATTGGATAGAATAAATATCTGCTCTTCTCTGTTTCTATTTGCTTTTGCTTTGCACATTGCTTCATGCTGCTGTTTATACCCAGAGTTTGTCTCTTATCCCTTACTCTCCGCCTTCAGTCCCTTCCATACACTATACTTTTGTGAAGTCTTCCTATAATGAACTCTTTTGCCATCAATAGGTGCTAGAACTAGGATTGCTGGGAGGGCAGCAGCAGCCCATGGTTTGAAGTAGTTTCCATCAGCACATGGGTCAATGGCTGTCAGCGTCCTCACTTTACAAATTGTTCCAGCACCCTTGTTGCCATCTGTGTGCTAGAGCAGGAAACTGGGCCCTGGGTCTCTATATGCTTTTTGTCTCGAGCTAGTGTGCCATGCACAGAGGCAAATAAAAGTTTTTTTGGCCCTGGGCCAGAGCAAGTGGGGAGCCTTTCCCTTCCTCTTCTGCCTACAGTTATGTCCCCATTCCACCCCTTCCTCCTAGAGCTCCTTCTGTGGCCTTTTCCCCTGGGTTTTTGCCACTATTCTACTCAGAGTCCCTCCCATTTCACCCCACTACTGCAGCCTTTCAACCGGTTTGCACCTTTCTGCCCTCTCCACGGTGGTCCCAAGACTGGAGAAACTCTGTACCCCCTGCCATGGCCCTGAGGCCATAGTTGAGAGCAAGAGCTTCTCCAATCCTGGGGCCACAGCTGGGGACCAAGTGCTGGGGCTTCTGCCAATCCTCTGTGCTGTTGTGGTGGACCAAAGTCAGGGTGCTTCTCCAACCCCAGCTTCTGTCAGAGAGTGGGGCTGGGCAGGAGGGTTTCCCCTACTGACCATAGCTTCTGCCAGAGACAGGGTTGGAGGGGGCCTGGATGCTTTCCACATTGCCTTGTGGCTTCCACCAAGGCTAGGGTCCAGGTTTAGGAGCTTCCCTGTCCCACCTGCCCAGTGCTTCTGCCGGGTAGTGGAGTCAGGGCCTAGGGGGCTTCCCTCTCCCCTCCCACTTCCCCAGTGCTGCTTCTGGGGATTGGGGTCAGGATATGGGGGCTTCCCCTGCCCTACTTATTCACCCTGCAGTCAGAGCTCTGAAGTTCTGCCAACTGGATTATCCATCCAGTTATACACCCACCTTATAGTACCCCCATCTAGGTTGTATTTCCCTAGTTTATTGATAAGAAGGTCATGCAAGACCATGTCAAATGCCTTACTAAAGTCTAGGTATACCACGTCTACTGCTTCCCCCTGATCCACAAGGCTTGATATCCTATCAAAGAAAGCTATCAGATTGGTTTGACATGATTTGTTCTTTATAAATCCAAGCTGGCTGAAACCTATCACCTTATTATCTTCCAGATGTTTGCAGACGGATTCCTTAATTACTTGCTCCATTATCTTCCCTGGCACAGAAGTTAGTTTACATTATGCAGAAGTTATTGTACACTATTATGTTTGTATCTGTAAAAATGAGGAGTCCTGTGACACCTTAAAAACACTTTGGATTTTTTGCCCACAAAAGCTTATGCCCAAATAAATCTGTTAGTCTTTAAGGTGCCACAGGACTCCTTGTTGTTTTTAAGTACATTGTTGGTGCTCTGTTAAATAAAATAAGAGAAATGTCTGTCTTTTATTTGCATAGGTTCTTGGGTTTTGTTTAACCATCACATCAACAGAAGCTCAGCATGTAAAATGAAGGAAGCATGGATGAGATTTAGTCTTGTTTGAACTGGCTCAGTTTTAGGGATATACTACAGAGTACTCTAATGTTATGAACTGTGCCCTTTCCAACTTCTTAGTAGATAAGAACTACTTCATATTTTATTAGAACAATTTGGCTCCTCACATGAACCTGAGACCCATTAATCCTATAATATAGTGGATAGAATTGGAAAAATACAGGATGTAAATATGTTCTTCATTATGCACTTTAATACTAACCAGATATATAATGTGCATTCTATAATATGGTAGTCAGAATGTAGTAAGCAACTAGCAAATTGTTGACAAGGTTCGTCTGCTATTCATTTATTCAGAAGTCATGAACAAAAAGTCCTAAGGAATTTCAACTGTTTAATATTATGCATTGATGCCTATCACCACTTGCAGTACATACCTTAAACAGAAAGGGCTGGAGAGTTTATTGCCTTCAGTTCCTATGATGGATATAGAAGTAGGAAACGGCTCAACAATGATTCAGAACAAAAGGATGGGTTGTCTCCATTTGCCAAAAAAAATGAATTGAACCCCCCAAACCAACCAGTCAATGAAGTATTAAATTTTTTAGGCTCTGTTCCTATCTAACTAATAAACTCTTTAATTTGAAATTGAATGTCTTTCTAAAAGAAATGCTTTAGTTCATCCACTAATTATTCAGCTTGGTAGTACTCACATATGGACTAGGGAAGAATAATTCCCTTCACTGCAAGGATTATGGTGTAAATTCCATGACATTTATCATGCAGGAGATTACCAAGATGACCATAGTGGTCCTTGTGGGCTCAAATTCTATAAGATAGTCAACTGGCATATGTTGTTTAAGAGTAAATCAATACTTTAAAAATGCCATGTTGTTTGTAGCAGATTTACATAAAAAATTGACTGAGAAGCTGCTTTGATTTTTTAAATAAGCTGGATGCCAAAGGTCTGATCTGGCCAAAGGTCTGCTGGCCACCAACATAATCAACCACCTCCTCTTCCCTGGATATAGTATGGGCAAGAAAGGGTTAAGCCCTTAGGACTCATTTAGCTCCAGGAAATCTGACTGCAGGGGCTTTAGCAAACCCAGCCAGAGGAATGGCTCAGTAGAGGATGGTGCCTAAGTGACAGAGCAGCCCCGCATTCCCTGGGAGCAGGACCCAGTGCTGGAGGAGGTGAGGGGCAGGTAAAGAGGGTGTTAAGCCCAAGGGTGTTAAGCCCCTGTCCTGGGGGCTGCTGTGGAGCCTGCAGGTTCAGGGTGTGAACCGGCTGGAAATTGCTTCCCTCCCCCACCACTCCAGAGCTTAACAGAGGGACAGAGAGGCTGCTCTGTGCCAGTGTTGGGTGGGGCTTTGGCAGATGCAGAGCTCGGCTTCTCCTGGCCAGTGCCCCAGGCTGGAGAGTCTTGGGCTTTCCCTGGGTGCCAGCCCAGCCAGAGGCAGTAGAGGAAGGAAGGAGCCTGTTGGCCAGGCTGTTGGTGAGCATCTCTTGTCTGCCCTCTTTCCCCTCCTCTATGCTTTGCTGTCGTTTCCGCCTTTATTCCTGGGCTCTGGCTTGTGGTCTCCAAGACCTGGCATTCATGGCAGATGGATTCCCAAATGTATCTGAATAGATCGGGGACCTAAAGCCCGGGGGACACATGTGGCCCCCCAGTTTGCCTGAATCTGGCCCCCGAGGCTTAGGGCTCCTCCCCCCCTTGGGGAGATTTGGGGAGCCAGCACACAAAATCTACTAGCCTAGGCCCCACTAGGTTCTGGTGTGTGAGGGGAGTGTAGGGAGTGTCTTTATTCTTCTTCTCACTCGGGGGCCACATCAGTGAGGATTTGGGTTTTTTTCCTGTTGGTCAGCAGCTCCTGACCCAAAAAAGGTCCCCCTCCCTCCCTGGAATAGATGGAAATATGTTTCCTTTCTGAATCGCACAGTCATGACATTCTATTGAAACAACTTAACGTGATATGCTGTGTAATAATGTGCCCATGTCCTTGCAGCTTGATAGTGTTCCACCATTCCACTTTCTCTTTTTAAAAGACAAAAGAGCAGAAATAGCAATCCTATGATATTGGTAGGAGTAAGCAGTAAAATCCTTTGTGTAACTTATTGGTGCAAGGAAAAGATGAAGATTTTGCTTGGGTTAGACCTATTGAAGAATTAAGTCTTAACAGATTTAAGGCAAGGCAGGCTAGAAGACATTTCTGAGGAAGGTTGGAATTGTCATTGTTATATTTAAAATGGACAGAGTGAAGGAGGAAGGGGAAGGTGCTTGTGTAGACCTATTCTTTACCTCAGTATGGTCCTAATTGAACTGCCTCTTTTGGATTGATGCCTCTTTGTGGAGACTGAGAGCATATGGTCTTCTATGGAATGGAGCAGAGGTGGTGGAAAAATGTATTCACTTCTTTGGAAAATTCTGACAAAAATGAAGGGGAAAAAGTTAGGGTTTTGTCAGGAAAATTGAAATTGTCTGTTTAAAACAGACATTTCACACTCACCTGCACACACACAAATTTAGTAACCGCCCCCCCAATTCTTTATCAAAACAGTTTCAATTGAAAATTTTCAGCTAGTCCTAGTGAAAAGGCTCTAGTTGGGTGGTCTACCATTTTGGGGTGCACGTTTTATTGACTCTGAGAGATCTTAGTCAGAGGCTACATAGGAACGTACTAGCAGGCTGTGCACAGATTCAGAAAACATTCCTGCATTTGAAGTGGTTTAGCAAAATTCATTTGTCCATTAAATGAAGGATTGTGTTTAAGCTGGGGGACCTGATGGCCCACATTATATGCACTTGGGCTTCTAGAAGTCATGTGTAAACTGTCTAATCACTTTCAGCTGTGTTATAACACATAATTGGAGACTTGACTTAATATCTACCAGCACTAATAGCTACATCACTTGGGTTAACTCAAAATCAAGCAGTGCTGTAGGCATTCCCATTATTGTTCTTAAAAACGAGATTAGCCAGAAAAATTGTTTAGATTTCTTTAAATTCTTTTGCTGCTACTGGTATAAACTGCTGTTCCGTGTTGGCTGCCTCTTGTCTGTTTTGCATTGCTTTCGTTGAACAAAAGCCAGTCCTTTTTTGGCAAGTATCTTATTAGACAAACAACTGTCAGTAGAGTGACTTACATTTGTACTTTGAGGTAATGAAGATTTCAACAGGTCGCACTCAGTACAAACTGCTTCTTCAAACTCTTCCAGGCATAGTGCTTTCTGCAGCAAGCAATCCCCCTCAAATCCTGGGACTTTGCCCAGGAGTATACTCTGTGGATATGCTTCTCCACTGCTTTGCCTCTGAGCAATCATTGTATCTGGCCAGAGGGGGTGTAAAGTGTTTCCATCGATGTAAATGAGTGGAGAATTCTTTTTGGTAGCATTTTATATTCACTCTACACTCACTTTGTATGGGTTTAAATGAGTTAACAGTGTCCAAAAACAATGGAGAATTGGGCCCTGTTCAGTATTAAGCATTTGCAGCTCTGCCCTGTTATAATATAATCTAGCTGTTGTGTTACTTTAAAAATTGAAATGCAGCCCCCCCTCCCCGCCAAATACCTCAAATGTATTATAAAATACTAGGAAGGTGTTCTATGGTTATGACAGCTGTGGGTGGATGACATGGTTGTAGGATTTGTTCAAAGGTAAAGTAGATTTTATGTGCAGTGCATTAGATAAGGGAAAAGCAAGAATTTTTTTTTTTTTTTAAATTATCATTATACACTTTCATTTAAACTGGAATCTGATGCTTGCAGCAGTAATGAGAAATTACTTTTTCATAAATGTCCATATCCGTGCAGATGTAACCATTTCAGTGTTCTATAGTTAGCCCAGTAATCAGCATGATAATTGCTTGGAAAAGAATCCAACAAATCAAGAGGACAAAGAATGTAGTCACTCATCTGAGACCATTTGCAGTGTGTTTATAGTTTGATTATTTCCTAGTTTGTATGATTATAGTTCAAAGTATGCAAGGTTTTGTGACTACAGAATAGAAGTTAAACGTGAGAGCTTTTTTCCAAGGATAAAAGGTCTGCTTCTTGAATGCAGGAATATGTCTATTAATACTGGCATGATTTCATGCCTGTTCCTATTAAAAATTAAACTAGCAGCTCTGAACCTGGAAGGAAAAAGTTGCAGATTTTATACTTAGCCACTTAGCAAAAGTATGGTCACCTTAACTCCTAATAATTGTCTGGGAATCTTACTTTCACCATAGACTGGTATGTTTCTACACATATTATTAAGACAGGTAATAATGTACTATGTTCTGATATGATATGCTGGCAGATGCAAACATATGAAGCCCGGGGGCTCCAACTTGGTCTTAATTCATAGCCAATGTCTGCCTGGGGAGTTAGCAGCTCATCATAAGAATGGCAATACTGGATAAAACCAAAGGTCCATCTAGCCCAGTATCCTGTCTTCCGACAGTGGTCAACGCCAGGTGCTCCCAACTGGTTTACATTATCTCTGTGAGTGATATATCTGTGTGAGTGATACATAAGAAACCTTATATAGCATTTCTCAGTGTGGGCTTTTGTGACTGTTGCTGAAATATGAAAAGGCTGTGTGTTCCACATTGGAGTGTCTTTTTCTTATCATACCTCATTTGCCTTTCTGAAGTGAACTGTTTGTCTCTGTTCTAGTGGCTGGTCAATATACAGTATGAAGAAATGTATTACACCAACCAGCTCTTGAGCTCCTTTAGCTCAGATGACAGAGGTTCATGCTTTTAGTGCTAAAGTTTCCTAGGTCAAACATCACTGTCTGCCTAAATGAAGTGGGTTGTAAAGACTTTGTGTTGAGAGAGATTTCCAAAGATTCAAGGGAGTTAACTGACATATCGTTGAAAATCTCTCTTCTCAACAGAGTTGCTCAAACTACAAGAACATACCTATATGTTCAGTGTAATCTTCCCATAATGTTAGCCAACAGTAGGACTCACTAAAGACTGGCAGGGCTTTACTGTGAACTCCTTTAATCTGCAGTCCATATTAAATTCTGCTGTCTCAGAATTTCTTAGCATCTACTTCTCTTATTAACAATTATATATTTGTGCAGCACCATAAATGTGTAGGATGCTTTGCAAGAAGAAAAATGATTTGGCCCCTGATCCTGCAAACACATCAAGTAACTTGATCCTCATCTATTGGAGCTTACAATCTAAGGGTTCTCCAATAATGAAATGAAGTCTGCCTGAGGGTACTCCTGAGTTTACATGGAGGCCTTTGATTATGGTGCCTACCTGAATTTCATTGCAGGATTGGGGCTTAAATAATTCAATTAGAAAATAAAAAATGCAGCAGGATGGGAAAAGGAAGTGGGTGTAGACAACTAGGCACAGTAGTCACTCGGGATGTACACTGGTGCACGTGGGATCAGAATCTGACCCAGGAAGGGGAGAACTGGGAGCAGGAAGGGTAGTTATTAATGTGGAAAGTAGATCCACTGATTTGATTAGTTTCACATATTTGACAATTTCTTTTTTAAACCAAAATATATTTTAAAATTATTGATTAGGGTGTGGGGTAGACGAGAGCTTGGGATAGAGGACTGGAGTGCAGGAGGGAGTGTGTGGTCTGAGAGGGAGTTTGGGTGAAGGAGGGAGTTATGATCTGGGGCAGGGACTTGGGGTGAAGGACCCAGGAGGGGTTATGGGTCCAGAAGAGGATTCTGGCCTGGAGAAGGGCTATAGGAGGGGTGAAGGGTCTGGAAGAGAGCTGTGACTTGGGGGAAGGGGTGCAGAGAGTTTGGGTGGTGACGTGGGGCAGGGGAATGGGGTTCGGGGTCAGGAAGGGGTATGGGTACAGGAAAAGATTCTGGCCTGGGGGAAGGGTGCAAGAGAGGGTACAGGGACTGGGAGGGAGTTGTGACCTGGAGAAGGTGGGGAGAGGGGATACAGATGGTTTGGGTGGTGACCTGGGGCAGGTAGTTGGGGGGAGAAAGGGGCTGGGATGCCAGAGGCAGGTTGTGGCTGGGAGGCACTTACCTAGGTGGCTCCCAACCACTAGCTCTCCAGGCTCCCTGCCTGTGTGCTAGGCAGTTGCTCCACATGGCTCTGTTCCAGCACGGGAGGGGGGAAGGGTTGACAAGACTTCATTCACTGCCCCTACCTTCAGCAAAATTTTTTGGCTCCTATTGGCTGGAAACTGGCCAATGGAAGAGGGAAGATTTTGCTAGGTGGGTGGGGACTACGCTTGAAGCTATCTCTTCGCTGCCCAGATAACATTGCAATTAGCAGACTGCTGTTTAAAGTGGCTGCAACTGCTGTGTAGTAAGGGTACCGGCAAGGCGGCCATGGGCTGGATCCGGTGGCTTGGCGAGCCGAATCCAGCCCGCTAGCCGCCTCTTACCCACCCCTGAGCTAGAAAGTCTGCCTTTTACTTAATAAGGCTATGTGACATTCAGTTTTCTTTCTTATCTCACTTAATTTTGCTGAACTGTAACTTTCTAATAAGTACATTTTTGGACAGAGTGTTAGTTTATAGGTGCTGATGACAGAATTTGTGCATCTTATAAAACACATGCAATGTATAGAATTTTAGTAATTGGTGGTGGAGGTTATAATCCATTTTTTAAATAAGTAGCATAATATAACCATTCAGAATTGCACCACAAAAAAGGAAGGTTTTTAATGGATTCCATATGTATACTCTTAGAACTGGTTGAGTAAAATTTTGCTATACCACATAATGGTAAACCATCAGTGCTAGAACATCTTTGGGGTCTTTTTAAGTACCTTCTTTATAGACACCCTTCTGACAAAGATTAATTCAGGAATGGATTCAAGCCAGCGGTTTATATTTTTATAGTAAGTTGGCAGTTGTTTTATAGTTTAAATCTCTGGAAATTGAAGTGAAATGTCCATACTCCTTCAAAAGCAACTCCTCAAATACAATGCCATTTATATTTAAAAGTCATTGTTTAAAATCATTGTTTGAAACATTTAACTATGCCTGAAACCTCATCCACTTCTGAACAAAATTTAGAATGCATGCGCATATGTAACCACCACCAAGCAGATTTGAACCTGGGACTGTCAGGAGTGGAGTATAGGAGCCTCTACACTCTGAGCTAAAAGCTAGCTGGCTTCTAGCCCATCCGTAGAGGTCTCTTGATCTTAACTGTTGCTGTGGTCTAGGTACCACTTGCATTGCTCAGTAACCATGCTAGGTGTGTGGGTTACACATATATAATATCAGATGTGCTTCAATTCAAATTTTGCATTGCAAACATTTTGTATGATCCTTTGCAACTCCAGATTGGACTAGTTACAGTATTAACTATTGGCACTTTCCTTAGAATTTCATAGCATTTACTTTTATTTTGAAACTAATGTTTCTGTCATTTTAAAAAATGGGTACCTAAAGTTGTGCTCCTAGAGTCATACACAGGCCCCTTGATAAGTGGTCTGATTATTAAAAAATGCCAGCTGTTGGAAGAATCCTGAACCAGTTGAACCTTTTGGTTTGCCTGACTAATTTGAATTGAGGTGCAATAGCAGAGTTGTAGCTTGTTAGCACAGCAGTCACATGCACAGTTCCTGGCCTAGATAGTTCTATCAGACTTCTAGATTCTGAGCCTATCTGGACAGTATTGTATATATGAATCTGAACTATGGAGCATTATTAAGAATATCCACAAGAGAAGCTGCAGACAACACTACCAGAGCCTTGAGTCTGGAATTCTGTTCATTAGCACAAATGGACCACTCATGAAACATGCTTGTTTGGAGGCAAATAAGATGAGAACTCTGCAGCCCCACTGGCTCCCAGGACTTTGCCAGCTCCAGCAGCCCCACTGGCTTCACTGCCCCACTGGCTACAAACTCCACAGCTATCCACCCTGTGGGCTCTGCTGCACCACTGGCCCCGGCTGGCTGGCTCTGCTCCCAGTTGCCAGCAGCTTCTGCCACTGGGGCTCTCTAGTCCAGCAGCATCCATGGTCAGAAAGCTCCCAGCCACAGAGGTTCAACCTGTAGTGAATTTGGAGGGGATTTGAGAATATCACAAGCACTTCTGAAAAACCAAGACCTTCCTTAAGGTCCTATGGCCCAACTAGGAAGGTCAAAACAATGATAAATAATAATAAATTGTTTTTGCATCCAAAATAAACTATTTCTAAACTGACACTTCATGTGAAGAATCGTTGAGGTTACTGAAACTTTGGGGAAGGGGTTGTAAACATTTTTGCTCTTCATTTTTCAACTAAAAATTTTGATCCTATGAACTGTTTAGATTTGCCCCAAATTAAATGGCTACATTTGGAATCCTGCAATTTTACTTTTCCATTTTTTGACCCGAGCTAGTTCATTACCTGAAAGCCAAGTCCTGTATAGCTAATTTTCATGGCAGGATAAATAGGCTCAGTAATTCTTCAAGTGTGTCTCCCACCCCTTATAGACCATGTGGTTGTTCACACCTCCTTTCATGAATGCTACTCATTGGCAACCTCCAGGCCAGCCAACAGGGGAGGGAGGGAAGTAAGAGTGTCATTACCACGGGGCCCAGCAATTCAAAAGGGACTGGGGCTCTCAGTAGCAGTGGCAGCCGAAGCACCAAGCCCTTTGAATCATCACTGGAGCACTGTGCTATGGGTAATCATATGGACCGGGATGGGGGAGAGCAGTGTGATGCATTCCAGGTGGCATTGAGGGCTGGCTGCCCTCAGCCGTGCCCCTTCTGCCCAAAGTCCTGCTCCTTCTGGGAGTGTAATTCCCCGCCCCAACCTTGCCCAGGGGCCCGGTGAGGCTGTTGGGCTCTCTGGCAACCTCCTCTCTGCTGTGTGAAGTTTTGAAGCTAACATCTACCTGTATCTCTTCCTGTACCCTTCTTGCAGTAGTACCCTTACCCTTCCTGCATTGGCTCATGGCTTGGTTCTAGCCTTCATCATTATGACCAGAGCAAATCTGAAGGGGTCTGTAGCTTTAGTCTGTAGCTAGAGTTATGGCCCTGATATGCAGGGGCGGCCCGTGCCTATAGGCAAACTCAGCAGCCGCCCCTACTGTTATATGATAATGGCAGGGTTCTAATCTTCCTCCTGGAGGAAGATTTCACAAGAATAGTGAGGGTAACAGCAGAACCCTCCTCACTGTCACACCCTTGATTTTGAAGTGTATCTGCTGGGGGGTTCTTTCAAAACAGTGAGTCTTATCATTAACACCCCACTGATGCATGGGGCAATTCACATCTCTTGGAATTGCTCTATCAGCCTGACTTAAGCAGTTCTCACTGCATCAGGTCATGGTTTTGAGCTTTCCTTCACAGTTGGGAGGACTGGAAATTTAGTTTTCATTATAAAGAATTAAAGATTATCACATTATCACACTAATCCTGGAGCCAGGGTTTTAAGAAAAAAGAAACATATTGCTAGACCCAGGAAAAAATCGAGAGTTGGCAACACTATTGCACACATCACACTGAGCCTGTTAGTGCTCATCCCTGTTTGGATGGTAGCTGGAACTAATTAACCGGTGAGGTCCAATCCTCACATCTCCTTCAAAAGTTGTTTGCTTCTGGAGGGGAGGGAATGATACAGCTGACAGCCAGAAAAAGGAGATGAAGCTCTCTTCTTCTCTTGCTGGATCTTTTTATTTGTCCCCCATTCTTCTCCCTCCTTAGGAGTTTGGTTATATATTACTTTGTTGCTTCTCAACTCACATTTAGAAATAGGATAGGCACTCCAGAAACAAACATCCTTTCATTCTTTGAGATGTTGGAGTTTAATACATACTCCCAGCTACTTTGTGCACATTTGTAAAACATTCTACTGTCTTTATAACACTGTTGATTACAAATAGCTCTGAAATAATTTCCATGCCTTTCAGCTATAAAGTCCTATAATTATTCATTATATCCCCATCATTTTATTACACTAAAAGTGAGTTTCCCTCATGAATAACGTTGTATAACGTGGGACATTCTTTGCTCCCATTATTTCAGGGTTGTACAGTGTACAGTGCTGTTATGCAGTTAGATCTTCTTTGTTTTAAGAGAAATTTGATGGAGTGAGACAACCATTGCATGAATGCCAGTAATTAGATTCACATTTAAATAATGTGTGGGCAAAAAAAACCCTTCAGCTTCCTAGCTTAATTCTTTTTTATTATCTTCATGTAATCTGAGTAGATTCTAACTAGAAGTTCTCAGAGAATTTGGGTAGCTGGTTTTATAGCTATAATTTAGGCATAGCTATACATACCTCTGACAATTCACCACTTCCTGTGACATATTCAGGACATAAAAGAGAAGGATATTGGGATGATAATTTTTTTCATCAGAACTAATTCTGGTTTTTCTCCCTACCCCCCAATATTTAGAATAGAAAAAAATATATAAGGAGATTACACTAAACTAACAAGCTACATGTAGTCTGGCACTCCAGTTTAGGACCCAATTTTATGTGGCTGCATATATTTGAATATTTATTTTGACATTTTTTGTTTGATGAACTAATTAATTTTAAAAATGTACTACACTTTTTATTGACTATAAAGTGTACAGATATAATATGAACATGAAGAGACATGTTTTTTAGGTTTCAAAGTGCTCTCACTTTAACTGTTTTAGTTCCAGAGCATCTGATTTAGAAACTTGTGTGTTCACTTCTTATCTAAAGTGAAAGCATATTCTTTCATACACGATGCCATGTTTTTTTATTTTATTATCTGATCCTCATTCATTTGAACGATAGCTTTCATGACAAAGACACATTGTTTGTCTGCTGATTGACTTTAACAAGAAGCTGGTGTTCTCTAAGCAACAGTGCCTCATTTCCTGTAATGTAACAGTACAGTAATGCTGAAATCACACACATCCAAAAATGCACTCACACCAAAAAGGGGGAGGAGGGGAAATCCCTTACATAATTAAATGCTAGGCAATCTGTTTCCAGGAAAAATGCATTAAACATAAGTATAAAATAAGTCATTTACTTTTGTGGTTAATGTGTTTTAAACATAATAAAGAGTAAATGCAATAAAAAGAAGCTATATGGGATGAGTAGCCTAAAGATGCACAGTAGGAATTCAGATGGATGGAGTGGGTGCAATACACTTTCTTGTTGAATGTATGACAAAATGGAAGACTTCCAAAGTTGTTATAAGATAATTAACAGCTATCCACATCCTCTACCCCTGTATTTTACAGAATCTTTGAAAGTCTTCTATTTTGTCAGGCATTCAAATGAAAGCTGTATTCTTTGCACCATAACCTACATAATCACACTATCAGCAGGGACTTGCCCATCCATTAGGGGAGCTGGTTACAAATTTAATTAAGTTGTAGTGTGGATAGGATGCTAGGGTGTCCCACATAAAGCTAAAACCTTAGACTGTTGTGGAATTATATGGCTACAGTTAGCATCTGAATTCAATCTCAGTCCAGGCAGCCACTGAAATCAGACTCTTCTATAAAATTAAGCATGCATTTTAAAGTAATGTTGGAAAGTAAAATTTTAAATCTAGTTATCTTTCTTTTAAATAGTGGGCTTAGTTATTAACTAATTATAATTTTAACAAGAAAAAAAAAAGGAATTTTCTATTTTCTCGTTAAACCAAGTACCAGCTGCTAACCTTGGCCCAATTGCTGGAGAAAATCTTGTGATTACTTGTACATTTCTACTTGATTAGGTTCAGCAAGTGTGTGTGTATGTTTTATAACAAGGGATACCTCTTTTAAGGGTCCAAATGTTCCCTTGTAGTCCTTCATATTTCCAAAAATGTTTGACCAGCAAAAGCATGTAAAAGATTTCATATCTTGGAAACAGATTCAAAGATAATCCTGATCTCTTTTTTTAACCAGTTAGCTAGCAGCATTTATTCGATGGCAATGGTAACATACAACTTCAACTTTTGTCTTTCTCCACAAGGCTTAAGGCAGATAACTCTTTAACATTATTTACAGAAATGGCTTTAGTGGAGATTCTAATGCTCTGATAAACAGAACTCAGTAACTGCTTAAAAACCACTTACATTAGAATGTTTTGCCAAGATCTTTAATCATCATATTCCGATTTTTGAGCAGTATAGTATTCAAAATGTGTGAATAAGTGACTGGTTCTTCCTAGATCTCTGTCATTTTAAGATGTTGTATTTTGTTTTAAATTGTATTGATTTTGATATTTGCACTAGCTTGTTGATTGAGTCTCATCTCTTGTTTAATTTCCAAGTATTTTTTCTGTACAATTCTAATAGTTATTCTGTCTTTCTGATACTCATATATGTGGTTATGATGTTTGTTTTATAGTGCCCCTGGTGTGCAAAACACTGATGTCATTTTATAGGTAAAAATGTTCTGTTATTGACTCAGAGAGAAAAAAGAAAAGACTGAAAAGTAAGATCAGCATAATAAACTCCCCCCAAAATACAGTATCAATACTATGGCAGTTCCTATAAACTTTCAAAGTCTATACAAAGGTAAAATTTATATTTTCAGTAGAACTCAAGGGAACATACATTTTTCTATCAACAGTTGGGGTATGTCTACACTACAAAGTTTTGTCGGAAAAACAGCTGTTTTTCCGACAAAATTTGAGTTACGTCCACACTGCAATTACGTTCTTCTGAAAGTCAATTGAAAGAACAGAGGGGTTTTTCTGGCGTTCGTAATCCTCTTTCTACAAGGAAGAAGCCTTTTTCCGAAAGAGCTTTTTCGGAAAAAGGCGTATGTGGACAGGGAAGAGGGAGTTCTTTCGAAAGAAAAGGAAAGAGGAAAAAGCACAGTTGCCCTGGTGGCCACTCCATCCATAGTAATCACAGATTAAATGCGAGATAGAGTCCATTCAGCATGGACGCTATCTTTTGAAAAAGCAGATCGCTTTTTCAATGCACTTTTATGTGTGGACACTCTCTTTTGGAAGAAGTTTTTTCAGAAGATCTCTTCCAAAAAAAGGTTCTTCCAGAAGAACCCTGCAGTCTAGACATAGCCTAAAAGAGCTTGAAATCTTATATATATTGTATTTGTTTTGTCTGCACTGGAAAGTGCTTGTGTGGCCTAGCTTTCTTAATGTTCTCTAAAACTGACCTTGTTGGTAGTTTTAGATCGCCTGTGAGATTTCTGAACTGTTGTTTGGGAGCTCTGGTCTGATTTGTGTTTCTCAGGGTTGAGAGGATTTCCTTCAAAGAGTTGGTAAAACAAGTATCTTTGGGTATGTCTACACTTGCCCCCTAGTTCGAACTAGGAGGCAAATGAACACACGAAGTTGCTAATGAAGCGGGATTTAAATATCCGGCAGTCTTGCTATTAGACGATCGCCATTTTAAAATGCGGTGGCCGAATTAACTACGCCGTGTGTGAGCGGTAGTCTGATCCAAAACCCTTCCCTCGAATTAATGGTTACTCCTCGTGCAATGAGGAATAACAGTTAATTCGAGGGAAGGGTTTTGGATCGGTTCCGCATCTACACGCGTGGCGAGTTAATTCGGCTACCGCTTTTAAAAGGGTGACCGGCCGCGAATATGCTAACCAAGCGCGGGATATTTAAATCCTGCGCTTCATTAGCAACTTTGGTATGCTTCATTTGCCTCCCTAGTTTGAACTAGGGGGCAAGTGTAGACATACCCTTTTCTATAGGGACCCATAATTTTAAGAATATTTTATATCTTGGAGTATGTCTCTTTTAATAGAACAACAACAAAATAAAACAACTCTAAGTCTGCACATAGTGTCCCTATAAGTGCTCCACTTCAGGTGCGCCCCGCACTCCATATGCCATCAGTAAGAGATTTTATGTAGCAGAGACCATTTGGCTTATGCATGCTGTCCACTCTGACTTATGCACTGCATTGTGGCTATTCAGATCAGTGTGGGGTGAACCAGCTTTGATTTCTTCTCAGCTTTCTCAATTTGAGAAAGATCCTCGGTAGTGTATGAGTTGAGCATATTGCAACTACAGTTTTCTCCATCATTTTACACAGCTTAGTTATAGTGGTAGAAGTTAGTAGTGTAGCCGTAGCCTTAGTGAGTGATGGGCGCTCAAGGTGTGTCTGTTGCCTGGGGAAGTCTCACATCCCTCAAAAGCTTTTTGCCTGACTTTAAAATTGAGAGCCAGAAAAAAACAGGAGATTCAGCTGCACCTCCTTATGAGAGCTCCCTCTGTCCAGCTTCTGATCTAGGCCATTGGACCCCCCCACCACCTGTACACTAGCATTTGGGCAAGTCTACTGCCTTAACCATTTTGGCACAACTCTTCCCTAGAGCTTCAAGAATCCTCTCAAAAAGACTCTAAGAAACGTAGGTCAGGTTCCCCAGGAAGAGAATCTACCTCAAAGAAACCTGGTCACCAGTTGGGACAACTACTGGTCCACAGCTCTACTCACGAAGCTGTATATTCCTTAGGTATTGTGAGCACCAGTAAACACAAAGAATCTAAGGGGTTCAGCTCAGGAGGATCCCGGATAACTTTACTAAGGTGAGATGACAAAAAGAAGACTCTCTCTTAAGTCAGTACCAGTAGAATCAGCCAGATCCTCAGCACTAAACATTTCAGTACCTAGCAGACACTCTTCAGAGCACATAAAGCCTACAGCACTGTCTGCTCCTCCTGCCACAATCACTTCTGCCCAGATTGCTGGTCAGTATCAACCACCATGTTGGTATTTCAGGAATTTAGATTTTCAAGAGACCTTGCAGTGACAGAAATGCTTGATTCCCCTTTTGTTCAGCAGCAATCTGTTCTTGGTTCTAAGGACTTTTAGGTGTCATGACATTGACCAGATAGCAACAGAGTCACCACCTTTTTCTACTGGTGCTCTGTCTCTACAAAGTGACTTTGATCATAATGATGATAGGGATTTCTCGTTGGTCTTTCCCACTTCTCTTCAGAACTTCCCTCCTTACTATTAGATGAGGAGAGATTAATAAACCTGGGATATGTCAGCTTGGAAAAAGATGACTGGGGGCGATGTGATAGAAGCAGTGTTCCCTCTAAGATGGGCAGCAGCACAGCTTCACAGGTGATTAATCAGCCCCGCTCAATCAGAGACTCAGGGCTCCCTGTACTTTCTGACTGGGTGAGGTTGATTAATCACTTGTGAAGCTGTGCTGCAGCGTAGCTTAAATGGAACACTGGACTGAAATGTCTAAAATCATGACTGGTGTGGAAAAAGTGAATAAAGAAGAGTTATTTACTCCTATAACACAAGAACTAGGGGGTCACCAAATGAAATTAATAGGTAGCTGGTTTTAAACAAACAAAAGGAAGTACTTCTTCACACAACACACATCCAACCTGTGGAACTCCTTCCCAGAGGATATTGTGAAGGCCAAGACTTTAACATTGTTCAAAAAAGAGCTAAATACATTCATGGAGGATAGATCTGTCAATGGCTATTAGCCAGGATGGGTAGGAATGGTGTCCCTAGCCTCTGTTTGTCAGAAGCTTTGAATGGGCAAAAGAGGATGGATTACTTGATGATTATGTGTTCTGTTCATTTCCTCTGGAGCCTGTGGCATTGGCCTCTGTTGGGAGATAGGATACTGGACTAGATGGATCTTTGGTCTGAACCAGTATGGCTGTTCTCATGTTCTTATGAGTATATTTCCTAGAGAGATGGACTATATTTGTGAAAGACACTCTGAAACTCCATCCTGGTTGTATGAGCACACTGCAGTTCCCCCAGTTTTGCCATATATGCCTTATAGTGGTCCATAGTGGTCCCTCCCTTTCAGACTCAGAGTGAGACCACGCTGGCTCACTACATGCCCACTCATTGGGCATCTTAGGATCCACGAGTGGCATAATATCAACAACTCATTGGGACCCCTAGCATTTCTCTTTGCCACCACGTAGGTAGGCAATTTCCCCCACCCCAGTCCTTTCTCTTAGACAGGCTAGAACTACAAGAATACTTTCATAGAGCAAAAGATGTTAATGGACAAAGAGATCACCCCGCCAATCAACATCTCTTCATCCCCTGAGAAAGCAATCATGCCTCCCCTACGATCCCCGGTTGATGACTTCAAACAGATCCAGGATCTCATTAAAGGGCTAGCAGAATCCTTACAGATTCCACTTGAGGAGATTAAGGAGTCACAACAGAAACTGCTAGATATTCATTACCTATTCATAAGACTCGGTTGGATCTTGCAGAAATAAAATGGCATACCCCAAGAACAGTACTGCCCACATTAAGTTTCCACTGAAGATTTGGAGATTCTGTTTTTCACATCCCTTTCCCAACTCCCTAGTTGTCGAGGCTGTAAATGAATGTGGAAGGCACGCTAATCAGGTCCACATGAGAAAGACCAGAAGTGTCTCGGTTTCTTTGGTCACAAGTCACAGTCATTTGTGACTGTTCAGTTTTGAATTGCTAGCTATCAGGAATCGATGATGGAATGTAATCACACCAACTACTCAAAGGTTTGGTTCATTTATTGAGCCTCCACCACAAGAGCTTGAGGACCAATTCTAGGCAATCATTACTGAGGATCAGCTCCTTGCCTGAACATTTCTTCAGGCTTCTCTGGATGCCATTGACACAGCTGCTCACTCTATTTTTGTGGTGCGGGTTGTGAGAAGGACCTTCATGAGAAGGCTTCAGCTCCAAGGATTTCTAACGGAGGTCCTTCCCTTCAGTGGCTTCAAGCTGTTTGCAAAGAATACAGACAAGTCTCTGCATACATTAAATAATCCCAGGGCCACTTTGTGTTCTCTGAAAGTTTACAGACCTACGCATAAAAGGAAATTTGGTTGGTCCCAGACATCTCATTCTTCTCAATTTTGTGGCTCCCAGAGACCTGATGAACTCGAGTGAAAGAAGCAAAGTTTCTGGAAAAGGTAACTTGTTACACCGGCAACCTTCGACGTCATTGAAGCACCAATTTGGTAGGATGATCATGGTTCTGAATCACTTCCCACCTTCATCTGACCAGCTGCAACAGCTCACTTGCCTTCCTTGCTATGGACTGCCTTTCTCACTTCTGACACTCTTGGGAGCATATTACCAGGGGTATATGGGTTTTGGAGATGTATCGGTGGGATACTCCATCCTTTTTGCCTCCGTCCCTTCATGCACCCCCTTCTCTGACCCTCTTCAGGAACTTCTTTCATGAGCATTGTGATCTCAAGGATTAGACTTAAAGGTCCCCTCCTGGAGGCCTCCAGGCTCTGCCACACCAATCCCAGGAAAGGAGCACTGGAGAATGGCTGCAGGGGAAGCAGCCATTCAGGGGCCAGGAGAGACATACAAAGGAGCTGCAGAAAAGAGCAGTAGTTAGTACTGTACCCATAATACCAACTGGAGGAGATTCAGCCACTGACATCACTTAAGACACCTTTCACCTGCGTCCTCTTTGCTCTCAGATACACTAGATTATATCCTAGAACTCAGAAACTTGGGTTTGTCTTTGAGTTCCATTAGGGTACATTTAGTAGCCATTACAGCTGTTCATTTTCTGGTTTCATGAGGGTTTTCCAGTGTTCTCTCAGAAATGATGGTGAGATTTCTCAAGGGGCAGGGAAATCTTTTCAAACATCCTAACCCTGTTTGAGACTTGAACTAGGTGCTTAGCTGCCTTACGAGATATTCCTTTGAGCCAGTGGCAGCCTGTCTCCTTCTTGACTTATCTATGAAAATGGCCTTCCTTGTAGTCATTACATTTGCTCAAAGATCTTTAATGGCATATTCCACACTTCACAATATTTTTCAAGGGCCAAATTCACATTGTGATCACACCCCAAATTCTTACTGTAGTTGGCCATTGATTTCCACATTAAACACTCTATTCATTTTCTAGTTTTCTTTCCCAAACCACCTCTGAATAAGGAGGATTAAGTATAATATGTGCATGATGTCAGAAGGGTATTAGACTTTTACGTGGACAGAACTAAGCCATTTAGAAAATCTCCTTATTGTTTGTGTCTGTTGCAGACAGATCTAAGGAATCTCCAGTTTCCAAACAAAAATTCTCTAGATGGCTCTCTGGCTGCATCATCTTTTGTTATCAGTCTCATGATTTCCAGCCTCCTTTTAGAGCAGGGGTTGGCAACCTTTTCAAACCAACCAGCCAAAATATATCAAAATTCAGAACAAATGGTCAACCAAAGAGGCAGTATAAGAATGCTCATTTTGCATGACTGAAAATATACAACTTAATATTATTGATAATTGACATAATGATTAATAATAGCATAAATGAAACATTGTACTCACAGACTTTATTTAATGCTGCATCTTTTCACACATTTCTTTGAAGTTTACATCATAACTGGTCAAATTCAGGTTCATTCACGCATTGAAGCTACATGAGTAATTATGCATTTTTTAAATTTTGAATATTTCATTTTAATTTAAAAAGTTGCATGTATTTTGGGAAAAGAGCGATATTTGGTTCTAATACTGAGCCATATTTGGCTGGAGAGACATAGTTTGCAAACCTAGGGCTAGGTTTTTAGGTCCCAACTTGAATTTACAAATTTGGATTTGGAATCTTTTTGACTTACAAACCAAGCAAAGTTGATATGGAAATCAAAAGAATAATGAAATTCAGCCATGTCACTCTGCGAATCACTTTTCTGAAGATAGCCTCATTTTCCAGGTAGCTTTAAAGGCATGTATAGATACAAACAATTTTAAAAGGTTTTGAAAATGTTGCTAGTGTCAGACATATATATGAAGGGCAAAATGATATTAAATTGTTTTTTTACATTTTCAGGTTGCTGTGCAATCCTTCACTGTTTCTTACAACACCCTTTAGTGAGAGTGACTCCTGCTTTACACCAGTGTAAATGAAAATGGAACTGAGCAGAGTTCTGTCACTCCTTTCTAGTTCTCTCTCAGGCTATGTCTACACTGCAGAGTTTTTGCCCAAAAACAGCCTATCAAAAGAAGCACAGGTGCCCTGGTGGCCATTCTGTTAATGGCAATCAGAGTTTTCTTGCGAGACAGTGTCCATGCAGTCTGGATGCTCTCTTGCGCAAAAGCGCATCGCTTTTCTGATGCGCTTTTGCAGTGTGGACGCGCTCTTGTGCAAGACGTTTTTGCAGAAGATCTCTTCCGCAAAAAGCTTCTTGCACAAGAAGCCTGCAATGTAGACATAGCCTCAGAAAAGGTGTTTTACTCCTTTCCTATGGAATATGCTACACTAATTCTATAGTATTTCAAGATGGGAGACTGGACTAGAACGTGCTTGAATCTCGGCTAAAATATCAAGCAGATCCTCTTCTTGTGTCAAAGCAGATTTAGTTACTTTTTTTTAAATTGTATGCTAGGATTTCACATTTGCACATGTCCACACTTTCTGGATTTGGCCAGAAGTTCAAGTATCATGATAACATAATACAGCCTGTTCTCAGTTGGATTCCAGTCTAATATTGATGCCAAAGACTCTTGGATAAATCTGTATGAGCATTTAACTTTTGGATACTTTGTGGTTTGTTTGTTTGTTTATTTTGACACTATCGCTTTGTTGCTAGTGATATCATTAATGAGCGATGTAGCAAGACTGAGATAAAGAATAATCCTTAGTTAAAACAATTAAAGGACTAAATTGACACAGTCATTACTTTTTGGGTCCCCAGATTGTTTTAATAGTAAGGATTTATTCAGTAGTTAAAAAAAATAAATATAGCTTAACTAATGATCATCCACAACTGAGAAGGGAAAACAGAGAAACAAGTGAATTGACTTGTTCAAGGCCACAGAGGGAGTTGGTGTTAGTCAGAGTCAATATTTCTGATTTCAAATCCCATGTCTATAATTACTAGAACACATTTCTTCTTTCAGCTGTATAAAGATCATGTCCTTTAAGGTTGATATGAAATGGAGAGTCAGTTTAATTATACTGATTTCTCATATACCACATTATTTCAAATTTTCTTTCCACTCCCAAGGAACACTAAGCCTTGTTTAGACGTACAGCGAGAGGACCATACCTGCCCCAAAGAGTTAAATTGCTTTCCTTTAATGTGTGGAGTATAAATGCTTTCAAATCCAAAATGGCAGTTCCTTACCTATACTTTTTCTATTCTAAGTCCCTCTTGTAGCTCATGGCTTAAAAGTTTCTCATGATCACGTAGCAACAGGAAAAAACCCCCCCAAAACCCAGATCTGTGTGACCTAACTTCGCATTGTGACAAGTGATTGCTAGTTGGACCTACTTGAAGGTTTCCCTGTGGAAAAGTCCTACCTCTAGACTTCACTTTGTATAGTTATATAGCACTCTCTTCACCATGGCTGTGTGTAGATGATACTTTTTCTTGCTTTGTGAACCTGGCAGCCATTTGGGAAGAGCTTTCTTGAGGACCATGGAAACAGGAAGTCCATTGGAGGAGATGATGCATGAGCATACTCTCTATTTTGGGTCAGTGTAAACCCATATAGGCTTTCTCTGCCTGGGAGGGTTTGGGGTTTCTTTACTCCTCTTGCCAAGCACAAATGCCCCCAGAAATGGAATTGCAAGTGTAAAAGGTGCCCGAGCCTCGATTTTTGGAACCTTTCTCAACCATTCACTCCCACCTCCATTTTTTATGTACCACAAAGTGGCAGGGAAAAGTGAGAGCTGAGCTTCAGTTTAGCACATTGGTAATTCATAAACACCTCCGCATTTTCCCCTTAAAAAGCATTCCATCTTGTTTTTGAAAGCCCTAGAGATGACACTTGTATCCTTGGGGAGTTGATGTTCAGGCCTTTATCTACTCCATCCTGACAGAATGCAAAACTGTCAAATATCAACCAGGAGCTGGAAGAGATTGTGTAGGGTCAAGAGAGTTATGGAGAGTATTTTAAAGCTTTTTAATACTTGATTGGATTTTATGGAGTACAGGATTTATGCAATAATCAATATTTAACTGTTGGAACCCTGCCAATTGTACAGCTGTTAGCAAGATGTCTAGGACTCGGCTTTTCAGTCCTGGTTGATTTTAAATATTAATTAAACCTCTCTTGTTAACCTTGTCTCATTGTTAATTCTTCCACTCCTTCCCAAAAGAGATTGGCTATAAATCCTTTTCTCCCACGCAGCACCATTCCCAAGAATCTTTTTTTTTGAGGGATGAGGAAGTGGTTTCATATTGGCTACAGATGCAAAAAAGCATCTCCAATATAAAATGAGTCCAACTTCCTCAGTTTTGCTGGTGAAGGAAGCAGCAGAATTGATAAAAACTAAACAACAAGCCCCTAAATACTTAACATTTCTATGTACAAAGTGACTAAATTAGTCTCTTCTCTTCCTTGATTTTCCCCTATACACACCTGCCAGATTCTTCTCTCCCTGCCAACATATTCTGAATCTCCATGTACACACGTAGACAGATGTGGTATTTTCCTGCATTATTCTTGACAAACATTATTGACTCAAGTTGAACCTAACTGAATTAAGTTTAAGTGTCTTGGTGGTTCATTGTATTAAAAATGCAAATATTTAGGCAACATTGTAAAATTTTATGTAACATTGTGGGGAAGGCAGAACTAATGCAAACCCTGGAAAATATTGTGGAGTTTTAAAACAATGGTCTAGACAGCACTGAACTTGTAGTTGAATTAGTTTCCTAGGAAACACTGAAGATGGAGAGAATGGAAATTACCCATCTCTGGACCCATCCTTTTGACACTATGCCCCAAAGAAAAGCACTGTTTGCTGATCAACTGTTGCATGAGGACAAAACCAGAGGGCCAAACTGGATAAAAGAATGACTCACCAATTCACAGGGGTGCTTGTTCTGAGCTAACTGCTCTTATGAACTCGTGGCCATAAAAAAACTGTTTGGTGGGATTTGAGGGACTGTTCATTAGTCAGAATACTTTACGGAATTGGGGTGATCTCTAGTAAGCAGCTCATTAGTGGACAAATAGGATCTTTTATTTTTTTAATGTTTTACTGTAATGCTTTTACTTTAAGAATAAACACACTTGCTTAGGAAGAACTCTGTGGCACTTGTAACTGTGGGCAATTACACCATTTATGGCCTCTGAGGAGAAAGAACAGCAAGGCCTGCTTAAGTAGTCTGACTGGCTGGGGTTCTCACAGCATAGGCAGGGAACAATGTTACCTGGAATAACCCCCATCAGGAGAGACATAAATGAGTCTCTCCCCAAAAGAGGTGATGGCTGAGGAGCTAGGAGCCTAGACAGGATGCCCTTGCTAGATCATGAAGGGGAAAAAACAGGTACAATTGCCCTGACGTGTGACACACATGTTGATTCTTCTTCCGTGTATCTCTTTACGTAGCACCAGCCTCAACCAAGTCTGTAATGTAGTTGGAGCTGGCATTCTCCTCCACTGCAGTCCACCTTTGAGCTGAATACATGGTGTAAGCATCTTCAAGCCATTCAGTTCACTTTCCAGCTGCTACTATGCCCATAGGCAATGTTAAACCTTTCTAGAACTGCAGTGGGGAGCTCCTGTGTTCCCATGCTAGATGATGAAAGGGAACACCCAAAAGACTTGCAGAAAGGTCCTGTAGGGAAAGCAAGAAGCTCAATTTGAGCTTTCTGTTAAAGAAAAAGGAGGCATAAAATGGAATTGAGGTTCCTGTACAAGATTTTCCATTGAAGGTGTGAGTTATGCCAGGTCTGAGGGTGTTAAAAGAGCTACATCTAAGAGGGTTTAACTTTGTCCTTACCACAGGCCCTGAAGATATCTGTCTGCACTGTGTTAAACTTGCTCTTTCTGAAAACCACAGCTGGCACCATGTTCAGACGTGCTGTCACAGAAATTACTACCTGGGGATGGCCTATGCTGTGGTTGCAGCTGACTCGACCACAGAGATGACATTAGCATATTTAAAATAAGATACTGTAAACTATAACTCAGAAAGAAAAAGCTGGCAAAACCTTGGCTTGCTTACGCCTTAGTTGGAGGACTCCAGAAAAACATGGTATCCAACTCAGTGTCAGGCATGATACCTCTTGCCATTTGAGCCATATTTCTCATACAACTCATCCAGTTGTCCATTGATAAGAAGTCCATCCTTCCAAAGAGCTGTTGTCAAAGCTGCCACCAACTTGGCCACGTGATATTGTTGGCTTTTAGGAGGGTAGCCAAGAGCAGAATATGGTACACTGTTTTCAGAAATTATGGCAAAGAAACCTGATATCCCAATCTTCTTCTCTCTGCCCTGACAATTTATGTATTTTTCTGAATATAGTAGGATAAATTCTGCCCCTAAAGACAGCTCTGCTGTTACATTGTCTTTACTAAATAACTATCTAAATCACTAAAAGTAGCAAATGAATTAAGTATATCTTAAATCTGTTTTAAAATCAATCATAGCTTAAATCGATGTTAACAATTAGGTCACAAAATTATCCATTAAACTTTAAGAATAACAAGTGACACTGACAACAAATAAAACACTGCAAAGTTCCACAGTTTACATGCTGCTATGTTGTTTTGCCAAACACCAAGTTTCTGCATGTACCTTTTGTATTTTACGTTTTGTTAAGTGTGCCTCAGTAATTGTTTTTCTATAGAACAGAGCACCACTAATTCAGGTACTATATAGAAAATCTGGCATGCTATTTATCAGTTAGCAAAAGACTTAAAAGTGGAGGTAATCACTAATTAAAAGGTTGTTCAAAAGTATGCCACTAGTATAGTACCTTAAGAAGTATTATCAGAAATTATAGAATGAGTTCTAATGATCAAAATAAATGGATAAAGTTAAGATAGTGATGTTTTATCCTTCCTCTCTTGTTAAGTTTCTTCACATACTTAAAATTCATGTATTTTTGCAGAATAGCGGATGTTTATAGCTCAAGGAAAACTTGCAATTCTAGTTCAATACTTGGTTAATGCTCTATCATTTTTGTTTCCTTCATGCCTAAAGTCTCACTTTCTCACACAAGCTTTTCAGTAATAAAGGATCTGGCTGCATTTTTATTGCCAAATGTGTTTGGGGAAAGCATCGTAAATGAGAAATAATGCTTTAAAGTTTATTCATCTGGGACAAATACAAGCACCATATTTACATTTTGGTATGAAATTAACTCAATAAACTTCTTAATATGAAACAAAGTGAGGTGTGTGTTTAGTGAAAGCAAAGTAGCTATACTTCTTGACAAAATTCTTAACTTTTAAAATAGTTTTCATCTTTTGGAAAGGCAACATGTACTTTACCTAATTACTGGCAATAAAACTAAGTAAAGTATTTCAGACCTATGAATGTTACAACTGGAGGAAACTATAATTAAGGCTGGCAAAATTCTTGTTTCCTTTAGGATATAGGGACTTTAGATGGCTTTTAAAAAGGGACGGTAATTATTTTTCTTCCTATTTATCTTGTATGTATTGGTAAATACATGTTCCTTAGTCTTGTACTTTGTAGTAAAGTAAATTGCAAATAACAGTTCAATTTGATTTCTAAAACATGATATTTTAAATCAAAAGTACATTTCTAATGGTAATTATAGTTTCTTCTGACTGTGAGATTCAAAGGTCTTATATTGTTTAATTACATTTTATTGCTAGTGATCACGAGTAGTGCATTCAAGATGATAGATATAGTTAAAAAGCAAATTAGTTCTAAGTAATGGCACTTGTACAGATGGTATTGTATTTCAAAGCAGTAATATTTGTTTTTAAGTGTGAAGTCTGGGATTTTCAAAAGCACTCACTGTTAGTCCAACTCTGTTCCTATTGATGTTGGAAGTGACTGTGAAAAAGATATCAGTGTGCAATTAATTAGAAGTTCAGAGTAACTTTTATATAAAAGCTATTAATAGGATATTTTCCATAAAAGTTGAAAAATGGATGTGACTGGTACCCTACACCAGGTTCCCTACACCAGGAACCTTTTCCCTCACCCGCCAGGACTTTCAACTTTCTGTTTTAAATACTTTGTTATCATTTCCTTAATAATTCTGCAGTCTTGATAGTAAATATGGATAATCATGTGACTTTTAATGGTGAGACAGAATCCATGAATATCAGTTGGCTTTCCAACATATAAACTGTTCAAGATAGTTAAGACCAAAGCAGACTGTGAAGAGCTTCAGAAGGATCTCACAAAACTAGGAGACTTGGCAATAAAATGGCAAATGAATGTTAATGTTGATAAATGCAAAATAATGCATATTGGAAAACATAATCCCAAATATATGTACAAAATGATGGGGACTAAATTAGCTATTATGACTTAAGAGAGATCTTGGAGTCATTGTGGTTAGTTCTCTGAAAACTTCCACTCACTGTGCTGCAGTCAAAAAACCCAACAAATTGTTAGGAATCATTAAAAAAGGGATAGAGAATAAGACAGAGAATATGTTATAGCCTCTATATAAATTGATGGTACATCCACATCTTGAATACTTCATTCATTTGTGGTTGCCTTATTGCAAAAAAAGATATCTTAGCATTGGAAAAAGTTCAGAAAAGGGCAACAAAATGATTAGGAGTTTGGAATGGGTGCCATATTAAGAGAGATTAAAAAGACTGGGACTTCAGCTTAGAAAAGAGACTAAGGGGGCTACGATAGAGGTATATAACATCATGACAGGTGTGGAAAAAGTGAATGAGGAAAAGTTACTTGTTTCCATAATTTAAGAACCAAATTAAATTAATAGGTAGCAGGTTTAAAACAAACAAAAGGAAGTACTGCTTCACACAATGGAAAGTCAACCTGTGGAACATACCTGTGGAAGGTATGTGGCACTCTGACTTGTTTTCTCTTTTATTTTGGAGGCAGCTTTTCAAGTAGGACCATTGCAGAGAACAAGGGAGATGCTACATGTTAGTTTGTAAGCTAGTAAATTTTGGCACTTGGGTAATTTTTCACATTCAAATTGTCATTTTCCCCATACAACTGCTTTGTAAAATGACTTTCAGGACACAAGCTACATTTTCAACCAGACTTATACTAATATCTGGTAATGTCTCTACAGTTAGCATTTTGTCAGCATTTCTATCAGGAGCGGGCTCTAAAAAACATGCTCTTAGTCAAAAAATGTCATGCAAGTCTGCATATTAGAAAAATAAACAGCAACAAATAATACACACTTGGCAGCGTTGAAATTAGAAGAGCACTGACAAAACTGGGAAATTTGCTACTTTAAATATTTCACTATGCTCATGAAAGTCAGGACATTGACAGATGATAAATTCATAACGTGTAGGGTAGATTCAGACTGCCTAACCTAATGAAGAGGGCTTTATAATAGATTTGATGCAGTTAGGTGATCAAAGCTCACAGGTAAGTGAAAAACCTAGAGACGTGGGTGAAGGGTTAGGAATTGGGTGAGCATGGGCTGTAATAGCAATGATACAAGGAGAAACAAGGTAAAATGGGGGAGTAAAATCAAATCAGTATCTTAGTTGTCTGTATACAACTGCAAGAAGTATGGGGAATGAGCAGGAAGAGCTTGAAATACTAGTTAATAAACACAGCTATGACATAGTTGGTGTCACCGAGATTTGGTGGGATAGTACACATGCTTGGAATATTGGCATAGAAGGGTACAGCTTGCTCAGGAAGGATAGGCAGGGAAAAAAGGAAGGAGGTGTTAACATCTCATGATATGCCACTAACAGTTTGGTATTTATGAATCACTGATAAGTGTGCTCAGGGCTGTACAATTGCAAAATAAGGCATGGTTTCTGCTCAAAGGAACTTACAAAGTACAGTTAAGTGTTTGTAGATGATATTTCCTTTACATGCCAGTAGCTGTTCTGCAGTTGTACAGTGAAAATGCAATCTCACACAATAGTGAAGAACGTGTTCATCATTTTAGTGATACTTAATATTTGTGCGGAAAATGCTGACTATTGTTTGTTTCTATGCATGAGCGATTGAGAAAGCGAGAGATGTAACTTCAAATTCCAGATGCGAGATCTATAAATTGTAAAATAGGTTTTATTCAATCTTTTCATTTCCCCTGCCCATATGTCAATGAGTGCAGCTAATAGGAGGAGGGGGATGAAGTCCTTTCTTTCACATTATTTTTCTGTTTCTTGCTCTTTTCCATCTTTTCAGGCATTGCTTCATAAGAAAAATAAGTGAAAGAATGAAATATCATTCATCTGTTTGTATGTCATACTTTGTTTCTTCATCTAAGTGTCATGGATTTTCACCTTTTCAGTTTTAATGTGTCAGATAATGTTTTTATCTTCAGCTGTTTGGGTGGATCTGTGTTTGTAGCTGTGTTTTTGTTGGAATGCAGCTACTTTGGATCCCTGCAGATTTCAGGGTTGGAAAAGTTAAAACTTACAATAAAAGACAAAAATAAACACACAATCAAAGGGGAAAAAATAAATCTCTGTTTATTCACCTGCATGCTGGAGATGAATCTTACACACAACAGCAAGCTGAAATATTCTAGATATTAAATCAGACAAAAATAAATTTGTTTAAATGACTGAGACTTTGTTCTGATGAGATTTATGCCCCAGATCATTGTTGCAAACCAATTTACATTGTCGCATGCAGGATATACATGGGGGAAAGAGATAAACATAGATAATGACAGCAGAATAGAGCTAATAGTGTATGTGCCTGTGTGCATGTAATTAAGAGAGATGCTGTGACAACTCATGTATTTCTGGATGATTATAGCGTGTCTCTGATGTGGAAAGGCATGAGGCTAATGTCTAGGTGGTTGTAACCACCCAAGAAGTGCAATAATCTCCTAAAAAGTAGACATCCTACACAGACCTATGGATAGGCTTCCTTGACCTCTTTAGGATTTTTGGGTAAGTGAGATGAGTTGTTGGGTTGTTTGTTCACCTTCAATCTATAAGCATGGCTTTATTTAAGGCCGGAGTCTGAGGTGTAATATATCTCTATTAGAAAGGAGACCGGATGTCTCTGCTGTCTTAGAAGTGGAGTCTGGCCACTTGTATCAGGGTCCATGTGTACTTGACAAAAAATAATGTTAAGGGACAGTTTCTCCAGATGAACTGGGGAATTTGGGAAATTGACTACCATGTCATCTGTTTTCCCTCTCTCTCTGCTCCATGTTACCCTGCCTCTTTATTTCCTGCCCCCATGTTTCCCCCGGCTGCTCTCAAGGGCTGGCCTTTTGTGATTAGGCTCACATGTTATAACCTTCCTTTTGGCTGCCAGTTGGTAGCAGAGACTATGTTGCCATGCTGACTCTTGTGATTTTTGGTATTTTTTTCTTGAAACCCCAGTTCCTGGAATTATATGATTAAATGAGAATCTCAGTTTCATTTTTAAAAAAAGATATGTTTTAGCCCAGCTGGATGAGCTTGAAAATGAAACTTTAATCCTGTAAATCAGTGGCATTTAACTAGGACATGGGACAATCTTGGAGGGTTCATGTTTCTGGCCTGTATCAGATGAATGCCCTAGCCACTGGGATATTGGCTACTCTCTGCTTTGGAGCAGAACATCCATTCTGGACTGGAGAAACTTATCTGGCTAACATTTATCAAACCAAACATGTTTCTGCAGAAACATATCTATTTAAAAGATAATATCTCATGGATTTTTTGAGATCTGACAAGATTTTTTTAAACCTTGGGATAGTTAATACTGTATGAATCATTTTGGGCATTGAAAGGATGCCAGAATACATAATATAATTGTATACATATTCATGATTGTGAAATCTTTCTTTTCACTGTAATATATACAGCCCCATTTAGCAAGATAAGAGGAGTAAATGACATGAGCATAGGAAGGATATGCCTCAATCCTGCTATTTAGAGGGTTTTTTCTTTGTCTGATGAATGTTTCCACCCCCCCCCCCCGCCTTTTTTAATTCTCCCTTTTTCATGCTACTCCTGTATATCCCGTATCTGTACTGATTTTTTTTGAGTGGCATCGCTGCCGGATACAAATTAAAAGCTGATTATTATTTATATTGCAGTAGGGTCCAGAAAGGGGCAAGATCCCATTGTGGTAGCTTATATACAAAAGCTTAGGAAGAAATGGTCCCACAATTCTTCCCCCCCCAAATAGTTTTCTGTCTGTAAAAGACCAAAACATAGATAAGGAATCAGGGATAAAACAAAGTGTTCAGTATGGGTGTGTCTACATAGCAGGGCTTAACATGAAATAAGTACGCAAATTGAGCTACATCAATTGAGCTACAGAACACTTATTTCAAAATAGAGCACTCTTCCTCTGACTTCCCTTACTCTTTGTACAGTGAGGGTTACAGGAGTCAGAGTAAGAAGTCCTCCAGCACAACAGTATTTTTACATTATTTAGAAATAACTGCTTGCTGTGTAGATGTGGACTAAGTTATTTCAAAATAATGTTGCTGTATAGACCTACTCTATGATACTTGTCACAGCTATGGACTTAAAAATATGTGCCCCTTCTCTGACCACTACAATTGAAAAACAGTGAGACAAAATTTTCAATGCTCTTTCATTCATTTTTTAAGGAGTAAGGGTTATTTCGAAAGAAGGTTGTTGTTTTTTTAAATAACCCCCTCTAGACTGCATTTTTTCTTTCGAAATAGGGTATTTCAAAAAAGCGCCTGGATGCCATTATGCAAATGAAGCATGGGAAATTCAAATCCGTGTTTCATTTGCAATTTCACTCAAAAGAGGAATGAAGTGAAGACATACCCTCAGGGAGTTATTGTTTCAAAAGAACTTACTTCGAAATAACCTGATAGTGTAGACATAGTGCGAATGTGAGTGTGTGCGCACGTGCATGTGAGTGTGTGCACATGTGTACAAAACCTAAAAGGAGGGGATGTTATTGCAGTGAGGAGCTTACAGTCTACTAGACAGCTGGTAGGAGCACTAAGATCCAGAGGATGGTACTAACTCAGAGTGTGTGTGAGTTTTAGTTTTGTTTTATGATGCGATGGCAGCAGCATTCTGACACTGGTTAGCATTTGTGGAAGTAGTAAGCTTTCATGAGGGGTTTGAGTGGAGAAAGTGGCTGCTTGGTGCATACTGAGGGCATTCCTATCAAGATAATTCAGCGCTACTTGGAAGAGGAGGGGAAGAAAACCAAAGGAGTGGTCTGGTTGGTTTACTTAGCTGAAACCCAGAGCAGAGCTGTGCAGGGCCTTCGGGCTTCTTGTCTTCTCTTTTAGCTCAGTATGGAAGGTGGAAAGAAATCTGTGGAGAAATTCGAAGGGAGTGCAATCATTGAAGCAATGGGCGAAGAGGATTTTCTCTTCCTTACTCTGAAGAGGAGTTAACTAGGAATTGGAGGTGCTATAGACGAAGAGGTTGCTGTAGTTGCACCGAGAGAGAACCAAGATACAAGCAAGTATCATAATTGGAAAGTAAGAAGGATGAACAGATTTTTGAGGTTCTGGAGGGAAAAAAACTCCTACAGGATTTGGGCTAGCCTGGAGAGAAGACAAAAAGAGATGAAAATGGCTTCATGATTGCAAGTAGGGTAACAAGGAAGATTGTGTTGCAATATTTATTCATAATAAAGAATGTGTTATTCAATAATTGGTGACTAGGGTATAATTGTGATTGTTTTGTTATGTGCGGAGTTGAAAGGAGACAATAGATGCAGTGAGACTCAGTACACTTGAACCTTTTTAATCCGGCAACCCAGGGAAACAGGGTATGATGGATTAAAGATTATGCCAGGCCAGGGAAGGCACTACAGCATCTAGGTATGAAGGCGTGGGGCGCTTATCTTTCGCCCACTCCAGGAGACCCATGTGGCTCTGAGCTTCCCACTGTTCCTAGGCATCATCCCCCAGAAAAGCCTCTGGAGGAGTGTCTCTGCCCACTGCCATTTCCCCAGTTGGGAGAGGGGGGAGTGACAGCACACAGAGCTTCTTCCTCCTTCATACATGAGTGTCCCTGGATTAGGGGCACCCAGAGTACAGAGGTTTACATGTATTGCTTCCCAAAGAATTGAAGCCATGAGTAAAAATTCTGCAGCAACAGCAACAAAAGTTGGTGAACACAAATGAGGCAAATCACAAGTGCACAAAACACTTGGAAGCTGTATTTAGTCATCCAACGCCAAGGCAGGCATTCTATTTAGGTCAGCTATTCTCAAACATTTTCATAGAGTTACCTATCTCATTCAACATAGAGATTATAACACATAGGAATAAAATAATTGCCATACTAGCTAGTATCCTAACTTCTAACAGTGGCCAATGCCAGATGCTTCTGAGGGAATGAAAAGAACAGGGCAATTATCAAGTGATCCATCCCCTGTTATCCATTGCCAGCCTCTGGCAGTTAGAAGTTTAGGACATCCAAAGATGTGGTTGCATCCTTGGCCATCTTGGCTAATAGCCATTAAATGACCTGTGCTCCATTAACTTATCTAGTTCTTGTTTGAATTCTGTTATACTTTTGGCCTTCACAACATCCTTGGCAAACAGTGCCACAGTCTGGCTGTGTGTTGTGTGAAGCTGTGCTTCCTTTTGTTTGTTTGAAACCTGTTGCTTGCTAATTTAATTGGGTGACCTCTGGTTCTTGTGTTTGTGAAGAGGTAAATAACATTTCCTTATTCACTTTCTCCTGACCAATCATGATTTTATACACTTCTCTCATATTTCCACCAAATTGTCTCTTTTACAAGCTGAAAAGTCTGGGTTTTATTAATTTCTCCTACTAAGGAAGCTGTTCCATATCCTTAATAATTTCTGTTGGCCTCGCTGCACTTTTTCCAATTCTAATATATTGTTTGTTTGAGGTCAGGTGATTAGAACTGCACATGACACTTAAGGGTGCGGGCAAACCATGGATTTATATTGTGGCTTTATTAAATTTTCTGTCATATTGTCTATCTCTTTCTTAATGGTTCCTATCATTTTGCTAGCTTTTTTGACTGCTGCTGCATATTGAAGGGATATTTTCAGGGAACTGTCCATCGTGATGCCACAATCTTTCTTCACTAGAACAGTTCATTGACACCCCATCATTTTGTATGTATAGTTGGGACTATGTTTTCTAATGTGCATTACTTTGCATTTATCAACACTGAATTTCATCTGCCATTTTGTTGCCCAGTCACCCAGTTTTGTGAGTTCCCTTTCTAATACTTTTCAATCCACTTTGGATTTAAATATCTTGAGTAGTTTTGGATCATCTGCAAATTTTACCATCTCATGCTTTACCCCCTTTTTCCAATAATTTATGAACATGTTGAACAGTGCTGGTCACAATACAGATCCGGGGGGGCACCTCAATTTGCCTCTCTCCATTTTGAATATCGACCATAAATTCCTACCCTTTGTTTCTTAGATTTTAATAACTCATTGATTCATGAGAGGTCCTTTTTTCTTATGCCACGACAGCTTACTTTGCTTAAGAGCATTTGGTGAGGGACCTTGTCAAAACTTTCTGAAAGTCCAAGTACACTGTATGCACTAGATCATCCTTTCCCACATTTGTTGAATGCCTGAAAGAATGTTAATATATTGGTGAGGTGTGATTTCCCTTTTCAAAAGCTATGTTGACTCTACTCCTGACAAATTGTGTTCATTTATGTGTCTGATAATTCAGGTTTTAATATGGTTTCAACTATTTTTCCAGTACTGAACTTAGTCTTACTGGCCTGTAATTGCTAGGATTGCCTCTGGAACTTTTTAAATAGTTGGCATTATGTTAGTGATCCTTTAGTCATCTGGTATAGGAGCTGATTTAAATGATAGGTTACATCACATAATTTGTAGTTCTGAAATGTCACATTGGAGTTCCTTCAGAATTCTTGGGTCAATACCAGCTGGTCCTAATGACTTATTTCTGTTTAATTTACCAGTTCCCAAGCTTGATCTATTGACACTTCAATTTGGGACTGTTCCTCAGATTTGGAACTTAAAAAGAATGACAAAGGTTTGGGAATCTCCCCACATGGGTGAAGACTGATGCAAAGAATACATTTAGCCTCTCTGCAATGGCTTTGCCTTCCTTGAGTGATCTTTTGATACCTCTATTGTCCAGAGGCCCCACTGATAATGGCAAGCTTCCTGTACTAATATTCTTTTGCTGTTAGTTTTTGTGTCTTTTGATAGTTGCTCTTCAAATTCTTTTTTGGCTTGACTAATTATACTTCCACTCTGACCAGCCATTGATTATGCTTCTTTCTATTCTCCTCGATGAGATTTAACTAACAATTTGTAAAAGATACTTTTTTACTTTAAATGTTTCATTTACTCTGTTGTTTAGCTATGGTGGTATTTAGTCCTCTTAATGTGTTGGGCATACAGCAGTGAAAGTAATTGAAAATTTCTTACAGGTACTGTCCTATTGCAATGTGGGTCCCTGTCAATAATTTAAATAGCTCCCTGCTGGCCACACCTGTTTACTTTCAGCTCTGGGGGGTATATATTTACTTTGAACCTCTATTATGATATTTTAAATAAGTTTCTATATAGCTTGAAGGCATTTTACTCTTATGATGGTACCCTTTAATTTCCATTTAACTAGCTTCCTAATTTTTCATAGAATTATAGAATCCTAGATCTGGAAGAGTCCTCAGGAGGTCATCAAATCCAACCCCCTGCCCAAAGCAGGATCAATCCCAACTAAATCATCATAGCCAGGTCTTTGTCAAGCCGGGACTTAAAAATCTCTAGGGATGGAGATTCTACCACCTCCTAGGTAACCCATCCCAGTGCTTCACCACCCTCCTAGTGACATAGTTTTTACAAATATCCAACTTAGACCTCTCTCACAGTAACTTAAGACCATTGCTCCTTGTTCTGCAATCCGTCACTGAGAACAGCCTCTCTCCATCCTCTTTGGAACTTCCCTTCTGGAAATTGAAGGCTGCTTTCAATTCCCCCTTCACTTTTCTCTCCTGCAGACTAAATAAGCCCAAATCCCTCAGCTTCTCCTCGTAGGTTAGTTTTGTAGTTCCCTTTTCTGAAGTTTAAATGTTGCTTTATTGGGTTTCTTTGGTATTTTTCCCCAACAAGGATGTTCAGTTTAACTGTATTATCATCACAATTACCAAGCAATTTCCCCTAATTATTCACCTTTTGGACAAGGTCCTATGCTCCATTTAGGATTAGATCAAGAATTGCCTCTCCCCTTGTGAGTTCCAGTACTAGCTGCTCCAAGAAGCAGACATTTATGGTATCTAGAAATTTTTATCTCTACATCCTGTCTTGAGGTGACACTTACCCTGTCAATATGGGGATAATTGAAATCCACTGTTATTACTGAGTTTTCTTTTTTTGTTGCCCCTCTTATCTCTGAGTGTTTAACAGTCACCATCACCATTCTGTTCAGGTAGTTGGGAGGATATTCATACTGATATACTTATTAGTCGAGCATGGATTTTCTATCCACAGAGATTCTATGGTACAGCTTGATTCATGTTAACTACTTTTGACTCTAATGCTTTATTTCACATATAGTTAGACTTCTAGTAGTTATATATAGGCACTTATAAAATTGGTCACTTTTTAGTTGCCTGCCATTATGTGATATCAATGAATGGGGCAGTTTTTCATTTGAATGTTTCTCTTCAGTCTGTTAGTATACTTTATCAATTTCCATACTCTCTTCCCTACTAGGATATAGAGAATTCCTGCTAACAGAACTTCCCCATGTGATGTTTCTGTCCAAAACTTGTGCTGCCCCCACACCTGTTGGCTTTCCCCTAGCCCTTAGTTTAAAACTCCTCTATAACCCTTTTAAATTTAAATGCCAGGTGTCTGGGTCCATTTTGGCTTAGGTGGAGCCCATGCTTTCTGTATAGATTCCTCATTTCCCAAAAGAGTCCCCCATTCCTAATAAACCTAAACCCCTCCTCTCTTCACCATCATTTCCTCCACACATTCACACCCTGCCATTCTGCCTCTAACTTGCCCTGCAGTGGGATTGGAAGCATTTAAGAGAACGCTACCATGGAGGTTCTGAACTTTAGTCTGTCACCTAGAAGCCTAAATTTGACCTCCAGGACCTCTGCCTTACCTTTCCCCATGTATTCATACTTCCGTGTACCCTGACCACTGTCTCCTCTCTACCACCCCACATAAGTCTGTCTAGGACTCTGGAGAGATCTGTTAACATTTGCACCCAACGGCAGGGGAGCTGACAGCTACATTGGGCCCCTGGGCAAGATAGTGGGACCTGGCTTGGTGCTCTTGAAGGGGTAGAGCCTCGGGTAGAAGGGGTGGGGCCAGGAGAAGACAGCCTTCAGTGCCGCCCAGAGCATGCCATGCTGCCCCTTAGTGCCTCCTGGACCATGCCCCCCCAGTGCAAAAAAAATTTGTTTTGTTTATGGGGAACACCAAAGATTTTTTTTGTCGAGCAAAAAAAACCCACTGGACCAGGAGGGAGGGTAGAGGAGGGTCTGGGGGCAGTGTGGCTGGCCAGGAGGGAGGGAAGAGGAGGGGACTTGGGGCAGGGAGGGTGCAGGAGGGGACTTGGAGTAGGGTGTCAGAGCAAGCTGGGAATGCGGCAGGGGAAGGGGAGTGAGGGGGGTTTGAGTGCGGGGTCTGGGCATGAAGGGGGATGCTTACCTGGCTTGGCACCCTGCTGCAGCAGGCCTCCAGGGAGCATGCTCTTGTTCCTTGGGGTGGGGGTGGAAAGCTCAGTTTCCCCCTCTCCTTTGCGCATGCAGCTGGGAACCCAGTGCAGCTGCAGCACCAGGCCAGGCTTCCTGCTGGCAGGGCGGGGGACAGGTGGGGAGAGTAGAAACCCCAAACGTCCCTGCCAGATTAAACTCTGCCACTTCCCCAGCAGGCTGGGGAGGGGCGCGGGGAGAGAGAGCAGCAGTGCACGGGGGACAGCAGAGCCTGAGCGTGCCGCAGGTGGGGGCCGGGGGGGGGGGGAGCAGAGCCTGAGTTTTAAAACGCCGAGGTCCGGGAGCGGCTCCTCAGCTCCGGCCACCCCTCCCCCTCCCAGCAGCAACGGGCTGCTGTAAAAGCAGCCACCTGCACATGTGGAGAAGGAGGAGGCTGCGCAGCAGTAGAGGCCCCGTGGGACAGGGGCTGTCTTGCGGGCTGGGGGTTGGGGGTGCAGCCACAGTGGGAGCAGTCTATGGGCTCTGCAGGGGGTGGGGGACCAGATTTTTTTCTGTTTTCTCCATGGCACACCTCTGACTGCCTTGCAGCACAGTTTAAGAAATGCTGATTTAAAGGGCCCGGGTCTCTAGGTGCTGTCACTGCCACAGTAGTGGTGACAAGGAACACTGGGCCCTATATACTTGCCAGTGGCCCCTTTCCTCCCCCCCCCATTGGCAGGCCTGCCCAACATGCAATTCCCCATGCAGTTCTAGTGGTTACCACAAATCCAGCTGTCTATATTTCTAATAATTGAGCCTCCCCTATTACCTGTCTCTTCTTAATAACTGGGATTCACTTCATCAGAAAGATATCTGGGATTTGGGCTTATTTAGTCTACAAAAGAGAAGAGTGAGGGGGGATTTGATATAAATCTTTAACTACTGAAGAGGAGCTCTAAAGAGGATGGAAGAGAGGCAGTTCTCAATAGCGATAGAAGAGGAGCAATGGTTTCAAGTTGCAATGAGTGTGGTCCAGGTTAGATATTAGGGAAAACTATTTCACTAGGAGGGTGGTGAAGCACTGGAATGGGTTACTTAGGGAGGTGATGGAATCTCCATCTCTAGAGGTTTTTGAAATCCTGGCTAGGATGATTTAGTTGGGGTTGGTCCTGCTTTGGGAAGGGGGTTGGACTCGATGACTTCCTGAGATCTCTTCCAGCCCTATGATTCTACCTGATATCTTCAATATGAGACGATACCATGACATCATCTGGGATAAGGTATCCTTCCACTACTGTTTGATGTTCTCCTTCCCTCAGATTTTTATTCTCCCTAACATCATAGGGGCTGTCAGACTGGGGACCAGTGTTCCCTCTAACATTTTATATCCTTGGGTGGGTTGAATTTTCTTTTGGATGGGTTGAAATTTCTTATGTGCACCACCAATATTGAGGTAGTGTGTATGTGTGTGTGGCCACCAATACAAATAAAGTGCACATATAATTTTAAACAGTCCATATGTGCAGAAGAAAATATATTAAAACAAGGGATATTTAACACGGGGCAATGCATATAATATTTAATATGAAATTAAATTTAAAAAAATTAACACTATCTTTGGAGTTCCTGTATCAACCTTTCTAACAGTTCAAGCTAGTACTTGCTATTTCTGACTCATACGAGCCAGAAATCTACCAAATAGCAAAAATCTGGTCTTAATGCAATACAATATACCACGTATTATTTAGTAACACAGATTTTTAAAAAATCATTAAGTTCAGAGTTTTACATCTCTGCAACACTCCAAAAACATTCTGTTAAAAAAAATCTTTTTCTTTCTTATCTTAAGCCATTAATACCTTATGCAAACTTTGTTTGAAATGCAATCATGCAAATGTCCTGGTGCACACACACTTCCCTTGCAGCCTGCTCTTCCCCCCGCCCGCCAACCCAGACAGTCAGAGAGGATTGCAGCTAGTCAGACACCCTAAACTAGTGTTTCTGAAAGTGTTCCGCAGAATCACTCTCAGAAACACGTTAATTGGCCGCCCTGGTTTGTTTATTTACCGGCGCTATGGCCATGGAGCCTCGTGGCTCCCATTGGCTCCGTTTCGTCCTTTGCCACCAAGGGGAGCCACAGGAAGCCGGCGCCGGTAAATAAACAAACCGGGGAGGCCAGTTAATGTGTTTCTGAGAGTGATTCCGCGGAACACTTTCAGAAACACTGACCTAAGCAAACTGCCCCCTGCTTCCACCTTACTGCACAGATGCCGGCACCCACCCACCTTCTCTTTCCTTCAACCTTCAACCTACCCCATGCAGTCAGCCCCTTATCTCCCCCTTCCCAGGAGGCTTGAGAGTGCAGAATTTCTGCCGCTCTCTCCTCCTGCAGAGGAACGCTCTAAACTCTCCTCCCCTCTGACTCCTCATAATAATTAATTAATTATTTACTTGCTCACTCACTCCCCATCTCCCAGCCACTAATTGTCTCATCTCCCTTTTTACCGGCTCTCAAAGCGCCTCAATTGAAGCAGGCAGCTAGCTCCGTTTAGCTGCTTGCTCAGTGAGGCACCCTTCCCCCCACAAATCAGCTGAGCTCCCTGTCTGCGAGAGTTTTGAACTTCTGAGAAAACTGCTGTGTGAGGGTACCCTGCTGTGGACTGAGAGATGGAACTACTCTTCTGTGTCCTGAAAGTAAGTCCTATCTATCCATCTATCTATCTATCCTAGCAGACTTACTTGACATTGCTCGGGTCTGGCCTGGTGGGAGAGGAACCAAGCAGGCTGTCCTGGAGTCAGAGGAGGGGCCAACTCAGTGCTTGGGGGGAGGTTCTAGCCCATGGAACGGGGGCAGGGCATGGCCCAGGATTTGAGGAGAGGGACTGGCCTGGAGTTTGGGGAGGGAGGCCGGCCCCAGGTTTGGGGTTGGGGAGGGGGGTCTGGGAGTGGGCGTTTGGGGAAGGGACCTGGCCCAGGGCCAGGGGTTAGGGCTATGCAGGCCTCTCTCCTGCTAGTGTTCCCTGAGGCCTGGCCCGGGAGGCAGAAGGGGTGTGTGTGTGTGCGCAGAGACTTCCCCCACCAGCGCTCCTGATCTGGCTGAGGGGATGGGGAGAAGGGGAATATGTGCAGGCTGGCCCACAGTGGCCCCACTGGGTGTACTGGTGGTGGTGGTGGGGGAATTGGGCGCCAGTGGGTCCTGTGGGGGGTGGCCAGGCTGGCTAGCCTTAGTAGTGCTGCAGACAGGAGGCACAGTTGTGGGAGCAAAGGTTGGGGAATCAGGTTTGAGGCGGGGAGTGGCAGGTAAGATAGTGGAGCTCCATCTCCAGCTGGCCACTCCATTGGTGGTGAGGCTGTCCCTAGTGGTGACTCTGTAGGACAGCCTTCCCCTGCACTCCCTGCCCCCAGTGGTGACAGTGCAGCTCACATCCTTCCTCTCCTTTTCTTTGTTATGGAAAACAATCAAATTCCAGGCATATGCTGTTTACATAAGAACATAAGAACGGCCGTACTGGCTCAGACCAAAGGTCCATCTAGCCCAGTATCCTGTCTGCCGACAGTGGCCAGCACCAGGTGCCCCAGAGAGGGTGGACCGAAGACAGTGATCAAGCGATTTGTCTCCTGCCATCCCTCTCCAGCCTCTGACAAACAGAGGCCAGGGACACCATTTTATCCCCTGGCTAATAGCCTTTTATGGACCTAACCTCCATGAAATTATCTAGCTTCTCTTTAAACTCTATTATAGTCCTAGCCTTCCCAGCCTCCTCTGGCAAGGAGTTCCACAGGTTGACTACACGCTGTGTGAAGAAGAACTTTCTTTTATTAGTTTTAAACCTGCTACCCATTAATTTCGTTTGGTGTCCTCTAGTTCTTCTATTTAGGGAACTAATAAATAACTTTTCTTTATCGGCCCTCTCCACACCACTCATGATTTTATATACCTCTATCATATCCCCCCTCAGTCTCCTCTTTTCTAAACTGAAAAGTCCCAGTCGCTTTAACCTCTCCTTATATGGGACCCATTCCAAACCCCTAATCATTTTAGTTGCCCTTTTCTGAACCCTTTCCAAGGCCAAAATATCTTTTTTGAGGTGAGGAGACCACATCTGTACACAGTATTCAAGATGTGGGCGTACCATAGTTTTATACAGGGGCAGTAAGATATTCTGGGACTTATTTTCTATCCCTTTCTTAATAATTCCTAGCATCCTATTTGCCTTTTTGACCACCGCTGCACACTGTGTGGAAGTTTTCAGAGAACTGTCCACGATAACTCCAAGATCTCTTTCCTGATTTGTCGTAGCCAAATTAGCTCCATCATACTGTGTATAGTTGGGGTTATTTTTCCCGATGTGCATTACTTTACACTTATCCACATTAAATTTCATTTGCCATTTTGTTGCCCAATCACTCAGTTTGGTGAGATCTTCTTGGAGTCCCTCACAGTCTGCTTCTGTCTTGATTATCCTAAACAGTTTGGTATCATCTGCAAACTTTACCACCTCACTGCTTTCCCCTTTCTCCAGATCATTTATGAATAAGTTGAACAGGATTGGTCCTAGGACTGACCCTTGGGGGACACCACTAGTTACCCCTCTCCATTCTGAAAATTTACCATTTATTCCTACCCTTTGTTTCCTGTCTTTTAACCAGTTCTCAATCCAAGAAAGGACCTTCCCTCTTATCCCATGGCCATGTAATTTACACAAGAGCCTTTGGTGAGGACCTTGTCAAAGGCTTTCTGAAAATCTAAGTATACTATATCTACTGGAACCCCTTGTCCGCAGGTTTGTTAACCCCTTCAAAGAACTCTAATAGATTAGTAAGACAGGATTTCCCTTTACAGAAACCATGTTGACTTTTGTCAACAAATTATGTTCTTCTACATGCTTCACAATTTTATTCTTTACTATTGTTTCGACTAATTTGCCCGGTACTGAAGTTAGACTTACCGGTCTGTAATTGCCCGAATAGCCTCTAGAGCCCTTTTTAAATATTGGTGTCACGTTGGCTACCTTCCAGTCATTAGGTACGGAAGCCGATTTAAGGGATAGGTTACAAACCACAGATAATAGTTCAGCAATTTCCCATTTGAGTTCTTTTAGAAGCCTTGGATGAATGCCATCCGGTCCCGGAGTTTTGTTAACATTAAGTTTTTCTATTTGTTCCAAAACCTCCTCTAATGACACTTCAATCCGGGACAGTTCCTCAGATTCATCACCCACAAAGGACGGTGCAGATTTGGGAATCTCCCCAACGTCCTCAGCCGTGAAGACTGAAGCAAAGAAATCATTTAGTTTCTCCGCAATGGCTTTATCGTCCTTGATTGCTCCTTTTATAGTTCGATCGTCTAGGGACCCACAGGTTTTTAGCAGGCTTCCTGCTTCTAATGTACTTAAAAACATTTTGTTATTTCTTTTGAGTTTTGGCTAGCTGTTCCTCAAAATCTTTTTTGCTTTTCTTATTACATTTTTACATTTGATTTGACAGTGTTTATGTTCCTTTCTATTTATCTCACTAGGATTGGACTTCCACTTCTTAAAAGATGCCTTTTTGTCCCTCACTGCTTCCTTTACATTGTGGTTAAGCCACGGTGACTCTTTTTAGGTCTCTTGCTATGTTTTTAATTTGGGGTATACATTTAAGTTGGGCCTCTATTATGGTGTCTTAAAAAGTTTCCATGCAGCTTGCAGGGATTTGGCTCTAGTCACTGTGCCTTTTAATTTCTGTTTAACTAACCTCCTCATTTTTGTGTAATTCCCCTTTTTGAAATTAAATGCCAGGGTGCTGGTCTGCTGAGGTGTTCTTCCCACCAGAGGAATGTTGAATGTTATTATATTATGGTCTCTATTCCCAACGGTTATTTCCTGGACCTGATCCTGCGCTCCACTCAGGACTAAATCGAGAATTGCCTCTCCCCTTGTGGGTTCCTGCATGAGCTGCTCCAAGAAGCAGTCATTTAAGCCATTGAGAAATTTTATCTCCGCTTCTCTTCCTGAGGTGACATGTATCCAGTCAATATGGGGTAATTAAAATCCCCATTATTATAGAATTCTTTATTTTGGTAGCCTCTCTAATCTCCCTCAGCATTTCAATGTCAGTATCGCTGTCCTGGTCAGGTGGTCAGTAATGTATCCCTACTGCTAATTTCTTATTATTGGAGCATGGAATTACTATCCATAGCGATTCTATTGAACATGTGATTCACTTAATATTTTTATTTCATTTGATTCTACATTATTTTTACATACAGTGCCACTCCGCCACCCACCCGGCCTGCTCTATCCTTTCGATATATTTTATATCCCGCTATGATTGTGTCCCACAGATTTTCCTCATTCCACCAGGTTTCAGTGATGCCTATTATGTCAATCTCCTCATTTAATACTAGGTATTCTAGTTCACCCATCTTATTAGTCAGACTCCTAGCATTTGTGTAGAAGCACTTTAAAAATTTGCCACTGCTTATTTGTCTGCCCTTCCCTGATGCAATGGATTCCTTTGTATGCGGTTGTTTGTCTGCTCTGGCCCATGGTTTGCCCTCTCCCCTCCTCTCTTTCTGACTATAGCTTAAAGAATCTCTATCAATGGAATCTCCTCTAAGAGAAGTCTCCCTCCGATTTACGTGCATCTCCGCACCAATCGGCTTTCCCCCATCTCTTAGTTTAAAAACTGCTCTACGGCCTTTTTAATGTTTAGTGCCAGCAGTCTGGTTCCACCCTGGTTTAGGTGGAGCCCATCCTTCCTGTATAGGCTCCCCCTCTCCCAAAAGTGTCCCCAGTTCCTAATAAATCCAAACCCCTCTTCCCTACACCATCGTCTCATCCACCCATTGAGACTCTGAAGCTCTGCCTGCCTACCTGGCCCTGCGCGTGGAACTGGAAGCATTTCCGATAATGCCACCATAGAGGTCCTGGATTTCAGTCTCTTTCCTAGCAGCCTAAATTTGGCCTCCAGGACATCTCTCCTACCCTTCCCTACGTCATTGGTACCTACATGTACCACGACCACCTCCTCCCAGCACTACACATAAGTCTATCTAGATGCCTCGAGAGATCCATAACCTTCGCACCAGGCAGGCAAGTGACCATACGGTTCTCCCGGTCATCACAAACCCAACTATCTATGTTTCTAACGATCGAATCACCCACTACTAACACCTGCCTCTTCCTAACTGGCATTCCCTCCCCCTCAGAGGTATCCTCAGTGCAAGAGGATACCGCAACATCCTCTGGGAGGAGGGTCCCAACTACGGGATGGTTTCCCTCTGCTCCCATTGAATGCTCTGTTCCCTTGAGACTTTCATCCTCCTTAAGAGCACTGGGGCTCTCAGACTGGAGGTGGGACAGTACTACAGTGTCCCGGAAAGTCTCATCAACATATCTCTCTACCTCCCTTAGCTCCTCCAGTTCAGCCACCCTGGCCTCCAAAGCCCGAACTCGGTCTCTGAGGGTCAGGAGCTCCTTACAACAGGTGCACACATACGCCACCCGCCCACAGGGCAGGTAATCATACATGTTACACTCGCGCAATAAACAGGATAGCCCCACTCTGCTGCTGGGCTTCTGTCTCCATTTTTCTAATGAATAAGTTTAAGTATAAACTGGGATTCTTTTTAAACCTCTGGAATATAGATTATTATAAGAGTTATGTTTTAAAGAAGGTCAGAAGTCACTAGTGCCCTCTAACCTCCCCCTCTAAACTCCCTCTGCAAACTCCCTGTTAGCTGTTCCTGTTTGCAAGCCCTGATTTCCTGGCACAATCAAACACTGACCTTGCTTTAAGTTAGGATTAGAGAAATCTGGATATCTAATTTGGTGGTCCTAGCTCTCACCATTTAGGGGGAGTTCTTGAACAACACAGAGACAGACACACAGACAGAGGCACAAACCTCTACTATCTAATCTTATCTATCTATCTATCGATCTATCTCTGTGCCCCTTAGCTCCTCCAGTTTAGTCACTCTGGTCGCCAGGGATGGTATTCTAGCTCTGAAAGTAGTGTAATCATACATGCTGCATTCAGTGCTATAAACTGGATAGACCCCACTTCGATGCTGGACTTCGGCCTGCATTCTTTTTACTCTATTGCATTTTTTTGGGTAGGGAAGGGTGTTTATTGTCTTAAATTCTGAAAATGTTAATCGGGTGTATCTGGATCTCACACTTTTCTAAAATTCATTTGCAAAAAGCTGTTAGTTGCTCCTGGTCACTTTCTCTTCTGGTAACTTAGGTCCTGGCTTTTTAAACTTCTCTTCTTCTTGGGTAGCTCTGTCCCCTTGTTAACAGTTAATGGATACTAAAGGGATTAGAGATCAAAGCTTCCTTAAGAAGCTCTCTGCTGTGCCTAGCAGAATGCTTCCCTTCCCATTTACTGTTGTGTAACTGCGCAGCAAAAACTTATGTGGAGGGGAAAAAGTTAGGAAAATATTTAAGATTTAGCCTGTATCTTGATATAGCTTAGAAGCTGAGAACAAAGAGAAGACTCGGCACTGTGTGACTTGCATATGCTTCATAGATCACCAAAAGCTTATGGACTAGTTTGATAATTATTGATTTAGGTGGTAACAAGCAGTTCACCTCTCCCATCTGATGATCTCAATGTAGTTTACAATTGCCAATGAGCTAAGCCTTACAGCATTCCTGTGAAATAAGCAAATAGGAGTGCAGAGAGTTGACTTGCCCAGTCCAGAATCACTCTTGAAAGTGAACCAGATCTTGGGGTTTTTTGTCTTGTCTCCTTTCCACCTAGTCTCCCCTTCTCTCCTAGTTAAATGACCAAATCCTCTTCCTGTTGCCTTCTTGCTTCTGGGTACAACATCAAAGTGGAGTGTTGTGGTTCTGTCTGGTGCTATTTGGAAGTTGTGGGGAAGGGCAGAAGATAGGGAAGGAGGAATGTGGTGTGCAGGTGTGAGAGGGTGAGAGTAAAACTCATCACAGTTCCAGAACTGTTGGGTTTTTTCATTGAATGGTGAAGTCCACTACTGAACAACCCCTATTAATCCTTCTTATAGGATAGAAGTACCTAAGCACATTATGGCTGTATGTGTATTTTTCATTTTTTTTAAATATGCCAATTTAATGTAACCCTCATGCTCATGGCAAGTTGCCATCACAGTCTGCTGTGGTGAAAAACTTTTAACACCCCAGAAACCTTTTCCTTCTTTTGCCTAATGTTTCTCTTTGTTTTCAGTAAGTCAGTTTTGAACTGGCAAATTTCAGTTAAGTCCTGTGGCCAATTTAATATTTAAAACAGACTTTTCATGACATTCTCATTTCAGAAGCCTTTCAAGCCATCCTTCCTTTGTTAACCTGCTGTGTTGAATCAGTGCATGGGAAATAATGTGACAGAGGGTGGTGTTTTTTGTGCAGCTGGAGAGAGGCAGAGTGATGAAAGCTGGCATGGAGGTAGGAATAGTGAAATAAAGGCTTTTCAGAGTCACTTTTAATATGTGTAAGGAGTGGAGACTGAGAACAAGAAGACGTAGACATCCACTTGGTCAGATGATGCCTTCTTTTGGCAGTAAGGCAGGAACTGAGTTGCTAGATTTATTGCATTGTCATTTTTATTGTAGAGAAAAGAACATAAATCTGTTGAAGACACAGCAGTTGGTAGTGCCCTAGAATTGTTACTCTCTGAAAGTTGTTTGCTGGCCCATGTGCAGATAAATTGGTTTCAGCCCACTCTGAGAAATAATTAGAAGGTCAAAAAGAATTTGAAAAATGGCTAGCCAAAAATTCATACAGTAACAGCAAACTTTTTTTAAAGTACTTCAGAAGCAGGGAGCCTGCTAAACAACCTGTGAGCCATTGGATGATACAGATGCTAAAGAACCACTTAAGGGGGATAAGTCACTGTGAAGAAACTAAATCAGAGCTTTAAATTGGTCAGTGAGGGATGATTATTCAACTTGAGCCATTTTTTTAAGTGAAAAAATCTGAGGAACTGTCCCAGATTGAGTTGTCATTAGAGGAGGCTTTGGAATAAATTGATAAATTAAACAGTAATAAGTCACCAGGACTAGATGGCATTCACCCAAGAGCTATGAAGGAACTGAAATGCGACATTGCAGAACTATTAACTGTGGTTTGTAACCTATCATTTAAATCATCCTTTGTACCAGATGATGGGAGGATAGTTATTGTGATGCTAATTTTATAAAAGACACCAGAGGCAATTACAGGTTGGTAAGCTTAATTTAGTAACCAGGCCAACTATAAGAACTATAGGAAACTATAGGAAAGAATAGAATTATTAGACACATAGGTGAACGTGAATTGTTGAGGAAGAGTCAACTTGGTTTTTATGAACGGAAGCCATGCCTCACCATGCCTCAATTCTTGGAAAGGGTTAACAAGTATGTCAACGAGGGGGATCCAGTGGATGTATGGAACTTAGATTTTTCAGAAAGCCTTTGACAAGGTCCCTCACTAATGGCTCTTAAGCAAGGTAAACTGTCATGTGATAGGAATCAAGGCTTTCTCATGGATCAGTAATAGGTTAAAAGATAGGAAACAAATAGTAGGAATAAATGGTCAGTTTTCAGAATGAAGAGAGGTCAATGATTGTGTCTCCCATGGATCCGTACTGGGACCAGTCCTATTCAATCTACTATATATTTATCTCTGTGTCTTCTGTCGGTTTGTTCAAGAACTCTTCCAAAATGGTAAGAGGTAGGACCACCAAATCAGTATACAGCTTCTTCTTATAACTTAAAGCAAGTTAAGAGTTTGGTTGTGAGAGCTGGAGAGGGGTGGGGGGCTGAAGTTTCCCCCCTCTTGATTTGTATAGGAACATTGCTAGCTGTTTCCCTTCATCAGGGAGCAAGGGGAAAATGCCCTCTGGCTGGGGAGTGCAGGAGGCAGACAAATCTGAACCTGCCCAAGCCGAGGGATACGTACCCCTCCTCTGGCTATGCCCGCTAGAACTGCAGTGGCCATAGAGAGATGCTTCTTACCTGGTCCGAAGCTGCTGTGATGAGAGAGGACTGGTGTAATCCTCTCTCTCTCCAGGGCAACCTGCATACTGAACCACTCATCTCCAGCCCCTCCCCAGAGTAATGATTTAAATGAAGTATACACATTTATTTTATTATCCAAAAAACACAAAAATTGAATTAAGGACCTGAGCAATGCTGAGTAAATCATCTAGCATATTCATAAATGATCAGGGAAAAGTAGTAACAGTGAGATGGCAAAATTTACAGATGGTACAAAACTACTCAAGATAGTTAAATCCAAAGCACATTAAAAAGACTTACAAAGGGACTTTACAAAATTGGGTGAATGTAAACTACACACCTTCTGGGCGTGGTGTACTGTCCTAGCTAGTGGCACTGAGAATACTTACAGAGAGAATAATGAGTCTGCTCTACTGCCTTAGCTGAGAGCCAGCTAGCTTTTAGCTCATGCTATAGAGGCTCATGCACCAAGCTCCAGGTTTGGTTCCTCCTGTCAGAGTTACACTGGGTCAGTAAAATAGCAGATGAAGTTGCAAAATAATGCATATTGGAAAACATAATCCCAACTATACATATTAAATGATGGTGTCTAAATTAGCTGTTACCAGTCAAGAACGAGATCTGGAAGTCATGTTAATATTTCTCTGAAAAGATCTATTCAATAAGCAGCAGCAGTCAAAAAAAAAAAAAAAAAGCTAGAAGAATGTTAGAAAAGCATTAGCAACGGGACAGATAACATGACAGAAAACTTAAAACTTAATAAAGTTGCTATATAGTAGGCCCACATCCATAAATATTGTGTGCAATTCTGGTCACCCCATTTCAAATGAACAATATATTAGAATTGGAAAAGATAGAGAGAAAGGACAACAAAAATGATTAAGGGTAAGGAACAGCTTCCTTAGTAGGAGAGATTAATAAAATTGAGACTTTCAGTTTGGAAAAGAGGCATCTGGGGGGGATATGAAAGAGGTCTATAAAACCATGACAGGTGAGGAAAATGTGAATAAGGAAATGTTATTTACTCGTTCTCATAAGGGGAAAACTAGGGGTCATCAAAAGAAAATAATAGGCAGCAGGTTTAAAATAAAAAAGAGGAAGTACTTCTTCACAAAATCCATAATCATCCTCTTTGCCAGAGACTGTTGTGAAGGCCAAGACTACTACAGGTTCAATAAAGAACTGGATAAATTAATGGAGGATAGTGCATCAGTGGCTATTAGCAACAATGGGCAGGGATGGTGTCCCTAGCCTCTGTTTCCCTGAAGCTGGGAATGGGCAGCAGGTGATGGTTCCCTTGTTGGTGACCTGTTTTGTTCATTCCCAGTGGTGCACTTGGCATTGGCCACTGTTGGAATATAGGGGTACGTCTAATCTACATGGCTCTGTTGATGGAGCCATGTAGATCAGTTTACACGAAAAAGGGAAATGAAGCTGCGATTTAAATAATCGTGGCTTCATTTACATCAAAATGGCCACCACGCTGTGCCGATCAGCTGATTGTCGGCTCAGCGTGGTGGTCTAGACGGGGATCTGCTGACCCCAGAACTCTTCGTCGGCAGATCCTGTAAGCCTCGTTTCACGAGGCATAAAGGATCTGCCGACGAAGGGTTCTGGGGTCAGCAGATCCCCGTCTAGACTACCGTGCTGAGCCAACAATCAGCTGATCGGCACAGCGTGGTGGCCATTTTGATGTAAATGAAGCCATGATTATTTAAATCGTGGCTTCATTTCCCTTTGCCGTCCTGACTAATCAACATGGCTCCGTTGATGGAGCCATGTAGTTTAGACACACCCTTGGATACTGGCCTAGATGGACTTTTGGTCTGACCTAGTGTGGCTGTTCTTACGTTCTTAAATATTCATGATTAAAAAATTCCATCACAGTTGGCCATGAATTAAACTATTGTTGATATTTTCATCAGAGAGACCAAGAAGTGACTACATAGAAACTATGCTACCTTTGTACCCTAAGAGTTGGTCACCTCAAGCAAAGCAGATATTGGGGAAAGCTTGTACTGCCATTGTCTGTACTACACCTGTTCGATCAATAGGGACCTTTTCACATGTCATTTAAATGCACTTAAGAATTCTGGCATCAGTGTCCTTTAAAAAATGTGCATTGGCATTATAACTAGATTTCAAGACGAAATGACACTCACAGAAATCCGTCAGGCAGAACTGTGTGCGTGTGTCTGTTTCAGGATACCAGTCTTCTGCTGTGTGCTGCTGCTGTCATGAGCCTGTAGAGTGTGATCCAATGATTTTAATTGCTCTACTGCAACTAATTTGAATTCTCTTGCTCTCCAGTTGCATGTAAAATAATACACTCCAGATTAATGAAATGAAAGTTTATCAAATAGCATCACACACTAATATAAAAATGGAGATTGTATTTTTAATAAGTATAAATTAAATATTTCATTTTCCATTGCAGATGTGTTAAAATCTTCACAGACAATTGTAAGTTTTTTCCTTCCCAAACTACTAGTATTGATGCAGTAGATAAACAACATTTGTGCGTGTGTTTTTCAGCAAAACCATTCCCAAAACTATTAAAATTTATTGTTTTATTTTGCAGCTAACTATGGACCAAACCCAATCTGCAAAGGCTGTTTGTCTTGCTCAAAGGATAATGGGTGCATCAGATGCCAGCATAAATTGTTTTTCTTTCTTCGACGAGAAGGAATGAGGCAGTATGGAGAATGCTTGCATTCCTGCCCATCAGGATACTACGGCCTTCGAGCTCCAGATATGAACAGATGTTCAAGTAAGTTTCTGATGTATCTTTTTGACTGTTTTATTGATTGACCACAGTTCATTCATGGGTGGCTTAATTTTTAAGATATGTTGCAAAATATAACAATGATATTTTTACAGATGTCTCAAGATCATCATAAACATTCCTTCCTAAAGAAAGATTTAGGGTATGTCTACACTGCAGAGTTTTTTCGGAAATACGGCTGTTTTTCCAAAAAAACTTCACTTACATCCATACTGCAATAGCGTTCTTTTGAAAGAAAATTGAAAGAACAGAGCAGTTTTTCCGACATTGGTAAATCTCTTTCTATCAGGAAGAAGCCTTTTTCCAAAAGAGCTTTTTCGGAAAAAGGCGTGTGTGAACGGGGAAGAGGGAGCTCTTTCAAAAGAAGAGGGAAGAGGAAAAAGCACAGGTGCCCTGGTGGCCACTCTGTCCATAGTAATCACAGCTTAAATGTGAGAGAGCATCCACACTGAATGGACGCTATCTTTCGAAAAAGCAGATTGCTTTTTCAATGCGCTTTTGCTGTGTAAATGCTCTCTTTCAGAAGAAGTTTTTTCGGAAGATCTCTTCCAGAAAAGCTTCTTCCAAAAGAAGCCTGCAATCTAGACATAGCCTCAGTTAACTCATACCAAGATGTACATCATTCAGCAAATTATCAGTGCACTGTTGCCCAGTGAATTATTACTTTTTTGTTCCCTTAGTTTGGGGATGCTCAGAGAAAGACCAAGGTAATGTAGATGTAAACATTTCCTGTTTTAATGAGCAACTTCTTACTACATGAAATTAAAAAGAACTAAGAATTAATGTACTAATGCCTCATGTACTTTCTAGCTAGGATACATACACTTCTACTGGTAGACAGAACAGGTATCAAGAATCATATAGAGGGGACCTCTTGCCTTCCAGATCCCTGAGCTGAGGCAGGATGAAGTGTATATAGGTCATCCCTGAGTGCTGTTTGTCTGACCTGTTCTTAAACCTCCCAATGATGGGGATTCTTTAGTCTCCCCTGGAGGCCCTTCATAGGCCTAACTCGTATCATTTAATCCCCCTCCGCCACCAATATCTAGCCTAAATCTCCCTTGCTGCAGATTAAGCTGGTTACTTCATAAAGAACATAAAGAACAAGTGAGCCACATCCTTTTCTAACAGATGTTACAATATTTGAAGACAATTATCTGGTCATCCTTCTAGTCTTCTTTTCTCAAGACTAAACATGTTAAACGTGCCCAGTTTGTTACACCTTTCCTCATAAGTCAGGTTTTCTAAACCATTTATCATTTTTGTTGCCCTCCTCTGGACTTTCTCGAATTTGTTCATATCTTTTAAATGTGTGACAAACAGAACTGGTCACAGTACTCCAGCAGAGGCATTATCAGTGCCAAACAGAGCACCTCCCATTGCTTACATACAGTGATGCTTTTACGGCTTTTTGCAACTGTATCATGTTGTTGTCTTATTCATTTTGTGATCTATTATAAACCCCAGATCCTTTTCAGCATTACTACTGCCTACCTAGTTATCCCCCATTGTGTATGTGTGCATTTAATTTTTTTCTTCCTAAGTGTAGTATTTTGTACTTTACTGAATTTCATCTTGTTGATTTCAGATCAATTCTCTTATTTGCCAAGGTCATTTTGAATTTTAATCTTGTTCACCAAAATCCTAGCAACCCCTGCCATCTAGGGCTGTGTCTACACAGCAGCGTTATTTCAGAATAACTTATGTTCTTCTGAAACAACATAGTCTGTGTCTACACTACAAACAGTTATTTCAACATAATGTCAAAATAATGTTGAGCTGGAGGACATCTTTCTCCGATTCCTGTAACCCTCATTTTATGAGGAGTAAGAAAAGTCAGAGGAAGAGTGCTCTAACTCGGGCTTCCTGCCATGTAGACAGCAGCAAAAGCTGAAATAAGCTATTTCAACTTAAGCTACGCAATTGACATAGCACAAGTTGCGTAGCTTATTTCAGCTTTCGCCCTGCTCTTTAGATGTGCCCTTGATGTCATCAACAAATTTATCATTGTAATTTTATATCATTACCCAAGTCATGAATAAAAATATTGTACTGGGCCCAGGACTGATCTGAGCAGTACCCTACTAGATATGTTCCCCAAGATTGATAGCAAACTTAAATAACTATTGTGTCTTTAATAACTATTTTTTCAAATAGTTGTGCATTCACCTTTTAATAATTTCATGTAATTCACATTTACCAAGTTTGCTTATGAGAATATTATGTGGGACTATGTCAAAAGCCTTACTAAAATCAAGATATATCACATTTTCAGCTCTCCTCTATCAACTAGGCCAGTAAACCTGTAAAGGAAGAAAATAAGGCAGGTTTGGCATAAGTTGTTCTTGAAAAATTCATGTTAGCTATTACTAAAATTATATTCTCCTCTACATGCTTACAAATATTTTGCTTAATAATTTGCTCCAATACCTGTACAGATACCAAAGTTAGGATCACTGGTATATAATACTGTTCTCCCCCTTTAAAGACAGACATGTCCTCTTTCTCCTTGTTCCCACATTCAGGTGAATAATCTCCCACACTCCAAACTTGTCCCAACATTAGAATGTTGCAACTTTAATAAAACAGATTCACCATTTAAAAAAAAAACCTTCAACATTTAGATATTATTTTGAGATTTCACAGTCCACTGATCTGTAACAAGATTCAGATATGCGTGTTTGGGCTTGGAAACACTGGCATATTTTAAATAAATGGGCACAAGTAATTCCACAAATATCTACTAGTTGTGGGTATTCATGTTGATTCTCTAGATGCTTATGACAGGCTGTTACACAACTTGGCCATGAAGTCTGTCAATGTATACAATGTTCCCACTACTGCCTTGTGTTTTTGATTGTCATATTTCACAGCCTAACCAGAATTAGGTCAGCAAACCACTAAAAAAAAGCTTTTGTGCTTCTTGAAATGGGGCTGTCACTAAGTATGTGGCACTCCTCCTTTAGAGTTCAGCAAATGAGGCAACAATGTAGTGTCGAGGTCCACCATGCTTGTAGAAGGTGAATGCTAACTTTCAAGTGAGACATAAACCCAAGATCCACATGAGGTCCTTTTGTGGCACTTTTCACAAGAATAGAAGCATTAACTGCTCTGGCCAGATTCCAACTGGTGTACTGACATTCTGCCTGTTTTTCTAAATTCACTGTGCAGTTTCAGTTGGATATGTTATTTTTCACTTTCTGCTCCTAACTGTTATGTCATGTTGTTGAGTGTTGCCTAATATTTACCATGTGGCTACATGGAGGATTAAATGATCCCAGTGTATATTTTGTATATCCCTTTTGTAAAGTGTATTGGGATCTTGGCCTTCATTTGCATAGTTTAATTGTGAACTCAGCAACTTGTCTGCTTTAAACCTTTTTTTTTTCTTGGTTTAAATTGAACAAATTGTGCATGTTGTTCGAAAGCTATTTCCATTGCCGTTATGGGAAATATGGTCTAACATAACTCAGAGACATGTAAGTTTGTTTCCCAGCAATAATAAGGACTTTCTTGAGTTAGGTACGGGTTAATATGTCTGTTCAATTCTTTCAAGGAAAAAAAATCTTTTTGATAGAATTCGGCTTGAGAACTCAGTTTATCTTCTTTCCACTACACGATGTACACAAGGTAATTTTTGGCTGTGACAATGTTCTTAATCCTGAATTATGGGGCAGATTTTTTCAAATACACATATGTGTATTAAGTGCCCAACTTCCACTGATATTTTGTTGAGTGTTGAGTACCCACAATGACATTGAAACAATTTGTATAGTGTGTGTGTGTGTGGGGGGGGGGGAGAGGGGGTACTGAAAGCAATTGAACAAAACTCTCAACTCTATAGGATGAAAATCACTTTAAACCTGCAGGTGCTGCCACATCCCAGGAATAACTAGTTCAACGCTCATTGGCATCCAACTGCCCTTTGAGCTTTTGAAAATCTTCTTTTTGATATTAATGATACCCTTCACATGTAGACCAATTCTGATTCCCTTCAAGTAATATTTATGCAAAAGATTATGTTGAAAATTATCACTAGCTGGTTTATATTTATGGCCCAGCTTTGTCTTCATTCTTGGTTTGGTGCTCATGTGTGACATACATAGAAACACAGCTAGCAACTGTGTTCTTCAGAAGTATTCCAAGTAAGGTAAGATAAATATAAGAAAAATGGAATACAATTCTTCCCGTAGGATGGACTTTCTGAGACTATCGCCTCTTAAGTTTTATTGCTCAGATAGCATTTTCTTAGCTAAAAATATTAAAAATGTTGTCTAGAATAAAATATCTTATGACAGTTTTAGGAGTTGACTCATATTAGTTAAAATGATTTCTGCCCTCTTGATGTCTATTACAGTCACAAAAAATGTTTAACATTTTATAATTCGAACATTTGCCCAGTGTACGAGAAGCGCAATATAGCATATTTTTATAGAAAATGTTGACATGGTTTAAAAGGCATGAGCAATGCCAAACATAACACTGTAAATACTACAGCCAAATGTAACAGCTCCAAAATTATGGAAATTTGTGAATTCCAATACTAAGTTTCTTTGATAGATGCAACTGATTTATGCATTTTGAACTTGGAAGGCTGTTTAAAAAGTTTTTCTGATCAGGATGAGTCATGTAAGGATGGTTTGTGTACAGGAATGGACAAAGAGTTTTTATGGGGGCGAGAGAACTAATTGAATTATTGAGGGCATAAAGCTGAATAATCTTTGTTGTAGAAACAGAAATGTGTAATCTTTGTTGTAGAAACAGAAATACTCAAAAGATTTCCCCCCTTATAGAAGGAAATAAGCTCTCAGGAAAGTCTGCTATTTCTACTGGGGAATAAAATGAAACCCATCATTTCAGCGTATTGGTTCTACTTTAGGCTGTCTAAGATAAGCCCCTCTTGAATCTTTTTGCATAACCTCTGCCTAAACTGACCTTTGCCTTTCCCTCTTTGGAGTATACATGAGTGTGGAGAATCACCATTCTTTTCACCTTTGACTAGGTACTCAGACTACTATGTAACTCCTCTTTCTATCTCATAAGTCAGACTCCTTCTCACAAGGTGCCAAATAACAACATCCCAAAGTCTTCATTGTTAGAATGTAGTGCTACTGTATCTGTATTACCCTTCCAGGGTCCACCCTGTGGGCTCCCATTTCTTTAACAGTTTCCTCTCTTGGTCAGGATGAGTCAGGATGAGTCAGGATCCATCTCTCTTCCTCCTGATGGATTTTGTCCCCAGGAGAACAAACCCTTGCCTACATCGTAATATTCCCAGTAAGTCAGACTGCCTGAACAGGCCATCATCTGCACTTGACTTTTTCTTTGAAGGCTAGGAACAGTTGTAACTTCCAGGAATTATAAGCATCACACAGCTCTTTAAAAGCAAGCACATTTAATCTTAAGGTGAAATCACTACCAAAAAAAAATAAAAAACCAACACCACATTTTACAGAGAGAGAGAGAGAGAGAGAGAGTTCCTATGCACACAATACAAATATACCAGAGGTCATCCATCAGTCTTGTGGGACTCAGTAGGCCAAAGGTCTTTCAGCCCCAACCAGGAAGCATTAGTTCATTTTTCTGGATCAGAAGGAAGGCCCTGAATCAGTTTAAGGTCAGTCTATTTGTCCAAAAGTCCTGTTTGGTCTCTGGAATCCTGTTTGAAATGTATGTGCACACCTCACCAGGTGATGGTCCTTCTCTGGAGCTGTTATAACCTGAATGAATTTGTCTAATTATCTCTTATTGTTCTTAGTTCCTGGAGGAGCTGTGGTCACTCCACCTATCATGGGGTCTACTCACCAGTGAGGCACCCCCTTGTGGCTGCATCTGAATATTAGCCCTGCTCTGTCAGACACTCACACACACAGCGTCCCCTCTTGCTTTCTAGGTGTAGCAGTACTTCTTCTTCATGGCCTTGTACCAAAGTCCCTATACAGTTTTCCTCTTCTGGGATAGCAGTCTCCCCAGACCAGCTGTCTGGGTGCCAAGTCAAGGCTGTGCCACTTTTTCAGTGACTGATAGAAGAAGTAAGACCCACTGTCTGCTCTGGGTTCCAGACCAGGGACCCTTTAATCTGCAGTCAAGGTCTACACTGTCTCAATCCTGTCTGCCATTTACCTGTGCTTCTTCCTTCTTTGCCTTTTGTGGGCATTCTTCTCCACCACTCCCTAAGGGTAAACCCTTTTTTTAGGATCAGAGTCCCAGGGCTTCTGCCCTGCCCCTCGGGTTTCCTCCTCTCTTCATTAGGCCCAATTGTGACTGCAGACTTCAACCTCGTAGCTACCTACTGCTCTCACTGTCTGGCTTTTCACAAGTCCTGCCTACTCCTAGCGCAGATGGGCTCCATGTCAATTTGTGCTTGTCAGTCAAGTCCATGTCCCCCACAAGTGCAGCCCACTAGGTTAATTATCCCTTCTGAGACACTTTAACTCCTTCAGGGGTGGTGTGTGGTGAACACTGTCATACTTCTCATGGAATTATGTACAATTCCTGGCCAATAATGACAAACGTATTTAATACAGTAAAATCTCCTAAAGATATTGCAGGAAATTGCCTTATCTGTCACAATCATCACCAGTCCCATTTCCCTAAAATAATGTTTAGCACAGAGTAAAAATTAATGAACAATCATAAAATAAGTTTTTAATAAATATATTTAGTTAATTTAGTATATTAAGTAATGTCTCCAAGTACTAAGCTTGTGTTACAAAATATCAAATCTTTACTTTGAAAATAACAGCTAAATTTCTTGGCTAATGCTCATATAGACTAGCCCATGGAATGCTATTCTAACTTTTCCTGAAATCTATATATCAGCTACAACTTCATAGCAAGACATCAGCAGATACAGAGACAAGTTGGAGGAAGCAGTCAACTGGAAATCAAATCAATGCTTTTTAAGTTTTTAAAAAGTAGCTTTAGGTACTCTTGTTATTGTTTCCTTTAATTCAAAAAATGGCTTTATTTTAAAAACTGAAAAGAGACGAGTCTAGTATGTGGTCTAAAAAGTATTTGGGATTTTGAAAATAAAATTTAACTGCCAAGAATCTGAGGTTTAGATAAAATCTACTTTGCAGGCGCCTTATTTTTTCCCCAACAAAAACATGATAAGCATTTGGACACATCCTTCTTATTTTGTAACTTATTGGCCAAACTCTGTATCATTTCAGTAGGGCTGCCATAGATCTGTCTGGAAGCTAAAAATCCTGGCAATGCTTTAAATTAAGGTTCCTGAATCTGTAGTCAATTTAGATTTAACAAGACAATTGTATATTTGAAAAATACTAATTGATGTTTGAAAAGATACTTGTTGTGGCTTGGCAAGTGTTTAAAAGGGTGTCCATTAATAACAAATCCATGTTTTAACATACAAGATGAACATTACTAACTGATTATTAAAAAATTCTCATAATGGCAAAATTCTCATTAATCTATAGCTGCTCCTAGTGAGGCAGTAGGTCCATTTTATGCCCCCAGAAACTGATGTATCCATTGAGTTTGCAGATACTTCAATAGGAGACTTGTAGGCTGTGTCTACATTGGCACCCTTTTTGGAAAAAGGGATGCTAATGAGACCAGTCGCAATTAAATCGCGGGGATTTAAATATCCCCAGCGGTATTTGCATTACATAACTGCCGCTTTTTCGGCTCGGGGCTTTGCGGAAAGCGCCAGTCTAAACGGGGATCTTGCGGAAAATAAACCCTTTTCCCACAAGATCTCTTATTCCTACTTGCAAGGAATAAGTAGGAATAGCGATCTTGCGGAAAAGGGTTTATTTTCGCAAGATCCCCGTCTAGACTGGCGCTTTTTCGGCAAAGCCCCGAGCCGAAAAAGCGCAGTTATGTAACAAATACCGCGGGGATATTTAAATCCCAGATTTGATGCGACTGGTCTCATTAGCATCCCTTTTTCGAAAAAGGGTGCCAATGTAGACACGGCCGTAAAGTCTCTGTTAAAGGCCTATAGGGTGTTTAGATTTGTATCTTGAAGAATGAAGCACAGGTGCCTAGGCCATTTTACTTAAATGTTTAAATAGATCCCCAGTTTTTTAATGTTGTAGCTTGAGGTTTACGTTGAACTGGGGAGCTTCAGCCTTTGACCTCCTTTCTATTCACCAAACTTTCATGTTCTCATTTTGCTCCTTGTTCTTCGCAGATTTTTTCCATTCATTTCCCTCTCCCTTCAACACCAACCAAGCTAACAGCACTCCTCCATTTCTTGTCCTCTCACCCTTCCCAAAGTGACACTACTTAATCCTCCTCCAGCCCCCTCATCAGTTTCTCCCTGAGTCCCCAATTTAAGAACATAAGAAAGGCCATACTGGGTCAGTATCCTGTCTTCTGCCAGTGTCTAATGCCAGCTGCCCCAGAGGGAGTGAACAGACCAGGTAATCAACAAGTGACCCCTCTCCTGTCATCCATTCCCAGCCTCTGACAAACAGAGGCTAGGGACACCATTCCTGTCCATCCTGGCTAATAAACCTAACCTCTAAGAATCTGTCTAGTTCTTTTTTGGAACCCTGTTAGTGGTACGTCTAGACTGTGGTGCTATTTAGGGATACCAGAGGTATTTTGAAATAACAAGCTCGCTATTCTGACGTCCCTGTAACCCTCATTCCACAAGGGCTAAGGGACATTTCGGAATAGTGGTTTATTTTTAAATTAGATTGAAATAAGATATGCAATTTGTGTTGCTCAGTTGCATATCTTATTTTGACCTACAGTGCAGTGTAGATGCAACAAAGTCCTGGTCTTCACAACATCCTCTGGCAAGGAGTACCACAGGTTGACAGTGCACTGAGTGAAGAAAACCTTCCTTTTGTTTTTTTTAATGTGCTACCTATTAATTTAATTTGATGATCCTAGTTCTTATGTTATGGGAACAAATAAATAACTTTTCCTTATTCACTTTTTCCACACCAGTCATGATTTTATAGACCTCTATCATATCAGTGCGTAGAACACTGTGGATTTCACTCTGCGTTCCAAGTGTATTCCTTAGCTTATTCTGTGTTTTTGTAAGTGTAAAATAGATAACTCTGCATTACCAAACTAGTTGTAAATTAACACTGGAATGATCATTTTTGTGTCTGGTGACCCTTTCCCCATTTAGGGTACGTCTAGATTACATGCCTCTGCTGACAGAGGCATGTAAAATAGGCTCCCCGACATAGTCAATGAAGCGGGGATTTAAATATTCCCGGCTTCATTAAAATAAAAATGGCCGCCGCGCTGTGCTGGCTCAGCTGATCGTCGGCTCAACGCGCAAGTCAAGACACGGATTGGTCGACAGGGGAAGCCTTTGTTGACCGCTCCTGTAAACCTCGTTTCACGAGGCATAAAGGAGCGATCGACAAAGGCTTCCCCATTTTAATTTTAATTAAGCCAGGGATATTTAAATCCCCGCTTCATTGACTATGTCGGGTAGCCTATTTTATATGCCTCTGTCGGCAGAGGCATGTAGTCTAGACATACCCTTAGTGTGGGCATGTCTACACAGCACACTATGCCCAGGCTCTGGCTCTGCTTTAAGACCAAACACAGCTTCTATCCACACAGATATTAGTCTGATTAGGCAGACCTTAGTGGGGAGGAGATAGTCAGAGCCTGAGTTCCACTGTAACACAAGTCAATGCCTTGCATCTTGTCAATGCCACTGCAAGGCATCTTGCAGAGTGGACACTGCTCAAGTAGAGGCCATCAGAATTGGATCTGAAGAGTCTGCCAATAATTTCCCATAATCCTCTGGTATTTCCCATCCCTTCAATTCCAAAACTTGTCACTTACTGCCCAGGAACAGGAAGAGATCTCTTGGTTGAAATACAGCTGTTTGGAGTTTGGCCCTTCATTTACACAAGGCCTATTCAATTGAAAAAATAATCAGCAGTAAGGATTAGGTTCGAGAAAACATCACCAAAACAGACTCCATGCACTGGGATCTGGATATAATTTAAGATCTGAATTTGTACTTCAAATGTTTCCACTCTTGATTCAGTCTTAAGAAGTTACAAATAAACATCTTAGTCCCTTAATACTGGCTTTTTAAAAGCAGACTTAGTATTTTAGTATTAGAGTCAGGAAGACAAAAACAGATTAGAAAATTTGTTTAATGTCACTTTGGTTCCTCTGTTTATTTATTATTCCTGAATATGACCGTAATTTGAGTATGATTTGCTAGTAGAGTCTTTGTTCAACACAATTTTTTAATGCTCCATTTATGTAATTGTCTATCAATATTAATTTTATCCACCTGAGATTTATTTTCTGGCCTTCAAATAAACTGGCACTGAAAATGTTAGTATTAAGGAGCTTATGAAGTCTGAACTCTAATATTTTATAACCAGGATTTAAGGATATTTCTTACAGCAGAAGATCGATTTGTCCTAAAGCAATCATATTTGGAACAGATTGAAACTTGTCAGGAAATATTATCATCTTTGGAAAAAAAATTCATGAATTTTGATATGCAAAACTTTCTGGATAAAATTTACAAAAACTTCAAAGTCTCATTTTCAAAAGTGACCTTGAGTGCTTAGGAGTATAAATCTCATAGAAAGCCAGGTTCCTAAATCATGTCATTTTTTAAATTGTGACAGTACTACACATTTAGAACAGTCTTAAGTTTCTGTATATAGGCTCTTCCCTGATTGTGGTTGGATCTTCCCATCTGCAGCTTCTTTCCTTTTGAAAAAAGATAGAATTCTGACCTAATGAGATGAGTCAGTCTCTGCTCTTATAAATGGATGAAACACCACTGAAGTTGATGAACATAAGAACAGCCATATTGGGTCAGGTCCATGTAGTCCTATATCTTGTCTTTGAGAGTGGCCAATGCCAGATGCCCCAAAGGGAGTGAACAGAGCAGGGAATCATCAAGTTCTCCCTCTCCTGTCATCCATTCCCAACCTCTGACAGAGGCTAGGGACACCAATCCTACCCATCCTGGCTAATAGCCATTGATGAACCCAACCTCCATGAATTTATCGAGTTCTTTCTTGAACGCTGTTAAAGTCCTGTTCTTCACAACCTCCTCTGGCAAGTGCGTGTACCTGATGAGATGGTTTCTAGAAGGGTAGAGTATGGAGACACCTCACCAGTTGTTAACCAATGCTGGTGGAAACCAGTGTAAATCTGTAGCATTACAGGCAGGTTCCAAGATCCACGATGTTGGACCAAGCCTGTCCAATGCATGGAGTGCACTCTTAAAGCTGATTGTAGGCATCCCAGGTAGAGTGCTACAGAGGCAAGGTGTTTTATAAGGCATTCTGCGTAACAAGTTCATATATGAAAACTCTTCAATGGTCTGGATTGCATCCCAGAACATGAACAATCTAGTTGTTTTGATAATGGTTCAGAAAGCAACACAGGCATTGTTTGAGCCCTTGTGATCACTGGCAGCCCCTCTGAAGGTGATGTCAGTGGATGCCTGGATTTGGACATTTACTAGGTGAAACATGTCCTTCCAGAGTTTGGAGATGAAGTGGAAACCACAATCTGTAACAAGATGACTGAGGAGCCATAGAAGTGGTATGTATCTGTTAGTAATTTCCACAGTTGGGAGATGTGTGCATGGTACCAAATGGGGTATTTTGTAAGTTGGACCACAACAGTAGCATGGTGTGCTGGCCCTCAGTTTTGAGTAGTTCCATGATAAAAATGAAGTGTTATGCATGAGCAGGGCTGGAAAGGGCATTCATATAGCATCAGGAAGACAAAGCACCGGTTTGGAGTGGGGCTTGTTGGAGCATAGGATCTGACGTAGGACTGAACATCATCCCACATTTGTGGGCACCAAAATGAGCAGGCTGTAACAAGAAAAGTCTTGGAATGGCCAAAGAGACCTGCCCAGAGAGTATCATGATGTACATGCAGCATTTCTGGTCTTGGGACTTCTTTGAGAGGTAGATGGCCATTGACACAGAGAAGGTCATTGATCCAGGAATAATGTCATGAAGTGATACTGGGGAGACCTGAGAAGAGGTTATGAATTTAAAATCAAAAGGACTGTAAGGCAGGGCTTCTTAAAGCATGGCAAATAAGTCCAATGATACAGACCTACAATGAAATGGTGTGGTTTTGTAATATGCCTCATGGTGACTATTCTGTACTTTACTGTGCCAGAAGGTGGCTCTTTAGCAGCTTCTATATAGTATTCCCCTTTTTCTGAGAGGTCATCAGCCTTGCATTCTTATTGCCTGGATGATACAGGATTGTGAAATCAAATCTAGAGAAGAATCATAGGTATTCTAGATTCTTCTGGTTGGTTAAGACTGTAGACAAGGTTACCAAGTCTCCAATACAGCCTCAATGGCACATAATTCCTCTGCTATTTTATAGTTGCATGTGGCTGGGGTGAATTTTCATGAAGTTCAAGACTTCTAGTAGCTTATTTGTGTAGAGGGTGTGCTGTGGGTGCATCAAGGATGAGGAGTGATCACTGTGTTCTGCTCTTTGGTGAGCCATGTCTGGTTTTGGTATTATTAATTAGGGGAAGGATTGCCCCCACAATCATAAGGCTTATGGGAGTATATGTGCTGTGTGGCAGTGTGATGTATCTGAGTGTCTGGATCATAGAATTCTTAAAGTAGTGCAGAAATGTCTTTTTCATTAGCCCCTCTCTACTCAAATGAATCTGGAGTAGGTTACATGGTAAGAGTCAGGTAATCAGAATCAGTCATCTTCATAAGAAAAAGGAATGAATCTGAGTTGCTCTAAGAGCAAATCTCAGTTCAACATTAACTATGAAGCTGCTGCCGGTGCCTCCATAATATAATTATAACATTGTGGACTTTGTAGTAATACAATAAAACACAAATTAAAAACAAACCAACTCTCCCCACCCTTCAAACAAAAACCTCCGAACTACCAAAAAAGGCAAAATAAATGATGGAAATAAGAGAGAATTTTGAATTATAATCAAGAAACTGAAATAGAATATAATTATTAATTTACTTTTAAACATGCTCTTTGCATATGTTTTCTTAAACCAAAACAGGGAAGGCTTTAAGGGAGTGTCCATAAAGTCAGGTGAAGTGAAAATTAATCAAGCAATAGTATAACACTTTATCAAAGGGTGCTTTTGGCAAGTGATTTTTTTTTAATTTAAAACAGTACACAAATGAGTCATAGATTTTTAAAGCCAGAAGGAACCACCAGAACATCTAGAAATGAAATAAACTTCAAAACATGTTATTCCCTCTCAGTTTTGGAAGTAATAGATAATGCATTATTTCAAGTATATGTTTGCGTCACTTGGATGTGAAGGAGGATCACATGATGTTAATGTTTCTTTTATATGTTCTGTTCTGCACCTCATCATTGGGCTAAATGATTTGGAAAAGCCTTGATGTCTTTTCAAACTGTCTTGTGTGGGTGGGCAAGAAGCAAATGTTTTTATTAATATTTAAACATACTGGACATTTGATTAAAGCATTGCAATTAATGAAATATTTGCAATGCATCTTGAATATAACAAACATACATTGCAGTTAACTGTTGGAGGATACCATCAGAACAAGTCACCTTGTGGCCTCATCCTGAAAGTGCATAGCAGTCTCAGGCTCTTAATTTGCAGTTCACATGCATTATAGGTTAAGTATTAAGGGCATGGTCAATTCCTGCCAATATTAAATATTTCTGTATCTTCCAACTAAGAATCTCAGGGTTTTGTTTTTGTTTTGTTTTGTTTTGTGGACATGAAACAATTATGTTAACTTCAATCTGAGTTTTGCCTAAGTAAGGACTCTGGATATCTATTCCCTGCACTAAGGAACTAACTCAGGATCAGGGTTGATGGATGGAAGCTAATGTATGTTCTCACTGGCCATCACATCCTAGCCTTCTCCCTATACACATATGCTAGGCCCCTAGGAGATCCATTCAGAGAAAAAAAAAAAGAGAGAGGAGATGATATAGCAGGGCAGCTGACCATCCCCTTTTTGGCAACTAAATTTTTGCTAAGCATCCAAACATTTGGGCATTTATCTAAACACAGTATCTGAATATCATTTTAAGGCTCTCTGGGGTCTAGTGCTAACAGCAGACTGTGCATGAGGAGAGAACGGGCAGTACAGTGGTTAGGGGATTAGCTTGGGACCTGATTTCCTGTTCTGCCACAGACCCCCTGGGTGACCTTGAGCAAATCACTTAGGGTATGTCTACACTAGCTCGTTAATCGAGCCAGGTAGGCAAATCAGGGAACCGGAGTTGCAAATGAAGCCCGGGATTTAAATATCCCGGGCTTTATTTGCATGTTCCTGTTCGGCCGCCATTTTTAAATCTCCCTTAGTCCGAACGAACTGCCCGCAGCTACATGCGGCAGTTTAAAGTTAATCCGAACTAAGTCTTTAGCTCGGATTAACTGTTACTCCTCGTGGAACTAAGGACTTAGTTCGGATTAACTTTAAACTGCTGCGTGTAGCCGCGGGCAGTTCGTTCGAACTAAGAGGGATTTAAAAATGGCGGCCAGACGGGAACATGCAAATAAAGCCCAGGATATTTAAATCCCAGGCTTCATTTGCAACTCCGGTTCCCTGATTTGCCTACATAGCTCGAATTAACGAGCTAGTGTAAACATACCCTAAGTCTCTCAGGATTCCAGCTATGCAATGTAGGGATGCACTTCCTTACTTCACAAGGAAGTTGTGAGGATAAATACGTAAACAGATTGTGAGGGTCTCAAATGCTATGGCAACGGGAGCCATAAGGCTATGTCTATACTGTGAGTTACGGCTGTGATTCCTCTGTTTGTGCACACAGCCTCATGCTAGCTGCTATTTAGGTACCTTGCGTATACATTCAAGGGCAGCCAGCGTAGCACGGGAAGTGGTAGCAGAGGTACGGCTGAGCTGTGCCAAGTGCATAACTCTGAGTTTCAGGAAGGTTTGTAACTGGCATGACTCAGCTATACTCCTGCTATTGCCACTACAGCTACGCTGCTATTTATACATCCATTAGCTTTGTGAGAGCTAGCATGTGTGTGTGGTACACAGGCAACGGAATCACACTCCTAGCTCATACTGTAGACATAACCTAAGATAGATAGATGTGTAAGAGCAAGTCTACACCAGGAAATTATTTCTAAATAATAACTCCCAAAATAACTATTTTGAAATAGCATGTCCACACTACAGGGAAGCCTTGAAATTAGTCCAAGGCAGGCTCCCTTAATATGGACACACTACCTTGACTTAGAGCCTCAGGAAGCGCTGGGGAGTAGTTACTCTGAATGACTCTGGGGAGTAGTTATTTCGAAATAGCAGTGGAGCATCCATACTAACTCCCTAGTGTAGACCAGGGCTAAGAGAGGGAGAGCCTGAGGAGCCATTGCTTCATGTGGCATATTGTATGTTGAAGACCTGAGTAAACTAAATTCTATATAATCACAAAGGGGTCCCAAAATTCAAATTACTTTTCTTGTGCAAACTGCCTAATTTATAATCCAACATTACAATAAGAGTTGCTATAAAATGCCTTGTGCTTCCCTAGCTGCTGTAGATGACAAAAAGTTCCATCAGTTTAAGTGGCCTTATTGTAATGTTTGGCATTCTAAGAGTCAAGAATAAATACTAAAGTCCTTGTTTTAAAAAATTTATAAACTTGCAAAGTTCCTAGGGGAAATTACAATAGCTATTTCAGAAGTACCACGCTGGGTCAACTTGCTCCTTTGGAAAAAGAAATGAACGACATAAGTAACAACAAAAACGGATACAATGTTGCATAAAATGAATTCCAAATGCTTTTCTGCAGTGACTTCAGATGGTTATTGACAGATATATTAATGCAGTTTATTATATTTAAAAATAATAAAATACATATAAATAATAAAATATTTCAAATAATATGTCTGATTTATAATGTATGTGTGTGTATATGTTCTTACTTTAGCAATATTTCTGTCATCCTTTGGATATTTTGCATTGGTGTGTGTGTTGGGACTTTACTAACCAAAACCTTGCAAAAAGAGTAATACTATATTAAGTAATTATTGCATAAATAGCTTTTTAAGTATCCCTAATTTTCAGACCTCTTTCTCATATATATATATATATATATATATATATATATATGTCTAAACTTCTCTAAATAAATGTGTGATCACCCAATTATAAACGAGGAAGTTATATTCCTGTTTTACATACCAACTCAATGTCTGACATTGATCTTTAAGGTTTTCATGGTTACTGATTTCTGAATGTTTACCTTTATTTTTTCAAGTAACACTCTTAACTGTCTTTTTAGTAATTTCCTTAATATCCATATCAGAAAGAAAGCTAATGTCTTAGAGGTTCAGTGAAAGATTAGAAAGCACAAGAAGTGAAGAATTGGTCCCTAGATGTATTGCTTTGGAGAAGCAGAAGCCTCTCTTTTGTCTGCTCTGTGTGTACATCTGGACCAGAGTCTGGGATGAGGGAGAGCCCATACTATGTCTTAGCTTATATATCCTCTGCAAAATTAGGTTTAGTTGCCTTTTTCCTATTTAAAACAGTGTGGGTGATCCACGTATAAACATATGGATCATATGACATCTTCCCAAACATTGCTTCTGGGACACACAAGAGCAGGAGTAATACAGATAGCTCTAAATAACACAAAGGCATCTGTTTTATATGTAACTATAGCTGGGCAGTCAATAAAAGCAACAAGTATAAAATAGTTTCAGCATCATCAGCACAGGGATTTCCTAAAAGCTAGCACTGTGATGATATATTTTAGAAATGGGGAGAGAAAGCTGGTCAGCAAGGGTATGTTAAGACTGCAGCACTATTTCGGGATACCCCTTAATCCTCATATAATGAGGGTGTTTCAGAATAGCAGTTTATTTTGAAATTTGGTGCTGTGTAGACAGCGCCAAATTTCAAAATAAGCTATTTCGAAATTAGATTGAAATAAAATACTCAATTTATGTAGCTCAAATTGCATATCTTATTTTGACCTACAGGGGCAGTGTAAATGCATCTCAACAGACAGAGAAAGGAAAACAAAATCCCAAAATGCAGCATGGAAAGGGAAGCTACTGAAATATGTTGTGAAAGAGATATATGGCATGTATATTTCTAACAAAGAAGGGAAGCAGAAAGTCAAGTTACTGAGTATTCAATGTTATTTACCAATAAAATCTGGAAGATCAGTGTATTGGTACCATAGCATATGGATTCCGTTTAGAAATCAAACATAACATAAGAAAGCATTCTCTTGTGATTACTGATTGTCTGTTCAGGGTCGACTAATAGAAATCATTTGGATCCTGTATGTAATGATAGGCAATGATATATGTTTTCACATTATCCACTCCTCTTTCTCCAAACAGTTCTCTCTCCTCCTTTTGCCACACAAATATATTAAAATACAAATTTATTTGGGGGAGAAGGGGAGAACCACAACAAAATATAGTTCTATTAAACACAATGTTATCCCACAAAGGAGGATAGTTAGCTCAAAAGTTACACTTTTCTGAAATTTCATTATATTTACTATTTATCATTTAAGGCAAAAGAAAAATAGACATTTTAACTTCTTTATGCATTTGGCAGCACTTTGTGCACAATTAACTTCACACTTTCCACTGTTGAGTCAGTTTCTGTTGTTTGGGTGTATCTTTAATATAGCAACAAAGAAGAGAAATTAAAAAACAGGAAAATGTAGTTATAAAACTACAGAAAATAGTACGAGAAATTCTAGGCAAATGTGGTAGCTAAAGATCATTTTAAAAAATACTGGGTGGATTTCAGATTGACTGCATCCCTTTGTAAACTTCTGGTTTTTTTCTATGTAATTGCTTTACAAATGTTTTCATGTCTGGCCTTATTCTAACTGAAAACTTTTAAAATGTGTCTCAGGATGCAGAATAGAAAACTGCGACTCTTGCTTTAGCAGAGACTTTTGCACCAAATGCAAAGCTGGCTTTTACTTACACAGAGGCCGTTGTTTTGGAGAATGCCCAGATGGCTTTGCATCCTTAGAGGAAACTATGGAATGTGTGGGTGAGTGTCTTTGCACAACTTTATCATAGCAGTTAATTTTAACACCTGTGTCTTTATGAAATGTCTGCTGGATTTATTCTGCACTTCTGATTACAAATGACTTATTAATTGGGACTGCAAATTATAAAAGTCTCATGCTGACATTTTGAATTCTCTAGATATTAAGGAGGACAAGTTCAAGTAATTACATCACACCATTTTTTTCCCTTACCAATGTTGGTACATAAACCAGATGAAACTACTATTGTAATCCGGCTCTTTTTTTTTTTGTCTCAATAAAGTAATCACTGTTTTCAGAAAAGCATCGCTCTCTATCATTGCATATTTCTCCAGATTTTTAAAAAGCACAATGTTGGTGTGATCTCTTCTATATCAGAATTTGGTCAATTTTGTTGCAAATCAGCATTGTCTTTTTAAAAATCTCATCCTCCAGAAAACTTCTAAACTAAGCCTTTACATTTAATATATATATAACTTCTAAATCTACACATACAATATCATAAAATCAGAGAAAAAATGAGTAGTCCTGTGGTACCTTAGAGACTAACACAAAAATATGCATATAGTATCATGAGCATTTGTGGGCAAAACCTACTCCCTCAGATGAAGATTTGGGTTGGAAGAGACCTCAGGAGCTGCCTAGTCCAACAGCTGCTCAAAGCAGGACCAATCCCAACTAAATCATTCCAGCCAGGGCTTTGTCAAGCCTGACCTTAAAAACTTCTCCACCACCTCCCTAGGCAACTCATTCCAGTGTTTCACCACCCTCCTAGTGAAATAGTTCTTCCTAATATCCAACCTAGACCTTCCCCACTGCAACTTGAGACCATTGCTTTTTTTCCTGTCATATGTCACCACTGAGAAAAAGCTAGCTCCAGTCTAGCAATATCCCTTGGCCAGCCACAGGGCTAGCTGGGTTCATACTAAGGAGGGGATTTTAGCTCTGTCTTCATTCACCCTTTTCTGAAGCTCTCTTCTCTTTCCCATGTCACAGGTGTAGAGGGCAGCATGGGAGCAGAGGGGGGTGTTTTTTCCAGCTTCTGGTCTTTGCTGGGTGGCACTACGTTAGCACTAATTCTAGTGTGTTCTCTCTGCCTCTCCTCTGCATCCCCAAGTTGGCTGCTCAACAACATGCAGGAGGGAGTAATAGGAACACATGAAGCCTGGCAGGGAGGTTACTCCTCGGGAAACCCAAAAGCCAGAAGGAAATGAGCTTGTACTTCCACACCCACATCCACACATGCAGAGCAAATGGGGTAGGGTTACAGGACAGAGACTGGAAAACTGAATTCACTTCGCCCCCCTCCTGATGTTTGAATTTCTCCAATCTGCAAGAGTATAGTGAGTACTAACTGCAGATTTTGTAAATCCACTGAACGGAATTCCTGACATGGCTTTGGATTTATTTCAGAAAAGGAGCAAGTCTCAGTTTAAAGCTTATAAAGTTTGAAGTTTATAAAACTGAGCCAGTATTGCTGACTTCTTGGTGAGACTCATGATATTTGATATTTTTGTTAAGGCTCCAGCTTCTGGTGTGTACTCATGCCTAGTGGTCAGAGCAGAGGTCGAAGCCAGATGTCAGGACAGACCTGGACTGAGGATAGTACTGGAATTGGGATTTGAGGACAGACTGGGGTCAGAACAGATCAGAGTCAGTACGCAAGCCAGAAGTAGTATTGTAGCCAGAATCCAGCTACAGGCCAGAGGTCAGAGTTGGGAGGTTAGAAACCAAATCGGTACTGTAGCTGGAGTCCAGATACAGGCCCAGGGTCAAAGCTGGGTGGTCAGAGTTCTGTGGGATCAGGAGGTAGAGGCAAGGCCTGGAGCACAGTCAGAGCTGGGTAAGGACACGACTGGAACAGGGCTTGAGCAAGCTTCAGGCAGGAGCAGGAGCAGGCTGAAAGTTGGGAGACTGATACATTGGGAGACAACAAGGTTACGTCTAGACTGCAAGCCTCTTTCGAAAGATACTTTCGAAAAAGCCTCTTTCGAAAAAGAGCATCTAGACTACAACCAGTACTTTCGAAAAAGCAAGCCGCTTTTTCAAAAGAGAGCACCCAGGCAGTCTGGATGCTCTCGAAAAAGCACAGTTTGCATTAAATAGCATCTTTTTTTGAAAGAGCACTTTCGAAAAAAGGCGTTCTTCCTCATAAAATGAGGTTTTCCATGGTTGAAAAAACTGCCGCGTTCTTTTGATTTACTTTCGAAAGAACGCAGCAGCAGTCTAGATGCAGGGGAAGTTTTTTCGAAGAAAGGCCACTTTTTTAGAAAAAACCCTGTAGTCTAGACACACCCCAGGAGAGCTCCTGACTAGATAGTGCTGTTGTACAGACTGATCTGCAGTTCTGGTGGGTTGGTCATGTGACCCAGGCTCCACTCAGAGATAGGTTGCTGCAGGCTTGATGGCCGAGTCACTGCAGACTCTGGGAAGGGTAAGTTAGTACAGCTGGGTTGTGGCTACATGCTTACTGCAGCTCTGTTGCAGGGGAATGACTGAGGCTCTGCGAATGGGTGGGGTATGGGACTACCCTTTATTAAAGGCCTTTCCCTGCAGCATAAGGGGGAGGGGGCACCAGACTCAGGCATCAACCAATGACAAGGGACAGCAAGGAAAAAAGAGGGATGGGAGTGAAGGTCACAGGGATAAAATCTCAGATTCAAAGGGGGACGCCAAGCAGAGACCCTTGGATAGCGCTTACTGATTCTCCAAGGCATACAGAGAGCCAGTGGACACAGGGCAGAGGAACTTTGCCTGGAGATATGACTTGAAAAGGAACCAGAAATAGGCTCCCTGTCACAAAGCCCTCCCCGCCGCTTCCTCTTGCTGGTATGGTAGAGGACCACCTTGGGCAGCACCAAGAGGAGTTGACAAGATCTCGCGACTTCATAGGATCACAGATAGGGTGTGTTTAGATCAAGAGCTCCGGGGAAAAGTACAGCCTTAACTTAGGAAGGTTTTGAAGGAGCTGGACAAAGGGCTTCTCCAGTCTGGTGCATGCTATATAAATGTGCACCAGGGGTTCCTTATCACTATAGAAGGGACGGGTGTCAGGGGAGGTGGTGAACCATTTCAGGTGTATGTTTGTGAAGGAGTCACTAATGAATTTCCCTAGCAGGCCGTGGGACCAGAGTCAAATACTCACCCTCCTGGATTGGTATGAGTTCCCTGGTATCTACACTGCTGGGTTTTTTTCAGAAAAAGATAAGCAAATTACGAACTGCAATTTGCGTACCTTTTTCCGATTCTTTTTTTGGAAGAGGCTTTTGCAACATTTAGCCCATCTACACTGGGCCAAATGTTAGAAAAACCTGCTCTTTCAGAAGAGCCCTTATTCCTCATAAAATGAGGAATACAGGGCTTCCAAAAGAGCGCGTCTGCTCTTCCAAAAAAAAAAATTTCGGAAGAGCAGACACATTCCCTGGACGTGGTGGAGTTTTTCCGGGATACTTCTGGTATGGTGATTGAAAGGCAGACCTACTGCATAGTGTGCATCTTGTTCACATGGTATGTCAAGAGTGACTGGGGAGGCTTGCAAGTCATGGGCCCAATGGTGAAGTCCAAAGGGCCAGGTGTGAGGTGCAGTTGGGAAGTACCCTCCTCTAGGACTCGCTTGAGAAAAGTGTGAGAGGTCAGCAGTAAGGCTTCCCTCACTTCCTGCAGCATGCAATGGGGGACTCCATAGATGGTGAATGCCATGCATTGGCTCAGCACTGTGGAGTCCATTCAGTTCCTCCAAACATAGATCAGGAGGTTTGACCAACCAGGATCAACCTTCTGTGCACTGAGGGGGATTCAGTCTTCTGCACATTGAGTTGAGGTCATGTAGCAGGAGCTCTGCAAGGCGCTCCTCTCCCTCGACAGATGCCATCGATCTGTGGGAGCTGAGTGAGCATCCCTGGTTTGGTTATAGATTTACCTCACACCTGCAATAATGCCATGTGGGATTCTGTTTCTATTTTTTTAAAATTGATCCTTTATGACTGAGGAAAACACAAATCTAAAGGCTCAACAACATAGCAAATGAAGAGAACTCAGCATTATTCATTATTTTTTTCACGATTTTAAGCTCATCTCATGATGAGGGGAGGGATAGGAGAGCTGATTAATTATCTTTCAATGACTGACATTAACAATACTACTCTACCCATGCTTTTGTGGAGTAACTGTATGATTTTGTGCTTTATTTCTTCTGTCCTTTTCCAACTTTGTATCTGAGTTCTTTAGTTCATTTGTTCATTCTGCTTAATTACACTATGTGAACAGATATGCCCACCAAGCAAAGTTTCAGAAGACCATTCTTTTTGGTACAAACACTACTTTGTACATTGCTTGAGTAGAAGAAAGAGATTAAGAATATTCATCCACAAGTTTCAGTTTCAAAGGATAAAAATACAAGCAAGAATCTTCCAGATACAATAGTGTCAAATATAAAACAGGCACCATTTAATGAGAGCGTTACTAAAGCCATCAAAATAATGAAAGCCATGAAGAGGGAATTTTTACAAGGAATCTGTGGTTGGCTAGCTGTTGTTTGTGTCAGTTTTTAGGATAACTCAGGTTTTTTACACAAATGCCTTGTAAAAACTGCAAACTATGATCATAATCTGAGATTTCACTAAACAAATTTTACAAGCAATAACTTCTAATTTAATACTCTTGCTAGTTAGAGTTGCCATCTATTGCAAAAAAAAAAAAAAAAAAAAAGAGATACAGACAAAGTCCACTAATTCATTACTTATTTTGCTTTATCAGAAGGCTGTGAAGTGGGTCCATGGAGTGAATGGGGAACTTGCAGCAGAAATAATAAAACCTGTGGATTTAAATGGGGTCTGGAAACAAGAACAAGGCAAATTGTGAAAAAGCCGGCAAAAGACACAATACCATGCCCAACCATTGCAGAGTCCAGAAGATGTAAAATGGCCATGAGGCACTGTCGAGGAGGTAAGACATTCCCTGCCAAACAATTTTTTAACCCTTTTCTAATTTGTCTCATGTATAACTTGGAAAACAAAGCTATATAGTCCAATCAAGAGGAAAAATCCTCCTCTTACTCTATCTTGTGCAATTATGCATGGCTAAAAGGCAGTAGAGCCACATTACTGCAAGGAGAGCCAATCCACAAAGGAACCAGGAATGAGGGAAGACCGTCCATAGTGAAACTTTTTCTTCTCTCCCACCCACATTCCTACCTACCTCATCCTAAAAGTTTTAAATGTTTTTCTCTCTGAATGCAACGTCTTAATTTATTGAATGTACAATACGTCAGTTTGTTTATGTGAAGGGTAAAAATGCTCAGCTCTTTAAACCACTTTAACAAAACTACTAGCTACCTATGTATTCTTCAAAAAAGACAGGGCATAGTGAATAAGTTAAGGATTATTTCTTAGATTGAGTTAATTTTATCTTTCACCACACTCACTTATGGCTGGTTGTTAACCTTTTTTGTTAGTAAACCACGAAATGCTGTATGTTGCCTCTATAGATGATGACAGTGCTTTATGTGATCTCAGTTCTGAACAGTGATAAATATGTATTCTACTTATAATTTTAAGCACTATTCTTACTGAAAGTGAAAACAGGAAATTTAATCCATTGTTTACAAGAAATAAATGTGAGGCAAACCATTTTTACTTGTAATATAGAAAATCAGTAGTACTTGACTAGATTAATAGTCAGTGCATATTGTTACATTAATACAATATTTTATACCAACATATCTGTTTAATAGTAACATTTATTAGCCTATAGTGTTCATTGCAAACCACTAATGTTTTGTTTACCAAACTAGCATCAGAACACTCTCTCCTTTGGAAATAATTTGATATCATTTGGTCAGCAATTTAAATGTAGCCCAAGAAGCTACCATACAGACTCCTAATACTTCTTTAAAATTAGTTCAGTTATACATTAACATATATCCAATATTAATCATTTTATTATGTATGTGTTTATTTAAAATTTGTAAAGCCCTGCTCTTGTTTCAGAGTTGGGCTGTCCATTTTCCAGGATTGTTCTAAGAGTAAGTAGCTGACACATCAAGGAAGGAGAAAACTTTGGCTGAACACTAGGAAAAAAACATCCTAGAACTAAGATCTATTGTGGGTGGAAGAATTGCCCAAGGGGAGTGATGAAAATCCAGCCTCCTGAGTCATTTAAACTAAACAGGAAAAAATACTAGGAAATGTACTGCAGGGGAGCAGTCCTGCAATGATGGATATTTGTGGGTAGCTGAGAGCAGGCAGGAAGGAGATGGGGAGAGGCAGAATCAGAGGTTGAGCTGAACTGGTTCATGGTAGCTCAGGGAGCTGGCATTTTGTTCTGCAGGCTGCCATCTTGTGCCCCAGAATCAATTCTTTCAAAGTCTTTAGTCCTCCTCAATAACTTTCAGAATGGAATTGACATGTAAACCAATGTAACCAGGCTAGCTTGTTCTTGCAAACAGCCTGAACAAATAGCTGAGTTGTGTTAAGTGCCCTGTTCATTTCAGGAGCGTGTGAATTCTGAGGCCCCAAAATGATAATGATGAACTCCGATTTGTTAACTTTTTCTGCTGGTACAAAAGAGAGGAAAGGGATGATCCCATTATGAAGTTCCCTACAATATCCTTTGAATGGCTTCTTGTGTTGAGCCCCTCTTTTGGGATTTCTGGTGCATCGAGGTTAGTTTATGGAGTGAAGTTTGGGAGAATGCCAGAATTTTTTCTCCAGCTCTGGATAGGATAGATATAACCATATAGGTTTCCACACCAATTCCTGTCCCCATGTGTTTTGAGACATATAGATGAAGTCGTGCATGCAAGCAGGTATACATTCATATAATGTCTAGTTATGCAGCAGTGCTGAAACAATTTGAAGAGTGGGAGTTCTGGGAATCATTCAATCAAACTGTAAACCCTATATATTATGGAAACCACTTTCAAGCCTGGCGGGTGCAGAAGGACCCCCAGCACCCATAGTTCTAGCACCTTGCAGTTAATCTGAGAGTTCCCTGACATGGATTTTACAGGTGCATTTTCAATCAAAGTCCTGATAGTTTGGTCCATAGAATCTGCTATTGGCCTATAGTATTCATGTGGGTGCCTTAGTACAGAAGCCATACTGTAACATTTGAGAAATGTATAATGTCTATGTTTATAATTCTTGTCTATTTTAAAGGAAGGGAAATTTTTTTCTAGAGGTCCAGCCCATGGATTAGGTCTTTTGTCTAAACTGTGTGACAGGAGTCCTGAGGCAGGAGCTGACCGGTACCTTGTCACTCAGATCCCCACCAATATAGGTTAATTGGGACCTAAATAGAGGATCAATAGCAGATCAATGGAGAGGAAGGATACTCTGGAAGAAGGTAGAGAACCTGAAAAAAGCAAAGCTGGCTGCTGCAGCCTGCCCCCTAGAAACAAAAGTGCAAGTTGTCTGGGATATTAAGGCCACGTCTACACTGCCAGCTTTGCCAGCAGTACCTATGCAAATGAAGTGCGGATTAGCATTTTGCTGCACTTCATTTGCATAGTTTATTCAAGCCGTTTTTGCGCAAGGGGTTTTTACGCAAGGGGTTTTTGCGCAAAAACAAGCAGTGTGGATGGGGCTTTTTTTTGGTGCAAAAACCCTGTTTTGTGAAAGATCCTTATGCCTCTCTTCTAGATCTTATGCAAAACGGGGCTTTTGTGCAAAAAAATCCCCGTCCACACTGCTTGTTTTTGTGCAAACCCCCTTGAATAAATTATGCAAATGAAGCATGGCAAAATGCTAATCTGCGCTTCATTTGCATAGGCACTGCTGGCAAAGCCGGCAGTGTAGACAAAGCCTAAATAGGTAGGTAGCACTACAGGCAATGGTTTGGTAGAGCATTATAATAAAGTATAATGGTGATGGAAGTGGGACTTTCATTGAACTGCAGCAGTGTTTGCATGGAACATTGCTATGTTGTAGACTGATGCACTTTAGATTCACATGCTTGCTTGCTGTGAACTTGCCATGGAGATAAGTCCTAAGGTACCCTTACTTGTTCGTATTTTAGTGTATTAGATGATTGATCACCAGCAATGTTTAGTCTGATCATAATATTTTGGGAAACAAGAAATCAAGTATAATCTGGCTTGAACAGAATAGGCAGTGATCTTTTACAAGTATGACATTGTTCTACTATTACAAATATTCTGAGTTTGCAACTTGGGGAAATAAAGGCAACTGTAAGGAAAATAATATTTAGGAACTTTAAAAACCATTATCTCTCTAAATATCTGTTAAGAGGGTAAGATAATAAAACCTTTCTTCTAATGTTCTGAGTGTATAAACTCACAGCAATATGTGGGATAAGTATTAGATTATATAACTAAAGAGGGTTGTAGCTTGTGATGGATTAAACTGAGAACAGGAAATAAGGATATTTTTGGTGGAATAGGGTAAAGTAAATGTGCTTAGGACATATGCTTTCTATTTTAGTGCATTTAGATTACATTCCAGTTACTATTTATGTGGCCTGAATTGTACATGAGAACTTCACAAGCAGGTTTTTTTTTTAAATTTTATTTTATGTATCCTTGCAGGAGAAGAAATAGAGTTGCATTTACCATTCCTATTAACTGCTTCAGTTCCATATTTATGATGGACTGGGATGTTACCCATCTGTCTGTATAGCTATGCAACACATACAGTCTCTGAAGAGGAACCCTTCATCTCTTTCTCACTATGTGCAGACATAGGCTGGGCTGCAAGTGATTTCACATAGGGCCTCAGTTCTTTCCTGTTGATATGAGTAGCATGCTGTAAAATAGGATGGCACTCTAATTTCAGATAGGTTACCTAATAATATTTTGATTGTCAGTTCTACGGATTAAACTATTATTTCCAAGTGGAAATGTTCACCTTTCATTCTGGTAAATGTTACATATATTACATTGTTGCATTGGTGTAACATGTCTCATAGGCTCAAAGGAGTTACAGATGTAAAAGACTGCCAAGATTATCCAGTCCATTCTGCCAATGTCAAGCTATTGTCTACAGCAAACTTTTTACTGTTCCATCTGATCTCATTATTATTAGGGGTCCCAAATGTTGAGACTTCCACCCATCCTGAGCGAGAAATATTCCATAAGCAAATGTTTGGAAGTTCTCTTTCAAATTCATCATAAATGTTCCCTTTCATCGATTAGTCACACTTCTTCCCCCTGTATACCTCTGTAAACTATTACTCTCCATCCTTAGTGTTTACACCCTCCATATATTTGTAGCATGTTCTAACATCCCTTATTAATCATTGCTTGGCAAGCTATATATCCCTGGTCCTTTTAACCTTTCCTTGTAAATCAGTCCTTCTAGCCTCTGAACATGTCTGTTGTTCTTCTCAGAACTCCCTCCAGTTTTTCTGTATCATTCTAGAAACAATGACAGTAATTGTGTGACTATTTTGTAAGTGAAAAAGGAGATGAGCCCAATGAATGAGTATCACATTCAGCTCCTGCATTTGAAGGGGAAAACTCCTAACGTGGAAGGTGAAGGGAAGCTATCTCTGTGGCATAAATGTATAATTGGCAGGAGGAGGACTTCAACTTCTTTGTTCTGACATGAGTGCCAGGGACTGAAGTCGATGACCTCTTGGTCCCCTCCAGTCCTTTGATTTTATGATTCTGTGCTGTTTGATTTGGACTTTGGAAACTGGTTTTCCAGTACTCTTAAATTTCTCTGCAGTGCTAGGAGGAGAGACTTCCTATCTATCAGGAAATGGAGAACCAGAACAGCAGGGTAAAGCCTCTCTGTTATTGTCTCTCTCCCCATGTCCGTTAACTCCAATGGCTAACCACTGGGCAAACTTTTTTGTAAAGCTTTAAAATGAAAAAGTAAATTTTTATTTTGTTGGACATTTTATATTTAGTAAACAAATACTCATCACAACTAACCACTGCAAAAACTGTGTTAAGGGAGCCACTTACGTGCACTTTTATTCGGAAAATCATCTTTGTAAAAAGCCCCTTGCGTATTCAGCAACTTTGGGTATAAAGTGTATTCAAAGATGTGTTCACTGTCTTTAGTAATGAAAGCTGATTTTACCTCTTGTTAACCTTACTAACGGTACGTCTACACTGCGAGGGTTTTCCGGGATACCTCCGCCGTGTCCGCGTTTTTTTGCAGAAGTGCAAATGCGCTCTTTCGGAAGCCCTGTCTTCCTCATTCCATGAGGAAGAAGGGCTTTTCCAAAAGAGAGAGATTTTCCAAAGTGTAGATGGGACAAATTTCAGAAAATCCTCTTCCAAAAAAAAGAAATCAGAAAAAGCTACACAAAATGTGAAGTGCAGACCTAGTGTAGACCTAGCCTAAGTGAGAGCCTCCTGGAGTCTGTTCCTCCCATCATCATTTGGGTATGTCTACACAGCAGGGCTAAAGCAGAAATAAGTTACGCAGCTTGAGCTACATCAATGGCATAGTTTAAGTAGAAATAGCTTATTTTGGCTTCTGGCGCTGTCTCCACAGCAGGAAGTCCAAGTTAGAGCACTGTGCCTCCAACTTCCCTTACTCCTCGCAAAATGAGGGTTACAGGAGTCAGAGTAAGAAGTCCTCCAGCTCAACATTATTTTGACATTATGTTGAAATAACTGCTTGTAGTGTAGACGCAGACTATGTTATTTCTGAATGTCAGTTATTCTGAAATAACACTGCTATGTAGACGTACCCCTACAAAGTTATTCAGCAAGTTTTCTTATATCTGCAAACATACTGAAGGCCAGGGTACTGCACAGGTGGCACTAAGGGCAGCATTTCAAAGACTATGAGATGTTATGGGTACAACTTGAGGGTATTTGCAGAACCTTCATTGTTGGCTATGAAGCATTAGAAAGTAAGAACCCACCTTGACTGTCATCTCTCTGATTTTCCCCCCATCAGCTGTGAAAATTCAATCACTTGTAACCGAGCATGTTTTATATGAAAGTATCAAAAATTAACAGACAGCTCTCAATTCCATGTTTACAGAGATAATTTTCAGAGGAAAACTAGATCCTGGGGTCTTTGTATTTAACATCTAATTATACTACAATAGCAACTAATAGAAACAACTCCATTTATTCATGGATATGTAACCCACGCACTAACTGGGTGTGGTTCATTGTCTCATGTAGTGGCATTTAGACCTCTTACAACAATGTTTCTTAAACTTTTTAAGACCGAGGAACACCAAACAATCTTTTTTTTTAATGAGGAACACCAAGGATTTTTTGTTGAGCCAAAAAAAAAAAGGAGGTGGGGAGAAGGGGGAAAAGTTATTGAGGGCAGCCATTTTGAACTCTGTTGTTCTTCTCAGCACACTTCTGACTACCTTGCGGCACACCGGTGTTCCATGGAACACAGTTTAAGAAACACTGTCTACAGAGAGAGAGAAAGACTGTGCTCTACAGCTGAGGCTATGTGTACACTGCACTGTTCTTCTGGAAAAAGCAATGCAAATTGTGAACCACAATTTGCGTAGCTTTTTCCGCTTCTTTTTTTTTTTTTTTTCTGACATTTGGCCAATCTACACTGGGCCAAATGTTGGAAAAAACCCTTTTTCGGAACATCCCTTCTTCTTCGTAAAACGAGGTTTACAGGGATGCCGAAAAAATGTGTCTGCTCTTCTGAAAATTTTTTGGAAGAGCAGACGCGTTCCCTGGACGCGACAGAATTTTTCTGGGATATCTGGAAAAACTCTGCAGTATAGACATAGCCTGAGAGCCAGCTGGCTTTTAGCTCAAGCTGTAGAAACTCATGCACTAAGCCCTAGAGTCCCAGGTTTGGTTCTGTCTGCCAGTGTTACAAATACAAATGTAGATATCTTTGTTTTCTTATCTGTAGCGATATTTTGCTTGAAAAATTTTGTTGTAAATCTTTGAATTCTACTCAACAAATTAGTCATGATTAGAGCTGGTCAGAAGTTTCTTCCATAGAAAATTTCCATTAAAAGAATGGAAAATTCATTTTCTTTGAAAAGTTGGGCAAATCCAAATGAAATATTTCAATTTGTGGCACCAAATAAAAAGGTTTTGTTTCAGGGCAGTTTGACATTAATCTGTCTATCTAGGTTTCTGGTGCCTCTTGGGAATTGTATTTCTTGTGTCTCATGTGCCCATTCTCTTAGGCTACATCTATACTGTGCTGTTTTGCGCAAAAAATATGCAAATGAGGTGAAGCGTGGCATATTGCCGTGCCTCATTTGCATAATTAATGAGCGGCCGCTTTTTGGGCAAGAGGCTTTTGGGCAAAAGGGAGCTGCCTACACTGCTCCTTTTTGCACAAACCCCCCCTCTTGCACAAGAGCCGTTCTTCCGCATTTTTTTCAGGAAGAACGGTTCTTACGCAAAAGCCTCTTGTGCAAAAAGCGGCCGCTTATTAATTATGCAAATGAAACGCGGCGATATGCCACGCTTCACCTCATTTGCATATTTATTGCGCAAAACAATGCAGTATAGAAATAACCTTAGGGTACGTCTCTACAGCAACATTATTTCAAAATAACGACTGTTATTTTGAAATAATGTTAAAATACCGTCAAGCTGGAGGATTTCTTATGCTGATTCCTGTAACCCTCATTGTACGATGAGTAAGGGAAGTCAGAAGAAAAGTGCTCTATTTTGAAATAAGTGCTTTGTATATGCTTCCAATTTCGAAATAAGCTATGCAATTGACGTAGCTCAATTTGCATAGCTTATTTTGAGTTAAGCCCTGCTGTGTAGATGCACCCTTACGTGGACTGTATTCCCTTTTGGGACTACATCATCCATCATTCACCACAGGCTCCCTTGCTGCTGACTCATTGCAATGAATCATGAGAGTCACGTGATTGTGGTACACTATAAGAGATCTATTCTGGCACAGTGAGGGGAACAGAGTTCTGAGGCACCAAAGCTACATCTGGCATGAGGAACTGGCCTCATGGGAACACAACTGAAACAAGCTGAAATGAAACATTTACATTTCGGAAAGTCAGATGGTTTATTTTCAATTGAAAACTTCAACATGAAATAATTTGTCCCTCAAATTCCAGTTTTCCTTTGAAAAAACAATTTATGGAAATTTTTTTATCAGTCCTATTCAGAAGTGTCTTTAAACATTATTGATAAAAAGATAAATGGCTGTTTAGCTGAGCTTTCCAGGTACTCTGGAACCTTAAGAGCTAATGGTCTTGGATGTCATCCAGTATCAGATTTTTCTTGGGAAGAAAACATTTTAACAGGATTAGCAACTTCAGCTGAACAGGGCTATTGCTCTGGCTGTTACAGAGCTCCCAGGTGTCTATGTTCTGGCTACATCAAGAAATAAAAGTTCTGATATGTCTTTGCCAACAGATGACTGAATGTAACTTAAACCCAACCATTTCTCAGGTGGCAGAGTATATATGATGCTTAAAGTTTAAAATATTTAGATAAGTAATTATTCTACAATAAAATGACTTAACAAGTAAAATTCACAATTTGTAAAGGTTTACTACCTACCTTATTCTAAAAACAGACTTATAAAAGAAAATCTGGCTATATGCTTAAGTATATTTTATCAGGACAGCTGTAACATATTTGGAAACTTCTGTAATGTCTCCAGCCACATTCCAATTATTTAGGTGGTTAATTCTTGAGGAGAAATAGCTGGCAGCATCTATTTAACTCACATTAGTGGCACATGGAATTGCTGGATTGGGATCACTTTTCAATTTAAATATGTTCCTATTAGTTAGAAAAATGGTTTTGAAATACCATGTGCATTTCAACAGTTTTGTAGTATGGATCTACACCTTCCTAGCTAGAGACAGAGTTGCATATAGGGGAAAAAAAGTAACAGCAAATGTTAGTTGTACATTAACACTTGATGTTACACCAAGAACAGACTCAGGCATCTCAGAGTAGCCCTCCTGTTGCTTACTTTTGGGATCCCAAGATGTTGACCTATTAATCTGAAATGAGGAGGCTGCCTTGGTGGACTTGACATGATTTACCCAGGGTCTCCCAGCACCTTTTAGGAAATTTCCCAGAATAGACTAGAGCAGTTCACCCTGCCAGGACATGGATTCAGCCCTCTGCTCAAAGGATTGGCACTAAGGAAATACTTTTCCACAACAAAGTATTTTTTTTTAATTCAGTGTAATCAGTCTTACCTAATACAATTAACCTAAACCTATATTAAAACATAAATCCCTTAGCACAGGTATACAAATTGAACTACCATAATGTCATAGTTGGAATGGCTTAATTGATTGTTTTGCACATGGTAATCAGTCAGGGTATGTCTACGCTAGCCCCCTAGTTCGAACGAGGGTGGCTAATGTAGGCATTCGAACTAGCAAATGAAGCCCGGGATTTAAATATCCCGGGCTTCATTTGCATGTTCCCCGGCGGGCGACATTTTTAAATCCCCTTAGTTCGAACTGACTGCCCGCGGCTACACGCAGCAGTCAGAAGTTAATCCAAACTAAGTCCTTAGTTCGGATTAACTGTTATACCTCATTGCAATAGCTAACAGTATTGTTGCACTTCTGGCAAGTGATAGTGATATCTAGGACCTTTCAGACTGGCTTCCAGTAGAGGAGGAATTGGTGACACTTATATTCTTAAGTGTTGTCTAGACTTAAAAAACATTGCAGCTGCACATCTGTTCTGCTCCTCACTTCTGTGAAGATGCTACCTAGGCTGGTGGGAGGACTTCTGTCACCCCTGGTAATCTACCTCCCCAAGAGGTGGTAGATGGGAGAACTTTCCTGTTGACCTAATGCTCTCTACACTGGAGGCTAGATTGGTTTATCTGTGTCACGTAGGGGCCTAAAGTTTTTATTCTCCTGAATGATGTAGTTATATTGAACTATTTTTCTAGTGTAGGCCAGGCTTAAGAGTAACTAGTTTTATTTACATACCATACTGGAACAGTCCTGAAACAGACGTGGATAGACAGTATATAGGGCAATCCCTTCTCTTGGGAATCTCAGCCCAACACCAATGCCCAATTCCTGGGGAGTAATTCTGCCTTAAGAATTGACCAAGATAGAGAGCAAACTCTCCTGCTGCTTGTGCATCTTGCTCTGAATGATCTTTGATCATTGTAATCATTTTGGCAGATACTGGTATTTACATCTGTGATCATGCAAAAAGCTTCTGGAAGGCTGCAAGTGCAGTGGTATAGGCTAATAAAAGGCATGTGTTCTATTTTAATGAGAAATGCAACTTGTTTTGCTCCTGCCTCACCAGGCATCATCATTTCAGTCTCTCACCATGAATTATGACCAAAATTATATCTTGCAAAATAAAATTAAATCTTATGCCACAGGTTAGATGCTGCTCTGAAAGCTGTGGCAGAATTGCAGAGAAGAGGCCTGCACTTAATACTGCAGCCAGCAGTTTCGAGGGAAATTCTCATAAGTCTAATTGAAGTGAGCATCTCCTTATGCTGTGTGTACACCTCCCCCACAATTCCTAGTGAATAGATTTGAGAGAGTCTTATAACAGAAAACCAGTCTCCATGACATGTTCCAATCTATAGTATGTGCTATAGAAAGCTCTAATTTTTGTGTGCATTTTAGACAAAAAAAACCCCTGAAGTTTTTCTGTATTGCTGATGTCTGATAGCTTGTGCTTTCCGTTTCAATACCTGGCTATGGAAACTATGGCTGGGGGAAGCCTCAGAAGAGAACAGCCTATCCAGATTTCTTCTCTTTTGGGTTCTCCTGCTTGGCCATTCTGTCATACTGATGCAAGGCAGTGAAGTACAGGAATACATTTAACACTTCTTAGGTAAAGCTAAATGCCCAAAATACACAAAATTCTGATTAGTAACTCGACCTTCACTAACAAGAACAAAACTTAAATTGAAAAAAAAAGTTGGTCTAAATTTAACTGTGTCTATGATCCAGTATTTGGCCTATTTATTTAATGATCTCTAGATAAAGGCCACACATTTGTAGTTTCAAAATCCTTGTATAATAACTGGCTAGGATGGACCCCTGTGCATTTTTTAGGTTACGGTACATTTTATGCACAATAGATTAAGAAAATATTGAAAAAAAGTTCAGATACTGTAGAGATACAGTTCACAAATTCTATTTTAATTCTAAAGTTGCTTTGATTTATTTTTTAAACAAATCTAACCTCAAATAGGAATCCAGTCTAACTTGTTCAGAACTTTAGAAACTTTGGCTGTGTCTACATTGGCACCCTTTTTGGAAAAAGGGATGCTAATGAGACCAGTCGCATGCAAATCGCGGGATTTAAATATCCCCAGCGGTATTTCATTACATAACTGCCGCTTTTTCGGCTCGGGGCTTTGCGAAAAAGCGCCAGTCGAAACGAGGATCTTGCGGAAAATAAGCCCTTTTCCGCATAAGTTCTCTTATTCCTACTTGCAGGAATAAGAGATCTTGTGGAAAAGGGTTTATTTTCCGCAAGATCCGTCTGGCGCTTTCGGCAAAGCCGAGCCGAAAAAGCAGCAGTTATGTAATGCAAATACCGCGGGGGATATTTAAATCCCACGCGGATTTGCAATTGCGACTGGTCTCATTAGCATCCCTTTTTCGAAAAAGGGTGCCAATGTAGACACAGCCATAGAGTTCCATTCCATTATTTAAACCATGTCTTAGATATACTGTACATGGCACATTATTGACAAAAACAATGGCACTGCATTGTGGGGATTACCAAATACATTGATACGTGACCTGACGAAATATGGTAATAAGTATTAATTGTATAGGTTTGGGAGAGATTAGGTTTACAGCATTAAAGTTATGCTGTTGGTTTGGTTGGTAATGCATGTGTTCTGAGGATTTCAAAACATTTTTAAGGTGCTATTACTAAGAAGTTAAAACTGGAGTTTATGGGCCTCATCAGCACTGTAAATGGAAATATGTACATGGACATTGCAATAATATAGCCTACTAGTATTGGCATGTGGGAGCAGTGTACCAAAGTCTAGATGCTTTGTGATGTTTTAAAAAATACTTTTAAACACTGATTTCATTTTCAGGATAAGTTCTCCTAATGGTGGCTTCCCTTTTCTAGATATGAGACATATATGCACTTAGACCTATTACTAGTTAAAGGGTGAAAACAGAGAATGTAGCTCTGAGTAATGAAAACTGAATACTTGATTTGTCTAAATAGAGGTAACACTTCTCAGATTTACCCCTATTACTTTATAGATGTCAATTGCATCCACAAACAGGGAGGCTTGGGTTTAGCATGGCTGAAAATGTACTCCATAATATTTAAATACGGAGCATAATGTAAACACAAGCAGCTATTTTTTAACAGGTAGAAAGGAAGTCAATTGAGCAGCAGCAGATAGTCTTCATGAAGTCAACTCATGCAAAGATACTTTGAATCTTATAAATGTATTCAGATTGGTTGAGAAGAAAATTATAATGAACAAATATTTATTGGCTATTTTAGCCCATGCTCATTCAGAACAGTTTCAGTAGGAACTAACAAGTGGGAGCAAGAAGGGATAAGATGAGGATATCTTGGAGAGTTTCCAGAATATAAGTTTTTTTTAGTATGGTTTAACCAATAAAGCTTGGCATGCTTGTTAGTGCATTCAATTCAAGAACAAGCTTTTGTCAGATGCTAAATCTGATTATCACAGGACTATCGGCATAGCAACATCTGCTTCAAATGGAGAACATTGTAGTAAGTTTTAAAATGTGTTTTTTCTCTTTGCTAAAAGATAAAGTTTAGGAATGATAATAGTGCTGACTGTTACAGAGAAACAGCCACAAAAAAGGTCTACAATTTCTCCCCCTGGCATAGGAAATGCCAGCCCCTTGGTTTGTGAGGGTTTTGAATTAAGTCACAAATGAAGACTATATAGCTACATTGTCTGTAGTCTCCACTTCAGCATTCAGCTTCTAAAAAGAGTATACATATTCCTGTTTCTATTATCACTCTACCAATCTCCAGCAAGAAAATATTTTACTGTGTATTATGCACAGGATTAATCCTTATCCTACAACACACCAGTTTAATGTGTACTCCAAATGTAGAATGCTAAAAGCTAAATTTTGAAGAAAAATATTATTTTCTCTGTTTTGTGTCAAGGTACCCAAGTGCACAGTAAGTTATAAACCACATTTTCATCACTATGGTGTGAATTGTGGAAGGGACTTTAATGTCTTTTTCTTGATATACTTCAGTGCATTTGAACAGCAATATCGGAGTCCTTCTCTAGCAAACTGAACATCTCACAGGGAACTGAACATCTCACAGGGCTGGATCCATAAACTGATCAGTATTGCAGTGCTGGATGTTTAGTTAATGGGCCAGAGTGGCTGACAGATTTTGCTGAGCCCTGGGTAAAGTGTGGGAGGGCCAGCTCCAGGGCCCTGGAAGGGGCAGGACATCGGGCAGAAGGGGTGGGGCTAAATACTAGCCTCCCCTTGGCAGCCCTTCAGCGCCACTCAGTACTCACCATCTGGGGCTCTGTGGACAATTTAAAAGGCCAGGGCTCCACCACTATGATTTCCACTGTAGCAGCAGTGGTAGCTGGGAGCCTTGGGCCCTTTCAAATTGCTGGGCTCTGAAGCAGCTGTCCCTTTTGCTCCCCCTTTGGTGGGCCTGCAATAGGCCACCTAGAGGAATCCATAGCCCTGAGTTGGGTGCCCAAAGTCCCTATACAATTGTATGGGGAGAGCTGGGAATCTTATGGAGAGATCCTGAGAAGCCAGCAAATTGAGTGGAGGAGCTCACTAATTTAGACAAGAGGAAATGCTGAGAAGAGGGATGTGGCCCCACTCCCTCAAGGATTTAGGTGCCTAAATCAAGGCCAATGAAAGGTGCCTTCACAGCTGTCAGCCTTCTCCTGGAATTAGGCACTTACTCTAGGTCAGCCTTGTCTCACAACAAATGGTGGCATGGGTGCTGCCACCCCATGTTTCTTATAGCTCCATGATTGGAGTTCCTACCCAGGTTGTGAGAGACCCAGGTTCACTTTGCCTAATATAGAGCAGTGGCATGAACCTAGGTCTTTCAACTCCCGTGTAAGTGCCCTAATGACAGGGCTATTTATGGTTAAGGTGAACTCTGTCAACCTCACTTGCTGAAGCTGTTCCATATGTTATAAATAAATATTCAGTGGAAGAGGGATCTGAACATGGGTCTACTACATGTGTACCCTCACCACTGGCCCAGTCACTATTTCACACAAAGGGAAAAAATTCTCTCACATGCTGGATGTTTCTTTTGCTTCCCACAGGAGGGCTAGAAAATATTAGTAAGGTAACACAAAGGGATCTTTCCTCCATGTTTCCCCACTGAGGAAGCAAATAAAATTGAGGAAGGTAGACAGCCATGCTCCCGCCTTCGTTAGGGCTGGTGAATGACCAGTTGTGTTGCCTCCTGCATCCTAGCAGAGGGTGTCACACAGTGTGATGTATTGCAGTTTCGCGTCTAGTTAGAGAAGAGGCGAGACCTATAATAAGTAGTATTTTGCCTAGTTTTTTATGCAGTCTTGTTTGCACATGTCTCTTGCAACCAGATGAATGAGGAAGCATGTGGTTGAATGGAATATCTTTGATGTCCTATTCTAAAGTTGCCCTTGGACTTAACATGTTTCTATTGAATCTGAATAACAATGGTTTTGGAGCAAATCTCAGCCCCAAATTAATCAGTGTGCTTACAGAGCACTCAGACAGGGCCCGCAGTGTCAGGGGGATCCCAACCACTTGGCTGAATTATAGACAGCCTGGTCAGTTTTTCTCCTATGATTCCAGTTGCAAAGTGCTAGTGTGGTTTTCACTGCAAGTTACAACAGGAATTCCTCTCTTCCACCCATTTGCACATTGCATCCGACAGTCATTACTTTATGCGGTGATACTGGTTTCTGCTTCCACCGCTGTGTGAAGGCCAAATGTCCACTGGGAGCACTGTTACATGGCATACAGGTCTCACTCCATATGCCAGATCCTCAGCAGGCCAATGCAGTGGCAGAGACTCCTGCCCCTTGATGTACTGGACAGCCAGATGGACCTGAGGATTACCAGCAGGGAGAAGTAATGAGCAGCAGGGGGTGGCAGGAGAGAGGGAATAGTCGAAGCTGAAGAAGACTGTAATAAATGGCAGTCTGCAGAGCTATAATTCCTCTCAAAGTTCTTACTTGCAAGCAAAGATGAGTGATACTTCTTTTACAGGAAAAAGTGGCTAGTAGTTGGATCATATCTAAATGATAAGGCTGTAGGGAAAAGAAGGCTAAATTTTAGCACAGCAGTCTATTCACCACCTCTTCTTTTGAATGGCCTCTTTAAGCAGAAATAGCTATGACCACTTTGCTTGTTGAGCTAGATTTGTGCTGAGTGCTTTGTGTATTACAAGTCAGCCTCAATACGTGCAGTTATGCCTTAGAAAGGAATGCGTCTATTCAGTGTGGCTATGTCTACACTACAGAGTTTTTGCGTAAAAACTCATGGAGTGTCCACACCACAAGTGTGTTTTTGCACAAGTAAATTTACAGTAAATCAGAAGAAGAGAGGGCTTTTTGTGCAATAGTTATTCCGCTTTCTGTAAGGAATAAACCTTTTTGCACAAGAGGGGAAGGCAAACAGGGGTTTCTTGTGCAAAAGCAGCCTATCAAAAGAAGCACAGATGCCCTGGTGGCCATTCTGTTAATGGCAATCAGAGCTTTCTTGTGAAAGAGCGTCCATGTAATGTAGTGTGGACGTGCTTTTGTAGTGTGGACATGCTCTTGTACAAGAAGTTTTTGTGGAAGAGCTCTTCCGCATCAAAAAGTTTCTTGCACAAGAAGCGTTCAGTGTAGATGTAGCCTGTATGTTTTGATGGGGAAAAATCCTACTCTCTGTGAGTGGAAGGAAGCCAAGCCAAAAGTAGGCATGTCACTGAGCCATTCTGTTTTCTTAGGGCAGGTTTTACTACTGTTGTTATTTATTTGTATTACTGTTACACCTAAGAATCCTGGTCATAGATGAAGACCCCATTGTGTTAGGTGCTGTACAAACACTGCAGAACAAGGTGGTTCCTGCCTTAAAGAACTCACAATCTAAGTACAGTAAAACTCCAATAGTCCGGTATCCAATTGTACGGCACTCCTGATAGTCCGGCATCAAAATGGCAAGAGCCTAGTAAGTGAGCTTTGGCAAAAAACAAGTCATAAGGCAACAGCGGCAGCAGCTGAACTGAGCGAAAAGGGTAAAAAAGGGTTACAAAAACTAAAACATTACAGTATACTGTATACAGTATGTACAATAAAAAGGGTTAAAAACACTTTATATACAGTATATACTGCATACAGTATATATATAGCCATCTTATAGTACCTCCTGATAGTCTGGCATATCCGATAATCCGGCACCACCTAGGTCCCAAAGGTTCTGGATTATCAGAAGTCTACTGTATAAGACAAGAGGTGACAAGTGGATACAGGCAGATAAATGGGGGAGCATAAAGAAACAATGAGACAATATTCATCATTATGGTAGGCAGACTGTGGTTTCAGGACACCATCAGTCTTCCAGTGTCCATTTTTTTGTCAGCATAATGGAAAATGAGAGTTTTAAGGAGGATTTTGAAGGAGAATCACTTTCTCAAATGTTTTTGAGAAGCTGCTCCAAAGAATGAGGGGCAGCATGGAAGAAATCACAAAGGTGTTTGCCGGAAAATTTAAAGCATAGGCAATGGAAGCTGGTATCACAGGCCAATTGGAGGTGGGAGATGACTCTCAACGGTGAATGAGATATGAAAGATAGGTAAGCTGGGGATAGACAAGGGATGGACAATAAGTGGCCTACGGCCAGATGCGGTTCACCAGGGTTAGATTTCCAGATGCTCTATTTACCTGCACATCCACAGATATGACTGCTCGATGCTGCCGTTGGCTTTAGTTTGCCATTCCCAGCTAATGGGAAGTGTGAGAAGTGGTAGCTCAGCCTGCACCACTTCCCCTAGCTCCCTTTGGCCAGCAACAGAGAACTATGGCCAGTGAGAGCTGGGAGTATCTGTATCTGTGGTTGCACAGGAAAATAAAGCATCTGGTGGCTCACTAGAGGCTAACTCCAGTGAACTGTGTCCAGCATGCAGGTCACTAATTTTCATCTCTGGGATAGACCATGAAAGTGAAGAGAAATAGTCTATGTTTGATGCATTAAACAAAGGGGAGCCAGTGGAGGGATGCAAAAAGAGAGATGATATGATCAAAGTGCTGGTCGAGGAGAAAGATCTTTGCAGCAGTATTCTAAATGGATAGGAGAAGAGCAGGAGCAGAGAAAAGGATGTTGCAGTAACTGAGACATGAAATGATGAACATTTGGATGAGAAGCTTCAGCGGGATAGCTGAGTTAGTCTGTAACAGGAAAAACTTAAAAAAACAACAAGTAAACTAGTAGCACTTTAAAGACTAACATAGGACCTCTATGACATGGCCTTTCCTATCAGTCCACACAACTAAACTCTCATCCAAACAAAACATGTAGATGGTATCATGAGCTTTTGTGGGTGCAACCCACTTCTTCAGATGACTGGAGTGTTAGAAGTCCAGATCCAAGAATAAATAATGGAAGGTGGGGGGAGGGGAAAAAGATAAAAGGAGGGGGAAAGAAGAAGGGGGGAAAAAAAGAGAGACAGTGAGTTGATGGTTCAAACTCATTGATGGATCTCCAAGTCACTATATTGTTTCAGACCAATTCCACAAGCCAAATACACGGAGAAGAATTGGAACTTAACTTCATTTACATGTTTAATTCTTATGCAAATGGTATGAACAGGGACATTGGCTGGCACACAAACTACCTTCCACATCCTACTGACTTAACCAACCAACCCAACAATGGAGGTGCTAATTGTTCTTATCAGCCTCTTGTAACTATTTGAACCATCTACTCACTGTCTCTCTCTTTTTTCCCCCCTTCTTCTTTCCCCCTCTTTTTTCTCTTTTTTTCCTTCTCCAGTCATCTGAAGAAGTGGAAAGCATATGTGTGCATGTGTGTGTGTGTGTGTGTGTGTGTGTGTATTAGGCGCTCTGTTTTATCCACATGGGCTGTGTCTACACTGGCATGATTTTCCGGAAATGCTTAAAACGGAACAGTTTTCCGTTATAAGTATTTCCGGAAAAAGAGCGTCTACATTGGCAGGATGCTTTTCGGAAAAGCCCTTTTTCCGGAAAAGCGTCCGTGGCCAATGTAGACGCGCTTTTCCGGAAAAAAGCCCCAATCGTCATTTTCGCGATCTGTGCTTTTTTGCGGAAAAGACTGCTGGGCTGTCTACACTGGCCCTTTTCGGAACAGTTTTCGGAAAAGGACTTTGTGGGAGCAGCATAGTTTTTCGGAAAAGCAGCTGATTTCTTACAGTAGATCGTCAGTGCTTTTCCGGAAATTCAAGGGGCCAGTGTAGACAGCTCACAGCTTATTCCGGAAAAGCGGCTGCTTTTCCGGAATAAGTGGCCCAGTGTAGACACAGCCATTGAGTTTGAGCTGATGGTTATACATCCATGAGGCAATGTCAGAGAAACAAGACTGAGATTTTAGTCTGAGGAACAGGGACCAGTCTAGAGCAGAGAGAGGTAGAGACTGTATTTGGGTTTGCTGATGAAATTACCCAGAGATAGGCATAGAAGAGAAAAGATAGGGACCAGCATGGAACCTCCAATGAAATCTAGAGGGGGCATGAGCCACATCCATTGACGGGCATGCTGAAGGATTGGTTGAAGAGGTAGGTGAAGAACCAGAAGAGGATAAAGTCATGGAAGCTACAGGAGGACAAGATTTTAAGAAGAAGAGTATAGTTCACCGTGTTAAAGGTACTGATTGGACAAGGAAGATGAGGCTGCATTGCATTTTGCATTCATGGTTGCATTTTGGCCACAAATCAACCAGAGGCATTGGTGAGAGAGGTTTCAACGGAGCATAAGAGATAGAATTGAAACTGGAGAATATCTAGAATACAAAGGGAGGAGAGAAACTCCAGACAGTGATTGTAAACAGTATGTTCAGTGAGCTAAGAGATAAAAGGAAGAAGGGAAATGGGGTGCTAGTTGGAGAGGCAAATAGGATTCAGGTTGTTTTTTAAAGATGGGGTGACTAAAGCATGTTTGTATTGTAAAAGAATGAGCCATAGGGGAGAGAATGGTTAAAGAGAAGAGTAAGGGAGAAGATGAGTATGGGAGCATGGGAGATCAGCACATAAAGAAAAACTTTGTCTAAGATTATGTCTGCTAATTTTCCCCAAACTGCTTCTGCTCCTTGAGAGATTTCAAATCTCTATGGATTATTTCAGCCCTCCTCCTGTTTGTATGAGTTACACAAACGCATTCAGGAGAAAATAAACAATTATCAGCAAAGGTTTAGGGCTTGTGTACATGAACATTTAATTGGTGGCATGCTGGGGAATTCACCTATTCTGCATGAGCAAGCTGCACACTAACTACCAATGTGAACCCTGCTGATTCTCATTAGCAACTCATTAGTGTGTTTTAATCTAATCTATTTAAAGTGGGGTGTATCAAAATATACTTATGAATTGCAGCAGGATCCACATGGAGAGTTAGTGCATGGCAAGCTAAGATTCACAGCCCAACTTGCCACAAATTAAATGTTAATATAAACAAGCCCATAGTTTCATATAGCAAATATTGGATAACTGCAGTTCACTATTTGTAATCAATCCATTCTCTTCTATTCCTTTTTCCTCTGTCCACCCATTCCAGTCCCAAACTAAAATACTTTCAAATAATGAATGAATTCATCACAGTCATTACCTGGACATGATCTTTCTGCCTGCAGAAAGAGATTAAGGCCTTCTTTGCGCCTAAATTTGTCAGCTTTTACCATGCTGGCACAGTTAAATTGCCAGAATCTGTAGTGTAGTTGCAGTTATACCAAAAGTGCTTACACCGATGAAGGTATTCCAGTTCAGTTCAGTGAAATAAACTATACCTGCATAACACTTTTTGTACTGCTACAACAGCCTTTAATTTAGGGCTTTTATGGGCATAGCTATGTTGACAAAAAAATCACAGCCCTAACAAGCAAAAGTAAAACTTGTTGGCTACGTCTAGACTTCCTTTTAAGAGGAATAAGGGATCTTTCGGAAAAGGCTTTATTTTCCACAAGATCCGCGTCTAGACTGGCGCTTTTTTCCGTCAAAGCTCCGAGCCGGAAAAAAGCGGCAGCCATGTTTATGCAAATGAAGCGGGGGGCATTTAAATCCCCGCTTCATTTGCAATTGCGATACGTCTAATTTGCATCCCTTTTACGGAAAAGGGATGCAGTCTAGATGTAGCCGTTATGTATAGACCAGGAATGAGTTATCTGAATAAATCCATTGCTTAGCCCTATTAGACACTCAGCAGTTGTAAACATCTAACTCTAGTAATTATTTCTTTCTCGTTCCAATGATTAAGTATTGAATTTTGTGCAAATATGGTTATAATGAATTTGTTGACTCAACCCCATCAAATTCTTACATTACTTACTTGCAAGGCAGCTAACGTTCTAACCTCTAGAGTTCATCCTGAAAAGATATCAATGAAAGTACTTTTTCAGCAAGTGGAAATAATCCTCTGAATGGCTTTTTGTTTTTCTTCTTTGGTGGTAACTGCCTCTCAAAAAGTTTCTTGACAACATGTGTGAGCAGACTGCAGCCATATGAGCAAAAGCTATTAATATTGTTTACCCTATCAGGATGATTCAACAGCTGCAATGTATGTGCTGTTTTATTTCATTTCAATGTGATAATTCTTCAACGAGGAGCAATGGTCTCAAGTTAACAGTGGGGGAGGTCTAGGTTGGATATTAGGAAAAACTATTTCATTAGGAGGGTGGTGAAGTACTGGAATGGGTTACCTAGGGTGTGTCTAAACTACACCCCCCTGTGAACCTCGTTGCATGAGGCATAAGGGATCGGTCGGAAAAGGCTTTCCTTGTCGACTGATCCCCTTCTAGACTGCTGCTTTTTGCCAGCAAAGTGCCGCGTCAGCAAAAAGCGGCGGCCATTTCTATTCAAATGAAGCGCGGGATATTTAAATCCCCTCTTCATTTGCAATAGTGATGTGCCTAATCTACATCCCTCTGTCGGCAAAGTGGTGTAGTTTAGACACATCCTTAGGGAGGTGGTGGAATCTCTATCCCTAGAGGTTTTTAAGTCTCAGCTTGGCAAAGCCCTGGCTGGGTTGATTTAGTTGGGATTGGTCCTGCTTTGGGCAGGGGGCTAGACTTGATGACCTCCTGAGGTCTCTTCCAGCCCTATGATTCTATGAACGCTTATTGTCAAAGGAGCAGCAATGAAATACTAGCAGTAAAAAAGTGCTATCCCAGTATATATATAAGCACCTTCCTTCCTTCCTTCCTTCCAAATATAAATAATCTTTCTGTTCCTCTTAATTAAAAATTAAGTAATAAGTATTTTATTGGGAGAATTGTCACATAACTACTTAAAAATTAAAAAGATGTATGTGCTATTAAGAACATATGTTGCCATTACTGTATCTTATGCCAGATAACTTCTCTTCCCATGTGTGTGGTTCTTTAACTGCACTGTATTTCAGAAGTGGAATGAGTATCATGGGATGCAAGAGTTGTTATGGGAGTTATCTGCTTTTCATAAATAACTGGATGCGTACCACAATGAACATCCTTAAATGACCGGAGCACGAGCTAGAACCATCTTGAGCAATTATGCAGTTCAGGATCATTTAAAAGTATTGAAAGAGAGCCAGATGCTAATCCTCATTGAAATACTAGTATTGAAAACAGTTATAGTTGATCTGTATGACTTTTACTTCTCAGTAGAAAGGATCTATGGGTATTTTATTGCACGTAACCTTACACAGTACCCTCAGTCAGTGTTAACTTTAGATCAGACTGCACTCAATTTCTACATTCAGTTTTGATTCACAACCAAGTAGTCACTCACATCAGTTTACGTGCCTCTGACAAGAAGATGGAGGTAAAGTTCTCTGTGAAAGTGTCAGATGGATCCTCCCTCCACTAGAATAGTCATTTCAGAGAAACCAGAAAATAGATAGAAAAACGTAGATAAGGCCTAGATTTTTCCCTTTGAAAAGGTCTGTCAGCCACACCTCAGTGTACATATATAATCTATCAGCACATGACTCATGTTAAAAACTGCCTTCTTTCAGGCCACAGATGTGTGGCACACTACTGTTCTGGGAGGAACATTGTCCCTTTCCCTAGAACCTGGGTTTGCTGTACCTAATTGTCTTTAAAGATTTGGCACACGCACAAATATCCTAGTTAAAAGGAAACAGGTTGCAGGAATATACATGTCGCATACCCAGTTTACACAGATACTATTCATTATCATAGATTTTGTACAATGGCAACTTCTAAGTACATTGTCAATGTGCAAACAACAATTAGCCGTAAATAACTGTCCCACTCCAAACACAGCGCCCGGATGTCAGACGTCTCCAAATTTCCTTCATTGTCCTCTGACTGTTTGGTCTTTTTAATAATTTTTCTCTCCCTGGCCATCATCTGAATTTAAGAAATGCCCTCTGGATCCAGTTAAAACTGGTCTGGCCAATTATGGGCAAAAGGCCATCTTAAAAGTAGCTGACATTTATTTAATTAATCTTGCAGTGTTGCATGCACTAAGGGAGAATGCCATGCACTAAAAAAAGTGCTCATGCACAGAAAAACATAGAAATAAATACGGATGAAATAGGACAACTTTAACATATTATTTATGCCAGTGGTGTCCTTCATGTGGCCCTCAAGGGTAGCTGTTAAGAAGAAAACTCATACATGTCTATGAATTGAGAATATGTTCTTCAGCCATGTCCCATTGCTTTTAAATGGAAGTGTACGAACTCAGTTTTCTGACTGCTTCCCATTCCACCCCAGCCCTGATTTGAACTGAAAGCACACTGCGTAGCAACATGTCCGTCTTCCTGGCAACACAGTAAGGGAGGGAGACATAGTTCTCCTTTCTTTGAAGCCTGCTTCCCTGCAGGCACAGGAGCTTCCCTGACTCTGATGGAGTTTGGAGGAGTGACTGAGAAAGGATGGCCTCTGCTCCCAAAACAACCCCCCTGTGGCAATTCAAGAGAAATGAATAAGAGAAGCTGAGAACCAGACACCAGTCATGGCTCTTGTTGTGTGTTTAGCTCTTTGCACAGTGTTAGTCATATGAAGAATTCACACATGCACAACTGGTACTTTTGCTCTGACTTGTTTCTTGCAGCTTCTAAACCACAGAACACAGTGAGCACCATTAGGGGGCTCTCAACAACAATTTAAAAGGCTACCACCCTTTCCTATACACTGCAGCTTCCCAGTTCTTTGCTTCAGCCCACATTTAATCAGCCTGCGGATGCTCTAACTTGTGTTGGCTGGCTATGGCTCCCAAAAAACTTTACATCAGGTGCTTGGGTGAAGAATACTCCTTATTGCTGCCTGCACACCACCTGTATGCCAGAGGCTGTGGAGAAGGAGAAAGAAGAGTAAGCCAGCAATGCTGGCGCTGCATCCACTGGGGACTCCCACAAGCTAGGGGCATCCTGAGCAAGGAATTTGCAGGTGGTTTCTGTTCCCATTTCATCCCCTGAGCAGCACAAAAAGAACGGAACCAGGCAAAGAATCTGCTTCCAAGTATTAGTTGTGGCCTCTTGACCTTTCTGAAATAATATGTTCAACCCTTGCATTCAAAAAGGTGGACACCACTGATTTATATAGTGTCATACTTGTGCCCGGTACTTCTGAGGTAAGCAAAAGCATGACCTTTCCAAGTAAAATCCAGAGCACTACAAACATGACTGCAGATAATGGTGGTAAAGGAGTAGGGAAGAGGCTTGTGAGGAGAGGAAATGGGAAGGAAACACTCATAAATAGTTTAGTTTGTCCACTGAGTGTTAATCATGTGCATTGCTTAATTAGCATATTTCTTGATTTTCAACTTTCTCATTAGAAATAGATATATTTTAATAACTTTCTGGGGCTTGACCTTTAAAAAGCCTCATTTATCTTTAGCTCCTACAAATATAGTGCCACAGTTAATGCTACTGTGTAAGGTGCGTTTAATCCTCTCTCTACTTACTCTACTCTGCTTACATTCTGACTGTTGGCATGCAAGAATCTAAACAGATATAAGCTAAATTGGCCCCCATCCTATTTTAACTTGCATCTATTCCATCTTCCTAACTCAGGGAATGTTTATATGTTGAGTGTGTAGCAAGCTGGGGTGTAAACGTACAGCAGCACGTCATAAGGACCCTATTGCTGTGCACTGAAAGTTCCATAGTGTGTATGAATAGGTCAGAGTGCACTAGGAAACTTTGTGAAACAGCAGGGTCCACGTGGATGGTTAGTGGACAGCATTGAGATTTACACCCATGCTCGTTCCAACTTATTTGTAGTAAAGACAAGCCTTTACATTACCTTACACCACCTTTCAATTGGGCCCACAATTTTATGACTTGCAGATCTGTTCTATGTCATCCTTGTAAACTATAACAATATCAGGCAATTTAATCAGCAGATTTTATTAACTTACTCAACTGATAGAAAAATGCTTACTTTTCAGTCTTTACTCTGGAAGAGCTTGGTCATTTCTGTTAACATAATTGACTTGGCTACTCCATGCAAATTCATGTGCCAATGTTACCTTTTTGCTTGATGCACAATGTATTGGTTTCTTGATAACATACTTTGACACGCCTAACTCTATCAGAAATATAAGACAGATAAATCCTGAGATTCCCCCCCCCATATGAAGTCAGACTCTGCTGGATGGCAGACAAGCATGCAGATATCTAGTTGCAAAGCTGCAGCAACAGTAGGTCACTAATGTGAGCAGTTGTGTTATGGAGTGTCAGATTTATTGAGAACTTGTTTAAGAAGTTCAAACAAGGGGCATGACTTTCAAGCATGCATGTTTGAACTGTTTCACCATGTGGCATAAAGATCACTGATATTTACATGCTCATTAATACCATATGACATCCTATTACTGCAAATGCACTATTAAAATGAAGACAAATTCAAATTGGTCGACTTATCCTTCAAATATACATGTGTATGTTTTGAACTTGATGTGAATGGTGCTTTCTATTTACAAGTTATATTCATTATTGTTTCAATTGAAACAATTCTGTGACTATTCAAGCTTTTTTGTTTGTTTCACTTTTTCTTAAGATGCCTGATGAAATCTTGTCTGCTGCCTGGCTGTAAAGTTCTATGCAAGTGTCAAGTACCTTTGATGAGATCTAGCATCATTATAGTTAAGTTAGACTTTATTTGGTTTTAATACTATAGTATCTTCCGTATTGAGAAAATTACTACATTGAGATGCTGCTAGAGATGACAAAGGTCTACAGAGTTTCTAAAACAAAGATATTAAAATACAATATACCACAATTATTGTTAAATTCCAGATTTATATTCTTGCTCTGAATTTATGGACCAGATTGTTTTCCTACCTTCTGTTTTGCCATCTGTTCCTTATAATACTTACATAGAGAGAAACTATTTTCATACAACCTATGAAAAGAAAATCCACAACTGGAGAAACTAGGGAGTGAATTTTAATAGCTGTGGAAGTACATGGAAGAGGCAAGTGCTCAAACTAAGGTTTCACGACCCTGTCAGGACTGTTAAATGGATCAACATTTTTGAGTTAATTACAGCAGAAGAAAGGAGAATGATTGTCTTTGATCATTACTGCTGTGCAGAGAAGCTTCTTGACCATATGGTATGATACTTGTTGAAAAAAATGTGCTTAGCAAGATCCTGTAGAGACTACAGAGACCTGTCACACCATGGATAGGGTGAATGCAAGACTTTGTCTCTTGATCATATAGATTTTAGCTTCCTTCTTCTGTGCCCTCTAGTGGCAACTATAAACATTCACAACTGACAAGTTTCAGAGGAAGCTGTATTAGTCTGTGTCAGCAAACCCAACAAGGAGTCCCAGTAGTACCTTTAACAATTTTATTATGGCATAAGCTTCCATAAGTTACAGTTCACTTCATCAGATGCCTAAAGGGGAAAAAAGAAACAGATAATAGAGATACAGAGATGGAAGTGTGACATCAGAGCTAATTCAATCAAATAAAGATGTTGGTTATGCTCAGCTCTCGCCCCCTAGCACCCTTACTCTACTTATGCTACATTGCCTACATCTTCATCATATGGACCCATGAAAGGAGGCCCTTGAAGAATTCCACAAGGATTTCAACAGCTTCAAGCCCACCATCAATCTTAGTCTGGAGCAGTCCACACAAGAGATCCACTTCCTTGACACTACAGTACAATTAAATGATGGCCACATTTCCACCACCTACCAACTGTTGTTCTTACCTACATGCTTCTAGCTTTCATCCAGGACACATTACCCAATCAATTGTTTACAGCCAGGCCCTAAGATACAACTGGATTTGCTTCCGTCCCCCAGACAGAGATGAACACCTACAGGATCTCTCTCAGGCATTCTTAAAACTTAAATACCTACCTGGGAAAGTGGAAAAAAACCCCAAAAACAGATTGGCAGAGCCTGACAAGTACCCAGGCATCAGCTTCTTTAAGATAGGACCAACAAACAAAATAACAGACCACTAGTCATCACCTAAAGCCCCCAACTTAAACCCCTCTAGCACATCATTAACAATCTACAACCTATCCTGGAAAATGATCCCTCACTCTCATAGGCCTTGGGGGGACAGGCCAGTCCTCACCTACAGACAATCCTCCTAACTTGAAACAAATTCTTTTCAGCAACCCTGCATCACATCTCAAACATTCTCACCCAGTAACCCACCCCTGAAATAAACCCCAGTGCCAACTCTGTCCACACATCTACATAAGTGATATCATCACAGGACCTAACCACATAAGCCACCACATCAGAAGCTCGTACAGCTGCACATCCACTAATGTGATCTATGCCATCAAGTGCCAGCAATGCCCCTCTGCCATGTATATTGGCCAAACTGGACAGTCTCTATGACAAAGGATTAATGGACACAAATCAGACATTCAAAATGGTAACACACAGAAACCTGTTGGGGAACATTTTAACTTGCCAGGGCACTCACTAATGGATTTAAAAGCGGCTTTACTCTTACAAAGCGATTTCAATCAACTAGAGCAGGGGTAGGGAACCTAAAACCCAGGAGCTGGTTGTGTCCCCTGACTTGCCTGGATCTGGCCCCCAAGGCTCAGGGTGCCCGAGAGGAATTGGGGAGCCCACACTGGTGCTCCAGCCCTCTTGCTGCTCCACTGCAGGGCTGGAGCACATAAAATCTACTAGGCTGGGTCCCCTTAGACTCTGGCGTGTGAGAGGAATGGGGAAAGTGCCCTTCCTTCTTCTCAGTTGGGGGCCATGTCAGTGAGGGTTTGTTTTTGGGTTTTAGTTTTTTTGCCCTGACTGATTTTTCTGTGGGTCAGTGGTCCCGGACCCAAAGAAGGTTCCCCATTCCTGAACTAGAGCGAGAGTCTGTAGAACTGGCTTTCATATGCAGATTTGATACTATCTCACACAGCTTGAACAAAGACATCAACTGGATAGGCCATTATATTCAACACCCAAATGACATCAAAAGCTATGTAGCCGTAGCACCTTAGAGACTAACCAAAAATATAGATAGATAGTATCATGAGCTTTCATGGGCATAACCCACTTCTTCAGATGACAAATATGGAGCAAGAGGCACAGAGGTTGAATTATAAAGCAGAAGAAAGAGGGGAGAGAGGTAGGAGAAAAAACAGTCAGAGGCTCAGGGCTCCATGTATGGAGCAGACTGACTGAGCGGGGCTGATTAATCACCTGTGAAGCTGTGCTGCCGCGCAGCTTAGGGGGAACACTGCTTAGAGCCTACTCTGTTAGCCTCATTTAGCACTGACACTTTAATTGACAGGAGGTTTTTTTCTCCTGCCTCTCTCCCCTCTTTTTTCTGCTTTATAATTCAACCTCTGTGCCTCTTGCTCCATATTTGTCATCTGAAGAAGTGGGTTATGCCCACGAAAGCTCATGATCCTATCTATATATATTTTTGGTTAGTCTCTAATGTGCTACAGGACCATTGTTTAATTTTTTTTTTAAGTTACAGACTTACATGATTACTCCGCTGAGGCGTTTAAACATTCCTGCTAGAACATTCCAGAATGACGTTTGCTTTTTTTGCGACAGTGTTACACTGTTGCCTCATATTTAGCTTGTGACCTATGACCTCTAGACTCCTTTCCACAATACTCCTTCCTAGACAGCCATTTCCCATTTTGTATGCGTGCAACTGATTGTTCCTTCCTAAGTGGAGGACTTTGCATTTGTCCTTGTTGAATTTCATCTTATTTACCTCAGACCATTTCTCCAGTTTGACCAGATCATTTTGAATTATGACGCTATCCTCCAAAGCACTTGCAATCCCTCCCATCCTTGTAGCATCCACAAACTGTACAAGTATACTCTTTATGCCATTATCTAAATAATTTATGAAGACATTGAATAGAACCGGACCCAGAGCTGATCCCTAAAGAACCCCACTTATTATGCCCTTCCAGTATGACTGTGAACCATTGATAACTACTCTCTGGAAATGGTTATCCAGTTTGTTGTGCACTGACCCATCTAGGTTTTATTTCCCTAGTTTGCTAATGAGAAGATCATGCAAGACTGTATATATATGTAAATATAACACATCTTCCACTTCTCCCTATCTATAAGGCTTAATACTCTGTCAAAGGAAGCTATTAGGTTGGTTAGACAAGATTTGTTCTTAACAAATACATGATGTCTATAACTTATCACCTTATTATCTTCTAGATGCTTGCAAATTGATTCCTTAATTATTTGCTCCATTAGCTTTCCTGGAATAGAAGTTAAGCTGACTCATCTGTAATTCCCTGGGTTGTCCTTATTTCCTATAGATGGGCACTATATTTGCCCTTTCCCAGTCAACTGGAATCTCTCTCGTATTCCATGATTTTTCAAAATAATAGCTAATGGCTCAGACATCTCAGTCAGATCCTAGAATATTCTAGGATGCATTTCATGAGGCCCTGGTGACTTGAAGACATCTATGTTGTCTAAATAATGTTTACTTATTCTTTCCTTTTTTTAGCTTTTGAATCTGGCCCATTTTCATTGTCATTCATTATGTTGGGTATCCAATCACCACCAAACTTCTTGGCGAAAACTGAAACAAACAAGTTATTTAGAACCTTTGCCATTTCCACATTTTCTGTTATTTTCCCCTCATCAGTGGCTATGTCTAGACTGCAGGCTTCTTTTGGAAGACACTTTTTTGGAAGAGATCTTCCAATTGGGACCGATTGGGGAGACTCCATTGGAGGGCAACACAAATGATTAGGGAGCTGGAGCACATGAATTATGAGGAGAGGCTGAGGTAACTGGGCTTATTTAGTCTGCAGAGAGAAGAGTGAGGGAGGATTTGATAGCAGCCTTCAACTACCTGAAGAGAGGTTCCAAAGAGGATGGAGTTAGGCTACTTAAGAGCCTAACACCTAAGTAAAGGTATTTAAGACTAGGTTTGACAAAGTCCTGGCTGGGATGATTTAGTTGGGGTTGGATCTGCTTTGACCAGGGGGTCAGGCTCTCCAATGGGGAAGGGGAAAAGGCAAAGGGGGCTACTGACCCAGGGACCCTGCCACTGCCACAGTGACTGGAGCCCCAGGCCTTTTAAATTGCTGCCGGTAGTCCAAATAACATGCTCCAGATGGTATTAAGGGGGTCTAGGCGGTGTTGAGAGCTCCCATCCCTGTCCTTTTCACCTGAGGCTCCACCTCATCTGGGAACACAGAGCCCCCTCCCTTATTCAGGTGCCCAGAGAGTGTCAGCTCACCTGCAGAGGGCTGATCTAGAAACTCCTGAGATCTCTTCCAACCCTGATTCCATGAGCGAGCTCCATTTTCAGTTCCCCACCCTGTCTGAGGGGAAATTAGGATTTGAACAGCAGTTTCCTATATCCCTAGGAGATTGCCCCAACAACCTATTTAAAGAGTCATATTCTGTGGCCTAATGACTATTTAATTATTTAATCCAAAGAGGAACAGCTTCAACAGGAAAGACTCCCATATAAGAGCATCCTATAGCTTGGTGACTTCCATGAAGGTTGGGAGACCTCTGTACAAATTTCCTCTTCCCATTAGTGAACCTAAGGAATTGAACTTGGGTCTCCTACATCCCAAACAAGTGGGCTAACCATTGGTCTGCAAGTATGAAGGAATAACTACTCTCTGGATTTTAAATGGGTCCAATCTGATTGGTGTGCTCAGAAATTAACTATCAACTCAGGGCAAGATAGGCAGGAGAATGTCCATCTCCATCTGATTTGGGGATCACACTAGAGCTCAGGCATGAGGACAGAGGTGTTGTGTGTATGACCCAGTGGCAAGACTTAGACACTCAGGTGACTTTTACTGTAAAAATGCAGGCAAGAAGTGAGCCTAAGCACCAAAGGGGTTAGGTGGCAGCTGAATAGCAATTTTGTGAATCACAGTGCAGCCTAAAACAGGGACTTAGGCATCTAAGGGTTCATCTACACTGCACTGTTATCTGGAGATAACTAGCGTTATTTCGAAATAACAATGTGAGCGTCTACACAGCCATTCCATTATTTTAAAAATAATTTTGAAATAACGGATGGCTTATTCTGAAATCTGTAAACCTCATTTTACAAGGAATAATGCCTGTTCTGAAATAGCCATTTCATGTGCAGACACCCTGCTACTGCTATTTCAAAATAGCCCCTCACCAGAGCCATTCCAAGTTATTCCTCCCCAGTGCCTGCTGGGGCTCTGAATCGAGATAGCATGTCTACATTAGGGAAGCCTGCCTCAGACTAATTTTGAGACTTCCCTAGTGTAGATATGCTGTTTTGAAATAAGCTATTTTGGAATATCTATTCCGGAATAGCTTATTTCGAAATAAGCGTGTAGCGTAGGCATACTCTAAATCTGGAATCACTTTGTGAATCTGGGCCAGTGTGTCTGCATCCCAGCAGCCTGCTATCAAAAAGGATATTGTCTTCCAGAGTTTGTAGGTCTGTTTGCAGACGACGGGTCTACTTGAAGATAGTAGTTGAATGTCCGCAGTGTTGTTAATTCTTATTATTTTCATATTTGGTAATATTGTGACTCTTGTGCTCTTTGGTATTTTTCTTAAAGCTGCAGGAATCAGATTATTACTTGAGGATATCAGTTCTCATTTTGTATATAAGTTTTTAATCCTAATAGCTGCAGAGAAAGGCTTGAGAATATGAACCCTAAATATTCTGCCAATAAAAAAAATTAAAAATCTGTTTATTTTTGAGCCAATCTCACCATGTTTGAATGTGTGGTGTATCAGTAATGTAACTCCAGAGCCTACTCTAAAGGATGGCTTATTTAAATGTGCTCTGATATGCAGCCTTCAAGGCTTGTATATGATTAACTTTACTTAAATTAATTTATTAAGTTAAGTGTGTTGAACCATGCTGTATGTGTGTTGTGGAAAAGAAAATTTAATCTTACAGGATTCTCAGATAGTCAGTTTCCTAAAAACTAAAAAAAAAAAAATGCTTTAAAGTTATTACTATAGCTACAGTCAGCAGCAAAAAATCAAGAGTTATTAGTGAAAAAAGAACATTTCAATGCAACAATCTAGAATGCTAATTTGAGAAGATTAGAAATTCATATTATAGCATTGATTCTGGGGTTGTGATAATGCAGTGCATTGTGACAAGCTAAATGGTTGGTAATTTACTTAGTCATTTCCTGTCAGCAGTTTCATCTGTGTTCAATAGGTATAATTGTGTCATAGCAAAGGCACCCAATGTGGTTAGGAGAGAGCTGAACTTTTCCAAATCCATCATTAGCTACAATTTCCTACTACAGATAAAAATGTTTCTTCCTCCAGTATATATTTGTGTTCTGCTAATAGAAAAGTAACTTGCTGTAAAAACACATCAAGTATAGTCGCAATCTTCAGAGTTATTTGATTTAAACTGTGACACTACATAGTTATCATATATATAGTAGCCCAGTGTCTGAGAGTCTGTAACGCCGAAATGCTGGCTGTTCCCTATGGGGTCACTGTTGCCTGAAAAGCTGGCTGTTCCCTCTGGGCGGCGCTGTTGCCTGAAATGCTGGCTGTTCCCTCTGGGCGGCGCTGTTGCCTGAAATGCTGGCTGTTCCCTCTGGGCAGCCCTGTTGCTGAAATGCTGGCTGTTCCCTCTGGGCGGCCCGTGCTGCATGGCGAGTGTAGGGTCCAAACGGCTGTTTACTCTCCCGTGGAAGCCCTTCTGAGCGGCGCAAAAGTCAGCCAAGAGCCACGGCGGGAGGGGAAGGAGGGCGGGGTGGTGATGTGCAGCGTGACAGCGGCTCCAGGCCCCGCCCCCTGACTGTGAACGTCACCTCCCCGCCCCCCTTTGCCTCCCGCCGTGGTGCTCGGCTGACTTTTGCGCCTCTCAGTCGGACTGCCGCGTGGAAGCAAGTGGTGCAAGCGACCGTTTGGACTCTGCACTCCCCATGCAGCACAGGGAGTCGGAGCCCAAAAGGCCATTTGGGCTCTGCGGTCCCCCGCGTGAGAGGCAGGAGGGGGAGGAGAAGAGAAAGAGAGAGACTGAGAGAGAGGCAGGAGGCGGAGGAGAGAGAGAAAGAGAGAGGCTCAGGAGAGAAGACTGACGTGGAGGAGAGACCTGAAAATTCCGTCTTATGACGGGCTAATTGGCTAGTCATATATATAGTAGCCCAGTGTCTATGAGTCTGTAACGCCGAAATGCTGGCTGTTCCCTCTGGGGGGCGCTGTTGCCTGAAATGCTGGCTGTTCCCTCTGGGCGGCGCTGTTGCTGAAATGCTGGCTGTTCCCTCTGGACAGCCCGTGCTGCATGGGGAGTGTGGGGCCCAAACGGCCGCTTGCGCCGCTTGCTCCCCCATGGCGGCCCGGCTGAGCGGCGCAGAAGTCAGCCGAGTGCCACGGTGGGAGGTGAAGGGGCCGGGGCGGTGACGTGCAGTGTGACAGCGGCTCCAGGCCCCGCCCCTGGCTGTGAACATCATTGCCCCGCTCCCCTTCGCCTCCCACCGTGGCGCTCGGCTGACTTCTGCGCTGCTCAGCCGGGCTGCCGCGTGGGAGCAAGCGGCGCAAGCAACCATTTGGGCTCTGCGCCCCCCATGCAGCACGGGGAGTGCAGAGCCCAAACGGCCATTTGGGCTCCGCGGTCCCCCGAGTGAGAGGCAGGAGGGGGAGGAGAAGTGAAAGAGAGAGACAGAGAGAGAGGCAGGAGGTGGAGGAGAGCTGAGAGAGAGAGAGGGGGAGGAAGTAGTAGGAGGAGGAGAGAGAGAGAGACGGAACGAGAGACCGGAGGCTCAGGAGAGAAGACCGACGTGGAGAAGAGACCTGAAAATCCCGTCTTATGACGGGCTAATTGGCTAGTTCTATTAGATTTGTACATGCAGGAATGAGGCATTCAGTCAAGCAATGTTAATATGAAAACATAAACACCATAAAATGTCCTTCAGTACCCAACTGCCCGCCAGCCTCCAAGTGAATTGGATTTTGAAAGCAAATGCTTCATGAATGTTTAATAATCCAGAGTATTTGCATGGGGAAAGTGTGAGAGGTTTAATTTTATCTGAACCATTTTGCAGAAAATGAAGTGAAAACCATTACTGCTGTTAGCCATATCACTCAATAATAACATGAAGAAAAAATGTTTGTTTGGCAAAAGTTAATATCAAACATGATCTATAATCTTATTTTTGCTAACTAACTTTTCTCTTTTAAAGAGGAGATTAAATGCCCATACAGTGGTCTTACACATTCAAAGATCAGTATCGTTACTCTGTCTAAGTTGGAAATTTTGCTGTGTTTCTCTGCCAAATTTCTTTAAGTAATAATAATAATAATCATCATCATCATCATAATCAGATCTGGATCTCTCCAGCTTGAAGCTTCATATAGTGTTTATTACAGTCTAGTTTTATTTTGAAGAGGAAAAACAGCAGGAAATTGAGTATTTAATCATATAATGTTAAAATTTGGAAACTGTTTTGTTTATATTCTGCTAGCTTAAGAGCCAAAATTTATTATAATGTTTTGATTTTTATAACGTTTAACACATTTGGATCAGACTTACGAGCTTAGGTTTTTTTTGTTTGTGTTTAAATTCTTCCCTGGTAGGTTTGCTGACTCCTACAGTTTTCTTTTTAGTTTATACCTAAGCCTATAATTGTGTCATCTTCAGAGTTAGTGTTTCATTTGGGAGAGGTTGGAACAACATTTGTTAGATGTATTTTCCAGGTCTACAAATGTTCAGCACTGTTTTCTAAATCAGAAGAACACTTATATCTAAAATAATGTAAACCTTCTGATGTATGTATTTATTATAGTTGTTGTTATATTCTAGTATTGCTGGATTTTCAACAGTGCTCTGCAGCTTCTGTTGCTCAGAGTAGAAGCTAGCAGGTGCTAACTACTTGTGAAAATCTGGCCAAAACCTTTCCCAGCAAATGATCTTTTTTGTGTTTTAACATCTGCTCTTGAAAGTGAATCCTTTTAGAGGAACATAATAACTCTTAAAATCTTAAGGGGGACATTTCCCTGAGGTCCTAGTTGTCTTTAGTGGGTCTAATGTTCTTAAATCCCTCTGGTGCATTTGAAAATCTTCCCTTTACTCTTTCCCCTACTATCTCTAAAATCATAGAACTGTGTAGCTCTGCTTCTGCCATATATTTTACGTAGAATAATAGCCTGAAGGTTAATTAAGGACTTGTGATTGCAATCACTTAATTACTATGAGTGCTTCCATTTAATCAGTCTCTAAATTTGTACTAAACTTGAGCTATTCTATAAGGTATTGTAAAACCTTCAGGGTATGTCTAGACTACATGTCTCTGCCGACCGAGGCATATAATTAGACATACCGACATAGTTAATGAAGCGGGGTTTTAAATATCCCCCCGCTTCATTAGAATAAAAATGGCCACTGCGTTGTGCCGGCTCAGCTGTTTGTCGGCACGAAGCGTGAGTCAAGACGGGGATCGGTGACCAAGGAAAGCCTTTGCCGACCGATCCTTTATGCCTTGTGCAACAAGGTTTACAGGATCGGTCGGCAAAGGCTTTCCTTGCTGACCAATCCCCGTCTTGACTGCCGCTTCATGCCGACAAACAGCTGAGTTGGCACAACTAGGTGGCCATTTTTATTCTAATGAAGTGGGGAATATTTAAATCCCCCCGCTTCATTGACTATGTCAGTATGTCTAATTTACATGCCTCGGTCGGCAGAGGCATGTAGTCTAGACATACCCTCAGAATCTATAGTTACCCTATTTCAATCAAAATGATCCAGGCTAATCTTGTGGTTCATGATGACTGACTCACATTATCTATTAGAATAAACCCTCCACATTTGAGATGTTTATCCACAAGTCTTTGGTCTAGAAACATGGGCTGGAAAACACTCGAGAACAAACTTTAGTGCACAATTACTGATACTTTCTAGATCAGTGAAAACGTATTTGATTTAATTTTAGATGTGTTTCTCATGGGCTTGCCAACTTTCTACTCACACAAAACTAAACACCTTTACCCCGCCCTACCCCTTCTCTGAGGCCCTTAGGAGTTCAGAGCATGGGAGGAGGCTCTGGACCTAGACAAGGGGTTAGGGTGCTGACTGGATCTATAAGGGGCTATTTTTGACTGGATGTTCTGGTCCAAAACCTGGCAACCCTAATTTCTCACCATATATAGATAGAAGCTGAGGGGAGGAGGAGAAAGTTTCAGCTCATTGCAGACATCTGTGACCTCCATAGCAGCTGGGAATTCAGAAGTGCTCCATGGAGACTAATCTCAGTGAGGGTCTCAGTTATAGGGATTAGCCATCTTCCCTTTGACATATTCTCAGAAAGAACCACAGGCTGGTACTGAAGAGAAGTGAATGGAAGTAACCGGGAAACAATCTGATTAAGAAACATGGCGTTAATTCAGTTTGATACCTCAGAGGGACTGTGTTTCACACAAATGTTCATAGTCATTGGTAGAGGTACTCAGGAACTGGGGACGTGAAGGAAGGGATCTGCAAAAGTTATTTCCCATTTTCAGTTGGGAAAATATTTCAACAGATTTTTTGACCATAATTAAACAGTGGTAAAACTTAAAAAACAATGAATGACCCTGCAGTACCTTAGAGACTAATAAAAAATGTAGATAGTATCATGAGCTTTTGTGGGCACAACCCACTTCTTCAGAAGAATAGAGCAAGGGGTCCAGATGTACAAATAAACAGCAGAAAAACAGGGAATGGGAAGGGAAAGAGAAGGAAAAAAATCTTGTCAATTAGAGTGTCCATGCTAAATGAGGCTAATAGAGTGGGCTGAAAGTGCCCAATACTTAGCTTTTGATGTCATTAGGGTGTTGAATATAGTGGTCCATCCAGTTCATGTCTTTGTTCAAACCTTGATTAAAAGTGTCAAATGTACAAAGCAATTTAAAAAAAACAGGTGGAGAGAGAAGTTGTGGAACTTGCCTTCTTTTGAAAATTTGACACTTTTTTAATCAAGATCCCCCACTTGCAGCCCACTCCTGCACCTACCTCCCTGGCAAGACCCCATACCCCAACCCGCTTCAGCATCCATTATGTCAACATGGATGGTTGGCTGGTGGTCCACAAAAAGGATTGGGTTGAACAGGGTAGGTTGCAGGCCAAAAAGTTTGAGAACCTCTCCCTAAGACGGAAGATTGAAACAACTGGGTTTGTTTAGTCTAGAAAAGAGAGGACTGAGAGAGGATATTACAAAGAGGAGGGAGACAAATTATTCTCCTTAACCTCTGATGATAGAACAAGTAGCAGCGTGCTTATGTTGCAGCAAGGGAGGTTTAGGATGGACATTAGGAAAAACGTCATATCTGTCAGAGTGCTTCAGCACTAGAATAAATTTACCTGGGGAGGTTGTGGAATCTCCATCACTGGAGATTTTTAAGAGCAGGTTAGATAAACATCTGTCAGGAATGGGGTAGATAATATTTAATCCTGCAGGAGACTGGAATAGATGAGCTCTTGAGTTCCCTTCCTGTCCTAATTCATATAAGATTTCTTGAGTATCCAGTGTAGAGAAGCCCTTAGATGCTGCCATGTGGTTGGTACTACTGTTGGTACTGCTGACATTTGAATTCAGCAGTAGTCATTACCCAGAAGATGTGTTGTAATATGATTGCAGAAGTTGGTGTATGGGAAGTAGTAGGGCCAGCTCAAACATTATGGAAGAGCTGGTGATGTTTTATGAATCTTTAGAATATCTGAAAAATATTTTTTTAAAAGAGAAGTTATTCATGACATGTTATTGCACTTAGGAAATGCATGACTGTTGCATTTGGGGAGGTTGGGTGCAAGCATCAGAAGCTCCCTAGAAGTATGGGGGGCATCCCTGCTTTGTCCTGAGTCCCTGCTGCCACTAGGACAACTCCCCCCAGGTCCTGCCCCACACCACCTCTTCCTGCTCCTGCTCTGCCTTTCCCCAAAGCCTCCCCACCCACCATTCACTTCTCCTGGGCCCCTCCCCTGAGGGCTCCCTTCACACCACTTGCTCCTCCTTGTCCCCTCCCCTGAGGACCACTATCTACCATTCTCCCCTCTCTGCCTCCTCCCCCTATCACTTGCCCCTTAGCTGAGTTTCTCCAGCATCATCACAGCAGGAGTCAACCATCTGGAACAGCCAGTGAGAGGCAAAATCACTTCTAAAAGTGATGGAGACATGTGCCTCCTTGCCTCCCCCCAACCCCACGCGTGCTTGTGGGCAGGAGGGCCTTGGGGATGGGGCAGAAAGACATGAGCAGCAGACGGCGGCTTTAGAAGAGGGGGTGGAGAGGAGCAAACAATAGGTTGGGGGCTTGGGGAGCAGGCAGAGGGGGTCTAGGTAGAGGGGACAGATGGAGAGAAGTGAGCAGTGGGCAGGTGGTAACCTCATGGGAGAAGACTGATGTGAAGAGTGGAGCAAGGACAGAGAAATGGCTGGAAGAGCTTGAATGGGAGCCGGAACACAGGGTGGAGTATAGGTGAAGCCACGGTTCGGGTACCTGTGGCCACCCTATTTCTTGGGAATTTCTGGAAGCAGTGCTCCAAAGGTAGCAGGCCCGTACCATCTGGGGAGGGCTACGCCTTCCCAAGTCCCTTATGCCCACTTCCCATAGTACTGCTAACTAATTTCTGTGACATTGTATTGTTTGGACAATCTAACAGCACAACAGCCCTCCTCCTGACACCATGGATATTCCAGCATGAGAGGTGCCTGCTAGTGCTATATTCCTCACTTTCTTTCCACCACACCATGCTACTTTTACAGTGACTGTCCTGAGCCTTTATCCTATTCACAATTATAGGTTAGCCTATAAAAAGATTCACTCAGTCTGGAAACTTCAGCTTTCTAGTATTCAAAATTCTTCAAGGCATTTTTCTGCTATCTCTGTTTCTAAAGAACCCTAAAGTTCCAGAGTCTTCAGAATGGTAATTGCAATTTAAATTTGTTTCACAAATAGGCACAGTGTTCAAGTTCTCTTTTTTTTCTCAAATATTTACCATGTCCCTTCTCCCATATTCATTTGTGTGTCATTTTGCAGTGCAGCAGAATGAATGATTTGATGCACTATACTCATCGGAACATCTGCAGCAAACAGCTCTCATTAGCATGTGAACAATGGCTAATTGAATGGCTAAGCCTTGAATTAAAATATGAGTTTCTCCCTTTCTGACCTTATCAAAGCAGATGGAAATAAATTTTCATCCTCCCTTCCCAAGTAGAGAGCCCTTCTTTTAGAAAGTCACTCTGTTGCCAATTAGCATTACTACTTAAAAAATGGAGACTCAGAAGATACAGTTATAGGTGTGTGACAGACAAATAATATCCTGAAATATTCCCAACAAACCTCATGGAAGTAAGGTAAACATTGTTGAATTAAGTTAAACCTTGCTGAAGTGTGGGTTAATACCTTTGTGGTAGATTATATACAACTGCAATTTTGTATGTGGTGCTATGGTACCATATGTACCTTTTCTAGTAGTGGAGGAAGTTCATAAGCATCCCCCCCATCAGCCTTTGAGGCCACCCCTCCCTCAGGATATATGCATACACTAGTTCAAAAACCAACATACAAAGGAAAGATTTTTAGGGTGTGTCTAAACGACAGGGTTTTTTAGAAAAAAGTGGCCTTTTTCCAAAAAAACTTCCCCTGCATCTACACTGCTGCTGCATTCTTTTGAAAGTAAATAGAAAGAATGTGGCAGTTTTTTCAACCATGGAAAACCTCATTTTAGAGGAAGAACGCTGTTTTTCAAAAGTGCTCTTTCAAAAAAAAGGCGCTATGTAATGCAAACTGTGCTTTTTCAAAAGAGAGCATCCAGACTGCCTCTTTTAACTTTTTAGTTGTTGAGGTGCTAATAGACTGTTGTTTTTCCTGTTACAGACTGGTTCGGCTAACCCTTTGAAACTTATCTACCGAATGTCCTCTTCCCCCCTCCTCCAACTCCCCTCCCTTCTCTTATTTATTCCTGGTTCTGGACTTCCAGCACTCTGGTCATCTGAAGAAGTGGGCTGTGCCCACGAAAGCTCATGATAACGTCTATGTGTTAGTCTTTAAAGTGCTACCAGACTATTTGTTGTTTTTTAAGTTTTTCGTGTTAAAGATTAACTCGGCTACCTCTCTGAAACTCATAATGCTTTATTACTATAGTTCCCAACTTATAATGTTTACAATCAGCAACAAGCATACAGATTACTCTCTGAGGGCTTGTCTATGCTTCTGGGGTTTGAATTAGTGGGTCTACTGAAGACCCACTAATTCAAACTGAGTGGACGCTCCCGTCAGCGCTGATAGTCCTGCTCCTCACGAGGAGTAAGGGAAGTTGATGTGAGTGTCTTTGGTGCCTTCTGCTGTGTGGATGGCACCAAAACATAATTTAAGATACTTCGACTTCAGCTACGTAATTAACATAACTGTAGTTGCATTTATCTTAAGTCGACTTTACCCTTTAGTGTAGACTTGGCCTGAGTATCTGGGTGCCATGTAGCTAGTTCTGGTTCAGTAGCTCTGATCCCAGCAGCCTGTGTAGAGTCCCACAATATCACTCTGGCTTCCAAAAGACTTGGTACTAACCAGTAAGGTGATCCCAACACACTTCCAATCCAAAATGTTCCCAAAACTGTGTTCTCTGCAATGCCCAGCCTGCTCCTGAATATTTCAGAGAAAAAATATGGTTTGTTTGTTTCTTTAAAGAGATAAAAGATCACAGCTGTTAACTGGAGTAAATACACCTTTCCCTGCAAACACAGCATGGAGTGAGTTAATATTAATAAATTTGTTTTATTTTTATTAAGTGGACATAAGTGATACCAAGTAGAAGCAATAAAATCAGAAAAGTTTACAAGCAAATAAAAGTGAAAATATGTTCTTCCCATCTTTTGAACTTCCCATTCCTTACTGATTTCTGTGTAAATGGGATGGCCATTATGTGGGTCATACCTTGCATAATTTTAATTGAAGACAGGTTCAAGTGTATTTGAAAAGTAAAACACCTATCAAGCTTCTCTCTTCTGCTGGGGTACAGATGCCATACTGTCTCCTCTACCACCTGTTATGGTTATTTTCCTATCTTTTGTTTATCTGATATGTACCCCTTCTGCCAGGTAGCCCCAGCAGCAGCCAGGGCCAGATACAATATCTAGGGGTTCCTCTCCATCCATCCAACACAGAACTGGCTTGAGCTCCCACCCAGTAACCTGGGAAATTCACACAACACCCCTGGGAGCCTCTGAGGGTTAATGCTTCCCCACTCACAAGCACAGAGTCTGAGTGTAGAAAAGAAACCTTTAATAAAAGGGGAGGGAAGTAACAAATGCATTAATTTGGGAAAATGCCACAAACAGAGTTTATAACCAAAAAAATGAGTAACAGTCCCACCCCAAGTGGGTTGGGCAATGTCCTCTGCCTCTCAGGTTCTTAAGTCCAGCAATGTAAATGTCCCCTTCACATGCCCATCCCTTCTCTGCACCCACTCACAGGTGCTGCCCTTGGTCAGGGCAGACTCAGAGTTCAGAGGTGCATCCGCAGAGATCATCTCCCTTCCTGAGCTGGGGAAAGGTAAGGAGGCATCTTACTCACTCTACTAGTCACTCATCATCCACCTGCTTGCTGCTCTGTGCTGCATCCTTGCTGGCCATTCATCTCACCTTGCTGCCACTGCCCTGCTAGCCGCTCATTACACCTCTCAATCACTGCCCTGCTAGTCGCTCATCGTGCTGCCACTCTGCTGGCTGCTCGTTGCATCTTCCACTGGCTTGTGGTGGATTTGGCTGTAGTGGTTTCAGCTGTCAGTGATTTCAGCTCTTTGCCCAAAACACAGTTCAGCCACAAATAATTCCAGCATCCATTCAAGGGCGCCATTTCGGCAAGGGAGAGAGGGCAGCTGCTGTGCGCTCTGGGATGTGGCTAACTTTTCATCCTGTTCCCCGGATGCTAAGGGAGTGAGGGGAAAGTACTTGCATTCCGTGCATTCCTGTCACACCTGGCTGGTGAGTTCCCTTCACCAAGTATTGGTGATCATATCTCACAGTCCCTGCATTTAGTGCTAACAAAATTTGTGATGCCACAACAGCCAAATAGATTACAAGGGGCAAAACACCATGGTAACAGTGGAATATCTAGCAGGCCTAAGCAAAGCAGGGGCAAAAGTATTTACATAAATACACCCAGGATTTCTTTCCCATTCCAGCTGACTGTAATGGAAGCATTGATTCAGACCCTGCTTACAGATATGTATATGCAAGAGTGAGTTATTAGTTTCAGATCATAGCTCACAAAGTTTATTTTATACAAAGATTATAAAAATAGGGTGTAGGGCATAAATTAAGGTCGCAGAGAGTCACTCCTGATATTTAAACTAAATCTGTGTCTTCACTCCAGAGAAGATCGATACTGCCACGATCGATCTTTTGGAGCTCATTTTAGAGGGTCTAGTAAAGACACACTAAATTGAACTCAGAAAGTGCCCCCATCAGTGGCCAGTACTCCTGTTCCAGCAAGGAGCAAGGGAAGCCAATGGGAGCGTTTGCTCCTGTTGGCCTCCCTCTGTGGGGTCAATAGGGAAACTCGAATCGAGGTACATTGAGTCCAGCTACATAATTAATGTAGCTGGAGTGGTATATCTTAATTTGACCTTCCCCTTTAGCGAAGACCTGGCTTTACTCAGGGTCTTCCTCCTGGTTCAGCAAACAGAGAGGTTCCCTGGTCCAATCCTTTGGGGAAGGATTGGAAGGAAATGGACTATTGAAACTCCATCAAAATTTTATTTTTGTGTGTGTGCTTTTCCTGAGCTGAAGCTTTCATGAACTTGTAACCACAAAGGAATCCCTTGGGTAGGGTGATGTCTTGTAAGCTTATTAGCATGCATATTTTTTTATAATTCTTATTTCTGTAATGCCTTTTATCCTTAAGAATAAAGTAATCTTGTCTAGAAAAAAATGTGGAGTAACCACTCCATTATTAGTCTCTGAAAAGAAAGCAAATAGATTTGTTTAGGCCAACTGACTTTGCTGGGAAATACCTAGTGAAGGCAGAGAACCATGCAGCATGGAAATACCCTGGTTGGAAGGAGGAAAATATTGGTCTCCACCCAGAAAGGAGGTAACTGGTGGTAGATAAGCTGAGTGTGGGTGCCCTCGTTAATCACTGATTTGTGGAACAAGATTCTGTCATCTGTTCAGTTCTTTCTCTGATAGTAATGCCACCTCACACATGAGGTCTTTGGAAAATAACATTACAGGCCTGATTTTCAAGACACTGGAGGCTGCAAACAAAAATATACAGGAAGTTCCCAAAATTGTGCACATAAATCAAATACGTGTTATACAATTTGCACATGTAGTTGTGGAATTTGGGTATTTAAAAAGAGTTTGTCTGTGACCGAATAAGTCTGTCTGTCTGTTGCCTGTCCATTTGTTTAAGAACTCCTCCTGAATGGTATGAGCTAGGACTGCCAAAGTTGGTATGTAGCTTCCTCTTACCATAACTTCAAGCCAAGTAAGGGTTTGGTTGTGCGGGATGGGGAGGGGAAGGAGGGGGAGGAAGTTGAAGGGAGTATCTACCAAGAATATGAGGATGCATAAAACCATGCAGAAAAGAGACAGAATCACCAGGCAGGTAAAAGGGGCTGACTGGGGGCACTCCCACCCCCAGACAGTACTGCCCCAACCCTAAGCCTTTCATCCCCCAAACACCCTTTAGGTGGAGTAGGGGCTGTACCCTCTTCCCCCCTATTCGTACAGGAACATTGCAGGTTCTATAGTTTGCTCCATTCCTCAATCTGAGGGGGAAGATGAACCTGGACCTGCCCTAGCTGGGGGACATCCACCCCTCCCCTGGCTGTGCCTGCTGGAGTCAAAGCAGCCATAGAGAGGCACTGCTCACCTGACCCCTAGCAGCTGCTGTGAGAGAGGGCTGGAGTAATCCTCTCTCCCCAGTAACCCTGCATACTGAACCCCTCATCCTCAGCCAAACCTCAGAGCAATGACTGAAATGAAGAAAAACAAAAATGAATTGGGTTAAGGATCTGAGCAATGCTGGGTAAATCTAGTATAAATACGTGTACAGAAAGAGTGTTTTGGATGGGGATCCTGGTGCAGGAGGTTTTGAAAATTAGCTTTTAAGTAGGGGCAGGTGGCATGTGGTTTTGTATGCTAGTCTGTCACTTCTACAAAACAGGGTTATTTGGGTGGCCGTGAAAAACAAAATGTTCTTGTTTTAGCTGGAGATCTTGTTTACAGCCAATCTCAGCATGGCTTTTATTCTCGGCTCAGCCAAATGAAGGCTTTCTTTTGGCTCACCTGAAAGTGCGGTTGCCAATGCAAGTTTGCTTATAGCGATGTACAAAGCTTGTGTACAGCATGTTCAACCAGTGGATGGAGGAGATTCTGTTAGTAATTACTGAAGTCTGATCTACTGTCTGACTATTTGAACTTCTGAAACCTTAACTTCTTCAGCTTTTGACAGAGAGCGAGAATAAATCAGCTTTTAAAAATGGTAACACATTTTTGTTGCCAAATGAAATGTCATAACTGAATCCCTTTTAAAACAATATTTTTGGAGAAAAAATGAGATCAGGGCCAGATAAAAACAAATTCTTCACAATTCAAATTATGAATTAATGTCAGTCCAGTAGAGTACTATTAAAAATATAAAAAATAACAAAATCCCTTTATAATCACATCAAATCAAATAATACTAGCTAGTTCTGTGATAATTTTAGCTCCTGCTCTTGGCATATTTCTATATCTACAGTCCCATTATAGAGGCGCCACTTAGCACAAATACAGCGACTGTTTTGCCAGCTTTTCCATGATAAACCTTATTTTCCAGGAATTCATACTTAATCATTAAAAAAAAGTTCTTTGGAGCTGAAACTTGGCTTATGAAGAGCTCACAAGGATTTTCTTGTGATTTTTTTTAGTTGTATACAAATCTACAAAAATAAATCAGATGGTTATTTAAGTCATGAGTAGTTAAAATAATACACTGGTAAAAGTTGATAAAATTGTGTTAGATAGAAAAGGATAAGACCACAGCGATCTAATATAAGCACACACATACCCTGCCAGTAGAATGATGGTTTTGAAAATGATGGTTTGTTGCTGTATCACAAAGGGCTTCAAACTGCATGTGTGTTGGGTGGACTCATAAGATTTGGAAAGCAAACTTAATAAGGTCAAATTTATTTGGATAGTCAGACATTTTCTTTTGAAAAGTGGGTTCTTTGTCTATAAAGCTTTAACTGGCTTTAAAAACTAACAACTTAAAAATAGATATGGCATATTTTAAATGTATTAAAATGTATTCTGGTATACTGTATGTTTATTTCATATTTATTAAAGCCTAGTATTTTTCAGAACATAATAATTTGACAGAAAAAACTATTGCAGTATTATTCTGAAAGGATGCTCAATGCTAACAGGCATCAACCTTAATCTGTTTTGTTTTACTTAACTGTTTAAAAGTCCATCAGTAGCTTGCCTCTGTTTAGTTTTAATATCAAACAATTTGATGAAAAGAAAAATATGAACCCAAGCAAACAGTAACCCTTAAAGAACAGACCAATAATTGAAAGTTTTTTTAATTAGATGTAGATTTTCACAATTTTAACAATGAAGAAGTGTAATATTGATAGTCAACAAGTTAAATGGTCTTACAGGTTATATTTAACTTACTGTATAGACAGATTTTGGAAGCTATGCTTATTTGTAGTTGTGGTTCAATCCTTTGAAAAGTTGTGTATTTTACGTGTAAAATATGTTTACTGCTTTAGCCTCTCTGAATAATTTTTTAGGTGTAAATCTACTGCCTACAGGTTTTACACACCGTAAAATAAAAGATTGCTGTGGATATAGTTCAAACCTGACAATAATTGGCTAGGAATAAGGAATTGTAATATTGTTGTCACAATGTCAACTGGGAAGATATGAACCTTCCTGATAAATGGAAAAATTTGAGCAGCACACAGAGGTCACTTTCAAGGGTCTCCTGAAGTCTATTGGGGATGAGGAAACAATGCTGTTGTCTGCCAATCCAGATTGGAGAGAAAAGGAAGAGGCATTCGTAATATCTGGTAAAAGTATTCCAGAAGAAGAAAAAGATGATTTAAATGCATATTACAATTAATGTGTTGAATATGTCACCCAAACAATGATCCAGTGGTCACAAAATATTAATTTGATAAGAAGGTCTAAGTGAACTCACACTACTTTTGACAAAAATAAAGATGCTGATAAGAAATATGCATCTGCTAACATCATGAAATTATTTGAGTTTAGCACAATTCATTACAAGTCTTTGAGTAGCTGATAATCACAGAGCTGAGCAGTTGACTTTAAATAAACCAGTTGACTTTGCTCAAACACATGAAATGGTATAAGACCTACTAGAATCTATGCCCAATGTTTTTACATTTGGGTGCCTATATTTAGTCTGCTAAATTCTTATCTAGTCACCTTATTTCAAAGGTGCTGAGAACACATGACTTATTATATAAAGACTATTCAGTGTGATTTTTTTCAAAACAGGATAATCCCATAGAATTCAATTAAATGTACAGAGCAAGCTATATTTAATTTTTCTACAGTCAGCTGTTCAGCTTATGTAAGGACACCATTTCTCACTGAAACAATGTATGGTCAGTGGGAACTGTGACACCTTTGAAACTGTGGCTTCAGTATAAATTCAGGATTCTAACTATCATTTGAATATTTTGGCCTATGTCTAAAAGGAAGCAGTATATGGATTTGCAAAACCTCACCATCCTGTCAGTCAACCACAAAACAGAACAATGTATAGCACAACGCAGAATATAAACCTATGCCCAAAGGTAGAACATGAGAATACACAAGTCAGATGATGATTCAGCAGAAGAGTAGGTAATGTTTCAAAAGTAAGAGAAAGAGAAATCCTTATGCAAGTGGAATGCATCCCAAAGTGTACCAAGTCAGCGAGAGGCCACACAATAGGTCAGAAGTTGTTTTGGCAGAAGAGAAGCATTATCCATGCAAAAGCAAGAGTATCAACAGTTCAGGTTGTCTCTGTGCAAGTGTTCAAGTGAGTGGGGAGAAAGCTCTCCAGATTAAAATGAAATTGATACTGGTGCATGCAAGAATGCAATCTCCACAAAAGTTAAAGCCCTCAACCTCTTCACTCCAGTATGCAGCCATTGTCTTATTATGGATATGATATGACCCACTGGATATGTAAAGCACATGACCTCCAATACGTAGAAGATGGAAGAATACAAAATACCTATAGCGTAACATTTTTAGATGTACAAATGCTTGGTTTCATATCTTGAACTGATCAAACTAGAGCTGGGATGTTCCCCACTGACATTACCAGTATCAAAATAGCACCCGCTTGTGACCTAATGAAACAATATAAAGATGTATCTAATACATTTTGCTGTATGGAACAAAAGTCTAATGTGGCTCCACTATCGGTCCCCTATGCATTTTAGCACATTCTCCAAGAGAAATTTCAGTAGCAGTTGACACAAGATATTTTGAGATTGGAAAATGTAGGTATACTTGTCTCTATAGATGATGCTACAGAATGGACACATTCCGTAGAGGAAAATCCACGTATCGGACAGGAGAGATTGTGCCTAGACTCAATTAGGCAAGCGAGCAATAACTTTTAATGATATAATTAGCAGTGTGTTCTCAGTAGACACCATGTTAATTCATGAAATGTCAGTGCCATTGCCTTACTCTTATACATCCCTTTTCTTTAGACCTGTGTGATATCCCCTCAATGGAGTACATTTTTTCCCTTGTGGGACTTTTAAACAAGTGCAATTGGCAGTTTACCTTCATCCCTCCAAATATGGCAGTTCAGTGTTCTGGCTGGCCACCAGAACTAAAGGAATTTTTAAATATGTGTGTATATAAAACTGACATGATTTTCCCTACATGCCTGGGCCTCTTTGATTCAACCTCTGCTTGTTTACATTGTCAGGGATCATTGCTTTTTCCTAGAGTTAGTTTTCGTTCTGTGTTCATGATAACATAAACATGTAGGACTTCGTTTGCCTTAGTCCCAGCATCGATGAGGCGGCTGCATTACTGGAACCATTTGTGGCAGAACTAGATTTTCTGCTGTTGTAAACTGACATTGCCCCACAGAAGTCAGTGGAGTTTTATCCATTAACACTAACAGAGGTTCTGATGTAAACCTATGGAGCCCTGGTATATCTCCAGCACAGCGCCATAGGTGCCATGTTCTCCCTCCCTCCCTGGATGGCCCTGACAACTCTGTGGCCATCTCCTCAGTTCCCAGTGTAATGAGGACAGTGTACAGCTTGTGACACTGAATTCCCATTCTGGGCAGGCTTTCTGTCACTGTGGAGCTTGCAAGGCTACAGGTAGAATCACTCTAGCCCACCGAATGGAGTGTCATGTTAACTGTTGGCATCAGGATTACGGCATGCAAACTGGTTTGGTGGTATCAGTGTTTGCCTCTTAATAGGTGCTGTAGTTTCTGACTGTTCTTCATTTTATGCTGATGTCACCATGAAGAACAGAAATCCTGGAGAATTCTCGCAAACTCAGGGGCTGCTGTCTTTATTAGAATGTGACTATGTGTGGGTAAAGAAAAAGATCTTACAGTCTCCAGTGCATATTAGATGCTGAATCATCTGCTTAAGTTTTACTGTTATAAGAGTACTAGGGGGCTGTGCCCCTTGCTCGCTATGCTTCCCTCTCCCTTTCCGCCCCCCGGCTGCTTTTGCTTTGCTGAGAAAGCCTGATGTTGCTGATGATGTGATGATGTCATTCTGTCATCCATCAGGAAAAGCTTTTCTATATCTCTATCTCTATCTCTATCTCTATCATGCTTTTTTTGTAAGAAAAAAGGTGCTAGTACTCCAGGCTAAAAGTTGTTGAGAAAAAAAAAAGGAAAACTTATTGAGCAAAAAAAAAAAGCCGTGCTGGGGAATGAAATGCGTTCACAGCCCCTTTAAGAGCCAAAACGCCACGTTGAGAGCTGAAAAAGAAAAAAACGCCTCGCCTCCCGAGCCAGCTTCCATCATGAGACAAGCCGCCCCAGGAAAACAGGTGCTGGTATGCAGGGGGGAAATGCCATTCCTTTTCTGTGTGCTGGGAAAATAGGTGACAGTACACCGTTCCGGGCCGTACCTTCAGAAAAAAAAGCACTGCATATATATATATATATGAGAGAGAGAAAGATATTAGTAGGTTCTTGAATGAATGATATAACAAATGATAATTACCCTCCTTTTTGTTTCTGATTATGATTTTATATCTTAAATCTGGTTTTTGAGTATATCTGTAACTTCCAGTGGGGAAGATCCTTTTATGGCAAGTAGCCTTTTTAGCTGTGTGTTCTGTTTATTTCATTTTTGTCTTGGTCTTTTAAATCTCCATGAAATTTTTTCAGTGTTATTAGTGCAGAAAATTTTTTAAATGTTTATACAGAAAAAGTCTTAACATTTCAATTGTTTAATTTATACTGAATGTTTGGTTCAGGGCTAGAAGTGAAAGTACCACGTTTCTTGCAGATTTATATTGGGGAATTAGAAAAGAATAAAATAAACTTGTCACCACAGATTTATTATTTGATACCATGTTTGTTGGTTTATATACCTTATGCTAACCCTATCAAAAGCACATTTACTATGCCTCTCGTCACATATATAAGACATCATTCTTGCTGTTAAGGACTGATCTAAACACATAAGTAGCACAGACTTAACTAATACTAGTTTAAAAATTGATACGCAGACTCCTGCCCAAACCATCTTAACTCAGTTTCCAAAAGGTTTATATTAGTTTACTTCATGTTGGTAACTTTATTCACTGAGGTTTGCACCAGTTTAACTGTATCCACTTAAAATACATAGAATATTTAGTGAAACCAGTGAATGTTTTTGAGGCCAGGTCTACATGAAAGGGGAAGTTTGACTCAAGATACTCAACTTCAGCTGTGTTAATTATGTAGCTGGAGTTGATGTACCTTAATTCGAATTTCCCCACCATCCCCAAAGCAGGAGACCAACAGAAGCAAATGCTCCCAGTGGCTTCCCTTTCTCCTCGCAGAGTACCAGCTGCCAATGAGAGCGCTCTCTGAGTTTGATTTAGTGGATCTTTACTAGACCCGCTAAATCGAACTCCAGAAGATCAATTGCGGCAACCTTGATCTTCAACTTAGTGAAGACATGGCCTGGGTAGGTAAGGCCTTAGTTCATTTTAAAGTAGAGGCTCCTCTCTTGAAATACAAATTATTCTCCCTTTACACTTCACTCTTTACAGCTCAGCTTTTGTGGGTAAAGGAAATAATAAGCCTAGTTTCTGTAAGCTCAAATTTCAGACAGGTTTTTTGTTTATTTTTTGTTTGCATAACATTTCTAATGCACAGTTTGTATAGCACTTACAGGTAGTACATTAGAGCACTATATATTGAGTGTGTGCTATAGATAAAGTGGAGTTTCTTTAGGTTTTATCACCCTTTTTCATCAGTGACCCACACAAACAAAATTCCTTTTTTTAAATTATCCATGCTTGGTGTCAACACACAGATCAATTTATTTCATGGACAGGTTAGGCACAATCAATTGAGTTACTTTAATTTTGTGCTACTGCTGAGGTGGTGGCTGTGTGCCCCAGGCCAGCAGTAATGCCTTACAGTCTGGAGTATCTCAGCATCTCCTAATGGCATGAGTCTCAGGCCATTTTGCCTTGCGCTATGGTACACAATAGTATCACCCATGGGTGAGAGTCTAGGGCCGCTCTGCGTATATGAGAGTATCATGCAAGGGCAAGAGCCCACAGCCACTTTACCTAGTGGCTGCAGTAAATAGTAGTGTCACCCAAAGGCAAGTCAATAGCTGCCTTCTTTATTGGCTATAGTAGAAGGATGGTGGGGAAACCCGGGGCCACTCTACTTCACTAGGTTCCAGGCCAGGACCCTTCAAAACAGTGTTCCATATATATGGTATAGGATCTAGTGCCCCTATTTGTGTTTCATGGGTGTCTTCCTGCCCTTTTTTTTCTGTACCTTTGTTGGTATCACAGCTCTGTCTTATGATCCCTCCTGGTTTCCTCCCAGATTTGTCTCTGGAGCCACTTCTCCTGGTCATAGCAAATTGTCACCCTCAGTTCCCACAGTTGAAGGGCTTCAAGCGGCTTGGTATGAGTCTCGGTCCCAGTGGGTTGGAGTCCCAGTGGCTTCCTAGAAGGAGGCTGCTTTATCCAATTGTCCTCCTCTCCAGTCAGCCCAGACTGAGCCGAGCTGCACTTTTTTGAATGCTCCTTGCAGTGGAAGCATGCCCAGGAGGTGAGAGGGCATGGCTCCCTGTGTCCAGAGCAGTTCCTTACACCTCTCCTCACTAGTGCAAAGCCAATATACCCTGTCACACTTGCATATATGAAAAATGACCTTTTCTAAGGCTACGGCTACACTGCCAGGGGGGTTTTGGGAAAAAGATATGCAAATCATGCTCACATTTGCATATCTTCTTCCGATTCTTTTTGTGGAAGAGGTTTTTATGATATTTGGCCCCAGGAAAAAACCCTCTTTCGCAAGACCCCTTATTCCTTGTAAATTGAGGTTTACAGGGTCTTGCGAAAGAGGGTTTTTCCCGACATTTGGCCCCATCTACATGGGGCCAAATATCGTAAAAACCTCTTCCACAAAAAGAATCAGAAGAAGATATGCAAATGTGAGCATGATTTGCATATCTTCTTCCGAAAAAAATGGCAGTGTAGCCATAGCCTTATTGTCCTGTTGATGAACAACAGGTGCATGAAATTAGTTCAAATCTGGCTTTTTTCTAGATCTATAAAAGATTTTTTTTAATTTACCACTATTCAATATCTTACACCTAAATATTTATTTTCCAATGTATTAGGTGGTTGTTGTTTAATCAAAAAAGCTTGAAAACAGCCAGCTTAGGGACTGTCCAATAGGCTGGAAGCAGTGGAAGGAGGCAAACACAAGAGTGAGAACAGAGTTGGGCATCAGCAGCCAAACCTCAGCTGAAAATTTTATCTAAGGTTATGTACCCACTATGCCACAAATCCCTCAACAACTTTCCTTCTTGAGGATTGTAGTGGCTTGGAGTGGTTCCTTCCTGTCTGTGTCAAAGGGAGATCACTCTGCCTTTCTATGCCACCTAACTACAGAGGGCCATTTGATAGGGAATTAGCACTATAAGTCAATAAGGGGTCTATTGCCAGCCCTCTGGCTGGGGCAGGCTGCAAACATGACCAGGCCCAGCCCTCTGGATGGGGCCAAGCAACACTAAGCAGGCAGGCTCAAGCCCTCTGGATGAGGCAGAGGAGAGGCAGTATGTGATCCATCTTCCTCAGCCTGAATTAAGTTCCTGGCTCTGGTTTGTCCTTGAAGTGATTTCTGACTCTGTTTGCCTTAATAGTTAGGATGACTTCTGACTCCAATCCCACTCTTATTCCTTGTTTTGACTTGATTCTGATTTGGCTCATGTCATGGTTTCTGACTGGCACTGAGGCCACACCCAACTCTGCTCACTAGGAAAAACTGCTGTCTGCCAAGCCTTGATGTTGACTATGAGCAACTGATGCATTTTTAGAGACAGTTAAACTCTTTCTATAGCACATTCCTGATCCACTCCCAGTGAAGTCAGCAGGAACTTCACCATTGTCTAGAGTGGACACAGTGTCAAGTAGTGGATTAAACATTCAGTAATAATAATTATTTTTATCATTGAGATTTGCCCATGGAAGAAACAGGTTGTAGGGTTTGTTTTTTTCTGTGCAAGACAATCAACCAAATATTGTTCAAATATAAAATAAAAAATCTATAAGCAAGTTTGAAGAAAATTAGTTCAGTAGTTTTAGAGTTATGACAAATGTTTTTAAAGTGATGAATGTTTTTAAAATTGAGTGGACTAGGCATTGAGGTGGCCTCCACAGACTGCCAGAAGTACAGCAAAGCTCTAGGCTCAGGGCATATGAAAATACAAATAGGCTTAATGCTACTTCTTTTTAAACTAAAGCAAAATAGCTGCCAGCTATACAAACTCTTCCTTTTTCTGTTTTAGCCTAATCTGTAGTGCAACCTTGTTCACTGTCCAGTATGTTAGCCTCAAAATGTACCTCTGTGTTATTTAAAACAGAAGAAGTTATGTGATGTTCTAATATATACTGGAATGGAGTCAAGTATCAATTCAGCTTTTATGCAGTGTTGTTGTAGCTGTGTTTGGTCCCAAGATATTAAAGAGAAAAGGTGAGTGAGGTCATATCTTTTATTGGGCCCTGTGGATGAGTGAGAGAAACTTCAGGTCCTGAAGAAGAGCTCTGTATAGGTGTCTTTCTCACTAACAGAAGCTGATCCAATAAAATATATTTTCTCACCCACCTTCTTATTCAGAGATGCAGATTTTAATGAAGCAAGGTGTTTTGGGTTAGGAGAATGAGATTTTTAAAGAGTTCCCAGTGGGACTGGAACTCACCCCTGCAGCCTAGTCACTCCCCTCCGCAGTGTAGGGTGGAGAGATGACATCACAGAGGCAACAAACAGCCCCTCTTCCACATGTAGAAGATTCTCCTCTGCACAGAAATCTGAGGCAATAATGGGGCTTTCTGGCCATGATCCAGTAAAATGCTTAAGAATGTGCCCAGTTCCAAGCACGGGAGTGACCTCTCACATGCTTAAGTGCTTTAATGATCAGGACATATTATCAGCAGGGTCTTAACTCACTGTGCATGCTTTGCCCACTCCAAGGTGCAATGCAGAGTTAGTGTCACCACATTGACTGTAATCACGCGTCAGAAGGGTGCCAAGTATAGTTCCTCTCCCACCACAGTTCCTCTCGCTCCCTGTTCCACCTGATATACTCCCTCATGTAGTTTGTGTTTCCACACGGTGCATGGCAAAAAACAAAACCTAGGACAGGCAAGTGGTATATGGTCCTAATTAACTGATTTTAACTCCCACATAAATTGGCCAAACCATATAATCTCTGAGACAAAAAGATAAATGGATGCAAATCAGACATTAGGAATGGTAATACACATAAACATGTGGGGGGAATATTTTAACCTCCCTGGTCACTCAACCATGAATTTAAAAGTAGCCATTCTTCAACAAAGGAATTTCACCACACAATTAAAGAGAGAGACTGCAGAACTGGAATTCATCTACAAATTCGACACTTACCCTACGCTTGAATAAAGACATCAACTGGTTAATGCATTACAAAGACAATTTCCCCTTCCTTTAACGTCTGCATTTTCACATCAAAAGCTATGAATTGGACACATCCAGCCCACTTAATTAGCCTCATTAACACAGGTCCTACAATTGCTTCTGTTATTACCACTCCAACACATCTGATGAGATAAATCTTACCCACAAAAGCTCATAATACTATATATTTTTGTTAGTCTCTAAGGCTATGTCTAGACTGCAGAGTGCTATCGGAAAAAGATATGCAAATTGAGGACTGCAATTTGCGTATCTTTTTCCACTTTTTTTCGGAAGAAGCTTTTCTGACATTTGGCCCATCTAGGGCCAAATGTCGTAAAAACCTCCTCTTTTGGAACATCCCATATTCCTCATACAATGAGGAATACAGAGATGCCAAAAGAACACATCTGCTTTTTCGGAAACTCTGCAGTGTAGACATAGCCTAAGGTGCCACGGGACTACTCGTACTTTAAAGTTACAGACTAACACAGCTACCCCTCTGAGACATTTTCACTTTAAAGTAGTTATACTCAGATCAGGTATGCCTTACAATCAGACTGTTTAAATAATCCATGTCTGCTGTGGAGAATTTTGAAAAGAGCTTAGTGTCCATACTTCATTATTATTATTTCTTTGGTGTCTCTTTGCTGGCTGTATTTGCAGCAGGCAACAAAGCTACTCCCAAAGCTGTGCTGGTATTATTGATGTTAATAGTGCATAAACAAATGTTTTGGCAAGATGAAATGCTGCATAAGTTGTAGTAGTTGGGTTTGTTTGGATGGGTTTTTTTTTTTTTTTTTTGGTTAAATTAAACTGGCCATGAGATCTTCAGCTTAATTTGAAACAGGGAAGAATCAACACTTGCCACTAGAAAGAGAGAAAGCTATAAGGACAGAAATATTATTTTCCAGCTTATCACACACACACACACACAAACACACACACACACAATATGTTTCTATAATTCTAATAATGTATTTAGAAGCCAGTAGAACAGCACTAACAGAATGTGTAATGCAGTGGGTACTAATGTGGCCAGCCATATAGTTGCTCATAGCTCCCTCAGAGAAATTTGTCCAGATCAAGTACCTCTCTTGTGAGAGAGAGAGAAACAGAGAGAGAGAGAGAGAGAGAGAGAGAGAGAACTCTGCTAATACACTGGACAACAAAGCCATAACTTTCAGATCATCCTTTAAATCCAAGATGACAGCAGCACCAGATAATTTATCACCTGAGTGTTCAGTAATTCTCATTGCCAGAATGAGGTCTAATATTCCATTACGCTGTATTGTGTGCCATATTTTGGTGTTAGAAGACTTTCCAAACAACAAAGTTTTGTGGAAACTCCAAAGGCATTTTACTGCTGGCAGAATAAGATCCCAACATATGTCCCCTGGGTTGGAAACCCTATGGAAGGTTTTTAAAAAAACAAACAAACATTATAGACAGATGGTTAAGGAGCAGTTCATCCTTTTTTCTAATCTGATTTGTTAGTCTGTAACACCATCAGTATCATGAACCAGTACCCTATAATGTGCTTGATCAGTTAGAAGTTTAATCTTTATTTAAGGTCTTGTGCTTTTGAATTGCCAATAAGGGTAAAAAAGATAATGGTCTCTTTGCTTTAGTGTGCCAACCAGTCAAATGTTGCCAATTCTATTCCTCCGACATATTTTGTAACCAGTGATTTAGCATTTCAATTGTATGAATCCACCCACCAAATTTTAATGATACTAATAACTATGCAATGTTTTTCTCATACACAAGCTCTTCTGATTCCTCCTGTTTATTTCCCAAACTTTAATCACTGGTAATTAGGCAATTAACTTTTCTCTGCATTGTTTCATGATTCTTTGATTCATTATGTTCTTAGTATCTTGAGTTTCAGCCACAATTTTGTGTTAGCTCCATTATGATCTTCTCTTTTTGTTGTTAGTTTAATGTCTTTCTGACTAATTTAACTAGTTGTTCATCCAGAAAATTTCCTGTACTGACATAGATACCATGTAAATTGTACAGTCCTGCCTCCTAGAGAAGATTATCCTGTAACACAGAACCAAACCTCTCTATTTTACATCAGTCTAGTCAAACAGTCTCTACTACTTTTTGCCAGCACTTTTCCTTTGCTCATGTGACAGAAAGGATCTGCAAATGGATGATAAAGACATTCCTCTCCTCCATCTCACTTCTGACTTCCTTGAAATCTTCAATAACCTGAGAAGTGTCACTTGAAATTGTGTTATCATCATCATCCATGGTGTCCTGCCAGTTTTCCCTTTAAAATTCCACCAGACTTGTAGTCAAGTCCCTTGTCGGAGTGCCAGGAAGAAACATGTCATCCCGCTGCCTTTTTGGCCCTGGTTCAGTGTTCTGTTCACTTGCCTTAATATGCAGGCCTTACTGAGGACTGTCTGTTTCCTTTATTGCAGCCTTGGGCACACTTGAAGTCCTTATGGAATGAACTGAGTTGCTAGGTTTAGGAATGACCCCTGCAGTTCTCTGTTACTTTCTTTCATTTGAGGCCTAATAGACATTATCCTGACAACAATTCAGTGACTTACCTACATTATAAGAAGGTGGCAAATTCCATGCAACATCTATACAAACTCCTAATAAATTTTTCGGATGAGCTGGTAAGTGTCATATATATGGACACCAATGCCTTAGAGATGGGTAGGAGAGGGGTCCTTGAAACTAAATTTAGATTGGTAGGGAGAAAAGCTTATCTCTGGAACTCATGTACTAGCTTCCTCTGAAAAGCTGCTAGTTTCATGTGCAGGGTCAGCTAGACGGGAGGAGCTTGGGTCTCAATAAATAGATAAATGGATGGTATGAAGAAGTGTGCTTTTTATTTTTGGGGGCACAGGGAAAATTCGAGGGGAGAAGACCTATACAGATATGGATTCCAACTTAACCATAGTGCTGATATAAAATTTTAACAAGGATAGACTATTGTTCTGTTTGGAAGTCCATTATGTCCAACAGTGACATTTTAACTGGGAAAAAATCCTTAATGTGTTTCATCTTACCATATAGAAAGATAAATGTGCGCATCCTGTCATATATAATCCATATCACATATAATAATAATCTTTAAAAGACTGGCTAATGCTGTGCACCAATATTTTTGATTAAGTTAATAATAATTTAACTGCTAGATGAGCTAAAAGCATTATATAATTGGTAAATATTAAGTGTACCAGTCTTACGCCACCAGTATTCCTGTTGGATAATGTTTTATTTTAGCTTCCAAAAGCTCAGTTCAGCTGCCCTTACTCATGTTGAATTTAAATGGAATTACTTGTGTATTCAGGTGCTTCTCATGGTAAGGTAGAGAGAATTGATCCCTGAACATTTCTGCTATTTCAATAATGAAGTTGTGGGAATAAAGTGAGTGTGTTTATTATGTTCCTGATCAAAGTGCTTAAAGGGAATTTTAAAAAAATATGCAACTAAATAGCACTTTGGAAAATAAAAATTGGCTTCAAAATAGTACCTTCTCAACATAATATGTGTATGTGAGAGGTCGTTAATGGAACCTAATCCAATTTCTAGTGCCGAAATTAAATCTTGTAGGCGCCACAAATCATTGATATCTTAATAGAAAGATGTTCTTTCTTTGCAATGTATAAAGAAATCAAAAGTAAAGTCAGTAAAATAGGAAATGAAAGGGAGAGATGGAAGAGAAGTGAACAAGTTGTGAAATGCTAAGCAGAATTCTAAGCCAGAATACCAGATCAGAATCCACTTCAAGTTTTGGGGAAGTTCACAAGCAAACTTCAGTACATTATCAAGTAGAAGTAATGTGTATATATAAACATAGTTTTCATCTGTGTATGAACATATTGTTACAGCCGCTCCCCCGAGTTGAGAACGGTTGAGTTACGACCGTTCGCACTTATGACCAAAGCTCCAATGGAGTGGTCGTAAAGGCGGTCCCCGAGTTACGAACGCGACCCGCGTTTATGAACAGCACGGTCGTGTGTAACTCAATGGGGTCCGAGTTACGAACGGATCGAGTTACGGCCAAGTGTTTGGTCCGTAACTCGTTCATAACTCGGAGAGAGGCTGTAATTACTTTCAAATTGGTTTTATACATGTATTATTTATAGGCTTAGTGACGGGGAAGTTGACTTTTGGATGTTGTACATCATTGTCTTTGTTTCCATGATCTCTCCTCTGAAACTGGAGAGATTAACACAAATTATTGTTAAAGTGATTATTCTTTGTTGTGTTAGAACTATTGTCACCAGTCCCCTTATTGAGCTGTTTGTAGCTATCTTGATAGATGCAATATGGTAGATCCAATAGCAGGCCTTTCATGGTACAATAGCTCTTCTGATGAAGTGATTTTTACCCACAAAAGCTTATGCCCAAATAAATCTGTTCCTCTTTAAGGTGTCACAAGATTCGTCTTTGGTTTAAATAAAATTTTCAGTTTAGCACTGAACAGTTTTGTTATGTAACATTCATCTGTAATTTATTAGGTGTCATTTTGACCATCAGTTTGGGGGAAAACACGCATAGGAATTAAGGCCAAAATATTGTATCAGAGGTACATTGGCCAGGTAAATCCACCTGTGGGCACTTTTAGGAAACACCTGATTCTCAGATAGAATACATAGAGTTCCTTTCAAAATCTGGTGGTGCCATTTCCAGACTGGGTCATGACCAGCACTGACAGCGAGACTCTCTGCCCAGGGAAGGATGTCAAGGCAGGAAAGCCTAGTGGGAATGAGGGCCCCGGGGGCACCTGTCTCACCCTGGAAGCCTGCAGGGTGTTGCTGGGTGTGACTTCAGCTTCTCTCTGGCTTCTCACCACCATTTTTAGGCCATTTAGTTAGGTACCTTACTCAGTGCACTCAATTTAGAGAATATTTTTGTAGGGCCCCAATTCTGCAAGTGTTTTACTTTGACTAATCCCCAATTGACTTAAGTGGGACTTCTCATATGAATAGACATGAGCATGTAAATGAGTTTTTGCAGCGGCCTATGTGACTTACCTGGTTCTGATTGCTGTGCAACACCAGGCATGTTACTTGAATTCTAAATTTATTTAATCACTTGAAAATTGGGGATGGTGGTTTGACAATGTTATTGTAAAGTGCTGTATGAAGTGGCAGTATTAAGGCTAATGAGAAGCAATCAGGGATAGAATTCCGGACATCCTAGTTCTTAGTGTTTAATCCGCTAGACCATATGGCTTTGGGAGCAGCATCAGTTCCTCCCCCAGCTTTTCAGCATTCATAAATGTGGATTTTTTTTAAGCAAAAGTGGATTCTTTTTTATTTAAAGAATAACCCTCTCAGACCATGACAGATACATTACAAAAACTAACACTGAGAAATGTTATATAATCCAACTCAGGAACAAACTTAAGAACAGAAAAATTTCAAGGTGGGGGGAGGGGGGAACCCTTGCATATCTTGGCTTGGTTCTGCTTATCGAGGGCCTGCTATTACAACGTGCTGCGTGCCCTCACTGAGTGTGCTGAGTGTGATCAGCACCTTCCAGGATTAGGTTGAGCCCTAAGTACCTAGTGCATGCTGATATCCATAATACAGGAAGTCTAATTCTGGTTGAACCTGCACCAACGGGCTATATTGACTGCAATGGAGTTACTCCTGATGTTACATCAGCAGAAATGAAAAGATAATCAGGCTCAATATTTCTTAGATTTATTTTGCTTCTCAGCTAAACATCTACTTTCAGGGTGTGTTTTCTGAGAGGTTTTATAGCACTTTACAGCTGACAGGCTCTCTCCCTCTTCTTTCTGCTTCTTCCATGAGTCTCCCTGTGTGAGGTCCTTATTTTTAATCTTATTTTGCAAAATGAGTCAGTTGGCTTCTATTCAAGGCAGAATAAGTTGCTGCTTCTGCAAAGAAAATTAATACTCTTGTTTGGAAGGGTGAAAGTAAATTAATAACTGGAAGAGGAGAAGGCAAGCCTGCAATTAGTATCACCACTACCCTCTGCTGCCCACAGTTTAAAAAACAGCTCCCTCTCCCAAGCTTTCCCTACCAAGAGTCTTACTGTTAGTGAACTTTGTACAGCTTTGGTTTTCTTATCTTGCTGTAAACTCAAGAAGGAGAATCTACCTAGATAGCTTTTGTTTGTTGTTGTTGTTTTGGTTTTGTTACTTGTAAACTATATGATTTCTGTTGGACCCAGTATTCCTCAAATAGACAACCTCTGAAGATTTTTCGGTGTCAGCCAGAAAGCAAGTTTCTGGGATAGATTTTTATAGGTCTTGCTTCCAGAGTCATGTAGATAGTTCTTTCTAACCAGGTTTTCATGGGCCAAAAGGAAAGTGGATGCTTACTTTGGGAGGAGCAGGAAATGGCAAAAGTTTCTCTTCAGTTTACTGCTACCCCTTTTCCCTGAAATAAAAAAAAATCAGTATTTTATTTTTTACTGGGTGTGGCTCAAAGTAAAAAGAATCTTACCCAGTCTCTACCTTTCCCAGCTCTCAGTCAGAGATTTTTCACTGGATTGATCCACTCAGGCAGGTCCTGCAGCTAACAGCTTTTGACTGTATTATTCTGGTTGCTCAACAAGGTTTTTGAGCAGCCCTTTTGGTAACCACATCAAAATAGCCTTTGAAAAGGGTGCTTCTCATGACATGGGAAGGTGAATCTTTCAATCCTCATGTGTTTGTAGTACTCCTTTGAGTGGCACTTGCCTCCTTGGCATTGTAGTAGCAGCGTGTTCATTATATTTAGCACCCAGGATTTATCTTTGTTTGTGTTTGTACAGCATCCAGTGCAGCAGAACTCTTATAGTGACGGGTCCTGCAGTCACTGCTGCAATCTGAATATGAAATTGTAAAGTTTGCCTAGTTCCTTTCCTTTGTTCTTTTTGGTAGCCATCTTACATTCCCTGTACAGACCCGGTGTTGTGTATTGAACACTCTGAGATAACAGTTAGACTAGGTCACTGCTGTAAGTTTCATAACACAGCAGAGCTTTGCCAGTGCTGGCCAGAGCTCAAATGACTCAATGTGAAAGTACCAGCTCCAGACACCCAGCTATATCCCTAAATCTACACCAGGACATGGAAAGTTGCCACTCATTGCTGCAACTTCTTAACTCCACTGAGAGTACCAGGAAATGAATTGCCTTTGGAGAGCAATAATGCTTACACATTAGCTTCCTCTTTTTATATATTAGCCACAGACAGATATCTTATCTATCTATCTATCTATCTATCTATCTGATTAGCCACAGATACATTTTATGTGCATATAACGTGTCTGAGGCTAATTTGACTATTTGGCTTGCTTGACTGTTCTCCATTATCTCCGGCCTTTCTTTCAGTAAATGTTTATATGTCTAGAGGATGCAAACTGTAAATCAAATGTAAATGTCCAAGCATCCAATATTTTAGGCAGGATAGTGCCAAGTTTTGGAAGCTACTGTGCCAATCCTGTCTCTTCAAAAATGTACTCTTGGCACGCTTCTCTCCATTTTTGATCCCTCCAGTTATACTGTGGCCAAAAGGGCTAATGTGATCCTTGGATACATAAACAGGGGCATCTTGAGCAGAAGCAGAGAGACTATTTTACCTCTATATTTAATACAGATACAACTCCTGCTGGAATATTGCGTACAGTTGTGGTGTCCACAATTAAAGAAGGATATTGATAAATTAGAAAGGGTTCAAAAGAGTCATGAGAATGATTAAAGGATTAGGAAATGTGCCTTATAGTGACAGATTTAAGGAGTCAAATCCATTTAGATTAAGGGGGTTAATGGGCAACTTGATTATAATCTGTAAGTGCCTACATGGGGAACAAATATTCAACAATGGGTTCTTCAGTCTAGCAATGAAAGATGCAATGTGTTCCAGTAGCTGCAAATTGAAGCTAGACAAATTTAGACTGAAATAAGGTGTAAATTTTTAACAGTCAGAGTATTTAGCCACTGGAACAACTTACTCAGGGTCATTGTAGGTTCTCCTTTACTGGAAATTTTAAAATCTAGATTGGATGTTTTTCTAAAAGATATTATCTAGGATTATCTATGACCTGAGCTATTTAGGAAGTCTGTCTAGATGGTCACAATGTTCCTTTCTGGCCATGGAATCTGTGAACTCCAACTTCTACCCTTCCTTCCCCTATTGGTTTTTCATTGTTGTTGATAGTCTGCCTTGTATGAAACACACCCAAACACTCCATGATTAGAATGGAATAACAACTTTCTGCTCATCATACAAAGGAAATATTGCTCTGAGTGTCCAATTTAAAACATCAACAACATAGCAGAATAACAGGAGTGATTTACAAATGTAAAAGCATTGAACCCTCAAAGCAGAACTGAGACAGGGAAAGATCTGCAGGTGTATATTTAGAAAGATCTGCCTCATGCTTCAGCACTATTGTTTTAATTTAAAACTCATAGCTGCTGACATGTGAAACCTCAAAATATGTACATACATGGATAGGAGTGGAAGGAATAGGGTTGCACCTTCAGGCTCCATTGATTCAGCAATATATTGAAATAGGAGAGCATTTTAAAGAAACAGCAAGAGCAATTTCAATATTTTCCATACTTATTACATAAAAGAAAAAAATAGCAGCAACAACAGCAACAAAACACAGTTGGCATAGGGGTACCTGAAAAATATAGGAACCTGAGAATCAAATAATAAACACTAGAAAGTAAAGTGAAGTTATAGTCTCGGATGCTTTATTATTATTTTAAAATTAAAATATGTACTGCCCTCTTGTGGAGAAAAGCTGTATTTTATCAATCTAGAAAAGCCAGAAATGGAGAAATGCTATCAGATCACATCCATCTTTCTGTGAGGACAGAACATACAGCTGTTATCTAGACAGAGGATACACCAGATACTAAACTGATAATATAGGTCATAATAGCCATGGAACTGCCACAACAGTACTTTATTGATAACTTTGTTAATGTATAAAATATGCTTTGCTTAGGCTCCGAGGACATGGCTGATTTTTGGAATGTTATGGATACCCCTGTGTTCCAAATATCTCACCTTTCAAAATGTGCATTAGGAAGATCATTTCTCCTCTGAAAAGGGTTGACTGCAGCTCCCTTCTTTCTGGGTCTAGTATCATGTATTCTAAACTAGCCAGAAGGGTCTGTTCAGAAGGATATGCTGTGTTTCCAAAACCTCATGGCTCAGGAGGTAAGATCTCAAGCAGGGAACTGAGCATGATGTGTCTCACATGGGAGTCTGCACATTTTTCCACTCAAACTCATCTGAAGAAATAGGTTTTGCCCACAGGGCTACTCGTTGTTTTTAAAGTTACAGACTAACATGGCTATCCCTCTGAGACTTTTACAGATCTAGAGACAGTAAAATGATCAACAATAAAATCAAATTTAACAAATAAAAGTGCCAGATTAGGTCTGATGCTTTGTGGGGCCATTATTCACCAGTATAAGGTCAGCAGTTGGCTATCTATGAACAGTTTGTGAATATTAGCACCAAGAATGATTTGTCCAGAAACACATGCATGCTGTAGGTGCTATATTCACTATTTGCTACTAGCCTACTAATTGGTTTGCCCCTCAGGTAGAGAGCAGAAGCAGCACACTGCTTTCTGAGGGTGCGTCTGCACAGCACCCTTACCTCGAAATAAGCTACGTAGTTTGCACTACACACATTGTGTAGCTTATTTCGAGGTAATTTTGAAATAAGGCGCTATTTCAAAATGACCCTTAACCCTCATACAATGAGGTTTACAGGACATCAGAATGCGAGCCTGTTATATTTCAATATAATGGGCTTGCTCTTAAGAAGCAGAATAGCTATTTTGGGATAGCTCCGCAGTATAGGTGTAGCCTGAATGACATACTATTTTGTTAGTCTTTAAAGTGCTACCAGACTATTTGTTGTTTTTAAAGTTTTTAACTGAAAATTACTAGCTCAAACAGCTTTGGCTAGTATTTCTAAATAACAAATACCTTCCTAGAAAATAAGGATTCATTTGTGGATAATTTGCCACTGATCTAAAAAGCTAAAGTTGTAACTAATATTAATCCTAGCAGAGTTTGACCGTCTGTATAGAAGGCCACTGGCTGGCTTCTCAGGTAATAATTTTTCAAAATTACCTGTGCAAAAATATCATTTATCAAGAGTGATACAAACTGTACTTTTTTGAACAGGTATGTTTTATGAAACCCGCTTCTCATATTGCATAACAATACAGCAAACTAGCTCAGTTTCAAAGTTTCCTTAGGTCCTATGCATCAGCCTCTATAAACATCAAAAGAATTTGTAAAAGTTCTGTTCAAAGCTTTGTTGGAAAGTCCCTGTAATGAAAACTCAGTGCTTCATAGGTGAAACGGCTACTGGTATGTGTGGGGGGACATGTTACAATACCAATCCATTTTTTAAAAGCGCTTAATTACCATCTAAGGAAAAAATATCTTAAAAATATATGTATGTCAATACACACAGACATGCTGAATAGAAACTGCTTTATTTGATTTAATTTGTTCACTCTCATCCCATTAGGTGTAACACATGGCAGACTTTCAAGGAGAACCTGACCAGAATAATAAAATAATTCCTGAAGATTAGTCTTGATAAGGAGGCAGCTATTTTGGAAAGCAGAAACAATGGCTATAGCTCTATGCCAAACAACCGGTCGGGGTATTATTACTAGAAATAGTATAATGCCTTTTAAAGAGCAGAGCTTACTATAAATCTAAGTTGACTATACCCAACAACTTGTGTGCTTGAATTGTGTCTGAGACAGATAGTTTTATAAACAGTGTGGATCAGATTTAATATCTAGGAGTATGTCTAGACTATAGGCTTTTGTTGACAGAGGCTTTGTCAACAGATACTGTCGACAAAGCTTCTGTCGACAAAGAGCGTCTAGACTACATCCAGTTCTGTCGACAAAGCAAGCCACTTTGTCGACATGAGAGTGTAGACGCAAAGGACAGTGTAGATGCAATAACGCCTTCTGTCGACAGAACTCTGTTGACAAAAGGCATTATTCCTCGTAGAATTAGGTTTATCGCCGTCGACAAAACTGCCGAGTTCTGTCGACGTTATGTCGACAGAACTTGGCGGTAGTGTAGACGCAGGTATAGTTTTGTTGACAAAACCCTGTAGTCTAGACATACCATGAGGTATTGTCTCTTTCAGTCACATGCAGTGACACCATAAACTAAGATGGTTAGTGATGATTTGGACACAAATTGGGAGGACAGGTTTAGGGCCACATTGTAGATTTTAGAGACTAGTTGGATAAGGAATGTTGAGGGGGATTGTACCAGCCTCCTCACCATGAGCCTGGTGCAGGCTGTAGCATCCTTTATGGAGAGCTGAACCATCCATTAGAGAGGCGCAGCTTGTTCTTGCCACTCTGAAGTGTGGTGCTGAGCAGAGGTTGGGACAATGAACCTCCTTTTCCTCCTCCTCACCCTCATCAGGGTGGGGCAGGAGCTAAAAGTCCATGTGGTTTCCTGAATTCACAGACTCCTCTTGTCGTCTCTCCTGTGTGCCCTTCACGATGTCTGCCCACATTCCAGCCTTGAGCCATTCTCTCTGGGTAGTGTGCTGGGAAATCTGTATATGGAATAGACCCTGGGTAAAATCTAACCCTCTCTTTAGAAGCCCCAAGAACCTCAGACCTGTGTTACTCTGCTCTGATGGAAGGGGCTTGGATCTATGGGGATGCTTGCTCAGCAACATACAATGGGTGGGACAAGACATGGGTGTGGCTTTGTGAGGGTTGATGCTGCCAGAGTAATGACTGCTAGTTCACATCCTCCCTCTGCACCAGGGTTACCTCATCCACACAGTTGAAGAAACCTCTGCAATGGCAGTGGCAGGACCTCTCCCTGGCTATCCTGGGGGAAAAGTCTTTCCCTCCTTCTTCCTACGTGTGTTTCTGGTGCCCACAAGCTATCTGGTTGGCTGAGATTTGACATTTTGTGCTTTTGTATAGACCTACTTCCTCTACCATAATATACAAAGCCATCCATAATCCATAATACTCTGCAATAGAACAGTCTGTGGCAAATTGTAAAGAAGTTCTTTCTCTTCTTCTTAGCATACATTTGCTGACAAAGTAAATACTTTAAGATAAATTTGAATGTAATGAAACTGTGCTTGAACTTTGTAGCCTTTTAATTCAGTACTTTTTTCACAAGTCTGCAAGGCTAGGTCTACACTGTAGAGCTATTTTGGGATATTGGAGGTATCCTAAAATAGCTATTCTGTGTCTTGAGAGCAAGCCTGTTATATTGAAATATAATGGGCTCGCTATTCCGACATCCCTGTAAACCTTATTGCAGGAGAGTTAAGGGAAGTTTCGGAATAGCCCTTTATTTCGAAATTTGGTGCTGTGTAGACAGCGCCAAATTTCAAAATAAGCTATTTTGAATTTACCTTGAAATAAGCTACGCAACTTGCATATTGCAAATTGTGTGGCTTATTTTGAGGTAAGGGTGTTATGTAGATGCACCCCAAGATTCTGTTGCATTCTAGGAACAAAACAAGCACGATTTGCTAGTGTCTAAAAGGTAGAATGCCTTTTAAATTACCAACAGCTCTCCATCCAAAACTGTATTTGAACTTTGGTGTTATGTGTGTTCAGACAGCACACAGCACTGGCATGTTGGCAAGGGAAAGTCTATTCCTTGCACTAGGTTAACACAGTAGTGTGTGTGGTGTGAGGAAGGGCAAGACAGCTTTAAAACTAAAGCATTCCAGAACTGAAGCATTCTCTCTCTTGACTCAACCACCTCCATTCCAGCTCCCAGGAGTTACTTCAGCCCTAGGGTTGTTTCCAAAAGGAAAACAGTGAAATGGTCATTGTTTTTGGCAAAATCCATGTTTTTTTAATAGACTCGCTTAATCTCTTGAAAATACTTGAAATGGTCCTTGTTGCTGCACTATACAATGATACAGAACCACTGAAGTATGTTATATTTCATTGCTTCTTTACCAACGGGTATCATATTCACAGAGCACACTAGCAATGTGATTTGTAAAGGTAAACTGGTAGAATGCTGAAATAAGTGGATACAGTCCTTTCATGGTCATTTTATCAGTGCGCTTCAGCATTCAGTTTACATCTTATACTGATTGAACACTCCACACAGCATTCTATTTGGAAGGGAGCATAAAGAAAACAAAAGATGATGGTGATCACATATTAAACTTCCTTTTGCTGAGTGCTGTACCCACTGGTCCCAGGAAAGTGATAAAGAGTCATGAACTGATCGGCTTCAGACACAAAACTCCAACGAAGGCAGGAGTACACCCCCTGCTCATCTGACCAGCAGCTTTATCACCACTTTCAAAATTGCTTCCCCCTTTGCCAGTTAATAAATAAACTTCTCCAAGAGTCAGGCTTAACAACTATTTTAAACATGTAAAATATGAAAAAAAATACAATATGAAATTGTTTAAACATCACTTTATATGATCCCTGGATCAAACAAATAAAATTGCATGAGAAAATATTGATGTGATATAGACATTTTTATAATTGAAATCACCTTGCTTTAGTGTCATTTTTTGTCAAGTTTTTCATCTTTCTGACCTTATTAGATGCGCCTGATCATTAGATACAGTGTTACTAAATGGTTCTAACTTGAAAGCTGCTCCGATTAATGATTGGCTGTGGGACTGGAGCTTTACTGTGTAAGATTAATTTAGATGTAAGTGTGGCAAAATGCCATCATTGAATTAATGCCAGACTTGAATGAGAAGCAGAAGAAAACTCCTAAGACTCTGATGATTTTAATATGGGACCACAGCTATGCCCTTGTTAGCTTAATGCTGTTATATTTTAAAATTAAAAATGAGTGTTCTTCTCCCCATCAACTCCTAATGATGATTTCATATAATGGTGCAATGTTCAAGGATATATAACCCTTGTTATATAGATATATAGCCATTGTTTCTTTTTAAACAATGCCCTTTATCTAAATTCTTATGATGAAATGGGAGAAAATGTTTCATAACTTTTCATTGTGTCTGCTTTAGTTTAAAAAACCATATAAAAGCAAGACAATATCACACTAACAAAACTTCTCTTCTGCTAAAGAATGTTCTCTTTCTCCTTATAGTTTATGGTTTTTATATTATAGACGATCTTAACTTTTCTCCACTCTCATCCTCTTAAGTGAATTTTGTACTCCTGAAATGTGCTGGGCTGGCAGCTCTAGAGATTGAAATCTACAGTTTTTCCACTGACTATGTACAGCAGTACAAATGTCTCTGATACTCCTCAAACGACATTATCTCAATAGGACCTGTAGGCTTCCATCAAAGGCCCGATAGATTCGTACCAAAAAGCACATTGAGCACATATGTAAGGTCCTGATTGAAGAAAGCATCCCTATTCAGGACTTCATTTAAACACCTGCTTAAGAGTTTGGAAGAGTTGGAGTCCTTATTTATTCATGCACTACCTTGAAAATTTGCCATTCTGGTTATTGACACATTAACACAGTAGCTTTGGGTATGTCTACCTGCAAAAACAAAGTCACAGAATCAATTTGAAGAGCCAGCTGACTTGGATAAAAGTAGCTCTCTTGGGCTGGACCTGGGTTCTGAGACCCAGAGAGGGGATCTCAGAGCCTGGGCTCCAACTAAAGCAGGAACATGTGCATTGCTATTTTTAGCCCCAAGTCAGTTGACCCTAGGTATGAAACATGCTGCCTCAGGCTTTTCTTCATTGTAGATGTTCTCTGTGTCAACATTGCCACACAGTACATATTTTCTCAGCCCTCATGTTTTCTGACCAGCTTTTGGAATATTTTTTTTGCATTCTCTCCAAAGCACCAAATAAGCCAAGTAAGCCTTTACATAATGATTTTGTTTTGTTTTGTGCTTTTTTCCAATTAGGAAGGAGAACAGCAAAAACAAAGGACAAGAGAAAGAAGAAAAAGAATTTAATGGAAAGAGCTCAGAAGCAGCATAGCATCTTCCTAGCTACAGACAGAGCTAGTCAGTAAAGACTTTTTTGTTTATATATATATTTTTTGCAAAGTGCACAAAAGCTGCTATATGCTCCTGCATATGGATGCATTGCATCCGCTGCTTTGACAGTATTGGTTGCAAAGAACTTGTGAAAAATGTCCACAAATTTGTGTTATTTATACTTTTTAATTTTTGAATCTGAAGACTCCAAGGGTTGGAGCGCACTGAGTTGAATCAGTGGAAGTGGTGTGGCAGTTTGTCAAAGACTTTGCATTCAGTGCCTGGGAGATGGAAATGGCCAATGCGTTGAAATTAAAGTGCAGCAGGAAAGACAGCAAATTACCATTAGATAATGGACTTGTGCATATTTATATAAAAGAGGAGGTCTTGGTGGTATAGGTACACTTGCATTTATGGCCTTTGTTTCTTATATTTGTACATTTCAAGAGTAAATGTATATGAATATCAGCTTAGTGTTAATGTGTGTTATTCTCTGCACCCACTGTATTGAAACTATTGTATAATAAAACTGCTTTAAGATGGTATGCCACAGGAGTTACTGCTTAGTGTTCTAGGAGCACAGTAGCCCCTATGTGTACATATTATGCTCTTGGTGTATAAATAAACTTATTTACTGTACATTTGTGCTTGCATTCTTATGTGTAACATATTATGTGTGTTTAAAGTTGTCACTTTGGTTCCAGTAATTCCAGAACATAGTCCAGTAACATTTACTTTTTGCTATGTTTTGAATGTTTTTACAGTTTATCATTACCTTTAAGCAAGCCAGATTAATTTCTCATTTGTTAAGGCACTTTCAGATACAAAACTAGCTTGTATTAGCCTCAGAACACAGTGTCAGGTTTGCAATACACATGCCTAATTCTTTCAGTAAAAATTAAGGGTACGTCTAGACTACAGGCTTTTGTTGACAAAGAGCATCTAGACTACATCCAGTTCTGTCGACAAAGCAAGCCGCTTTGTTGACATAACAGTGTAGATGCAAAGGACAGTGTAGATGCAATAACGCCTTCTGTCGACAGAACTCTGTCGACAAAAGGCGTTATTCCTCATAGAATGAGGCTTACAGCCGTCGACAAAACTGCTGAGTTCTGTCAACGTTATGTCAACAGAACTCAGCGGCAGTGTAGACGCAGGTATAGTTTTGTCGACAAAAGTCCACTTTTGACGACAAAACCCTGTAGTCTAGACACACCCTAAGTCTCTTTAGTTACAATGTAATCTTACCTTTGTCTTGAGCTGAAATGTTAGTGTTGCTTCTCAAAGAGAGAAATCTGCCCCTAAGAGCTAAAATGAATTATGGTGGTGACAGATGTTCATAGAAACAAGATTGTTAAAGGGGAATTATATGAACAGCACCCATTATATATCACAGGAGTTGTACGCATAGCTCCCTTCATGCTGTTCTCAGTATTTTATTCCTGTCCTAACAATGATTACTTCAAAATTCTAGCCTTACTGGTTAGCAAAAGAGGCCTTTACTATGGGGATTATAATTTATAGGTACAGGGGATTCATGACTTGGCACTGCCACTCAGTTCAGGAATTTGTAGCAAGTTTCAGCCTTACAGTGCATCTAGACATGTTTGTTTATTGCCTTTTCCCATTTAGAGAAGGAGAAATCACAAAGGGTATATTTCAGTAGGCTTGCATTATTGGGCCAGCATTTCAAGTGACGATCTGCCTTGGAAAAGTCTGCACTAAAATTGCTACCTGCTGTCACCTGTGGAGGTTAATCTGACTCTAGAACTAAGATTGACTGTGAATCATGACCTTAAGAGCTAGAAAAAATATAAAGCAAACAAAGAGAAGAGGCTATCTCTAGAAAATAAAACTTAGTTTTACATTTCCTGGTTCTGCTCTTCACAAATAAATTATGAAAGAAAAATATAAACAAACATGGATATCATATTCATGCATAGCTATCTAGGTGTATTTTTACTACTAGAAATATACAGTATTAAGCCATATATGAATGTTGTAGGAAGCTTCTTGTGGATTTTCACTTAATCCTGAAGTTCTCAACTCTTTCCATTCTAGATTATATTCCTATTTAGCTAGAGCAAGTTATATATAGTACTTTATTGTTAAGATTAATAAAATTGTTCTAATCCTGGGATGTTGTTCTGGGCATTAAATAGATGACTTAAAATGTTGCCTATTTTGATTGTTGGTTATCAAGTTTGGTAATGAATGCAATGAACACCTGAGCAGAATTCCACTGGCAGGGATTACAAATATTTTATTAGTCATGTCATGAAATTTATTCTACAAATACAATAAAACTTTATAGTCAACCTCTGAGTAAAATATGTTGGTTCCTTTTTTAAATTTAAAGACTGAATTTCCTAATAATGTAATCCAAAAATAATATTCAAAGAAGTTTGGTGAGTAGAGATGTGTTTGCCAATGGAAGCTGAATAAAGACTTTTAACTAAACAAGATTTTGTCAGTTATATATGTAATATTGTAAATGGGCATGCATCCTAAAACAGATTCTATATGCTAAACTTAAGATGAAGAATAAGCCTTCTTTTCTAGTCTCCTTATACTAAAATGCACCTGTCTAGTACAGATAACAGATAGAACCAATGTTGCAGATTCAGGACATCATTTAAGCATGGGCTTAAGTACATCCCTTTTCAGAACTATTGACATGAGTGAGACTTAAGCCCATGCCTAATTGTAAGCACACAATTGAGTAATAGCCTGAGTAATAGGGATGCTTTCTTGAACTGGGTCTGTCACACTGTCTGCAATGGCTTACTGTTCTCAAAACCAGGGCATACACCCTGAAGTGGTGGTGTGTTCTGTAATTAGATTTCACCAAACCAATAACAGCAGTCCTACCACTACCTTCGGACTCTCCAGTCTATTTTGCCACCTGGACAAACTGGACATAGATTAATGGTCACTTCCACCAAAAATCACACCACATTCAGATTGCTTCCAGTCCCAAGAGACCAGTCACTTACCCCACATCAAATTATGACCTAGATCTTACATGCGGCAGTCAAACGTTAACTCGAACTAAGTCCTTAGTTCGAGTTAACTGTTACACCTCATTCCATGAGTTCGGACTAAGGGGATTTAAAAATGTCTCCTGGACGGAAAGATGCAAATAAAGCCCGGGATATTTAAATCCCGGGCTTCATTTGCAAGTTCGAATGCCTACGTTAGCCTCCCTGGTTCAAATTAGGGGGCTAGTGTAGACATACTCTTTCAGATTAAACAAAATAACATATACACACAAATGAGTTAGCATCTAACTCCTCAGAGTGACAGGATCATCTGTCAATTTGAAGTGTCTTGCAGTGTGGACTCAGGAGGCAGCTGCAGGGATCTTTGGCTGAGGCTATGTCTACACTACCAAGTTTTGTTGACAATACTTGTGTCGTCACAACAAAACAAAATTCTCCAGAGGGTGTTCACACTTGCTCCCTCTGTCAACAGATTATGTCTACACTGGGGGCATCATCATCGACAGTTTGAGCAGTGCACTGTGGGTATGTATCCCACAGTGCCATGTTGTGGGAAGGCAGAGCTGATCACTGCGCATCTTCGGGTTCCCTGCGAGTTCTCCCACAGCATTCTCAACCGCCAGGTATGGCATCCTGAGTAGCTCTGTGAGCGCTCCATGTTGAGGAATATCAAAATTGCAGAGCATCTGTCCCCTTCCTTCTGCATTAGCAGTCTGCCTGCTGCTGTGTTCCTAGTACTGGGCAGAAAAGGAGCACTCCAGTGATTTGTTCTTTGTTCCCCAAATGGAACAGCACACTCAGCTGTCAGATAGGTCCCAAAGCTTTGAGAGGGGAGGGGCACGTTCCAGCAGGGCAGCAGAGATCACAAAATGCCGAATACAGTCATCAGGGCAGACATTGTGGATACTGGGGGAAGCCAGTTTTGTCAACAAACAGCAGAGTCTGCCTTGGCTCTTCATCGACAATAAAGGGAGAGGAAAAGAAAAAAGTCTCTCGTAAATGTCTCTTGGAAGTTTTTTGTCTCCAAAATTGGGTGTTTTTCCCAACAAAAGTTGCATTGCAGTGTGAATGCTCTCGCTGTTTTTTCGCCAAAAGGCAGTTTTTGGTGACAAAACATGGTAGTGTAGACAAAGCCTTAGGGTATATCTACACTAGCCCCCTAGTTCAAACTAAGGTGGCTAATGTAGGCATTTGAACTTGCAAATGAAGCCCGGGATTTAAATATCCCGGGCTTCATTTGCATGTTCCCGGGCAGACGCCATTTTTAAATCCCCTTAGTTCGAACTGACTGCCCGCGGCTACACACGGCAGTCAGAAGTTAATCCGAACTAAGTCCTTAGTTCGGATTAACTGTTACACATTCATTTGCAAGTTCGAATGCCTACATTAGCCACCCTAGTTCGAACTAGGGGGCTAGTGTAGACATACCCTCAGAGTCCATCGTCCTTCAGAGTTAAAATAGCCAAAAAGATGGAAACTTTTCTTGGGGTTCCTTCTTTCATTCAGATTCCAAGCCAAAGGACAAGTTTGCTTGCACACAGCATTTCCCAGGTGTTAGCCCATCTTTGTTATGGAATGATCCTTGATGACCCATTTGATATTGATAGTCCTTCTGTATGGGTATGTCTACACAACAACATTATTTCAAAATAACTAGCATTATTTTGAAATAACTTAGTCCGCATCTACACAGCAGGCAGTTATTTCAAAATAATGTCAAAATACTGTCATTGTACGAGGAGTAAGGGAAGTCGGAGGAAGAGTGTTCTATTTTAAAGTAAGTGCTGTGTAGACGCTCCCAATTTTGAAATAAGCTATTTCGAAATAAGCTACACAATTGACGTACCTGCATTTGCGTAGCTTATTTCAAGTTAAGACCTGCTGTGTAGACGCACCCTAAGGATAGTGGGGACCATTCCTATGCCTAGGTTCACAAGTTCAGAGCAAATATTTTCATAGTTATAAAGCAAAAGATACATATTTTCTTATTGCATGGAATACAAACATTGAAAGTGAGTTTAAGGTATACAGCAACTTTCAAGCATTTCACTGAGTATAAACACTAACAATACATTCTTCTAAGACTAATAACTATTTTGAGCAAACTGACCTACAGATGAACTGGTCTGGTCTCCAACTATAAATTTATTAGTTTTTAGCTTGTGCTTGCAGCTAGGGCCAAGGCAGGCATCTGGCCTTCCATGGTCACAGGGTCCAATGTGAAGAAAATGGTCAGATCTTCAACTACAGAAGTGAAGCCCATGGCATGGTGGACCTTAGGAAATGAGGAATAAGTGTTCTTGTGCAAAAGGGGTTTTTTTGTGCAAAATGGCTCCATCTACACTTCGTTTTTTTCTGCAAAAACCTCTTCTGCAAAAAGGATCGGAAGAGAATATGCAAATGAGAACACGAGAAATGCTAATGAGCGCTTCATTTGCATTTCCTCTTCCGCAAAAATCTGACAGTGTAGACAGAGCCTCAGTGTTTAGTCTGAACTTCTTTTCATTTTCTAGCTGAGAAACTGTCTAAAAGGCTGGTCAGGTACATTGATGAAAGCCGTGTTTGAATGAGCTCTACTCTGACATGTGGTGATGAACTGGGGAAAAATACCTCAGAAGGAGACTGTGCATGCATACACGTGCCTACACTGCCTAGGGGCACAACACATGGAGTTGCTTTGCAAAAATGGTCATTTTTTGTCTGGTTTGGGGCTACAAATCACTCTAGTTTTTTAACCCTGATATCCTTATTTAAGGAGTAAAGGGCCAAAGAATTGTGCTATCCATGCCCTGATTGAAGGGGGTCACCATGAACTGAACCTCACTTGCTAGTCAGGAGGCTAGGATGGCAAAACATAGGAAGGTGTGTGTGAGTGAGAGTCACTCACAGACACACACCCCTACCCTTACCCCTACCCCTACCCCTACCCTTGGAAGTACCAGCACTGAGCATGGTAGAGGCTAAGCATTAGACCTTGGGTGGGGACAATGTTTCAGTGAAAGAAATTACACTGGCGGTAGTTAGGTTCCCCACTACCTGCTGAAACCACTGAAAGCTGGATTAGGCAGTGAAACCTCAGAATGTGGCCTGATAGAAAGACAGCATTGACAGCAGCAGTGGCAGAGAGAGACAGTGGCAGCTGTGAACAAGTTACAGATGTGGTAGCAGCAGAATCATTGTTCAGCCCTCCTTTCCCATGGGTGGGAAGTGAAGCCCTGTGAACTTGCCTCTGGACTCTGGCTCTTTGCTAACCAAAGCCAGCCAAGGGGGGAGGAGTGCAGCAGAGGGAGAGGATTCCATGTGTTAAAAGGACATTCTCTTGTCAGATTTTCATACCACAAGATGAGAAACTGAGGCAAAGGACATGGCAATGTGGGTGTTTGCCTGTGGTCATATGCTTTTGAATTGTGGTTGTGGTGTTTTCCAAATTAATGCAGGGTCCCCTTTTCCTTTGTAAGTAAAGTTCTTTTTTGCTACACCCAAGAGTTAGCACTCACAAGCTGAGAAGTATTGCCTTGTAGAGGTGCCCAGCTGTGGTGTTCAGTTGTCCCAAATTACTGGGTGGGGGCTTGAGCAACTTCTGTTTTGTATTGTTAATAGGAACCCCTATATGCTGAACCTGACTCTTGCTGCTGCCAATCCCACCCAGCAGAAAGTAAATCGAAAGAACAGAGGGTTTTTTCTGCATTGGTAATCCTCCTTCTACGAGGAAGAATGCCTTTTTCTGAAAGACCTCTTTCGGAAAAAGGCGTGTGTGGATGGGGAGCAGGGTTTTTCGAAAGAAGAGGCCTCCAGGAAATAACACAGGTGCCCTGGTGGCCATTCCATCCCAATTAATCAGGACTCTACAGTTCCTGTCTCATGGCCCCTCTTAAAGCTGCAGGCACCCTGGACAAGCCTGGTGGCAGGAAGCCAGCCTGAGAGCAGCACCTCACCACATGGTTCTCCCTGCCACTGGCCTTGCCACCCATGGCAGAGGCTCAAGCCTTCTGCGACCCCCCTGGCCCTTGCAGGGAGCAGCCCCAGAGGTCCGAGGACACCTTGCAGGATCTCTGTTTCGAGCTGCGAAACACCAACATATTCAAGCGCATGGCTGAGTCCCTGGCAGAGTGCAGACACTCATCCCGGATCTTGGAACAAATCTGGAGTAAGGTGAAAGAGCTCCGTCAGGGATACGTCCGGGCCAGAGAGCGCAGCTCACGTTCAGGGGCAGGACCCCACACCTGCCCCTATTACCAGGAGCTGCACCAGATCGTGGGGGGTGGGTAAATGTCTTCCCCACCTGCTGTTGTGGCCTCCGGCCTCCAGAACCCCATCATCGCCTGGCTGGAGGTCACGGCGGAGGACTAGCAGGAGGACCAGGGCCAGCCGGAGAAGGAGGAGAAGGAGACAGAGACCATCACCCTGTCCCTGGAGCCGGTGCCGGTTAGCTAGAACATCTCCCAGGCCTCCTTGGATGCTGGGGAAGGTTCTTTAGGTGAGTGGCCTCACTTTGTCACACACACACAGGGTGGGGGAGGCGGGCACACAGGGGGCAGGGTGCAAGTGTCACTTGGGTTGCTCAGGCTGGACATCGTGCTACGCTGCACGCATGTGCAACCATGTGCAGCACTAGTGTGCGGCACACGGATGCAGCAGGCAGCCCCTGAGCACAGGTGGGATCCTGCTGACAGGCTCAGGGGAGACCACACACGTCCTGCCATGGGGGAGACTTTCCCAGCATCTACCATGACTGGAAGCAGGCTAGCCACAAGGTTGCAGGGACGACCCCAAACACACTGAGGAGTGCCGCACACAGCACCGTGGGCATGGCTGCATGTGCGAGGCACCATCCACTCCTGCGGGCAGCGCTGCAAGCTGCAGGTGTGTGTGCGGGCCCCAGGGAGGTCCAGGCTACTCCTGGCTCCTCTGCTGCTCATGAGGGGATCCCAGTGTGACTGGATGCTTCCCTTGCCTGCTTGTCCGTGGGCCGGGCCGGGGGGGAGGGAAGGGGAGAAGGGGGATTGGGAAGCAGGCAGCACGGTCCCCTGGGGCCCCTGTGAAGCATGGCCTGCTGTGCAGCCCACACATGGCCTTGCTACTGGGACATCCCCCTCCTCTGGCCCGAGGACTGTTGGTCGCTGCTCACAGAGAAGGGCACAGCCTCAGGGACAGTGTCTGCATGGATGACTGACTGCTTCTCCCTCTTTGAGTTCTCCACAGCCAGACCAGTTGGTACTGAAGGGCAAGCCACACCACCACAGCCAGCCACCAGAGCCTGGGGGACCCGAAAGCGCGCCAGGGTCCAGGAAGACCTCATGCACCAGCATGTCAGCATCCCACATGACGTGCAGCAGACCCTGATGCAGAAGATCCACGAGGACGCTGAATGGAGGAACTGTGCATGGGACCAGCTCATACAGCAGTGTGATAACATGTGTGCCATCATATTGCACATAATGGCACACCTGCCTGATGCCGCTGCTCCTGGCTTCTGCCCTCCTGACCCCCCTTGCTATGCCCATTCCCCCTCCACCTGCCCCCCATGCGATACCTCTGCTCCGTCCCCAGGTGATGCCAATGCCCCCTCCTCAAGCAATGCCCATGCCCCCTCTCCAAGCAATGCCCTTGCTCCCTCCCCGACCTCTCTCCAGCCCCGCTCCTGACTAACCCCATGTGTTTTCCAGACCCACCCATCCCCAACTCTGACAAGGTCCCCACACCTGAGGTGGCACATCTAGCTGCCCCCCTCCAGGTTATGAGCCCCTCTCCCCCTACACACCTTTTAAAAATGTAATATAAATACAGACTTTGTTTTGTTGGAAACAACACAGGTGTTTTTATTGAGAGGTCAGGGAAGGGGCGAAGGGAGTGGTTGTGGTGGGGAAGGGATAGGGCAGCAAGCCAGAGGCCCCCTATTGGGGAGGCCCTGGGGAGAGTTACTGGGATACATGAGAGATGGCCAGCAACCCTCAGGGCCTCCTGGATGCTGTCAAGATCATGAGAGATGGCCAGCAGCCTGGGGACTAAGGGGTTAACTATACCTAAGCCAGGTAGAGTCAGCCAATAGAAATGTAGATAGGAATTTCAAACTGGGACAAAGGAATTTTTGTTTTTTTCCCTCCTTTGTCCCTGGGTAGTTTCTCTCCAGATACTGAGGAGACAGACATCATGTCTCTCTCCAAGAAGACTCTTCACTATCTGTAAGTAGGGTAAAGTTTAGATAAATCCGTTAGGTTTTATTGTTTTATGGTTTGGGAATGGGAATCTGATGTCTGTGCATTTAGAAATGGGTTTTCCTCTCTTTTGTAACTAAGTTTTGTTCCCCAGGGGAAAATTCCCCATGAGTTTATTAATTGTTGGCTCTTATCATCCAGCCAATCCAACCATGCTTGTAAGAGTAGTATTGTGGTGATAATAAAAGTTCTTTCTTTTTTTATTAACCTGGTTTTGGTTAATTTTTGTGTCCTGGTTTTACTTTAGGGCTGAGATTTCCCAAGTGATCTCTTCCCTGGTTTTCTTACCATTACTTGGGTGCTGGCAGCGGATTTTTAGCCCCAAAATCTAGGTTTTTAAGATTTTGGGGGAAGTTTTATACTTAAACTAAATGTTGATCTCATGACCTTATTTAGCATTTGTTCATTATTATTATCCTTGGGGCAGAGTTGTCTGGCCAGAAGGGAGGGTACAAGAGGGGTCTTGGGGCAGATTGTCTGGCCAGAAGGGAGGGTACAAGAGGGGTCTTGGGGCAGGTTGTCTGGCCAGAAGGGAGGGTATAAGGGGTCTTGGGGCCAGGGTTGCCTGCCCAGAAGGGAGGGTACAAGAGGGGACTTGAGGCAGGGTGCCTGGCGAGAAGGGAGGGTACAAGAGGGGACTTGGGGCAGGTTGTCTGGCCAGGAGGGAGGGTACAAGAGGGTCTTGGGGCAGGTTGTCTGGCCAGGAGGGAGGGTACAAGAGGGGTCTTGGGGCAGGTTGTCTGGCCAGGAGGGAGGGTACAAGAGGGGACTTGGGGCAGGTTGTCTGGCCAGGAGGGAGGGTACAAGAGGGGACTTGGGGCAGGTTGTCTGGCCAGAAGGGAGGGTATAAGAGGGGACTTGGGGCAGGGTGTCAGAGCAACCCCGTGGGGTCTTGGCAGGGGGGAAGGGAGTGAGGGGGATATGGGTGCAGGGTCTGGGCATGAGGGGGGATGCTTACCTGGCTTGGCACCCTGCTGCAGCAGGCAAAGCCTCCATGCAGCATGCTCTTGTTCCTGGGGGAGGGAGGGAGCCCAGTCCCCCCCCCCCCGCCCATGCAGCGGGAACCCAGCGCAGCTGCAGTACCAGGTCATGCTTCCCACTGGCAGGGCGGAAGCGAGGGGGAATAGAAACCCCGACCTTCCCCATTAGATCAAATTCTGCCACTTCCCCAGCAGGCTGGGGAGGGGCGCAGGGGAGAGAGAGCAACAGCACATGGTGGGCTGCAGAGCCCATGTGCGCCCCTAGCCGGGTTCCATGCAGGCGACAATTTTAAAATGCCACAATCCAAGAGCGTCTCCTTGGCTCCAGCCATCCCTCCCCCTCTCAGCAGCAGCAGCTGCTGTAAAAGCTGCCACTTGCACATGAGGAGGAGGAGGCTGAAAGGCACCGGAACAGGGCAATCCTGCGGGGTAATGAGGGGCTGCGCCATGCGCGGTGGTGGGTCAGCCGCAGTGGGTGGTGGAGCGGCCATCGCTGCATGCCCCCAGAAGCCCGTCCTCACCAGCAAAGCCCCAATGGCAGCTGCCTACAGGGTTCTGCGGGGGGCAGAGGAGCAGAATTTTTTTGCAGAACCCCGAGTTCCACTTCACGGAACCCCAGGGTTCTGCAGAGCACCATTTGGGAAACACTGCTCTAGGGGAATGGTGGGCCACAGGTGGGTGTCACATCTCCGGAGGGCGGGGGGCGAGCCAGGCACATAGCTCCAAAAAAGTGGGCTTCTGCATGTGGAAGTTTTGGAGCCATTGCTGGTTGCCCCACCACTCCATGACCAGCCAGTCCCACCAGTCCGAAGTGGTGTCGAGCCTCCAGAAATGCCTCTCCACTGTGGGGTCCGGTTGCCAGAGTGTAACTCCCACACTCAGGAGAAGGTCCCTAGAATGAGCTCGAGGTTGAGCTCGTGCAGGACCAGGAAGGCAGCTGGTACAAAGTGCTGCAGAAACTGTAGCATGGCCATGTGGGGCCATCGTATGCCCATGTGCAGCTCCGGAGAAAAGCCGTGGCATCCACAAAGAGAAAAGCTGTGGTGTCCACAAAAACAGGGCCAGCACAGCAGGCACTGTGAGAGCTTTGCTGTCCCTCGAAGAGATAGGCAAGCACACAGCAGAAGCAGAGAAATGGCTGTCCAAGGGGGTCCTTTAGCGCGTGTCTCTGCAAGGCTCTGGCACCAGCACTCGGAAGCAACTGGTGACCTAAAGCCCTGCCTGAACTGGTTCTGGGTGGCCTTATATGTGAGAGAGAGTCCAATCAGTCTGGACACTCTCTCAGAAAAGCACATCGCTTTTTCAATGCACTTTTGTGTGTGGACACTCTCTTTCTGAAGAAGTTTTTTTGGAAGATCTCTTCTGAAAAAAGCTTCTTCCAAAAGAAGCCTGCAGTCTAGACGTAGCCTCAGAGGTGAAGATCATGGAAACAGCCTGTATTACTCCAGATGCTAAGTCTGTTTCCTCAACATCTGATCAGAAACAGGTTTTCTAAGGACTTTTCTAATGAATAGCTTATTTTACCCTAAAGCAGATTCTACCTTTTTGACCTGTATGAAGAAAAGCGACACTATCTAAGGCTTTGAATGGTAGGTACCTTACCTAAGACAGGCAAACAGGTTTTTGCTATGTTTTGTTTTTGTCTGTTGGGGTATTTTTTATTTTGTGGTGGGGTGAGGGAAGTGACTACTCACACCTTCACAACAATGACACATGTCCCCAAGTGAGCCATCCACTGACTGTTTGAGATCCATGGTTTTCATCTACAAAAGACTGATGGTGTCATTGGGGAAAGAGTTTCATACATTGTGCCCTATGTTGTTGTTTTCAAAAATATCAGTGTGAGACATAAAGCACTCCCTCCCCCCCCCCAGGAGTCTCATCTTTTATGTTTGGTCTTCACTTACTCTTTTAGAGTAGAGTTGCCTTGCATCTCTTTAAGAACCTTCCCTCCCCCTCCCATGTCTTTCTGGGAGCCAGTCTTTAAATTTGGCAGAGTCAAGCAGCTGCAGCACTAAAGCAACCATTTTGTGACTGGCTGCTATTTGCTTCATTTCTTCGCTTCCTACTGGCAAGTTGTTATTTTTAACTCTTCTTAAGGTGTGTTTTTCCTTCTTTATTGGTAAGGCATCTCACAATATTCAGTGCTACCTTTTTGTGCTAGGAATACAACTGTTAAACAATGTTTTTAGTTTATGTCTTTCATCCTGTAACTTGACTAAAATTTGAGATATGCTAATGGTAGCTGGATTCTTATCATAAAGGCTACTGGGGGATAAAATGAAACATTTTAAAAACATGATGTAAAATGCAGCTGCTTCCTTTAGTTACTTCCTTGAAGCTGTTTAGGAAGGAAAAAAGTTTCAGCAGTGCTGGTCAAAAAACACAGCAACAAAATTTTACAAAATCTTCAGTCTTTTTTGTATTCTGCTGCTGCTTCTTTTTTCCCCAAAATCAAAATTTTACTAAAAACATTAATGGAAATTTCAAAGTTCAGAAAATTTTGACCAATTCCAATGTGATGGTTAGTGATTCAGCTTTGTTTGTTGCCACATAATACAATAAAGGTTGGGATTTAATTAGGCAGCATTCACATGTATAAAGATAATTATAAAATAAATAAGGCATTGAATAGTAGTTTTCTTCACAGTGAATTTGAAGAGATTTGGTCCTTATTCAACATGCTCTTATTATTTCTTTCTGATTTTCTATTTCAGGAAACTCTGTATGTGTCTTTAGGTTGAATTCCTCTTTCATTTCCACAGGTTTAAATCGGAAATATGCCAGCTATTACATTGGAGTCATTCTGGATTTACACCAGGGTAAATGAGAGCAGGATTTATCCTCCTGATGTTGTAAACTGCAGACCAATTCCCATGTATTGGCAGATTCTTCACTAATGGACCAACACTGGACCTGTAATTGAATTGTTCATGCCACCTCTCTTCCCAGGAGTGAAATGACTAACCTGGCAGCTATTAGAGTGACCTGATCCACATAACATTTTCAGTGTAGACATACCCTAACAGAAGTAGAACTAAAGGCCAGAGCAGCGTCACAGAAAGTGATTGCACAAATGACATTGTGGGGCTCATGTTGGTTTGTTTCTCATTCTTTTTACTGTGCAAATTGGCTCAATTTACAAGTATATTTTCTTTTTTCTAATTGTCAAGCCTGTGAATTCACTCTGAGCTCAAATCAAGTTGGGCTCTTTCTTTCTTTCTCCCAGGCCAAAGTATTACAATTATGGCCTCTGTTATATCTGTGCAGTCTCTTAGTTTTTGCGTGCAGCACTCAGTGAAGTTTGTGCAACCCTATTGTTTTTACTTGGTGTAACTGATTGGAAACTTAATAACCAAGTTCAACACACCCACAGTGGATGGATCTGGTGAGTCAGAAGGGACAATTTTTTTCATAGGCACTTTTCCAAATAGAACCACAAGTTTAAGTAAATGAAGCAATTGTCCAAGCAAAGGCAACCTGGCATATTTTTCATAAGCATCACAGGCATAGCATGAGGCTACACATCCACCAAAACAGATTGTTAAATGAAAGTTGCAAAGAGAAAATGAAGAGTTTTCTTCTGCTTTATGCTCTGTACAGCCTGCCCATTTGGCTTTGGGTGAACTGTAAGGTTTTGGCCTTCATCTGGAAAGCTCTGTATGGTCTATGACCTGTCCACATAAGAGACCATGTCTCTTCCTCTGTACCATCACAGTGGTTGAGGAGTTCTAATCAGAAATAGCTAGATTTTAACTTGAGAGTTGTTGGTGAGGTCTGAGACACTATTCTGTACCCGAATGAAAAAGCCCTGGAGACGTTAACCTGGATGAAGCCAATAGGAATCAACAGGAATTGTTTCTTAAAACAAAAATATGATAGCCTTTCCATGTTTTTGCACCATCCTGTGGAAATCAGTGGCAAATTTCATCTATGCTATAGATTTCTGTTCTAGTCTATTCTATTCTTTCTTCTCCTGCAACTCTCAAGCGCATCAGGTATTTACCAGTTTCCTCCATTTATTTTGGTTTTGTGCTACTCTATGCATATTTTGGTGTTCCATATTGCTAAATTTGCCTTTTTCTCTATTATTTTGTGTAGTGTTTCTTTAATTTCTGATGTTGCAAGAAACGCTTTCCAATGGACTCTGAAAATTTTCCTCTGCCTGCATTTATTTTGGAAGGAGTTGACATTTATATCAATTTCTGTTGTTCCTTGGCTTTCCTCCACAAAGTGTGAAGAACATGATGCCAGTGTTAAAACATTGTTGTTATATCGATGCCAATCACACTACTTTTCCAAGTCTTTCTGAGTTTGTGAAAGTTCTTTGCTGCCTTTGATTGCGTTTCTCAACATCTAACATGGATGCCCATCACACTCTCTAGATAAGTAAAGCAGAGCTTTAAGGGATGGTTGCAAAATGTATCAAATGACTATCAGTCTCTATTAAATTCTAAAGGGATGGTCCATAAGCATGTAAGACTTGGTCTGAATCCAAAATATCCCAAAGCTTTTGTGAAATGGTCCAAGGCTTATATGCTCAGCCAAACATTTGATCTTGGTCTAATATTAGGGAGGGTTCTCTAGGTACGGTATTGGGGAGGCTTATAGGACAATGGTAGTTATTGCTGATAAACGTGAGAGAGTCAATGCTTGGTTGGTGTTTCATTTTAAAGGATGTTATATGCTCAGAAACTATGGCACTAGAAACTATTGTGCTCTGCTCTCCTTATTGCTCCCTTCAGCTCCTTCTCCCAACAGCTGTATGTTCCCCTTCATGCAGTTCCTGTGTTTGGTACAGTCACTCACTCCTCTGCCAAGTAACTCCTCTCTTCTTCAGGTCCCATCTTATAGGCCACTTTTCCAATGAATTCTTCTTCTGCTGGGTCTTCTCATCAATGATCCTCACAATCCTCTGTATAGATGTTGAATTGTCTCATGTTTCATGTTTCAGAACGTAAGCTCTTTGGAGCAGATGCAGCTCTTTGGGCACTCTTGTATGGACAATCAGTGTGTGGCAAGCTGGCATTTAAATCTATAGCTCTCTGGTATGTTACTTGCTAATGGAACATCTGGATCTGCTACTGCACACTTAATGTTCTGTTTGAAAGAGCAGTACATCAAACCAAATTATGGAAGTTTTAGTGCATGGTGGCAGGGTCCAGATGGCCAGCTAACAAGAGGCACTCCTGAGTGTTTTAGATTTACACTCCAGCTTGCCATGAACTAGCTCTCAGTGTGGGCAAGGTCTTAGTTTATGTTCTGGAAAGGTTGAATGGTAATATCCAAATACTTCAGGTAAAATTCCAAAGATTCAGAACTGTATTTCTTCTTCCTTTTAAATAGGAGCAGCAAACATGAACATGTGGATGGAAAGGTTGCATCATTCAGCTATTGCTTCTATAACTCGTTCTCCATCCTCTGCCAAAAAAGCTATTCTGTAAATTTCTGTAGCTGCTGTTAGTAAATCAGTATGGCACCTTACGCTAATAGTGTAATATGAGGATTATTTTTTCCTTCCCTTCTCCGCACTCCTAATTCTCCCTCGGACCATAATTCAAGGCACTCCCATGAGCAGTGTGTGCAGATGCTTCACAACACATCACTGACTCACAGATGTTCTGGCTTGTGTTTTCTAGGTAGGCAGCCAGCCACTCTGGAGGAAATCCAGCTGTTCTGCAGAGAGAATAGAGGTGGTGCACAGATGGTGAAGAAATGTATTAATTCTCACCAGCTCTCTGGTCAACATCATGTTCTGAGGTGTGATATAAAAGGAAAGTGCAGATGTAGAATGTGGGAAATTTCTGCTTCATTCTTTTAAAAGTGAGACCTTTGACAATAAATGCACTAAATAGTGTCCTTGCGTCTGGAGAAATAGTACCGGTACTACTGAACAAATACTCTGAGTATGTGGAGGACATGGGACTTTCAGAAAGAGAACAGCATTTTCTACCATAAATAGCCATGACTATAACATCAAATTTCCATTGTCCTATATTTAACAGGTATAGATACAGATGAAATTTTCCTTTATGTTGAGGCTCCCTGAACAGAAGAATAAAGATCCAACTATGCACTAAAAATATGTGGGCTACAGTCTACCTAGGAGCGTAAGTAGCATCTATCATCATGGGTGCTGGGTGACTAACATCGTCCTGTGGCTGGTATCAGTGCAACTGTTGATATTTCATTAATCTCGTCTGTCTGGTCTCCTCGATGGAGGAGGAAGACTTTGGATCTGGCAAAAGGAGGGAAGGATGCCATTACTTGGTAATCTTGAGTATGAGATATCTGTATTGATATCATGTAAAGCCATATTTATGCTGATTGTATCTTTGCTGCCCGGGAGCCATGGATACAGCACATACTCCCATATGTCTCCCTTTCAAACATACCGGTCATCCTGACCGTAAACCAGTGTGAGGCAACCTAGGCTAGTGAGTGGGCCGCATGAGTGGCCCTCTTCATCTTGACACAGTCAGCTGCAAGATTGTTGTAACCAAGTTGGTCTACCGGGATAGAGTAGTTTTACTTCTGCGCTTGCATGCCTAGAGTTTGTGGGGTGTGTGGACTGAACTATACACTGCTGGAAAAGGATGGATGCATCATTCTACCGTTGGCAGCAATACATATTCATCACTGAAACTATAATGCACATGTCTTAAAGTAGTGCATTCCCAACACAAGGTCATAAGGCTTAGAAAATGCAGAGAAGTGATCTCCCAAAATAAGTGTTTCATCTTATTTTGGGGGATCACATTAGACAAAATGGATGTTATCCAGGTTTCCCTTTATTTAATTACTCAGTAGCAAAACTGTACCCTAATTATACTATTTAGATTGGGTGTTTTTTGTCATTTTAAAAAATCATGTTTAAGAAATCTGTAGAAGAGGAATTAGAAAAGCTGCAAAGTGAATTTTGGCACTAACAATTAAATACATTTTTTTGATTCACATGGGAGTTGGTAGGGGAAAGCTTTTCCTAGGGGAAATGGATTTAGTGATTTAAAATGTTTATGCTAAGTGTTTGATGCTGTCATACTACTTGAGCATCTGTATCTTGTTCATATAGTATCTTCTGCTTTTGCAATATATGCTTCATAGTTGGGCCTATATATACCTAGAATGGATCTTGGAATGTTTATGAAATTTCTTCCAGTATTCTTGGGAATTCAAATTGCATTGATTCTGGTGCAGATTAAATATAAACCCAAATGCAACCTGAAAAACTTCTGCCCATTATGAAGAATAGTGCAATCCTTTGGACTAGGAAGTCTTCTGCTAACCTTTCAACATGTTGTTGGACTAACATAAGGTTAAAAGCAAAGGCACAATCCTGTTAATCTTTATTCATGCAAATAGTCCTCCTGAGTCCATAAGATTTCTCTCATGAACAGCAATTTGTAAATTCAGTTCTTGTAGAAAGAAAATAAGAGAGAAGTGAAGTTAGAGCTGCACCTGTACACTGGAATAGCTGTGTGATGAGTGGAGGTATGTTGGGTACATGACTATGCTGGTAATGGAAGAGCCAATTCTGTAAGATGCTGAGAAATCAAAGGGAGACAAGGTAACTCAGCACTTTACAGCCCTTGCCCAGCGCATGGAGACACAACCCCGCCACTGGGCCACAGGAATGCATGTGCCAGCAGCCAAACAGAGGGAGCAGCTAGAAGCCATGTTACCCCGCCCTCCTCCGCCCCCCCACCCACTACAGTGCCAGTGGTGGTGTCAGAGGTCCCTGGGCCATGGCAGGTGAGTCTGGGGGACATGCAAGGGAGAGCACATGGGCTGGAAGGTGGACCAGGGGAGCAGGGAAGGAAAGCATGCAGGGGCAGTACCTAGGGCCAGGGTAGAGACCCAGCCCCAAACTTTGATAGAGCAGGGTCCCTACATGAGGAATACTTCTGGTGCCTGATCACCAGGAGCCCGTATAACTTAAGTATTTATATGGCACTCATAGTATGTTGCACATATGCACTTTGTCCATCTAAGTATTGTGCCTGATCTGTGAACTAAAATAAAACATCCTCTTCAGAGTGCCTACATAAACACTGTAGAGATAGCATATACTTTGGATGGAATTGCACAATAATTTTTAGACAAATACACTTAAATATGATTTGTCTTTTAAATGCTGTGCTGCCTGCATTTTTGATTACTTGAGATGCAAACCTTCCAGCCTCTTTGAAAACACAATCACCTTCCTGATCCTGAAACTAAGACCTCATTACTAACATGGTTATTAAATCCATGGGTACCAATAACAAATATACCAAATCCTTGAAATACTGAGAACCCTCCTATTTCATCTTAATGGCTTCACTATAAACACTTGTATGAGGTGGCTATCAATGCGGACCTATGTGGCTACAGTAGAGAGAGCAAGCCATACACTTAAACTTCCCAGCAAAATTAAAACCATGGCATTGTGTACAATGAATTACATATTTAGGTTAATGACAATCTTCAGTTAGTCATTTGCTTGAGGAAATGACTCAAGTTCTTCTTGCTAGCTGCTAATTAAAAATTAAAAACAATGAACAGTCCTGTGGTACCTTGGAGACTAACAGATATATATAATGAGCTTTTGTGGGTAAAACCCACTTAATCAGATTAGTCAAAGTGGAAATTATAGACTCCATGTATATACAATAGCAAAAGCAGTTATCTGTCAGTTGTAGGACCAGTGTTAATGACACTATTTGAGTCAGGCTAGATGTGTTCCATTCATAGCTTTTGAGGTGTAAATGCAAATATCAAAGTTAGAGGAAACTGCCTTTGTAGTGCATTAACAAGTTAATATCTTCATTCAAGCCAAATTGATAGTGTGGAATTCCAATTCAATTCCATAAATGAATTCCAATTCATCAGTCTCCCTCTGTAATTGGGTGGTAAAATTACTTTGTATAAGAATGGCTATTTTTAAATCCATTATTGAACGTCCAGAGAAGTTAAAATGTTCCTCTACAGGTTTATGTGTGTGACTATTCCTGATATCTGATTTGTTTCCATTTATGCTTTCCAAATTAACATTTAGTTATGCTTAATACCTGTCAACTGAGAAGCTCTTTAAACTGTAAAGAACTAAGGCTACATCTACACTGCACAGTTATTTCAGAATAAGATATTCTGGAATAGTTATTCCAAAATAGCTTATTTCGAAATAGAACGTCTACACTGCAGAGAAACCTATAAAATAGTCCAAAGTAAGCTTCCCTAATGTAGATGTGCTATCTTGATTTAAAGCCCCAGGAGAAATAACTTAAAATGGCCCTGGTGAGGAGGTATTACACATGACTGGAATGTTTGTATAGAAGGGTACAGCTTGCTCAGGAAGGATGGACAGAGAAAAAAGGGAGGAGGTGTTGCCTTATACATTAAAAATGAACACACTTGGAGTGAGATGGAGATGGACATAGGAGACAGAAGTGTTGAGAGTCTCTGGGTTAGGCTAAAAGGGATTAAAAACAAAGGTGATGTCATGCTAGGAGTCTACTACAGGCCGCCTACCCAGGTGGAAGAAGTGGATGAGGCTTTTTTTAAACAGCTAACAAAATCATCCAAAGCCCAAGATTTGGTGGTGATGGGGGACTTCAACTATCCAGATATATGTTGGGAAAAAAACACTGCGAGGCACAGATTATCCAATAAGTTCTTGGACTGCATTGGAGACAACTTTTATTTCAGAAGGTTGAAAAGCTACCGGGGAAGCTGTTCTAGATTTGATCCTAACAAATAGGGAGGAACTGGTTGAGAATTTGAAAGTGGAAGGCAGCTTGGGTGAAAGTGATCGTGAAATCATAGAGTTCACAATTCTAAGGAAGGGTAGAAGGAAGAACAGCAAAATAGAGACGATTGTAGGAAGGCGGATTTTGGTAAGCTCAGAGAGCTGATAGGTAAGGTCCCATGGGAATCAAGACTGAGGGGAAAAACAACTGAGGAGAGTTGGCAGTTTTTCAAAGAGACATTGTTAAGGGCCCAAAAGCAAGCTATTCCGATGTGTCAGAAAGATAGAAAATATGGCAAAAGACCGCCTTGGCTTAACCACGAGATCTTGCATGATCTAAAAATAAAAAAGGAGTCTCATAAAAAATGGAAAGTAGGACAAATTACAAAGGATGAATATAGGCAAACAGCACAGGAATCCAGGGGCAAGATTAGAAAGGCAAAGGCACAGAATGAGCTCAAACTAGCTATAGGAATTAAGGGAAACAAGAAGATGTTTTATAAATACATTAGAAGCAAGAGGAAGACCAAGGAGAGGGTAGGCCCATTGGTCAGTGAGGAGGGAGAAACAGTAACAGGAAACTTGGAAATGGCAGAGATGCTCAATGACTTCTTTGTTTCGGTCTTCACCGAGAAGTCTGTAGGAATGCCTAACATAGTGAATGCTAGTGGGAAGAGGATAGTTTTAGAAAGTAAAATAAAAAAAGAACAAGTCAAAAATCACCTAGAAAAGTTAGATGCCTGCAAGTCACCAGGGCCTGATGAAATGCATCCTAGAATACTCAAGGAGCTGATAGAGGAGGTATCTGAGCCTCTAGCTATCATCTTTGGAAAATCGTGGAGACAGGAGAGATTCCAGAAGACTGGAAAAGGGCAAATATAGTGCCCATTTATAAAAAGGGAAATAAGAACAACCCAGGAAACTACAGACCAGTTAGTTTAACTTCTGTGCCAGGGAAGATAATGGAGCAAGTAATTAAGGAAATCATCTGTAAACACTTGGAATGTGGCAAGGTGATAGGGAACAGCCAGCATGGATTTGTAAAGAACAAATCGTGTCAAACCAATCTGATAGCTTTCTTTAATAGGATAACGAGTCTTGTGGATAAGGGAGAAGCGGTGGATGTGGTATACCTAGACTTCAGTAAGGCGTTTGATATGGTCTTGCATGACATTCTTATCTATAAACTAGGTAAATACAACTTAGATGGGAATACTATAAGGTGGGTGCATAACTGGCTGGATAACCGTACTCAGGGTATGAGGAGTACCGGTAGTTTGAATTAGGATCTTTAATTCGAACTACCTACTCCATGCCACGTGTAGCCGCGGGCACGGAGTTCAGACTAAAGGGGATTTAAAAATGGCGGTGCCCGGGAATATGCAAATGAAGCCCAGGATATTTAAATCCCAGGCTTCATTTGCAACTCCGGTTTCCCTCATTTGCCTACCTAGCTCGAACTAACGAGCTAGTGTAGACATACCCACAGAGAGTAGTTATTAATGGTTCACAATCCTGCTGGAAAGGCATAACAAGTGGGGTTCCGCAGGGGTCTGTTTTGGGACCGGCTCTGTTCAATATCTTCAACAACGATTTAGATATTGGTATAGAAAGTACGCTTATTAAGTTTGCAGATGATACCAAGCCGGGAGGGGTTGCGACTAATCTGGAGGATAGGGTCATCATTCAAAATTACCTGGACAAATTGGAGAAATGGTCTGAGGTAAATAGGATGAAGTTTAATAAAGACAAATGCAAAGTGCTCCACTTAGGAAGGAACAATCAGTTTCATACATACAGAATGGGAAGCGACAGTCTGGGAAGGAGTACGGCAGAAAGGGATCTAGGGGTTATAGTGGACCACAAGTTGAATATGAGTCAGCAGTGTGATGCTGTTGCAAAGAAAGCAAACATGATTCTGGGATGCATTAACAGGTGTGTTGTGAGTAAGACAAGAGAAGTCATTCTTCCGCTCTACTCTGCGCTGGTTAGGCCTCAATTGGAGTATTGTGTTCAGTTCTGGGCACTACATTTCAAGAAAGATGTGGAGAAATTGGAGAGAGTCCAGAGAAGAGCAACAAGAATGATTAAAGGTCTAGAGAACATGACCTATGAGGGAAGGCTGAAGGAATTGGGTTTGTTTAGTTTGGAAAAGAGAAGATTGAGAAGGGACAATCAGTGTGTGGAGTGTCTACACATGCCTTATTTCGAAATAGCTATTTTGGAATGGGCATTATTCTTTGTAGAATGAGGTTTACAGAAGTAGGAATAAGCCATCCATTATTTCAAAATTATTTCGAAATAATGGAATTGCTGTGTAGGCGCTCGCATAGTTATTTCAGAATAATGGCCGTTATTCCGAAATAACTTTGCTGTGTAGATACACCCTACATGAACACTTTATAAGTACATGACTAATCGAAAGGATTCTTTTGAATTAAACTACTTTTAGAGTGTGAAGCTTGATGTCTACAGCAGTGGTTCTCAACCTGTTTACCATTGTGGGCAGCATATGTCATCCACAATTTGTGATCTTGGCTGCATCCAATACAACCTATATGGCCCTGAGAATGTCACATGGACCGCAGCTGTGTGCTGATTGGGCTGCAGGTTGAGAACCACTGGGCTATGGCATAAATGTTTAAGATGTATATAGACACAACCTTACTTTCACAGTCAGGCATCAAATGTAATTACTCTCTTCTTTTTAAAAGTTCTATTTTGTTTACTGTTAATTTTCCCACATTGGCACAGGACAAGCCTCTAATGTGAATGGAAGCAACAGGGCTGAATTCCCAGAAATCAAATGCTTAATTTTTCTCTCTTGTTTTTGTTTTTGTTTTTGCCACATAGCATTTTATGTTTGGTTTAGGGAAATATTCTTTAAAGCTATTGAGTTTTCATGGAAAATTTTGAAAGACATTTGATTTAGAAACTATCCTGCCTGGTACATGCAGTATTTTCTGCTCTCATTTCAGCATTATGGGCAGAGTACTATGAATCTAATTCTGCAAATTCTTTTTTGTGTTAACCTGACTACTAGTGTGAATTTGCTTGATCGTTCCTTGTGGTTTCTGTTTTATATAGATAGGGAGTAGTTTAAAGAAATGGATGAATGCAAACATTCCTAGTAAAAGATAAAGGCAGCAAGTTTTGCACCTTAATACTGGTATAAAATATTGCAACTAAAGTAATATGACCAGTGGCACTGGTATTGAGTTGAGCACATCTGATTAGTAAATTCAGACAAAAGCAAACAAAAATAGAAACTAAAATTCACAAATATTTGGTAATTTCTCCATTTCCTCTGACCATTTCAGAAAGGGATAGAGAAATAATACAAAAGTATTATTTATAATGTATACTTTTTATAAATACATTAGAAGCAAGAGGAAGACCAAGGAGAGGGTAGGCCCACTGGTCAGTGAGGAGGGAGAAACAGTAACAGGAAACTTGGAAATGGCAGAGATGCTCAATGACTTCTTTGTTTCGGTCTTCACCGAGAAGTCTGTAGGAATGCCTAACATAGTAAATGCTAGTGGGAAGGGGGTAGTTTTAGAAGGTAAAATAAAAAGAACAAGTCAAAAATCACCTAGAAAAGTTAGATGCCTGCAAGTCACCAGGGCCTGATGAAATGCATCCTAGAATACTCAAGGAGCTGATAGAGGAGGTATCTGAGCCTCTAGCTATCATCTTTGGAAAATCGTGGGAGACAGGAGAGATTCCAGAAGACTGGAAAAGGGCAAATATAGTGCCCATTTATAAAAAGGGAAATAAGAACAACCCAGGAAACTACAGACCAGTTAGTTTAACTTCTGTGCCAGGGAAGATAATGGAGCAAGTAATTAAGGAAATCATCTGTAAACACTTGGAATGTGGCAAGGTGATAGGGAACAGCCAGCATGGATTTGTAAAGAACAAATCGTGTCAAACCAATCTGATAGCTTTCTTTAATAGGATAACGAGTCTTGTGGATAAGGGAGAAGCGGTGGATGTGGTATACCTAGACTTTAGTAAGGCGTTTTGATACGGTCTCGCATGATATTCTTATCAATAAACTAGGTAAATACAACTTAGATGGGGCTACTATAAGGTGGGTGCATAACTGGCTGGATAACCGTACTCAGAGAGTAGTTATTAATGGTTCACAATCCTGCTGGAAAGGCGTAACAAGTGGGGTTCCGCAGAGGTCTGTTTTGGGACTGGCTCTGTTCAATATCTTCATCAATGATTTAGATAATGGTATAGAAAGTACGCTTATTAAGTTTGCAGATGATACCAAGCTGGGAGGGGTTGCGACTAATCTGGAGGATAGGGTAATAATTCAAAATGACCTGGACAAATTGGAGAAATGGTCTGAGGTAAATAGGATGAAGTTTAATAAAGACAAATGCAAAGTGCTCTACTTAGGAAGGAACAATCAGTTTCATACATACAGAATGGGAAGCGACTGTCTAGGAAGGAGTACAGAAAGGGATCTAGGGGTTACAGTGGACCACAAGTTGAATATGAGTCAGCAGTGTGATGCTGTTGCAAAGAAAGCAAACATGATTCTGGGATGCATTAACAGGTGTGTTGTGAGCAAGACACGAAGTCATTCTTCCGCTCTACTCTGCGCTGGTTAGGCCTCAGTTGGAGTATTGTGTCCAGTTCTGGGCACCGCATTTCAAGAAAGATGTGGAGAAATTGGAGAGGGTCCAGAAAAGAGCAACGAATGATTAAAGGTCTAGAGAACATGACCTATGAGGGAAGGCTGAAGGAATTGGGTTTGTTTAGTTTAGAAAAGAGAAGATTGAGGGGGACATGATAGCAGTTTTTAGATATCTAAAAGGGTGTCATAAGGGAGGAGGGAGAAAAACTTGTTCATCTTGGCCTCTGAGGATAGAACAAGAAGCAATGGGCTTAAACTGCAGCAAGGGAGGTTTAGGTTGGACATTAGGAAAAGTTCCTAACTGTCAGGGTAGTCAGACACTGGAATAAATTGCCCAGGAGGTTGTGGAATCTCCATCTCTGGAGATATTTAAGAGTAGGTTAGATAAATGTCTATCAGGGATGGTCTAGACAGTATTTGGTCCTGCCATGAGGGCAGGGGACTGGACTCGATGACCTCTCGAGGTCCCTTCCAGTCCTAGTATTGTATGATTCTATGATTCTATGAAAAGAGAACTAAAAAGAATGGAAACAAGGGCAGAAAACAACAAAATGAGATTAATTCAGAAAACACTAAAACCAGCTGAAAAAAGAGTTAGAGAAGTGAATAGAGCTGGATGAATAATGTATTTTTCACTTCATTGGCCATTCTGCAAAAACCTAAAAAAGTTCCATTTTGGGTTAACCAAAAATTAAAAGTTTCAAAAAGATTTGGGAAATTGAAAAGCCAAAACAACAACAACAAAAAAGTGTGTTGGAGCAAAATAAAAAAAAAAATATTTTAGTCATTTGGGTAAAAGCCAAGGAGGCTTTAGCTTTACAATACCCTTGTGCACAAGCTGGGTAAAAGAAATCCCTTACAGCTATTAGCCAAGTGTTGCAGTCCCTCAGCTAGAACATGGGAAATTTAGGTTCTAGTCTTCTATGTCTCTCTGTTGTAGAAACAAAGATGTAAACTTAGGTCTTTCCCATGGCAGAGGAATGCCCTGGATTGTGAGATGTTCGGATAAGGGGTTTCCTCAATTTTGTCCCCCGAAGACAATTATTTTATGGATAATTAAGTAATCCTGAGAGTACGGCCCTGAACTTCCCATATCTGAGATAAGTGACAGTAAGCCTGCTGGATTTCAAAGTAATTTTCCTAGAGCCATGAGTGTTCAATGCCATTGAATTGGTGCTATGAATAACAAACTGTGGAAGTTGTTTTGCCCAGCTCTAGAAGTCAGAGAGCTTTGTTTCAGTTTGGTGTCAGTCTAACTTTTATTTCATTTTCAGTCTGCTTAAATTTATACTCAAAGGTTGTAGATGGAAATATTCACACACTTTACAATATTTAATAATACATTTGGCAAGAGTGTGTTAAAACTGAGGAATTTTAATCTCACTGCAAGTCCAATAGCAGTGCTGAAAACCTTCAAGTGCTTTTTTCAAGAGAGTCATTCTTTAGTAGCTCTTCATTTCATATGTGTCATATGGTTAACAAGTAATATTTTCCCCTGACATTAATCAAGGCTGAGGATGAAAACAGATGTTTAATTACAAAAAATAGTGCTGTCAAATGCCCTTGTCTTACTCGATCTCTGAGTATGTCTGGTAGCCATCCCAATTCAAATCAATTTGCTGTCTCTTGCTTGGACTTGCTGTATCTGAAACATGGCAGCTCAGCCAAATCATAACAATTCATTGGTTTTCTGCAAGCAGCAGCTTGAGCAGGTGAGGTCATAGGAAAGCTCTTGCTGGCTGAGCCAGTAAGGATTGTGTTAACTTTTCCCAGCTGTGGGACACTGAAGTGTTTATCTCCTTTTCCAAAGTCAGTCACTCTAGTGAGTGGAGGGAAGCCACAATGGTCCCCACTTAAAACCTTGCAGAAAACTGTCAGTTTATTTAACAACTAAAATAAAATGACAATACAAGATTGAGAAAAGTGTGGCTGGATCATGTTCACAACCATTAACAAAAACTGAATAGCTTGGCTGGCCTTCTTGCTGTTAGGCCTAGTTTTAACACACTGTTATTCCAGTTTAACTAAAGCTGTGCTATTGCACCAATTTACTGTAGCTTAACTGCAGCAACTTTGTGTGTGTATGCTCTTATATAATTTCAAACCTGATTTATGTTGCTTTAGTTTATGTTGGTAAATTTATAGGCACAAGCTAAACTGTTATAACCAATTTTAAACCAATAAATACATATTCAAAAGTAGCACTAGTTAAAGTAAATTAATTTAAGTAAAGGTGGTGCAGCTTCTGTGTGTAGACAAGCCATTAGAAACAAGACCTTGCTAAATATAATAATATTGGAATTAGAGAGTTGTTGATTCTGTTCTACATCATTATAGTTTCACATATTTTTCCTTCTCTTATTTTTCTGGGTTGGTTTTTTGTTTTTGGTTTTGGTTTTGGTTTTGGTTTTTTGATACTATGATCTTTCTGGAAAGGAAAGTTCCTGAGAACCTTTACATTGAATTATACTAAGCCTTGAGGCTACAAAAATTCACATTTGGTAAACCTATATTTTCGATTGAAAATAAAAACAGTTCTATTAGTTTATGCTGAAGACCAGACTTCCCCAGTTGGATGTATAGCTGTGTGACTATGTCTACTGCTGTTGTATTCATATGGTGATTATCCTGACACTAGTCTTGGTGCCTTCCTTATTCCTATAGTCAGATCTGCTTGGTTGAACTCCTCCACTCAAAAAGAGTCCCACTTAAATGAATGGGGCTCTATATTGGCCGTCTTGTGTGTGGATTCAATGGAAAGAGTAGGGCCTAAATATGCACAATGGAAACATCCAAGAGCAGCATTGCTCACCCAAGGCACTACTGTACTCTACTTCCTATCATTTGGGACTAATTTTGTCCTGTCCAATTCATTTATAAACCCCATTCAAGAAAGGAAAGAAGAAGAAATATTGTGGATATAGGAAACCACTGCTGTAAGAATTATAGCTTTTTAAAATATGGAACAGATTCTCTTGAAACTTGATTTTTGAGTTTCAATGCATAGGTTTGCATGGCCCAAACAGAAGGTTTTTGAAAAATTAAGTTAGATGAATATGATTGCAAAGCTCCCATAGGGTCTGTGTTAATGATGGGCAACCTACGCTAGTGAGTGGACCACATGATTGGTCCTCCTTCATCCCATTGGGTTGAAAGATTGTCATAATCAAGATGGTCTCTCAGGATAGGGTTGTTTTACCAATGTAAACTAACTGCGCTGGTGTGACTAGAATTTGCGGGATGTGCTTACTGAACCATGACAGTGCTTTGACTGGAGGCAAAGGGAGCCCACAATCACTGTTTTGAGCAATCAGCATGCAGCTCACTTCATGTGCTCTTGCTTTATGTGTGTGTCACTTCACTAATACTGGGGGGGAGGGCAGCGGGGAGGGGGAGAAACTATGCAGATGGAAACCAGTGGAATCTGGCAAAATGTCTCCTGGACCATACCTAGAACCCTGATGGGCCACGTGCAGCCTGTGAGTCACAGGCTGCCTGTCATTGCAATATGTACTCATCATAAAATCCTTTAATGCTCTGTCAGGTATTGCTAGGGTTAGTTTAAATAAGGTATTTTCCACATAGTGCTTATATATCAGAGATGTCCATCATAAGATCTTTTAATGTTTTGATAGGTATGACTAGGAACCTTTTCCAAGGTATTTTACAGACAGTGCCATCTACTGGCTGAACAGTTTAGCATTCCATTACACAGCCCATAATGCAAAGTCCCCCAGAACTTTTCTGGTGCTAGTGAATGATAGACTAGAAGGTATATCTGGCTCCTCAAAGCTCAGCGATATTTTTGTCAAAATGTTTTTCTCCAAAAATAAGCAAGGCATTGTTTTGGTATCAAAAATACAGGTGTAGACTCTGTCATTCTAATTCATGGTGAATAGTACTTTTCTTCAATTAGTGGCAGTACCTGGTAGGCAAGGAATCATGGTGGCATAAACTTGACTATAATTTGTGCACAAGTTAAGTTTGAACAAACAAAAAAATTAAAACATATTATTCTAGCACATGTAGGTGTCATTTTTACAGTAGTAATGATGCCTTGGGATGGAAAGAGAAAATTCTTTTCTGAATTGAGTACTTCATGGCCTTTTCTAACTTGGATCTAGACAGAATGAAGGATATAAGACTATTTTATTAATAGACAGATATTTGTGAGAGCAAAGACACTGTTGTTGACTCTCCAGGACATTTATTACTCACAAATCTTGGTCTGATCACCTTCAAAGGAAGCCATTGTCTGTTGTGATCATCTAATATGTTTTCCACAAATGTTGAATTAGGCCTGGCCCCTCTGAGAATATCTTTTGACAATTTACCTAGTGTGCACTCTTATGAAATATAATGTCTCTTTCTGCTGTGAGACATTTGAATTATTTGGAAAAAGTCATGCAGACTTAGATGATTATCAACTAATAATCTTCTTTAAAGCAGTCCTATACTTTGACAAAGTCTTTTCCCCTCTTGAAAAATTCTGCTTATCGCCAATTTTGATATGTCTGATGTAAATTTTAAAATATGTTTATTTGGCATCTTCTATGACACATGAGATAACAGGCTCTGACAGCCTCCACATTGTTGCAGTAGAGTTCCAACATTTATCTAAAGGGCGCCTCTCTCTGTCAGTGTTCATTATATTCCCATACAAACTCTTTTTGGGCTAAAATTACTGTTTATTTTCACACAAAGCCAAAACATGCTTGTTTTGTTGAAGACTGTATTTTTAAGAAATGAGTTAAATTTCTTTGTATTTCCCTGCAAATTCTTTTTTTCGTATGCACTCACCCAGATAACTCAAATCACCTAAAAGAAAAAGCTTCAGATTTGAAATGAGTGAAAGAGGGAGGCCACCAATACCACTCCTTGTCTTTTCTTGACTATAAAAAAGGTTGATTAAAAAAAAAAAAACATTAGTTGAGACATCCATTGTGGCCTCATATAGACTCAGGCCAAATGTTCAGTAAAAATGGTTTGTTTTATCACTGAGATGCCTATTACAACTTAGCTATTTTTATATAAAATCATAATGGGGAAAAGGCACTGGAATTTTCATTATGCCATAACTATCTTAATGTAAAAATATATCTAATTGCAGTGTAGCTATAGTCACTGTTTAACTACTCACCAGCTCACCTGAGTGAAAAGTTGTTAAATTGTATCTACATCTGGTATATAGAAGTAATATCTGTCCAGTCCATATTTACTCCAGAAATATGTGACATCTATTTCCAGTTTTAAATTCAAGAAATGAACTTTCTGCACATTCATGTGTTGTGCATTTTTTTTACGGAGGATGAGGGGAGCTATTTCTAACAAGATAAACTGCTATTTTGTCCCTTCAACTTTCTCTCAGGCCAAAGCAGAATTTTTTTTAAAGACTGAGAAATATCAAAATACTATGGGGATTTGTTCTTTTGGCTCTTTTCTCTTGGCCAGAACCGAAGATAAAAGACTTATTGTGAAATTACAACATAAATATTTCATGTTTGCTATAGTTTTGTAGGGACAATTCTTTACAAATAATAAAAACAGTATGGGATTTAGAAATGAGGAGTTTCCAGTGGGAAAAGGTATTGAATGAACAGCAAATTGAACTTTGGGGATCTCTAAAGAAGTCTGAATCAGTTGATCAGTAAGTGGAGTTTGGGTGACACACTGTGGCAAAAGAAAAGAACTTCAGTTCCCGAATCTCCCTGATTTAAGTAAACCCTATTTTGTACTCCTTATGGTACTGAGAATATTGCAGAAATGTAGAGCCTTTTTCACACATAAGTAATGTGAGAAGATCACAGCTCTTAATCTTATATGTTCACTTTCTTGTCAGAAGATGTTAAAGTGTGATGAAGCAATTCCTTTAGCAGAATCCCCAAGAAAATTAAATATTGAGTAAGGGACCCTTTAAAGTAGGACCATCACCTTGCATAATCAAAAATAGCATGTTTCACACAAAAAAGTCTTTAGTAAATTGTGGTGTGCTATTTTAATCACTTATCTCCATGTTTCATAGCACTGCATAAATGACCCCCTAACTGACAAATATCAGTTGCTGACAAGTATCACCAAACAGTCCTTAGTATTCACCACTACAAGAAGTTATGTACTGGAACACTTTGCACAGTCAGCAACAGATGTTGGCTACTTTACAATGAGACCCTGCCTCCATGTTTATGGTATTTACTGTCTTATCTGACCAACCACCAAATATGTACATACACACTCTGTATGCAAAATATTATGATAAGTGAATAATGGGCAACATTCAACTATAGTAATTACTAAAAAGGACTAAAGTTTTGAAATCTTGAAAGGCAACAAATTTCCCCATGGTGTGTTAACACTGCTGGGTGTGATTGTTTAGGACCCCCATGAAAACAAGGCTCCAGCACTACTTAACTCACTTGGATGGAATAAAAAACAGTGTATGTTCCCTGTATAGTTTCTTGTAATGTTTTGTTGTACAGTCTATCCTCTTCTGGGAAGGAATTGCCTTCTAATATTATTTTGTAGAATTTCCAGCTTTGACCACAATGGGACTTTTGAGATGCATCTTCAACCATCAATAATTAAATATTAATAGGTAAAAAATGTTGCTATGCAGATATGTTTCTCCTTTAAAACTGCCTGTTTTAAAGGCTGCAGTGAGTTACATGTTTGTTGGCAGGTAGATTGTGGCTTGATGCTCCACTTATGTTTGAGTGGTGGCATTTTTTCTAGTGTTCCAAATGTTCCATGCTCGGCTCTTGCCTTTGATTATTTTGTTTTCCTTTCACTTAGTATGACAGTTGCATAAGAATCTGTATAATGTGATTCATCATATTTATTGTGCCTGTATCCTTTTCAGGATATAACTTGGTATTACATCCACAGAGCCTGTCATAATTCATGAGGTTCATCATAAAGTATCTCCAAACTATTTATGCATTCTGTCACCTTAATATCATGGTTTATATGTAGGTCCAAGACATAATTTTCTTTATCAGAAGACAAAGATGCAAGTTAAACTTAAAAAACAACAAATAGTCTGGTAGCACTTTAAAGACTAACAAAACATGTAGATGGTATCATGAGCTTTCGTGGACACAGCCCACTTCTTCAGATGACCAGAGTGTTGGATGTCCAATACTCTGGTCGTCTGAAGAAGTGGGCTGTGTCCACGAAAGCTCATGATACCATCTACATGTTTTGTTAGTCTTTAAAGTGCTACCAGACTATTTGTTTTTTTAAAGCTTATCCTGTACATCAGGGGTTCCCAACCTTTTCGGTCCCCGTACCCCCTTGGCTTTTAGTAAACCTTCCTGTACCCCTATTCAATATGAAAGGAAATAAATTCTAGACTCTAGAATCCACAACTTTTTTCACTAACACTACTACTTTTGGAATATTTCAATTAGTATAATCTAGTTATTTACCAAATATTCCCCGTATCCCCTTGACAAGCTTCTTATACCCCTTGGGGGTACACGTACCCCAGGTTGGGAACCCCTGCTGCACATACTAACTCGGCTACCCCCGATGTTTTGAAAGATGCAAGTGTTTATCATGATTCGGGCAATCAAATTAATGAAAATCGCTGTTTTCTCTGCTTTATGTTTTGAAAAATCAACATGTATGTGTGTGTGTTGGGAAGGAAGAAGGGAGAGGGGGAGATATAGATTGAATATAGCACAACTTTCCTCCCTTTATTCCTGTCAGTCCAGCTACGTGGCATTACCTCTGGATCATCAGTATCTGTGCCCAAAGAAGTGCTGCCTCCATTGCTTCTAACAGAATCAGAACTTGGCACTTTAATGGCTTGTTTGTTATAAAACGATAATATTGTGGGTGGAGGTGCTGGCTAGAGCTTTTAGCTCTGTTATTGTATCTTGTTTCTGACTCTGCTCTTGGTCTGACATTTTTTGGTATTAGATTAGTGTTTAGGAATCTCTTCTATTCCAAATGCACTCCCAAGAGGTGTGTGTGTGTGTGGGGTGTGGGAGGTGGGGGTGGGTGGGTATGGGAGTTGATCATTTAACTTGCTGAAGAAAGGCATTAGATTTGAAAAAATATTCTGGGTAGCAAACTTGGAAGAGGTGATGATTCTGTTGCTGGTTAGTAGACATTCATTATGACTATTGCCATAGCATTCTGTAGATAAATTGTTGTTGGATTATTTAATTCTTTAGAACTTTTACTTATCTGAAATCCAAACAGCTATAAATATATATAACTTAACTCTAAAATCATGGACTTTTGGCTTGCTAGTTTCCCATCAGATTAGCGGTTCCAAAAACAAAATATATGGTCATTTCAGGATCACACCAAACAAATACAATAAACCATATTATAATTATAGCTATGAATTTAATTTGTCTTTATGGATCAAATCCATGGTGCAGAACACATCGCCCAAAAGAAATCTCTTCCATTTATGGGCCACCCTCATTCTCTCCCCTAAACCCAATCCCTCTTCAGAGCCCAAACCTTCAGAAGGAGATAAAATCCTTTCCTCTCCAGAGAATTTAGTTTCAATTTAGTATTTTAATTGAATTTCTCTTTGTTGTAAATTGAAGTATTTTTGCCAGTATGATCGAGAGCTGGCTAGAGAAAGGGGAGAGAAAAATTCTTTTTCCTTCTTTTGTGCCCCTTGCTTCCAACTTTTGTCAACACTCACAGCTCACCCTTTAAAGGGAACACTGAGTAAGTCAGAGTGGGTACACAATGTGCAAGCTAAAGCTTATTTAGCCCTCAGACTTAACCCCTGGCTGTGTGACAGACAGCCCTGACATGCAACAAAGTGGCTTTTCTGCCACGTATTGATGGAAAGAAGGGGGGGGTTTCCATTTCCATTTGAGGGACAAAACATTTTTTCCTTGTGCTACCACGCTAAGAGTAAAAAATATACTTTAAGAAATCATCATGCTTTATTTCTTATTTGTTCAAGTACAGACACACACATGCACCCAGGGAAACATTGCAGCCCTGGACCTGGAAAAGTTAAAATGTGTGCTCTACCATTTTCTTTTGTGCCAAACCTATAAGAGTTTTACAAAAATAAATAAATCCATAAACTGAGGCTGGCTTCAGACTATAAATACTTGAACTTGGGACAGTGTCTTCAAATGTTCTATTTGTTCTCCATCCTTGTAAAAAATATCTTAAGTGAAATTGAGGAGGGAAATGCCATTTTTCCCTCCTGCCAGTTATTAGGAGGTATTCAGAAGTATTCAGAGGCCAGAATCCTAGGAGATCTAGGAAGATGGTAGAAGCTGAACTTAGGGTGACCTAATAACAAATGTCAAAAATGGAGTCAGGGTGGAGAGAGGGGGTAGGGCAGATAATATATATGACAACCCTCCCCCCCCCAAATATCGGGACTGTCTCTGTAAATGGAAACATCTAATCACCATAGCTGAGCAGCAGGTCCAGGAAAGCAAGAGGGAATGTTAACAAGTTCATTGCAAAACAGGAGGTTTGCAGAGTTAGAGAAAAATAACATGGTGTAATGGCAGGATTCTGAATTACTACAGGCTTCAGACCTAAAAGTAAGTGTCCTTTCATTCTTATCTATGCCCCAGATCTAAATCCTACCTGCTGAGAGGTAGGATTTTGTCTACATCATAGACAAAATCCAAAGGAGTCTCACTGAACAGAATGTATCAAATCTTCCATATGTGTCTTCATGGGATTTGGGCATTTTTAGGAAATCCATTACCTCCAGTGAGCATGCGTAAAAGTGAAACCGCGCTGCCATTTGCACTCCAGTGTTCCTGGGGAAATAGAACATAAAGAAATGTGGAAGCTGGCATTTCTTTATAATTTTGTACAGTGCTTAAGGACCAAGGTGAACACACCTTTACAAATGTCTCAGATAGGTTAAGGATGCCCAGGAATAGCAGGCTATGATAAGATGAAACACAAAGCAAAATATAAACAAAACACAGTTAACATAGCCTGAGGTATGTTCTGGTGATGGAGCATAAGGAGGGGGCAGATTTGATTAAGACTCATTACTTCTATAGTCTATGTAGATTTGAAATTCTGCTTGTCTTTGTGAGTGATCATTTGAGCAACACTGCTGCTTTGATCTTTTTTAGAAAAAGAAGCAAATATTTTTCTTGAAACACTTGCAGAAGATGTTTATTCATTTGGAAATGTAGGGAGAGATTCTCTTCTCATTTACACCAGTGTAAATCCAGGGTAACTCCCCTGCCTTCATGGGGATGGTACGGTTTCATTGGGGGGAATGGACAATGGAGTAGGGATGGCAGGGGAGTGTGACTTGTTAAAAAATGCCCAAATCCCAGGAAGGCAGATATGGAAGGGAGATCTCAAACCTGCACCAGGAAAATCTCCTTTACTCCATTGTTCATGGGGAAATAGAGAGAATATAAAGAAATATGGACACTGGCATTTCTTTATAATTTTATGCCCTTCACAACCCCATATTCTGTGTATGGGTGAGGATGGCCCTGGCTGTCAGCGATGGCATACGGCGTGTGTTTCTCTTAGAATCATAGAATACTAGGACTGGAAGGGACCTCGAGAGGTCATCGAGTCCAGTTCCCTGCCCTCATGGCAGGACCCAGTACTGTCTAGACCATCCCTGATAGACATTTATCTAACCTACTCTTAAATATCTCCAGAGATGGAGATTCCACAACCTCCCTAGGCAATTTGTTACAGTGTTTAACCACCCTGAAGGTTAGGAACTTTTTCCTAATGTCCAACCTAAATCTCCCTTGCTGCAGTTAAGCCCATTGCTTCTTGTTCTATCCTCAGAGGCAAGGAAGAACAATTTTTCTCCCTCTTCCTTGTGATACCCACCCTTTTAGATACCTGAAAACTGCTATCATGTCCCCTCTCAATCTTCTCTTTTCCAAACTAAACAAGCCCAATTCTTTCACTCTTGCTTCATAGGTCATGTTCTCTAGACCTTTAATCATTCTTGTTGGTCTTCTCTGGACCCTCTCCAATTTCTCCACATCTTTCTTGAAATGCGGTGCCCAGAACTGGACACAATACTCCAACTGAGGCCTAACCAGCGCAGAGTAGAGCGGAAGAATGACTTCTCATGTCTTGCTCACAACACACCTGTTAATGCATCCTAGAATCATGTTTGCTTTTTTTTTGCAACAGCGTCACACACTGTTGACTCATATTTAGCTTGTGGTCCACTATAACCCCTAGATCTCTTTCTGACGTAATCCTTCCTAGACAGTCGCTTCTCATTCTGTATGTGTGAAACTGGTTGTTCCTTCCTAAGTGGAACACTTTACATTTGTCCTTATTAAACTTCATCCTGTTTACCTCAGACCATTTCTCCAATTTGTCCAGATCATTTTGAATTTTGACCCTGTCCTCCAAAGCAGTTGCAACCCCTCCCAGCTTGGTATCATCTGCAGACTTAATGATCGTACTCTCTGTGCTATCTTCTAAATCATTGATGAAGATATTGAACAGAACCAGTCCCAAAACAGACCCCTGCGGAACCCCACTTGTTATGCCCTTCCAGCAGGATTGTGAACTGTTTATAACTACTCTCTGAGAATGGTTATGCAGCCAATTATGCAGCCACCTTATAGTAACCCCATCTAAGTTGTATTTGCCTAGTTTATTGATAAGAATATCGTGTGAGATCGTATCAAATGCCTTTCTAAAGTCTAGGTATACCACGTCCACCGCTTCTCCCTTATTCACAAGACTCGTTATCCTATCAAAGAAAGCTATGAGATTGGTTTGACATGATTTGTTCTTTACAAATCCATGCTGGCTGTTCCCTATTACCTTGCATGATCTAAAAATAAAAAAAGGAGTCATATAAAAAATGGAAACTAGGACAAATTACAAAGGATGAATATAGGCAAACAATACAGGAATGTAGGGGCAAGATTAGAAAGGCAAAGGCACAAAACAAGCTCAAACTAGCTACAGGCATAAAGGGAAACAAAAAGACATTCTATAAATATATTAGAAGCAAGAGGAAGACCAAGGACAGGGTAGGCCCATAGCTTTGTTTGTTTTAGACTTTTCAACACGGTCCATCAATGAGCTCTGGTGAGTGTGCCTATCCACATCACCACATTTGAGGACTGTGGAGTACCCTCATATTTATCTTTCTGTGACCCCCAGTAGAATCCAACCCGATGTTTGTGTGATAGGGTACAGTCACAGAAGACCCCTTGGGGGTGCCTCCCAGGATGCTGACACAGTCACTGCCACTCGCCTTCCTGTTCTCTGAGGCTTCTTACCACCCAGTCCTGTTGGGCCACCTCCACTGGTCTCTCCCAGCCAACGCTCAGAGGTGAAATCCTGTCCCCTTCCCCCTGAGCAGTACAGACACTGAACCTCTTCAAGGTCCAAGGAGAGAGTGGTTTAGGGCCCAGCTTCCTGGGATACCACTCCCCAAATGGGATCAAACCACAAAGAATTAGTTAAGCCTCCTTTATTAATGAAAGGGGCAATGTGCACACTCATTGCTCCCCCAGGTAACAATTTACATTGGATTTGATAGAAAATAAAAGTGATTCTATTAAGTAGAAGCAGTATGATTTAAGTGGCAATAAGTGAGAACAGGCAGAGCAAAATTGGTTACAAATCAAAAGAAACAAAAATGCTTGGCTAATTCTACACTGAAACCTCAGTACAAACTTTTCAAACTTGCCCTTAAACCTCTTTTCCAGCTGCTCCTCCAAACCAGGGCTGTCTCCCCACCCTAGGGTCTTCGGCTCCTTCCCTCAGGTGCAGCCCAGCCAAAAGATAAAAGACTCGTCCCATCCTATTCTTTTTAAAGAATTCCCTTATTGTATGGGGAGTCACTTAGCCACTCCCTACCAACCACTGCTAAGCCTTAAGGACAAAAGGCTATTTGCATATAGTTTCCCAGACACTGAGGCCTTCATTGATGACTTTCATTCACACATTTAAAAATCATAAAGTATTCCCCACTCCATATGTCTAATTTTACACACAAGAATGATACACACCTCAAAATAAGTTAAACAGAACCAGTGGATCATGACACGAAGATTGAGAGTCTACATGAAATAATTTGCTCCAAGCACCTTTGAGGTATGTATATTCATGTCCGTGGGAGGGGGGGAGGGATGTCCATCACAGTTTGATTCAAGCCTATTTTTATTATAAGGCATTTCTTTTTTATTCTGGATGACCAATGTGTCTACATGGAAAGAAACTCAAGCTTTGTCCAAAGCTCACTGACGTAAAAATGTTTTGGTTTTTTTGATTGCAATGGGTTCTGGATCCTCTCCTCCCTACAGTGTGCTAACTGGTGATCAAGTTGGGAAAATAGTTTATCATTTTAAAATAAAAGTGCATCACTCTTGTAGTGGAAAGATTAATCACTAAACTGGGCTCTTTCTTTGAGAGAACACCAAGGAAAACAGACAAGAAAGGCATTAAAATAATCAGTAGAAGATTTGAGATTTAATTTTAAATATATCATGAAGAATTTATAGCCCTCAATGTAACTGAACAGAAATGTATTGAAATTGTACTAGAATTTGCTATATTTCTGGAATTTATATTGTATTATATTTTGAGAAAATGAGATAATTAAATACATGTGGTTCTTTTGTAGTGGGATGATTAGTATCTGCCAAAATTAGCTGTATGAAAAATAAACAATATCTATGGCATTTTAGCTGCAGTTAATTTAAATGGTTTTTGGTTTGTGCATTGCCATAAATCTTCTACAGACTCAAAGCATATCTTTTAAAAATGACTTGGTTTTAATTGTGACATTAAAGTGACATTCAACCCTTTAATATGGACAAAACTGACACTGACTCAATTTTTTGCCCCATGTATTAGGAGTAAATTAAAAGAATATACTGTGTCTTAATGGCTATTCATGGTACAAAGTGCTATGAATGCTAATCAGTAGTAAAATTGAAACAGTTTTCAACAGATTTAATTCCTATACACAAAGTTGCATACATACTATAATTCGGAGAAGATCTGCAGGAACTGTGCCATTTTTTTCAAATAGGTTAAAGTCAGTAGTCTAACTGCAGGAGGCTGGGGATGCTGGGTAATTTTCCAAGTTCTGCCTACAGGCCCAGCTCTGCTACCTATTCTGGTGCACCTATGTCAATTTGCAGGTGCTGAAATTCTGACCATGCACGTTCTGCTCAGCTTTTCAGGACTGGCTTTCAATTGGTGGCACTGAGATGGCTTTGCTGGGCTGCTTCTGTTTGGTTCTGCCTTACTGGGAATAAATGCCCAGCTGAGCTTAGGTAGGCTCTCAGAGCTTGGCTCCTTTTTGGTTATATTTAAAAAAGAGTTGGTTCTTCCAAGCACCACCTCACTTTAGTGAGGTGTGTCTCACAGTAGACTGTACTTATCTTCATAATAAAATCTTCCCTTCTTTCAATAGTGAAACAGTCAACAACATCAATGATTAAATGATTATTAATTGGTGGAACTGGTCTGAAATTTTCAAAATTTTCAAATATTTTCAAAATTTTCAAATATTTTCAAAATTTTTCATGACAATTATTTCTTGTTTTTGTGATTAGTCAAAAAATTTCAAAAATTCTATGAAAGAACGTAGAAAAAAAATTGTAATTTTTTCAGTTCTGTCAGCAGGTATCTGAGTTCATAAGGAAGTGAATGGGAGAAGTCACTCTCTTTCCTGAGGTGTCATTTCAGACTCTGCAAACTCAGGCAGATATCACTGCATTGGTGACACTTGCTTCACGTTTTGAATGTCACCTTTGCAATCATAAGAACTAGACACTTATTTTTGAAGTAAATAATGAGAAGTCCTGTGGCACCTTATAGACTAACAGATTTATTAGAGCATAAGCTTTCGTGGGCAAAGACCCACTGCATCTGATGAAGTGGGTCTTTGCCCACGAGAAAGCTTGTGCTCCAATAAATCTGTTAGTCTATAAGGTGCCACAGGAGTTCTTGTTGTGTATGCAGATTCAGATTAACACGGCGACCCCTCTGATACTTATTTTTTAAGTGTTTATGGAAAATAAGATGGAACACTGGAGGACATGTGGTTATGCCAAATACTCATGTTATCCCATAAACGTGGCAGGACTTAGCACCATCAACTCATTTGGCATTTAGTATCTCACCTTGGCTAGCTTAGATGAAGAGCCACTTAGTATGCTGGCTAGTTTAGAGATCAAAGATCCAAAGATCTTGAATTCATTATACTTCTGCAAAACAAAGATGTGAAAAGTCAGAATTATTGGTTTAAATTCCTGACAAGGTCAGCAATAGGTGTAAATTAAATCAGCATGGCTCAGTTGGCAGATAGGCCTTGTCTGTGTTTCTGATGATGAGCATCCGACATCCAACAAAATAGGTCATTCAGAGTATCCAAAAAGAGAGCCACAAAGAGTCCAGGCCACATAATGAAAGACTAGCCACTGTTCCACTCCACTCTTAATGATGAAAGCAAACACTTTTCTTAGATTAAAGAATTTAGCCACTTGAAGAAGAATATGAAGAATTAACAGAATGAAAATACTAGCACATTTGAAACTGATTTAATTCTATGTTTTGATTACAGGCTCTGATTCTATTCTATATTCAGTGAGCAACATTAGCTACTACAAGAATAATAAAGTGGACAAGATCAGCAAGGACTATACAACTCAAGGCCATATACACTCTGCTTTAATAGTAAGACTCTTCAACCTCTTCATACTATATAATTCTTTACTAACCAGTTCAATCTCTTGACCTACAGACAGTATGCACAGGGTCTCTCCACTAGAGTCACAAAATCTGGGAATATCAACTAAAACATTAATTGGAGCCAGGGGGCTGGGCCCTGGTTCTCCCACTTCAGTGTACTATCTCACTCACGAATCACATAGAGAAAAAGCACTAAAACCAGATCCCCCAGCACCTAGCATTGTACCTCAGAAATATACTTTCTAATTTATTAACTGGTTCACCACTTCATCAATGGGAAGTGGATACACACAGACCTCACAAAACCTGAGCAGATCTGCCACACACTTCACAAGAAGTCACTGGAAAAGATGAACAGAGAAACAAATATATTGACTATAAAAGATGGATTTTAAGTGAAATTAAGTGATAGGCAGGATGTCAGAGTAGTTACATAAAATAAAATAAAAATATGCAGGCTAAACTCTCAACCCTATTAGATGAACAACAACTAAATCAAACAGTTTTTCCCCACCTCATTGGATATTGAAATCCTTAATGCACAGTTTTCATCCTTGAAATCTGGACCAGTCCCCTCAGTTTGAATCTCCTAGCTTCTCAGTGTCCCAGTTGCTTGCAGCATACCTGGGGGCAGGAGGAAGGCCAGGGCCGGATTAAGACCTTTAGAGACCCTAAGCACTGAAAAGATTATGGTGCCCCCCATATGTAATTCAAAATAAAAACAATACTATACCGTAAAATCTCATTTTTTTGGTGCCCCTGCTTTGCTGGTGCCCTAAGCATGTGCTTAGTCTGCCTATTGGGTAATCCAGCCCTGAGAAAGGCAAAGCATGGACCCCTGGTTTGTTTCTTTTAGACACTTAGTCCATGTGTTTGGAGAATACAAGTCCAGGCATGTCTGGTGGGCATTGCTGAGTCCTCAGGCAAGGTTGAGTAATTCCCTTAATGTGGCCTCCTGGAGGTGAGTCATTGTATTATAGCTCCCTTGCTGAACAATGACTAGTGATGTCTTTTTAACGGTATCTTCCTGGATTACTTCCCTTGTCGTTGCTTCTGTAGAGCTAGTATCTGGGTTCCACTGAAACCCACCGCATGCTTTAGTGATAACCATACAACACATTAATATAACTTCATATGTATTGATGATATACAAATATGGATAGAGAAAAGACTTTCAGCAAATCATATCCTTTCCCCTGAAACCTCACATGGCATGTTTTATATGCAAGATTACAATTTTGTATGGATGAGGAATATGGGGGCTATAAGGTGCTACCCCAGAGTTTAGAATGTTACACACAGAAACCCTGAGATCAAGCCAACACACTCAGATATCTGAGCATAATACCTGCTATTGAACATAGTCATGATGTTACATTTTTACCAGGAAAAGTAATGAGGAATCCTGTGGTGCCTTAAAGACTAACAAATTTATTTGGGCATAAGATTTTATGAGCTAGAGCCCACTTCAGCAGAGGTGTGAAGTGGAAACATCACTTTGGCAGGGATATACACACATGCAAAGATGGCAGTGTTGCATTACTATGCAGAGGACCAGCGCTAACAAGGCCAATTCAATCAGGATGGATGGTGTTGTTGGCAAAATAGATTTGGGATCTCTGTCTTCTTGTGTTTTGCTCTTATTCCTGTATTAAGCCAAAAGGATGTGGAGATGGGAGGAGGAAGGAATGGGGTAAATAGAGATTTGCCTTAGAGTTGGCTCTTCACAAGGAAAAAACATACTCAATTTAATAAACCCTAGTGGCATGTGTGGTGCTCTGCTGGTTAGAATTAGATCAGTTCATCTGTAGGTCATGCTAACTACTAACACCTACTGGGGATTCTACAGTAGCTCATATGCTTAGGGCCTGTTGTTCTGAAATTAGAGGTTAAGTGCTCTCTCGGCTACTGCTGCAATGTTCCAAACGATGATGCTTTGTGTTATAGAGATGAGTGTGATGTGCTAAGTGGCCATGAAATTGTTACAATATGTGTCATGTATTCAGATCATTCTAAGAATTATACATTGCAACTACGTGAGCCCCGAAAGAGTTCTCTTTGTTTATAAATATTTCAGTTTGTTCTGAAATTAGACTGGGGTAAACAAATCTCATTAATAGAGTGAAGAGAGGGAGCATGATCTATGAAACAATCCAAATAAAACAGTGTGCCTGTAAATCACAACTTTTACAAAATCTTATTCTGTGCCTCAAAGACTTTTGTGAGCACCTAGGTAACTTTGGTTTTTTTTTTGTCAAGAATGGTGAGGGTACGTATGATATAACATTTTCTAATACTTACATGTTGCCTTTCTAGTGTTTCAGGCAAAGATCTTCAAAAAGCTTTACAAATATCAGTGAAGTAAGATTTGGATGTAGTCAGAAAAGTGACTATAAACATGGAGATGTATTTTAGAAAAAAAATCTGCTCTCACTATCACATTGGCTTTATTTCCTGACTAAAATAATCTTAAAATGTTATTTACTCCTACAGGTAGTAGCATTTCAGAGCCAATACATCTATGGGGAGAATAAGTAGCTAGGTTATTTCCTCTTATAATAAATTCCATAGGGTTCATCTAGACTACAGGGAGGAAAAGTGGCTTTTCGACAAAGGGGGATGGTTCGCTGAAAAAGCCGCGTCTTCATTACTTTCACTTTCCAAAGCACGATAGGAAGAAGACCGTTCCACGTAGTCTAGATACGCCCGTAGTCTTGGATTGGCTCCTCAGAATTTTGCCTCCCTGTTGTCAGCAGTTCCATTGCTTCAGAGGCATGTACCATAGAGGAGGTTGTGGAGAGAGAGGTAATCCCTCTAATATCTAGGACCTGGGACCATGACAGTATTGTACCAGGGCAGAGAGCACAAGTATTCAGTTCTACAAGGCTTGCACAGGGGACGTAAGAGAGAGGATGGATACTTGTGTCCTTTGTCTTCCACTTGCCACAGCCACGAACAATCCAGCCTTAAACTTTACATAACTAGTTATTTTTGTCTTAAGCCTGACTCAAAAAATGGAAAAGATTGTTTCTGCTTTTAAATGAAGAAAGCTGGGAAGAGTTTTTAATGCTTTCATAATCTGCAGCCGTGATTTTTCCCTCTTTAAACACATTTTCTCAATTGAAAATATGAGTAAAGCTGTCATAAGTTCAGTGTTGACAATGAAGAGTGAGTTGTCTATGAATACATGAATATCTGAAGTTTCTTTGAGGTTTTTGTATTAAGTTTATTTTAGTTGTGGCATTTCCTTCTTTTATTGTTTCATAGGAGGAAAAATATCTGGAAATGACCGCAAAAACATCCAACTGCAAAGAATATTAATTCTATTTCACACTGTCTTACTCCATCTAGTGATCAACCATGCAAATAAAATGCATATTTAGGCAATAGTTTAGTGGATTTTTGCTGACTGGAAAATTCAGGAATCAATGCCTATAAATTCTATAATTTCATTACTTGATTGAGGTGGTTTTTTTTCTGGGTTCCTTTTCTTTTCTTGTCTGCAACTTTTCAGAATGTCTGTGTGTTGCAAACTCTCTCAATATTTTTATTACAAATTCAGCTTTCATTTAAAAAATCAGTTTCTTACCCTCGTAGTTGTTAACAGAAGCAAACAAACAAAAACCCCCACAACCCTTGGACCCAAATAAACCAAAGGCTCAAATTCAGAGGCCAAATAAAAAAAGACCCTAGAGTAGTATTTTTACCATTATCATGGGGAAGGGGACCAATGACCTGTCTCATAATTTTTGATTGTTTGGACTGGCAATTTCCTCCTTCTCATCATCAGTGCCTCCACTTCCTTCTCATAGACTTCAACCCCATTCTCATAGTAGCCCCTTTCTATATGGTCTGGAACCTACCAAGCAATTGAGTCCCACACTGTTATGGTAGATGACTCAGTTCCTTCAGTTACATTTTCCCAGCAAAATGCCTTCATTGTTCAAGAGAAATATCTTCAGTCGCATCTCTAATTCCTCTTTTTTCCACATAGTTTCAGGCAACCTTTATGTCTCCAGTGGGCCTGAACCCACCTCTGGTGGTTTCATGTCTTCAGCAAAAATTGCTCCTCTGTGCCTCAACATTGAGTACAACTCTGCTGAAATACTCATCCAGGCCTGAGTCTTGAAAGCTGTTCAAAAGTCTCCATATATCGTAGATGAGTTATAGCTATAATTTACAAAACAGCTATTGTATGATTTCATATTTCATACTCTTGTATAGCAAGAAATTAGAGGTTTGTTATTTATTTGAATTCCAATCCATCTCCCATCTATTTTGTAAAAGGCTAGAAAAAAAAACCTACATTGCATGGCACCAAGGTATATCTCCAGTAAACTTACCAAATTAATGAATAGGTCCATCCATGGCTATCTTTCATGACATTATTATTATTTTTGAACCCAGTTACACTTCTGGCCTTCACAAACGAGTTCCATGGGTTGACTCTGGGTGAAGAAGTAGTTTCTTATGTTTGTTTTGAACCTGTTGCCTATCAATTTTTCCCATGGATCCCTCATTTCTGTGTTATGTGAGGGGGAAATAACACGTCCTTTTCATTTCTCCAAACCATTCATACCTTTATAGAATTCTATCATATCCCTCCTTAGTCATGAATGGGTCCCAATCTTTTTAATCTCTCCTCATATGGAAGTTGTTCTGTACCCCCTAATAGTTTTTGTTGCCCTTCTCTGTACCTTTTCAAGTTCTAATATATCTTTTTTTTAAAGATTGGGCAACTAGAACTGCATGGATTTATATAAGTGCCATTATGATATTTTCTGTCATCTTCTGTTCCCTTCCTAATGATGTCTTCCATTGAAAGCTTTTTTTTACTTCCTGCTGCACATTGAGTGGATGTTTTCAGAAAACTCTCCATGATGACTCCAACATCCCTTTCTTGAGTGATGACAGCTAATTTAGATGACTTCATTTTTTATGTATAGTTGGGATTATGTTTTCCAATATGCATTACTTTACAAAAAACAGGACTATGTACCATCTTGTTAGTCTTTAAAGTGCTACATAGTCCTGTTTTTTGTTTCAGCTACACCAGACTAACACGGCTGCATCTCTATCACATTACTTTACAGTTATCAACATTGACTTCCATCTGTCTTTTTGTTGTCCAGTCTGTTTTGTGAGTCCCCTATGTCACTCTTCACAATCAGTTTTAGTCAACTTTGAATTTTAAAAATATTTCCAGTCATAATTACAACTTCATGGGGAAGCAGGAGGCAGGGGAGGGTATTCTCTGTTTTATAGCAGTGGGACCCACCACCCTCCTCTCAACATTTATTTTTCTTGTCGCAATGTCCCACTCTCTTGAAGGTCCTTTGTTCAATGAACTGGAAACCATTAGGAACAGTGCAAGCATTGCAATGCTGTGGGCAGTAGTATAAAAGGCTGTTTACTGTGTAACAGAGCATACAAGAATACTACAATTCTCTGGTAAATTTAACCAGTGCAGCATGTAAATTTTAAATGATGCCCATATCTTTAATTAGCCAGAGGAGCTATTGTAAAATGTCAGCACACTTTCAAAATAGACCTATCCAGTCGTGTATTAGTCTGTCTATAATACTCCCTCTTCTACTTTGTGAAACTGCAGAAATTTATAGCAACCTTTTATGCTTTGGGATGTCACAGATGTTTCATGATATGGGCAATTTTACGATCGCTTTAAAAAAAATTTGTGCAGTATCCTCCCCAAAGAAGCAGATTTCCTCTGCCTCTGACCTACTGGATGTCATTTCATTTCAGCTGTGTTCACTCTGTCTGTAATAACATTGAATTCTGAATGACTCTGTCCTCCCATAAGTACTATGTGTATACTCCTCAGATGGAGTGCATACCCTGTGTCAGATCGAATTTCACCACTCATCTGATTTCCATATAGATGCCTTGAACCTGTCATCATTAGAGAAATAAATTCACATTCTTTGGCTCACGACTAAAGTTTAGTCAAGGAATTTCTACTCCTGTGCCTTTGATGTTCTTCCTATCCAGCTGCATGTTTCCAACTTTAAAACCATTGTCTTTATTCTTGACATCTATTTCTTTTTTCTGTCCTTTGACTTTTTTTCCCCCAACAAGAACGTTCTCTATTTTCCCATCCTGACCATCTTTGGGAATCCAGGGCCTCCTGAAATCAATGGCAGTCTTCCCTTCAGATTCAAAATGCACCTCATGAGGGCTTTTATGTGCAGTTGAAATGTTGGGTGGGTTAGGTGTCTCTATAATGGATTGTGCTTAGCTATTGCATTGACTGTGTGCTTTATCCTGATCCGCTTGGCTACAAAGGAAGGATGCTCCATTGGTTCAGGTACTAGCATAGAACTGGGTTCAGTTCACTGCTCTGCCACAGACTTTTTATGTGACCTTGAGCAAGACTCTGCAACCCAGATATTCAAAGCATTGTTCTGCTCACTGTTGCAAAACCTAATTGACATAGATGGGTAAATGTCATTTTCAGAATTGATGTAGGCACTTGGGAGCCTTGATTTTCCATTAAACTTAGAAGCCTAAGTGTCCAAGTCACTTTTGAACATGGGACTTAGCCATGCTAGGTCACTTAGGCTACGTCTACACACAAGTGTTATTTCAGAATAACTGACCTTATTTCAAAATAAAAAAATGCACGTCTACACAGCAAGTTGTTGTTTTGAAATAATGTCGAGCTGGAGGACTTCTTACTCTGACTCCTGCAACCCTCATTTCATGAGGAGTAACGGAAGTCAGAGGAAGAGTGTTTTTCCTTGGATATCCTGCTGTGTAGACAGAGCCAAAAGCTGAAATAAGCTATTTTGACGTAAGCAATGCAATTGATGTAGCTGAAATCGCATAGCTTTTTTTGGTTTTAGCCCTGCTGTGTAGACGTGTCCTTAGGTCTTGTTGTGTGGAGCTGAGAAAGAACAACACCTTTAAAAATCTGGGTCTTAGTCTCTGCACTCCAATTCACCAATAGCAAAATGAGGGGTGCTGTGAGGACAAAAGCATTAAAAACTGCAAGGAGCTCAGACACTACACTAATAGCAATATACTTACCTAGAGTAGATTCTCCATTCATTGTTTTACACTCTTTGTAGATATTTACTCCCACATTGCACTGGTATAAAGAGCAACCCAAGATGCTAGTCACTGGAAAAATCAGACTTTTGAATTCTATTGCAGATTTGCCCCTGATTAACTTAATTAATACTTGTAAGATGTTTTGAGAGCTTTGGTGAGGAGCCAATCTATAACCAGAAAATATCATTTATTCGTGCCTTTTCTTTGTCATGTAAAAATCTGGAATTCTGTCACTTCAAGCAAACAAGAATTATCTGCACTTCGAGAGCTGTCTGGATTTCCTCTCTCAGTAATAGCAGACAGGGACATTGAAAGAGGAGTTGATTGTTTCAGAAATGTTTATTACTTGTTACATTGAACCATGTGTCCTGTAATCATTACACTCCTCAGACACATTTGTACACAGTGGCTCTTTAAAAACAGATGTGCAAAGCTGCAGTACAGAGCTATTTAATTTTTCATCACTGAGCCATGCAGAATTCAGCTGCACAAGAAAATATGGATCCCAGTGTTACGTTTGTCAGACCTTTCACATGTGTCTTTTACATATGTCAAACATTTAAATAAAAAGCACTTCTGCATGTCTTTCCCTTTCAGTCTGACAGATAGTTGTGATGGGTGATTTAGCTCTTCCATAAAAGCTACCTGCTTTGAAGATGTTTTGAGGGAGGCAAAGACATAAGGAATCCAGAACCTGTTGTGTGTAACTATTGAGTGTTACTCTTGTACATCTGGGATATTTCAGAAATCTTTTGTATCAACAAGAAATCTGGTCCCTAGACCAGTCATTGAAAGCCCCTTTAACTATATATTTATATTAATTTATTAGACAGAACTCAATGTTACATTCAAGCTGATGAATAGATAAAGGTCCTTCCCCCATCTCTAGGTCAGAAACTACATTAAGATGGAGTGCAGGCTGTGAGTAGATATGAGTAATTTACAGTAAAAAGGCATGAAAGAGATATTGTTTGCAGTGTTGCTGTAGCCATATTTATCCTGGGATATGAGAGAGACAAAGTAGGTGAGGCAATATGTGAGCAACTTCTGTTTATAGAAAATAGAAACTGTCAAGCTTCACAGAGATCCTCTTCAGGTCCTGGAAAAGTAATCAGAATTTCACAGCTAAATACTGGGTTACACAGATTGTTGAGCATAAGGGGTTAATACATGTTGCAGAAGACCATTTAAAAGTGGGCAGATAACACATCTGCAGTCAGAGGACAAAGGAGGCTTAGAAGTTTATGCTGGTTTTATGGCTCATTGCAACAACTTGTCTCTGTTGCAGCCATCATTTTTAGTGTCTAACAGAGTTATGTATCTAAGTTTCCAGTCTCATTGTCTGAAGGTGTTGTGCAAGTTTCCTTTGAAGATGAGGACTGAGATCAGATGTGATTTTTTTGTGAAAAGTGTTTGCCCATGGCTGATAGAGCGTTGTCATCTTATTATTCTGTATGAGTTAATTCTAGAGCATGGTGATTGGTTTCATTCACATGATTGTTTTGGGAACATTTGATGCACTAGATGAAGTTCACCGTATGTTGTGACAGAAATGTGTAGGACCCATGGATTTAGAAAGATATATTGTGGATGGTATTGATCATCATAACTGTAGAGCTATGTCTGTAGGATTTATATCTGTTCTGGTTTTGTCTGTTGTCACTTTGAGTTGGTGTGTCCTAGTTTGCGGAAAGCTCAATTCTGATGATGAGCTTGGTGAAGTTGGGGAGTTTGAAGTATTTCTTTCAGACTGTGGTCCCCATCAAGTACAAGTTATAACTGATGATACCCAATATGGATTCAAGTATGTAGTGGTCACTACGAGTTTTCATGGGATGTTTGTTCCATCTAGGTTCATTGGGAGGGAGAGTTGAGGTTGGCTGGCTGGAGGTGGTCTTTTCTACAATCTGGAAGAAAACGCATGGAAGGGACTCTAAAGAGCTTTATTCCTAGGTATACGAGTGAGTAATAAAGTAAGAGTTTGTTAACAAGTCTGTGATAGATTGGTATTCAAATTCATTTTAAATGTGTTATTGAGTTGGATCACTTAGTTCTGAATTTCCCACTATGCCACCTGTCTACTCTTGGCATCAGGTCCACAAGATGTTTTGGCCCTGGCTTTTGGGCTCTGAATCATAGAACTAGCTATAGAAAAATAGAAATGAACGCATCTAACATGAACAGAACCCCTTATAAGGTTTGAAAATGTTTTGATGTTTTTTCCCCCATTCTCTTGTATGAGTGATTATGTCTGAATTCCCCATATCTGTCCATCTTCAAGTCATGGAACTCTCCCAAGAGGCCCTATACATTGTGAATTTCTCATCCAGTTTTGCCAACCTAAGAATTTCCCATGAACATCCCAACTTCTGGGAATCATATTTTCAACCCCTTATTTTCCCATTGGTGTGAACATTTACTTGCATGAACAGTCTCACTGAAATTTTATTTTCTATACAAATTGCATAGAAAGCATATTTTTCTCTATAGAATTTTTAAACCAAATGTATTGAATAGAATAGTTATGTAAGCTTCTGTATAAAATGATATCTAAAGTTATCAGACTATATTAAATTCTAGTGGCCTTTTCTACAAGGGAGGTCAAAGAACCTGCTCTCAACAATCTCCTTAGGCCCTCTCCCCTGAGGATTTCTGTGTAGTAGGTTGCTCCAGGTTATCCCTTTATAAGATATGAACATTTTTATAAAGGAATGAAATGTCTTCTGCAAAATCCTGTTTCCATTTCCTACTTATTCCTAGACGTGGCTCTTAAATTATAAAAGTAAGTAGTATATCCTAGCACTGCAAAAAATGCCATGTTTTCTAAAAATCAGGCATTAGAGGGCAGTGTGAGAATGACTAAGGTAGTCGCAGAAAGTGTAAACTGTCCATAGTTTTAACATTGTGACTAGATCAAATGAATGGTATGAAGTTTGCTCTAATCAGCTCTTGTACAATTCCATCACATTGGATTTTCTATTCAGTGCATGTTAAAATGTTAAGAGTTTTAATATGTTATATTTTTACTATTATCAGTGCGAGTCAAATTCTTGTTACTGTGTTGGTTGAGGGATTGCTAGTGTGATTGAGGTCATTTTCTGTCATTGTTATGATACTCTGTGCATACTGATTGGAAGCAGATATATTTGAATATTGGGGTGGGAGGCAAACAATGGGGAAAGTATTATATGTTTTTATAGAAATTATGTTAAAATATAAAAGGATCTAAATCTCTCTTTAGTTCTGCAGGCTGGGGTAAAAAAACGTATAGAAAGTGTATTTTTTCTATAGACTTTTAAGACCAAAGTATGGAATTTAACAGATAAGAAATCTGTATAAAATTATGTATAAACATTATCAAGCTATATTAAATTCTCTGGGACTTCTCTACAAGGGAGGTAAAAGAACCTGCTCACAAGAGTGGGATTCCAACAAGTATTAAAATGGAATTCTCAGATGTGGGGAAACTGATCACATTAATTATCATTAATGCTCGACAGTCTTAGCCTATAAATTACCATAGGTCCCACTGAAGGACCACAGAATTTCACCCATTTTCTGTGTCATCAGTATTGATGATTTAGAAAAATCATCATCTGGATCCTAGAAATCCCCTTCTTGATCAAAAAGGAAAATAGAACCTATTTAAATTAATTTGGATTTTATTCATTTCTTATTTGAAAACAAAATTTTGAATTTTCAAACACAAGATTCAATAAGAACCTTTTATTTCACAGCTTCCTTGGGAAGTTTTCATCTGTCTCTCTCTCTCCCTCCCCTGCCCCCCAATCCTTGCCACTCTTCCCCCATCACCCTCCTACTCTGTGTTTCTGGTCAATTTCACTCACAAACATGACTTTAACTATCATCTTTATGTTGATGACTCACAGATGTACCCTCCAGTCCAAATCTCTTTTCCTGTCCTAACTAAAATGTTGGTCTGTTTGTCTGAAATCTTCTCGTGGACATCCAGACAAGTGCTTAAGCTCAAGATGGCCAAAATAGAATTCTAATCTTTCCATCCATCCTTTCTCAGTTACAATGGAACAACACCACTCTGTCACTCAGACATGTAACCTGGGCAGTGTCTTAAATTTGCTTACCTCTCAAGATCCTCATATGCAGCTGGCTTCTAAATCCTTCAGCTATATACTGCTTGGTTACACAGCTAAAACTCTATCTAGGCTTTCGTCATTTCATATCTTGACTACTGCATCCTTGACAAATCCCATCTCACCTTTCTTACATCCTTTTAAAAGGCTGCTGAAAAAATAATTTTCCTAGTGTAGCACGTTGACCTTGTCATTCCACTTTGTGTTCTTTCTTTGGCTCCCATTTTTCTACTGCATTTTATGAACTATAAACTATTTGTTTTCATTAAGACCCTTCATGGACCATCCCTAACCTCTCTCTCTCTCTTTTACATGTTCTTGGAGTGTCAGTCCTCACCTTGGCTCTGCCAGTGATACCAGCTTTTACCCCCACATTTTCAATCATGCACCTTTGTAGTTTCTCTCATGCTATATCCTTCATATGGAAGATCTCCCTGTAAACACCTTCAAGGCCACCTCATTCAAATCACTACTTGAAACTCCCCTCTGCCTAGCACAACAGAGCATGTATCTAGGATTGGGACTGCTACCTACTATCCAAACACTAACAATACAGAATAATAAGTAGCATGACATTATTATATTTATATCTTTTAACTATAGAATAAAGCTACATTTTTGGAGTTCTAAAGCTTGGGACAAACCAAAAAACAAAACTTTATTGTCGTTCTATTTATTTTGTTAACAAACAGGCATGGAGTATTCTAGGACACAGATTTATTAAGACATAGAATAGTATTTCTTAAACTTTTTAAGACCAAGGAACACTAAACAATACTTTTTTTTAATGGGGAACACCAAGGATTTTTTGTTGAGAAGAGAAAAAAAAGGTTGGGGGGGGAGGAAGAGTCGGGGGGAAAGTTATTGAGGGGGAAAAAAGGGTTGGGAGGAAGTTATTGAGCAAAAACAAACAATAAAAAGGTCGCCTGCCCCTTTAAGGGTGGCCATTTTGAATTCTGTTGTTCTCTGCACACTGGTGTACCACGGAACACAGTTTAAGAAACACTGACATAGAATGTTTTTTCAGAGCTTTTTTGGATTAGTGTAACAATTATTGCACTACACTACCATTACGTTACACTACACTATTATATAGTACTAGAGCTGGACAGGAAATAGTGTTCCTATCCTGGCAATATTTTTCACATTGATCGTTTTTGCTAATCTGAATTGAGATGAAAATGGAAATCTCAAAATGTACTCAAATTGAAAATAATGGGTTGAGTCAACTGAAAAGCTTTTAGATTTTTCCTTTTTTTCTTTTTTAACCTATTATTCAGTGTGATTAGATTAAATTTCTAAATGAAAAATGTTAAAACTTTGCCTCCAATTTTTTATGTGCCAAGAGATTTGTCAAAATGATCCTGTTTTGCAAATAGTTCTGATTTGATGAAGTGACATTTTTTGGTGAAAAAATGATTTGGTAAAAATTTCCTGAACAGCTCTACTAGTGCTCAGCTCTTTGGCAAAAAGTGGGAGGTAATTTGCAGTAGGTAGTTATGGAATAATCTGTTAATAGGGAAAGTTTTCAGTGTCACATAGAACATTACAGAATTGGAGGCAGTTCAGAGAAGGGTGACAAGAATGAAGAAGAGGGTTGGGAAAAACTGTTAGGAAGAGAGGCTGAAAGGATTGGGGTTGCTTTTAAATAGAATGGGGATGGGATGGTATATAGGCATATGGGTCTAGAGAAGATAGGTTGGGATCTTTTGTTCTCCCTGTTTTTCAGCACAAGAACAATGAAATCATCATGTGGCAAATTCAGAACAGATAGTGGGAATTTTTAAACGTATGAAATTACTCTCCAAAACTCATTGCCAAGGCCAATAAATCAAAGAGATTAAAAAAGGGATTATGCATTTATTTGGATAACAAAGATAGCCAGATCTACAACAGTTAATGCTACTGCTAATAGGAATTTTGGAAGAGATATTAAACCTCATATTTCAGGGTATAAACCAATCTCTAAGTACTAGGAATTCAGAAGTTTCCTAGTCCTCTGCACCATCTTCTGAAGCATCTGCATCTAGTGCTATTCGTTGTCAGATTAGATAGACCACACATCTATTCTAGTATGGCAATTCCTATGTTCCACATTTTGTATCCATGCCAAAAGTCTTTGTGGTTGTTGTTGTTGTGTTTCCTTACTACTGTAACTTTATTCATAACCAATCCTTTAAAAATTCAGTATTTTAGTCTCATTGGCAAGTTATGTCAATAAAAAGTTAATGGTTCACAGCATTAAGCAAAAAATAACCGAAGTATTTTCCATTATCAGTTTTAAATTTTCTGCCTTTCCGTTTCATTGAATGTCCCTTTGTTCTTATGATCTGGGAGAGGGCAAACAGAAGTATCTGTACTATCTTTGGTTATAGAATTAGAACTGGCTGGGGCAATTCTGAAAAAGCATTTTTCTGGTCAACTTGTCAATCCAACAAAATCAATTAATTCAATGGAGACAGTTCAATTACAGTGAAATTCTGAAGAAATTCAGGTGAGCTGGTAGAATTCTGTGTGGTTTGCCTTTTCACTCACCTGATTTTTTTGACTGCCTGCCATGCAGATTGCTTTGCGGTTAGGGACCTCAGGCTTTCAGGGTCTATGATGCTGTGATAGTGAGTAGGGACTCATGTTGACTGCTCTGGAACCAGGGTTTACCTCTCTTTCATAAAAAAAATTGAATTCTTTAGTTATTGTTCTGAACTGGAATGCAACCAGATTTTGAAATATCAAAAGTCTTTGTAAAATGGTTACTTTTCCCCACTCAATTCTAGTTCATAACACTATACAATAAAGTAGCTTAATTTAACTAGCTTAAGTCCCATTTGCATTAGATGTTATATAGGCAGTGGGCAAAACTTGTCAACAATATATTTACCAGTAGCAAAGAATTATAAACTGGATTGTAACTGCATTGTCTACAAAAAAAAGAAGGGGAGAGGGAAAGAAAAGAGTTATACAAGTGTTTTCTGATATGGATAACTCATAATATTATTTGTTCTCTTGTTCTCTCTTCTGTGTTTCCCCTTTCATTAGTATTTATGACTTTCTGTTGTAAGACTCTATTTAGGTTAAAAAGAACAAGTAGTCCTGTGACACCTTAGAGAGTAACAAAAATATATATGTAGTATCATGAGATAGGAAAAAGTGGGTTTATATTTGTTAGTCTCTAAGGTGACACAGTATTACATATTTTTAAAGTTACACGCTAACAAGGCTACCCTTCTGAGTCTATCTAGATTAAGTTCCTTGAGGCGGGGGGCTGTGTTTGTAGTTGGTTGTTGGAGGCAACTGTATCACACCTTTAGAGGCCTAAAAACTAATAATGACAATATACATATAAATTATTTTAAATAATGGATAATGCAGGTTTTAATATGAAATAAGACTATCTGCCAAAAATGTACTTTCTAGTTTGTTTTCTTCTTTTTATTTTTCCCCATCTAGTGGTATGAGATACTGGACAGACATCACTTTTAATAAAAGTCTACTAAGCGTTTGCATTTCTCAGATGTCCTTTCTTAATATAATATTGGCAAAGCCCTATCAACTTTCTGTGAAAATATTGGCACAGTGTTTATTGGCACAAGTGTTAAAATAGTATTGTTTAGACAGAAAGCAAAACTGAATCCTGGATTATCATGAGAGATTAAAATAACCTTGACCTTTCATTTGTTGTGTGTGCTCTCTGTTTGACTATCAAGAATTTTTCCTCTATTTTAAATTTGTAGTGAAAATTGATTATTTTGTACCTTTTTAAAAATAAAGCCATAACACATTCTGGATCATATCCTCCATGTACATTGGCATAATCTTTGTACTAAAGTGGAGCTACAACCAGTTTAGTTTACACTAGCTAAGAATCTGGCTCTATCATTTTAGTTTATATGATTCCAGTCATCGCCATATTTTTTTAATAATGGATGGCTATCTGGAGCATATATCAACCATGGGACAATATGCCTATGACTTAATTTTTAAAAATCAGAAATTATTCAAATTCACAGTTTTCTGGAATTAGCAACAACTTGGAAACAAACTCCTTTTATTCTTAAACCAAGAGGCCTTACCTGTAAATATCTTACTTCTCAGTTTAGGCTCTAATCCTAGAAAGACAGGCATATGCTTGGGGTTTTTTTACACCTGAATAGTTTCATTGAGTTCAGTGAGCTTCTTGTGTTTAAAGTTATGCAAGTGTTTAAGTGCTTTGTTGGACTGTGGCCACATGAGTTCAACAGTAGTAATCAGAATGCGTGCTAGTAAAGGTTTGAAGGATCAACTTCTTTTTCCTAACACCACCCTATGAAACAATGCCACTCCTAATGTAAATATGATGCCTATTAGACTGAATTTTCTCTCAGAAGTGTCTGTGATAGAATATCTATTATTATCCAGGTGTGTTTTACTAGCTATGGTTCTGACAATTGTGACTGAAATGGTGGTATCTTGTAATCTAATCCACAGCCTTGGGATACTTTGGCTCAAACTAAACAACTAATTTCACACTTAAATATTCCATTAACTTTTAAGCCAGAGTCCTGAGGTTTAATGTTTTATTAGTTATTTTAAATTATGCCTCTGTCTTCTTTTTTAACCCCAGACTTGGAACTCAAGCAGTTAATTTATCAAGTAGGTTAATGATAGAATTTATTCAAAGAGCCAATAACTAGTAGTGGTTTTCTGCCTGAAAGACCAGGTGTGGCTTTAAATGAGGATGAATTTTGCTTTTAGTTTAGTCTGGGTAGCCCTGTGTTTAACAGTTAAAAATGAATAGTCTATTTTGAATAGTCTGTTTATAAAGGGGCAAAGGGGAATAACATTTTTTTAAATGAAATTCAGTGAGGATGCTCAACTAATAGGTACTTCCTTGTAAATATTCCAAGATTTATAAGAACACTCAGATAAGAGTGTAATGAAACAATTCTAGAATAGACTAAATGCCTTATTAAGCAACATAGAGAAACTAAATTGAAAAAATCTTTCACATTTTTAATCTTTCAGAAATTCCAATATTTGTTTAAATACATTCAATGTTCTTTTATTGCCTCTCTTTGAACCTCTCTTCCCATCCCCACTCCCCAAATCAGGAAAATTGTTCCTAATGTCTGAAGTCTGTTTATCTTTAAGCCATAGGTACAATGAGGGTGGGCGAAACGTGATCACTTCCTTATTGCTGTGCAAATGCACCTCATTCACAGCATGGGAGGGCCAATCTCTTATGGACTCAAAGGGTAATTCATTTTTATGCTTATTTAGTCCTGTGGTTTTATTAGCTATAGCAGCTTATCATGGTGTATTGTGTAGCCACTTGTTCAATAGCAATTGAGCTAACAGCAGTGAACTTATGGCCTTAGTACAAACCTTGCCTAAGAGGGGTGAAAGGTCATTGTATAATACTCTGTACCACCCAATTGATCTTTTCTTCTTTTATCATGGACAAAAGGCAACGACCATTAGATACTGGAAATGAACCATACAGTAAACTCCTGTAAAATCAGCTTCTCGTGCCAGAAAGGAAGCTGGCTTGATATAACAAAAAGATGTATGATGATCAAAAGGAAAAGTGTTTTTCCTCTGTGATTGTGATTTCTATTGTTTGTAAACAGTGTCAGGGATGGAAAAAAAGATTAGATAATGGTGTTTACTCTGTATTTTTTGCTTAATACTACCTTGGAGTAGAATGGTATTATCATATATATATATAGTAGCCCAATGTCTGTGACTCTGTAACACTGAAATGCTGGCTGTTCCCTCTGGGCGGCGCTGTTGCCTGAAATGCTGGTTGTTCCCTCTGGGCGGCCCGTGCTCCATGGGGAGTGCGGGGCCCAAACGGCCGCTTGTGCCGCTTGCTACCCCGCAGTGGCCCGGCTGAGCGGCGCAGAAGTCAACTGAGTGCCACGGCGGGAGGTGAAGGGGGTTGGGGCGGTGACATGTGGCGTGACAGCGGCGCCAGGCCCCGCCCCCTGGCTGTGAACATCACCGCCCGGCCCCCCTTCACCTCCCGCCATGGTGCTCGGCTGATTTCTGCACTGCTCAGCCAGGCTACCACGTGGGAGCAAGTGGCACAAGTGACCGTTTGGGCTCCACGCTCCCCATGCAGCACAGGGAGTGCGGAGCCCAAACGGCCGTTTGGGCTCCGCAGTCCCCCGAGTGAGAGGCAGGAGGGGAAGGAGAAGAGAAAGAGAGACAGAGTGAGAGGCAGGAGGCAGAGGAGAGCTGGGGGGGTAGAGGGGAGGCAGTAGGAGGAGAAGGAGAGAGAGAGAGAGACTGAGAGAGACCAGAGGCTCAGGAGAGAAGACCGACGTGGAGGAGAGACCTGAAAATTCTGTCTTATGATGGGCTAATTGGCTAGTTTACTGTTATTTAATATATATCTTTGAAGTAATACATGCACAAAACTGTGTTCATACAAGTGTTCACACCTAAATTAAGAATGAAAATACATGACTTATGATATATATATCATGTGCTTCCATATATACATTAAGTATGAACCTAAGTTTGAAAAGCTGGCTCTTCGTGGGTTTTTTTGTCTCCACTGCATGGCCAGAAAAAAAAGTGTTACTCCTGCTCTTTTCTTCCATGAGTAATATAGCACCTTGGCTTGAATGTTTTTGCATGAACAGGGCAAAAAGGATTAGTCATGTCTATTGGTGAATGTTACATGAGAACAACTGCTGTGTATATTTTATGCACATAATGAATGTTAAAGTGTCTGATAAAGTCAATGGTGTCCTTTCAGGAGGTAGTGGATCAGGCTTCAAAAGCATTTTATGCCTCAGTAGTATGAATACAAATAAAACTAAAATAGATTTAACTGGAGGCTAGTTGTGGGGTACTCAGGTAAAACACAGCAAATCTTGGCAAAGTTTAAACCAGTTTCCTGAGTCTCATAGGTCACTTTTAGTATAGATAGTGCCTTTTGTTCATCTTTGTCAGATTCTATTTCAAATGAATGTTGGTGCAACAGAAAACAATACTTTAATTAACAGTCTTAGTGAGTTGGTCCAGATATATTTTTACATTGACTTGATAGTATGAATGAATGGAATTTATCATATAGATGTAAGTTAAAAGCTGCACAACACCTCCAACTGTAGATAATAAGGATATAATTTCAGGGTGAAGTGACACAGTGGGCTTCTGTGACTGTTTTTGATCTCTGGAGATGTGAATTCATATCTGACTTTGATCTCAAGTGAAAATGGGTTTGGTGGGCTTGTCTCAGCCTTGGTTTCCAGTACAAACCCTCCCACGGGGCAGTACAATTGGTAGTCTCTGCTCTAAAGAAGCCTTAGGCCTAGAGAGCTTGGCGGGGGGTAGGGGCAGTCAGCAATGAGCTCAGAAAAATAGCTTACATGATATCTGGCTTATCATAGTGTTATTTGCCCCTCACTTTCAAAAGTACAAAATGTATTTATGGTTGTTAACAAATGCTATAATTGCATGTGAGGATCCTGGTGATAGCAAGACTTGTTGGGTGTGTTCATGTCAATGGCCATATAGAATTATTGTGTAATTTAAAAACTAGTTGCCATCTGCTTTTTCTTTAAATGACAGTATCTTAAGTGACAATTTAGGACTGTATTCTTGCCTGATGATAACACTGAGGTAAGCCTACCAGGAGCTATCACTCTGTATATTTCTATCTAAAGATTGATAAAATATATCATGATAGATTCTGAGCTATCTGCTAACTATACAACTAAGTACTGTTTCTGTTTGCTTTACACTAGTCTCACCCTTTGTGTTTGTCTTATCCATATGTCATGTACTGTCATAGCCTAGGGTCTGATCCTGTAAACACTCCCACAGTCAATGAAGTCATGAGGAGAGTTCAATACACATGGTTGCAGGATTAAGGACACAGTTTGATCTCTTTGGGCAGGGGCCATTGTCTTACTGTGCATCTGTACAGCGACCAGTAAAGTGACCATAAACATTGATGCCTTACGTGCTAATGCAATACATATAATAGCATTCACTGTTAGCCTTTTATAAATTTAAATAAATGAAAACAAAGGTGGTGATGGGGAAAAGGTGGTATAGCATGATTTCTGGTTCAGTCTGACAACTGATACAAATCAAATGAGGTCAACAAACTAGAAAGAGGGCATCAATATTTGAGAGGCTACAGAGTAATGCCCATATACCTTCTGTGTCCATATAGCCACATTTTGAATTCAGTTTACATGATGTGGCTAAGAAGCTAAATCTTGCCTTGGTGCAAAATTGAGGCTTGATTGGCATGACACTGGGAATAGAAAAGGACAGGTGGATCTCTAGACCCCAGTGTCATCCACATTTGTATTAGCAGAATTCCAAACTATAGGGTATAGTTTGGCCTTATGTGATGGAGGAGAGAAATGTTGTAAACAAAACAAAACAAAAAACAACTTTTCCTGCATCCAGTATAGTGTTCCTCGCAGCTTATGATATTGTTACCCTATTTTGGACCAAACAGCAAGCCGAAATCTGGAGGCATACTCATTGTTTCCATTAAGAGGAGAAATGATGAGGGCGTGAGTTATCTTAGGTGCAAACCTGTTTATTTACAAAGAATATATTGTCTTATTTCTCTACAGGAATCAAACAGCGGGAGTTGATTTCTTTTCTCACAACTTCAAGCCCCTTTCCAGCCAGCTGTTAGCCCCAAAGCTATATCTTTGCTTTTCTCAGGACCATGCTACCAGTACTTCTGTGTTTGTGTCTGGTGCTTCCTCGCTATCTTCTGTCTCTGTTCTCTACTCTGTTTGTGGTTTGTCTCACGGACATGCATGTTTTCACAAATCAATGCTTAAAGAATGGGTGGAGGATGCTATTGCCTCTGCTATCTGGCTCCACAAAGAAGCTTAACAGTTTCTTACATGTATCCTAACTGAGACTATGTCTACACTACCAAGTTGTGTCAACAAAAATTAGGTCCACACACAAAAGCTGACAAAACAAAAATCACCAGAGGGGGTTCACACTTGTTTCCTCTGTCTACAGCTCATGCACACACTGGGGGCACCATCACTGATTGTGTGAGCAATGCACTGTAGGTGTGTATCCCGCAGTGCAGAGTTGTGGGAAAGCAGAGCTGATCACATCTTAGGATTCCTTCTCCCACAGCCTCCTCAGCTGCTGAGAGCGGCATCATGAGTAGCGCTGTGAGCTCTCCATGCTGAGGAATGTTAAAGCAGCACAGGAGCCTGTTCCCTTCCCCCTGCAGCAGCAGTCTGCCTGCCACTGTGTTCCTAGTGCAGGGCAGAACAGAGCAGTCTAATAATTTGTTCTTTGTTTGTTCCCCAAACGGAGCAGCTCACTCAGCTGTCAGATACTTCCCAGAAGTTTGAAACGGGAGGGACATATGCCAGCAGGGCAGCAGAGATCAAAACGTGGAGCAGAACCATCAGGGTAGGCATTGTGAGATACTGGCAGAAGCCAGTTTTTTTGACAAAACAAACAGCGAAGTCTACACTGGCTCTTTGTTGACAATAAAGGGAGGGGGGAAAAGAACAAAGGTGTCTCAGGCTGTGTCTAAACTACATCCTTCTGTCGACAGAGGGGTGTAGTTTAGACGTAGCCTATATAGGGGTGGAAGTTTTTTGTCATCAAAACTGCGAGTTTTTCCAGGCAAAAGTTGCACTGCAGGATATATATTCTCAGTTTTGTCACCAAAAGACAATTTTTGGCAACAAAAATTGGCAGTGTCGACATGCCCAGCATGTCAATGGTTACACCTACCTATTTCCATGAAATTTAGTCCGGCTTAGAACAAAATGAAAAATGTATATGCCATGTTACGGTAGCCAGGAAGTTATTTTCTTGGTTGTAGTAAAACAGTTATCTTGTGAGAGAGGCTATGTCTAGACTACATCCCTCTTTCGAAAGAGGGATGTAAATTAGACATATCAAAATTGCAAATGAAGCCAGGATTTGAATTTCCCGTGCTTCATTTGCATAATGTCGACTTCGCGTTCTTTCGAAAAAGGGCTTTTCGAAAGTGAAACCGCTGTCTAGATGCGTTTTTTTTTTTAAAAAAGCTTTTTCAAAAGATCCTGTAAACCTCATTTTTTGAGAAGTACAGGATCTTTAGAAAAAGGGTTTTTAAAGAACTGCATCTAGATGACGGTTTTACTTTCAAAAGCCCTTTTTCGAAAGAACGCGCAGCCGCCATTATGCAAATGAAGCACGGGAAATTCAAATCCTGGCTTCATTTGCAATTTTGATACCTAATTTACATCCCTCTTTCGAAAGAGGGATGTAGTTTAGACATGCCCAAAGAGGGAGCCAGCCAAGACAGCCTCATCTATCATCTTAAAAATAAAAGTAGAAGATAAAGAGCAAATGTAGTTGTAAAGGTTTAGCTATGCCAAAAGACAGGCTTTAGAAAATGAGTATAACTCATGACAGTAATGCATTTTTACATGCATCCTGAAAGCACCTGTTGATGAAAGCACACTGGTTTCCTTGGGAGAAGTATGTGTAACAGTTTTGCACTTGCTTAATGAATGAATGGTTTTCAGGAGAATGTCATCTTAATTAATCGTGAAACTAGGTGATGAAACCATCATGCTTCTACTTTAGGAATTGATTAGGGCAATGTAAATGTTTAATTAGCCTAATCTATTAACTGTTATCAAATTATCTTGCAGTCTATTAGCAATTAATTATAAAACATAACATTATGTATGTTTGTGTCTTTACAGAAAAGTTCCTCTAAGGTGGGGAAAGAATCTACACAGACTGCATTTTAACTAGTAATTTCATTGTTGGAGCGTTCAATGGCAGGGTTCAAAATCCTTACAAAATGAGAGGGGAGGGACTGTCTTTCACTGAATGTATTTTCTGTAGCATGTAAGACAGAAAGTGACTTTACCAATCAATATTCCATGGACATGAATGGACCAAAATGCAGATCCAAATATCTCCCCAGTTTTATAAAATGTGCTGAGCCTTGATTTTGCCTCTACCTGCGGCAACTTAGTCAGGACATCTAACTGATACAAAGGGAAGGAACAGTCTATACTTGGCAAAGGGTGAATCTCAATTATTTCCTCCCTGGAGCGAGGGGAGGGATGTAGTGAGATTGTGACGACAGTCCCAGTTCTGGCCTTTGCTGTGCTTCTGGGCTATGTAGCTTTTTGCTGCCACTTGCATGGGGAGAGTTGGCAGTTGATTTAACCCTAACTGAGGTATAGGTGAGTCGATAGTCTGTTGCATTAGGCAATAAACTTACATTATCAGGAATTGCTATTTGTAAAACAAACATGTTACAGGAGGGTTTTTTTTTTAAACAAATGAACACTGATTTTGTTTTTATATTTTTTGCATTGACAGTTTAATGTGAACGTTACTTAAATGTTCACTTTCTCCTAGTTTCCCTCATGCTCACATCTGAGGATTTCCAGGGTGATTGTGGTTCCTGATGAGTAAAGAATAGGGAAAAACATACCTGTCAGCATGTTGGAAATAGAATGTACTGCTCCTGTTCAGACAGATCTTTATAATGTTTCTTGTAGGATTTGACAATGCCAGTCATGGTTTTGTTTTTGTCAGGGATTAACATTAAATTACAATGTTGGATAAACATAGATTATGATCGGGCATATTGTCCATGTTCAGGCAGAAGGTGAACAGGCATCCCCCAAATACAGTAATGACCACAACTGACATGCCCTCAGTGCAGGTGTTGTCCCAGGCTTTGGCTGCACTTGAAACTTGACAGTGCAGCCACTACAGAACTGTTGCAGCAATGCTTTAGCACAGCAATGCAGCTGCAGCAGGAGCATTGGGAGAGAGCACTGTGGGTAAATCACCTTCATGAGGGGAGTAGCTAACTGGGCTATGGTCTGGTTTACATTGGCACTTTGCAGCACTGTAACTGGCTACACTCAGGGGTAAGAGAGAGGTTATCACTCCCCTGAGCCAGAAAGTTGCAGCACAGTGCAGAGGCTATATAGACTTAGCTCAAGTAACTATCCATGAGGGAAGTGTGGCTCTGTAGAAGCAAGGAGATATTGCACCTAGGGGGAATGTTCTTTGAAGATTCTGGGTTAGTTACTCATGGAGGAGAGAAAATACTTGTCAGAAAAGCCTCTTTTGAGGCACTTTGGGTGCACCTGGAGGTTTTTCTGATTATTTTTAATTAGGGACCCACTAAAAGAAGCAATGTAGCATTCTTGGTTTATAACTTCTTGTGGGATATATAACTTGTTGTCAGACATATATTTTAATAGGCTCTAAAAAGTTCACTTACAGAAGACAGATGGACTTATTCCCTCTTGGGCAGTGGTTCTCAAATGCTTGGGCCTGCAGCCCATCCCACTCTACACAAACCACACTGTGACCCACCAGCCAACCACCCAGGATGACAAAATGTCTTTGCATATCTCTAAATACCTTAAATACTAAATTATTCATATTAGGCTACTAGAGTATAAACATTTAATAGGCTACTGCAACATAAGGGGGCATATGTAACCGGTAAAATAGAAAATATTATTAATCAAAATAATTAACAGATTAAGTGCTTTAACTTTATCAGGGTAGTTTACCAAACTTCATTTTAAATAAAATATTAATTTATGTTCAAAACAAAAGGTGTCAACATTGTCTCTATTTGTGGCATGGCGGGGAACATTTTTTTGGATGGCAGGGGCCACTGATCCACAGAAAAATCAGTCAGGGGACACACAAAAATGAGAGGCAAAAACCCAAGCAAAATGACCCAACCCTCACTGATGTGGCCCCCAACTGAGACACCTCACTCCCCTGGAGCTCCAGCGCCATAATGGAGGAAAAGGTGCCAGGGAGTATTGAGGTTCAGGGCTTCTCAGATCAACTAATCTGGGGTTTAAGGTTAGTACATTTTTTGAGCCCCCCTAACCTCTGGGGTGGGTCAAAATGAGGGGTTCAGTATGTGGGAGTGGGCTGCCAGGGAGTAGGATGGGGGTGAGCATTGGAGGTAAGGTGCTGGAGCAGGCTGGGAGTGGGGACCTGGCCACGAAGGAGGGTGCAGGAGTGGACTAGAGGTGGGGGGTCTGGGACAGAGGGAGGGAGGGTGTAGGAGTGGATTGGGGGTGGAGGAATTGGGTGGGAGTTTGGGTTCAAGAGGAGATGAGGGTGCAAGGTCTGGTCAGGATGAATTGTGCAGGGGCAGGCTGGGGTGGGTTGGCTGGGCCGGAGGGAAGTTGCAGGAGCAGCCTGAGGGTGTGGGATCTTGCTGAAGGGGGGTGTTGGTGAAGGTTGTGGGGACTGGGCATGAGGGGGTGCTTACCTGTTTCCGCACCTCCTGCCTCTCCCAGTCAGTGTGTCACAAGCACCATCTCCAACTGCTCTCATTGGCCAGGATTCTGGGCAATGGGAGCAGCAGGGAAAGCCTCCAGGCAAGCAGTTTCCTTGCTGCCATTCCCTCGACCAGAGAGCAGCAGCAGCGTGCGGAGCTGCTTGATCCCCTCACAAGCTGGATCCATCTTGCAAAGCTCAAGGCTTCCACCCTCTGCCCCCAAGAATGGGAAGCTGGTGCTGATGCTCTGACCTCACTGGGGAGGGGGAATGGAGCTCCAGTGTAGGCTCCCAGTTGTGGGGGTGGGGCTGAGCATCAAGCTGCAGCCCACCTGTAAGGCAGTCACAAACTGTTTGAGAACCACTGCTCTTAGGTATTGGCCCCACACCCTAACCATGACTCATCTGTTATATTGTCTTAATTTCTTGTGTTTTTTTGTAGTTATTTTCACATTGAACTTGATCTTATTTCCTGTATGATAGATATAAACCAGTTTAAATCAAATACACAACATTTACTGCAGGATGGGTCTGACAAGTTAAATCACATTGGAAGTGGAAGTTTTGAGAAACCCAAATTAGGATACTTGCAAAAATGTGTTGCCAGTACTTGGTCTTGTTAGAACTTAATCCCCAATGGATCTACCTCTGACAGACTCAATTTTATTAATTTTTCATGTTGGTTTGCTCAGCTCACCTCATCTGCCAAGATTAGTCAGACTTCATTCACATGAATGTACAGTCACAGGGAAAAAAAATCTTGTGATGTGAAAAATTGGCATAAGTGGAAATAATTCTTACAGTTCTCTTATTTTCACAGTAAAGTACAGCAATGTTTTACAAATTTTGTCATCCTAGATATTTTCAAGATACAGAGCAGATGTCTGCTTGTGTAAAGGTTAGTGCAGTTATATCCTAAAAAGCAACTATGTGGAGGGGAAATGGCATTGTCCATATTTATCATTTTTCAGTGATGGCTGCTTCTGATGTGCCCACTTTTCAAGCAACTAATTGTTTTTCTAACAACCAGCCACACAAACTCAGCCTAAGATCTGAAAATCAAACTTGGGTCTTTCTGGCTCATGCATTCATAATAGAAGCTCTGCATCAAGGAACATGATTAATAGTACTGTGGAATTGTGTGAACCCCACAGGAATCCAAGTCCCTCTCTTGCAGGCTGGATTTGCAGGGCTAAAAAAAGTGAAACAACTTTTGTCAGAAAAATAAGCAGATAAGAGATGGTGCAGATCTGTTGAATGAGAAAATGCCATTTACCCTAAGTTCCAGAACATAACTGCACTTTAAAATTGACACAGTGAAAACTTACTTTTCCCATGGTAACTTTTTTTAATAACCAAAAAATACAGCTTTTTGTAAGCAGAGAGAATGTCTTCTGGCAAATGACTCTTGGAAAATGCCCTCCTGACAACAAAGAATAGAGAAGGATATGCTTATAAATTGTACACACATACACACATGCATACAAACTAGTTTGTTTATTGTGTTTTCTAGAGTCTTTATTTTTGAATTCCAGTCTTACTGTGTTTCATGGTTTCCTCTTCCACATTCTATTCCTTGGTGATGGTGATGCAACACCCATGTATAGATTTGAGTATAAAAGTAGATATATCACACAATTAACTTTTCTGTTGCAAGTGGCTAAAAACAAGGTTTGCTATAAACTTCTATTTAGATGCTTAAATTATGTCCATCATATTGGTATCTTAGTATACCAGATTTTTTTCCTTAAAAAATTGTTTTAAATTCTTCTACATTGAAGTCGTGACAGTTCCCTGCTTCTTATAAGACAAAAAGAGAAACTTAAAAGGGTTAAACATTTTGCGACCTAAAACTGTAGTTTATGTCTCGCACTTAAAATAAATTTGGTAGTCACCTAATGAAAGGCATCAGACACTGACAAAGCTACACTGAGGCAGGGAAAGAGAAAGCCTATGCTAGAATATAAGAAAGGGAAGGGTAAAGGGTAGATTTGATTAGGCTTCAGGTAAGGAGAAAACATTTAATATTTTAATATACCCAGCATAAAAGGGAAGAGAATGTGACACCAAAACAATATCAGGATCAGAAAACCCTAGGGTGCCTGTCACTCTCCAGAAATCGCCTTCAAGTCACATCATTGGTAAATATCAGGGTGAGGGTTTGCACACTCTGTAAGATCATGTTACAGATCATAAATCAATGTGTTCTGAGCCTATCAGTGTCAAAGTTATGAAATGGAATGACAAGGTTTTTTAACATAATATAATCTGACTTAAGATAAACAAAGAAATTCATATAAAGAATGTTCAACTAGCAAATACAAAAGGCCAAATGCATATTTCATGGATCTACTTGAATGCATTAAGACGAAGGCAACCAATTAAAAATCTATTCATGTGGAACAACAGACATATTGTGCTCATGAAACCACATGGCATGGCTTCAGATTAATAATATTAAGTAAAAAAATAAACAGTACAGTAAAAATAAACATGTCTTAAAAATGAACATTGCCACATAAATCAAAAACAAACTCAGGAGAATCTTCTTGCAGTTGTGTGACAAAGTCTGATCTGCATCAGGATATGATCAATGTTGCTTAAAGTCTGTGGCAGGGAGTTCGAAAGTTGAGGGTTGGTGAAGGATCTTTGGTGAACTATGTAGAGAGGGAGAAAGACTTAATTTTCAATGCAGTCTGTGAGCATAACAGTACCACTTTTCAATACCAAGCGCATCTCGTCTGCAGTGCACTTTCTCCACCTATAAATTGGGGTGGGTATTAACCCATTTAAAATATTTAATGGGGAAACTGAAGCTCAGACATGGCAAACAATTTGTTCCAGGTAACATAGCAAGTGAGACTATGGCTACTCAGCCTGGGTACACTGACTAGTGCTAGCTTGGTTTGAGTTTGCACACTAAAAATAATGATGTGGATAGTATGGCGTGGCCAGTGGCTCAGTTAACCATCTGAGTTCAAGCCTGCCTACCCCCCCACCCCCAGGGGTATGTCTACACTACAGAGTTTTGTCGGAAAAACTTCTTGTGGAAGGCCGCTGCAATTGCGTTCTTCCACAAGAAAATCAAAAGAACAGAGGGGTTTTTCTGGCACTGGTAATCCTCATTCTACGAAAAGAAGACTTTTTGCAAAAGAGCTCTTTCGCAAAAAGGTGTGTGTGGGCAGGGAAGAAGGAGTTATTTTGGAAGAAGGGGGAAGAGGAAAAAGCACAGGTGCCCGGGTGGGCATTCCATCCATAGCAATCACAGCTTACATGCAAGAGAACGTCCATTCAGTCTGGACGCTCTCTTTCAAAAAAGCAGATCGCTTTTTCGATGCACTTTGGCAGTGTGGACGCTCTCTTTCAGAAGAAGTTTTTTTGGAAGATCTCTTCTGAAAAAAGTTTCTTCAAAAAGAAGCCTGCAGTCTAGACATATCCCAAGTCTGAGCACAGGTGACTTACTTAAGATCCTTGCTGCGATGTGTCCATTGCTATTTTTAGCACACTAGCTCAAGTCTGTTTGCCCAGACGAGGAGGCTTGCTTTCAGCTGCCTTGTGGTCATTCCATAAATGTCATACTCAGAGCTCCTGACTGCTAGATTTGTGACTAGACCGTTAAGCCATATAGCAGAGCAAGTAGCTTAAGCCCAGCTTTTCAAGTGAGCTCAAAACTTTGGCTGTTCATCTTGACATCTATATTTCTTGATTGGGGGGGAAGAGGGGAGCGGTGTTGATCTCATAAAGCTCTGACTGAAATCAATGGGCGCTGCTGTCTTTTACCATCTTTAACTATCAAGCCCCATGCAATTCAAGTTGGACATGTAAAATAAATAAACCCTTGAAAATATTAGTCTTGACATTTGTCTTTCAGTTTGCCCATGGATGATAGTAAGTGTGACAATACCAGCCTCTTTCAGGGGAAAGTTTTAAATGTCTGTCAAGCAGAATATCGGTATCAATGAACATCAAGTGTCCTTTTCAGCTCACAGAATAGTTAGTAAGTAGAAGAATTTTGAGAGAGACAAAGTTTGGGTGCTTTGGCAGGATTATATAGAATGAAGGGAAGCCAGTGACTGTCTGTAGAGTCTTCTTTCTCCTTTTCATGCAGAACTCTTCCAAAATTGTCATGGTCTCTTGCTAATTACTTTTTGGCAATCAATGATGGAGAGGAAAATGTTCAAAGTTAAAAATTAGTCTGTTTGTCTAGAGACAATAGTAAATAAAATATGATGAAGGGGGAGCAAACAAAATAAATGATAGTTTCTTAATTCACATGGAAATAATACAGAATTTCAGTCTCTTTAGAGAGTTTTAGAAGAAGATACTTTATGACAAAATAGAAATGTTGGGAAAATAATGGCAGCAATCCAAGAGATTGCATTTGAAAATACGTTGAAAGATAAGATTCAGCAGAGGCATTGTTTAAGTTTTTGGAAGCTTTGGTATGTTTGATCTTATTTGAATGTTAAATGTATATTTCACATCCCCATTGCATATAGTAGATGAAACAGGATAGAGTTAATTAGGCAGTGGAACACTTGTATCAATCCAGTGTGAATGAGATAACTTTCTGATTGAAACACAAAGACAAAATATTGTTCTTGAGGCAAACCATAAAGCTGAGCGAATTTTTTTAAACTAATTGATTATTTACACACACAAAAAGGTTTCAGTGAGTGCCCTTTATAATCTTTAGCCCATTTACCTAGATTATGGCATACTCTGAGTTGAATCCTTTTATACAGCAGTGACTTGAATGCAGCTCTTCCTTTTTCTAAGGTCACGTCTACACAGCCAGGCTAAACTCAAAATAAGGTACACATCATGAGCTATGCTATCTGCATATCTTAACTCAAAATAGCTTATTTCAACTTTTGGCACTATCTACACAGCAGTTATTTTGAAACAGAGCACTCTTCTCCCAACGTCCCTTACTCCTTATGGGTGCATCTACACTGCACTCTTAGCTCGAAATAAATTATGCAATTTGAACTATGCAAATTGTGTTGCTTATTTTGAGTTAATTTCGAAATAGCTTATTTCGTAATTTGGCGTTGTCTATACAGCACCACATTTTGAAATAAACTGCTATTCCAAAACCTCCCTTACTCCTCGAGGAATGGGGTTTACAGAGTTATTTGAATAGTGAGCCTCTTATATTTTGAAATAAGGGGCTTGCTTCAAAGATGTGGAATAGCTATTTTAGGATATCAGGAGTATCCCAAGATAGTGCCACAGTGTAGATGTACCCCATGAAATGAGGTTTATAGAAGTCGGAGTAAGAAGCCCATTATTTCACAATAAATTTGAAATAATGGGCTTGCTGTGTTGCCATGCACTACGTTATTTCAGAATGACTAACGTTATTCCGAAATAACGCTGCTGTGTAGAAATAGCCTAAGTGAGTTCCTAAACACCAGTCTATAGGCTATTTTGGGATCAGGTGGTCTGTCTCTCTTGTCAAAGTTGATCCACTTTGAACAAATAGTTGAATATTCCTTGGGTCAAAGCACAAGTGTGATTAAGGCACTTGCCTGGGAGGCAAGAGATCTGGATTAAAATCTTTGTTTTGATCATGCAGAGAAAAAATCTTGATCCATGTCTCTTACCTCCTAGGTGAGTGCCTTAGTCATCATGTTCTAGAATAATGCTCTCTGTGACTTTCTTTGGCCCAAGGAATATGTTTCAGTCACCAGAAGTGGAAAAACCATCTGTCCTGAGACCTGAAAAAGAGCTCTGTATAAGCCCTAAAGCTTTTTTCTCTCTCACTGATAGAACTTGGTCCAATAAAAGATATTGCTTCACTCATGTGGATTCTCTACACCTCTGATCAGCATTTCTGCAAGTCACACTCCTCTCAACATTCAACTTAGCTTGGATTACTGTGACTTAAATCAAAATAAATCAAGAATTATTGGACAGTGCAAACTGCGGAAGAGCACAGATTATCTGGAGTTTCTCTTCCTCTTATAGTAAGGACATTTTAGAAACCATTAAAAATACACTCTCAGTCTTCCTTGCTTCTTTGTTCAACACCCGTATCTACATTCTCCCACATACTATCAATCACTCCACATCCATCTTAATAGAGTCAAACATCACTCTCCTGCCTTTCAGCACCATGCATACTCTAAATATTCCTGTAGGTCATCAACTTTCTTAACTATTTTACAGCTCAAAACCTGTAGTTCAACTGCATTTAAATGTACAACTGCACTAAACCCACAGCTAGTCATAATGAGTTACTTTGTTTCTTTATATTTGAAATCAGTGAAGCAGTGATGCCAGTCTCCCTCAGTATTTTTAACAATCAGTACAATGATACTTGTTAGAGCCAGTGCAACATCCTGGCAAAGGGGACTTTTTTGGCCCCTTCTGCAATACCGCTATATTGACAGCCATGCTAAATATACCATTGCATCTAACAGTGTATCAGGATTATTACATCTCTGATGTAATTTGGTACAATTCTATTCATTGTACTTGAATATTCATCCTATTGAGATATAAGTGATTGCTACCTATGAAGAGAGATGGCTAGACTTCTAGAGAGAGAATGTAAATTAGTTTGAGAAAAACAGAAAAAAAATGATGCAAATATATTTATTTTCACTTGGGATGTCATTAGAATGTGACCACTAGTTCATATGATTGCTTGTAAATGTAGTTCCATTAGCTATGTTACTGGAGGAAACTCATCCACAGGCAAATACAGACTCTACCTACTAGAGAGGATTGTAGTATTTTCAGACAGACAATGTTTTTAGAGGAGAGCAAGTCCCATTTAAAACAAATATCAGGTGCACAGGCCCCAGCCTGTTCCCAAGGTACTTGCTATAAAAATATTTACTTGCTATAAAAATAAAGTTTATAGGTTCAGAACAATCTTGTCTTTCTACTTTATGAAAGAAGCAGCTATCTGGTTGTTAACACCTTCCGTGAGCTGTTTGGGCCACCCAGATGAAATGGCCACAAATCAAAATGGAACTCACATTATGCTGTTAAACACTCCCAGAAGATAAGAGTAACAGGCCTGTTACATCAATTATCTCTCCAGTAACAGACAGCAGTAGGGATTCACAATATCATGTTCCTCCGGCAGTTAGTGACTGTTAGTTCTAAAATAGAACAGGTAGTGGGACAAAGTGTGCTCAAATTTTAGAATAATACAGGAATCTGTTCACATACTATAGATAAAACAAAGCAAATGTGACTCAATAATGTGTATGTAAACACACTAGACTAGAACCATACACCCATAAATATATATTACGACACTAAAGATGATTCAGATTTGCTTTGACTGAAATCTCCATTATCTTGCTTTCGCTCTGCCCAGTATCATGGCACAGCACATTCACTTAGCCAGTCTTGGGGCTATAAGTCTATTACATCTACTATTTGGGCAGGCAAAATCACTGACTCATTTCCTGTGACCTTACCCTTAAAATTTTGCAGGGCTTTGTGGTCTCACTGTTGGGGTCTATCTGATGGAAAGTCCTTGATGTAGCCATGTAGCTAAAATGTAACCTTATACAATGTAATGTGCCTCAGTGTACCTTGCCAGCCATCCTTTCTGACTGGCAGAAAGGATTGCCCTGGCGCTGTTGGTAAAGAAGTATTAAGTGGGCTGTTTGTATTTATTGTTAATGCTAAGGCAAGAACAGACCAGAAGGGTCCTTGTGACTCACTATTGTCACCCTTTTACCCTTAGGATTGGTTTATTCTTTAATTTAAGAGTGCATTTTTTTGTATTATGTAAGAATTTGTATTATTAATAGTTAATTTAACCTTAAAATATTTTGTATTGGATCTGTTTTTACAAAAGCAAGTATGTAATCCTTACTTGTGTGAAACAACTGTGTAATTTTTGTTTGTGTGAATGCAGTGCTTGTTTCAAAAGAAACTAGTTTGAAGGCCAGCACAGCATGTAAATGGTCAGAAGAGGGGCCAGAAACGTGGGTCTGCAAAAAACTATAGAATGTGCTTATAGTATTTGATAATGGGTGAGGGGCAGATTGGTGACCTTGAAGTTAGAAGCAAGCACTCCCAATGTGTGAAGATAATAAATCCCATCAAAACCAGGTTGGGGTTTTACCCAGAAAAGTCACTAGCAGACTGATATTAAACAACAATAAAATCAGATAAAGATCTATTGCAAAGTGATTGATTATAACATGATTCAACAAAATCCATAGATTTGCATGAGATGGGATTCCTATAAAAGATGGGGTGTCTTGCATGATTCTTCAGGTTCCATACTGCCAAGTTCCTCGAGCATCACTCCAGACCGACAGAGCTCAACTCTCTTGCACTCAGTCTAACTGGCCACTGTCAGCAACAGACTGACAGGATGGGTGTGTGTGTGTGTGTGTGTGTGTGTGTGTGTGTGTGTGTGTGTGTGTGTGAATGCGCGTATACGCTCTGGGAGTGTATGCGCGAATGGATGCATATGCTTTTACTTTGTATTCTCAATAAACACAGCATATTGACTTTTCCCTTAAAAAGATCCTGCATGCTTCTTATAAGCATAACATTGACACTTTTCCCCCAGTGGATCGTATAAATACTAAAAAAGTTCCTTTTGTTTGAAATGTTAAAAGTTAAATTCAGATAGTTATATTCACCAGAGATGAAATCCAAAATATACAGATTGGAGATGTCCAGAGTCACACAGAAGTACACTAGCCTTCCTCTTCCATCCTCACATTTCAGAGCATTTTGCCCAGGGGCTGCTTTTCTTGAGAAAGTGAAGCATGATCCAGTGCTTGGTCCTTATGACTGCGGTAGCTTCCTCTTGCAACTAGAACTTGGAAAATAACAAATGGCAGTTCACAGGTCATTTAAAAGAATTGGTTTGAGTCAAACCAAATCCCAAAATTGTGAAAAATTTTGCTTTGGGTCAAAGAAATCACCTCAAAACAGACGGGAGGAGAACAGCTTCCTTTATAACTTTTAACCCAGGAGTTAAGGCATTCATTTAAGTCTCCCATATTGTATTAGCCATGGGACTATGGGGTATGCTGAGGTGGGACTCTTGCCTTCTCTCCTGTTCAAGTTGTTCTACCTTGTATAAATAATTTAATGGTCAATGAGGGGAAGGAAGGACTTAAACTTTGCCCCCTTCCCTCCTGCCACTATAACAAGGAAGCTATAGATTTATTCACTCTTTGGCCCATGAGGGTTAATTGCAGCAATCTATAATAATTCTTAATGACAACAAATAGTCCTCCTCCTCCTTCCTCACATCTGAGACCCTAAAATATTTTTTGTGTTGTCAATTTTTTGAGTAGTTTGGGGTCAACCAAAACTGCATTTTCAGTGAATAGACTGTCTCAAAAATGCCACCCATCTTTACTAGTTGGATGCCAAGAGTTCATTACCAGCATCTAGGCTACTCCAGCACAGAGTAGAAGGTTCAACAGTGGGTTCTTGCTGCAGTGATACTGGCTGCCATTCTCACTAGTGTCAAAGGCTTGGCTGGATATTGGGAATAGTGTCATAGGATTTCAGTAAGGAACATATGTGGTACAATGTTCCCTCTAATTTTTCCCACCAATGCGCGGAATACATTTTGTCATGTGCACAGAGGCATGGGTGGATGTGCACTACCAAAAGAAGCACTTGCTGCTGGCTGTAAGCATTGTGGGCACTCTGCTGATTAGCTGGGCAGCATCTGAATGCTAGATTAAAGGAGCATCCCTCCCCTGCTGATCTCCTGTGTCATGGTATTTTTAATTTATGTACACTCCAATGCTTGAGCTTTATGTACATGGTGAGAGCTGAGGCAAGCCATGTTTTGATATCAACATAAACATTGCATGACACAGTGAATGAACAGCACATTTTGAATTACTGCTGAAGGAGGAAAAAGAATCTTATGCCCATGAAGTCTGCTTTGACTTTTGTACATGCTGTGTATTTTGTCATGCTGCTGAACTTTTGATGCCCTGGAGAGACAGCCAAGGACACTGTTGGACTTGCCACTCTTCTTGGTACTTGCTGTGGTCTCTGTTCTTCAGCTTTAACTTCTGTGTCTTTCTAATGCTGTGTACATGCCAAATAACAAATAATCGATTCCTGTGAATCTACTCTAAGTCTGTAAGGGACACCTGTGATCATCTTCTCTGACCCCCTGTAGAGCATAAGCCATAGAACTTCCCCAAAATAAATCCTAGAGCAGATTTGTTAGAAAAACAACCAATCTGATGTGAAAAATTAGTGTTGGAGAATCCACCATTAGCCTTGGTAAATTGTTCCAATGGTTAATTGCTTTCACAATTAAAATATTATGCCTTAATTCCAATCTGAATTTGTCTAACTTCAATCTCTAGCTGCTGGATCATGTTATACCCTTCTCTGTTGGATTGAAGAGCAATTATTTAAATATTTGTTCCCCTCGTAGATTCTTACAACTGTAATCAAGGTACCCATTCACCTTCAATGTCGTAAGGTACAGATACTGATCTCCTTGAATCAATCACTATAAGGCTGGTTTTCTCAGAACTTGCTCCAATTTAAAAACACTCCTTCCTTTATTGAACTCATTGATACTCTCTAAATATTTGGTGATTTTTTTAAAGTCCCAATTCCTAGAATTATGTAATTACCTGGGAATCTTGGCTTTCATTTAGGGAAAAGTAGGTTTCCAGCCCTCATGGTTGCAAAGAAAGCTTGAAAAAGTGTCTCAAAAATGTAACCCAAAGGTCCAGAAACCAGAAGTCAAACAAAACAAATCCAAAATTAATCTTTTTATCTCATTATTTTAAAATCAGTTTAATGATGTCCTTGATGCATGATTTGTGAATGTTTGAGGTTGGGAAATATTCCTGGTGTGACCTTCAAAATACTAATTCACAGCAAGATTATTTAATAAATATTGTGTTATTACCTCCTCTGCAAGATCTACTGCTCACTTTGTGATTCTACATTGTCACGCATAGGTAACTCACTTCTACTTATGTATCTAGCAATAGGATGGGAAACTGTGTGTGTGATACTTTCATCTACAGCAAATAATTTAGTGCTAAATTATTTTAATCATGCAGAAGAACAAAATAATGAGAAACTGACATTGCTTGATTTTCTTTTAAACATATTGCAGTTTTCACAACTGCAATGAAAATGTTCCAGACATTAAAGATGTAATGTCAACATATCACTAACACTGAATTATTCTTTGCCAAATTATGACTTTGGCTATCAAAATGACAGGTTTGGCCAGCCCCTGTGGTCTCATTCACGCTTTTTCTAATTGGCAGGCTCCCCTTTGTGCTCCTGTGTAGCACTGGTAACATTTCTTTTAAAAGATGACAACTTGACACTGTAAATTTGGCCTGGAGCCTGCTACAGTAGGATTTCTTTGCATCCTTCCTCACTTGTCAGCATGGTTCTTACCCTCCAAATTCCAAATCTCAACAATGTACGTAGCCTCATAAATCACACGTCAGTCTTTCAAGTCATGGTAATTATAGTTGTATATAAAGCACAAGCACTTACAGGCTATATTAAATAAAAGATAGCAGCATAATTTTTCATGAAAAAACCATATCAACTTCCTATCAGTGTTTCTGGCCTGCATAACACTAGACAGCTGTGTGACTCTCCACTTTCAATGTGATTTTGAAGACAGGCTCTGGAAAGCTGATAACATATTTCACGACCTTTGTGACTGGAAGCAGTTCCCCTGATTGAAGACATATAAGTTCAGCTAACTTTGAGTGTGTTGTAAATATTTATCTGGAAGTCTGACATGCAAAGTTGTTCAGAAATTACAAAGTACATTCCTGTCTTTCATGTATTACTACCTCATTTTCTTCAATACTCTGATGGGTGATATTATGTAAAGTGTCTTCTGTAAGTGACTTATCATTGTTTGCTAAAGTTCTCACTCAGTTGAAGGCTAGGTTTTTTAGAATGGTAGTTCAGGAGTTGTCATATTCCTATCTTTTAAATAAAACTGTGACAGTTTCCAATGTGTCAGAAGAAATCTGCTTAGCACTGAGGAAAAATTGCTGCTGCATTTAGCTTTAAATTTTTTGTGTGTTACATTTTATTCCACCCTGATGCATCAATGCTTTCCATTCCTGGGCAAAATTGAAGGTGTGAGTTCTGTGACAATTGGCTCCTTTGACTATCAAATCATGTGTAAGGAAGGAACTCTCTTCTCCAGTGGATTTTCAGAAAGAGCAGATTTTTTAACTTTAGGGTCTTTTTCCCCCTTCAGGTTTTTACTTATTTTTAAAGTGAATTGTGTCCTGCTGGAAAGTGTTGGGTTGATAGCCTTAAAGTCTAAAGTTCAGCAGAAAGCTTCCATGCTTATGTCTGAAACTTGATTTGGAAGGACTACTTTCAAGCAGAGAGGGTAATTCTCTCTCTCTGAGTTGGCTTAGTGGCAGGCCTCTGAAACTGTTCAAAGGTACCATTTGTAAGTAATTTGTGTGATGGAGACAAGAATCCTCTAGAAATTGGGATGACACATCAACTAATCTCATATGGAGAAATCACTGCTAATCATATTAGCAAAATCATCTAGTTGATGGGCTAAAGCCAGAGTGTCTTTCATGCCTTCTCAGGTACCCAACAGTACCCTATGCAGCTGCATACATGTCTGTTTGTATCATTAACAACTTCTGGGATGCAGTTATTGGTTTTCAATCCACATTTCTGAGACATACAGAAAATGTGGTTGTGCTGTCACACTGAATATTACAAAAAAATAGTACAGCTAACAACAAGGGTGGATGTAAAGACGGCTTGGATTCCATTTCTCATGACTGACTTGGAAGGATTCGATTTTATTAGTAAAAGCCAATAAATGGCAATAGCTTGTGAGTCTACTTGAAAACCCCATTGCCCACTGAATTAAAAGCTTAAATATTTTTCAGACCTTGACAGGCAGTAAGAGAAAAACACCTCAGGAAAAGTTAGGAGACAATATCTGTATCAACATACACAATACCTGTCTCTCTTTCAACATAACAGTAAATCTCATCTGTAATCAAATCAGTTGTTTCAAACTAGAAAAATCTGATGAATGAGCACAGCATGAGCAAATCATCAAAAACAAAGCCAACGATTCTGTAGCACAGGATCACCAGTCTATTTCAAGGTTACAACTAGTTTAGAATTGGCCAAACATCTCTGGAAGAGTTTGTTGCTTAATTGTGAGTTATCTTCCTAAAGAAACCAGACCAGTCTAATAGCAATTTAATGTGCTGTCAATATCTCTGAGATTGAAAATAGGGCATTTGTTCCCTGACTGTTATGAGGAAGTACTTTGCATTGCTGTCTGGCGATTCCCTTTTAGGTGATCAATATGGCCATGACTGACATGCTTTGAAGGCACTTGCATCTGATGCTTTCCATCCAAAGGAAGGGCCTCTTGATGCAGGACCATTCAGAAAGGAAAAAAAGGAGCAATCAGAACATAACAAATGTGAAGGGAATGGAAAAGGAATCATGGACAATAAAAGAACCCGATTGAAGATTAACAGCAGCTCAGTGCTCACCATCAATGTCTCCACAACTTTTATATCAAGGGTCCGTGTGGGGATAGTACATCTAGTGGTAAGCAAACATATTTCAGATTCCAAGATTCCAAACTGAACATATAAGCCATGGTACAAGAAAGAATTTAAAATTCTAAAAGCCACCTTGACCTTGTGTCCTCTCAACAACACAAAACATAAACAAACAAGAGATAGTGCCTCAGATAGCATCATGATCTTCTGGATTTAATGTTGGGCCGTGCATGGGAGTCATTAAATGTTCTATTCTGAGTCCATCTCCCTAGACTATGCTGTCTTAACTTATCAACCCTCTGAGATAGTAAAACTCTGGATGACCTCCTTCAATGGCAGGGCTCTGTGAAAAACTTCATGATGCTTTATGGGGAAAGGAGCAGGCAATGCACATCCAGGCTTTATAATTCCCCTTAGAAACAATTTCACCTCTTTGCAACCATTTCAGATATACCTAAAGGGAACCCGAAAACAATACATGCACACACACGTGTATGCATAACAGTCTCTGAGAATTTAATAGAAGACATTGAGAGAATCTTAGGCTCAGTAAAGAGTTTGGTTGTCTTCACTATTATCCATGTGGTCTTAAGCTTTCAGCCCCGATGAGGAGATCATGTTTTGGTGATTGCATTTATTACTATTTGTTTTTCCCCCTCATAATGCACAATCAACTTTGCATGGAACAGCTGCAAAAATCTTTGCCAGAGGATGTTGTGAAGGCCTATAACACTATTACAGGGTTCAAAAAAGAACTAGATAAATTAATGGAGTTAGGTCCATCATGGCAATTAGCCAGAATGGGCAGTGATGATGTCCCTAGCCTCTGTTTGTGAGAAGCTGGGAATGGGTGAAAGGTGGAGGATCACTTGGGGTGTGTCTAGACTGCAGCCACGTTCTTTCGAAAGTAAATCAAAAGAATGCGGCAGTTTTTTTGATTGCGGTAAACCTCATTTTACGTGGAATAATGCCTTTTTTTTAAGTACTCTTTCAAAAAAAGGCGCTATTGAATGCAAACTGTGCTTTTTCGAAAGAAAGTGACTAGACTCTCTTTTGAAAAAGTGGCTCGCTTTTTCGAAAAATCTGCTTGTAGTCTAGACACTGTCTTTTGAAAGAGGCTTTTTCAAAAGATTCTTTTGAAAAAGCCTCTTTCAGAAGAGGCTTAGTCTAGATGTAGCCTTGATGATTACCTGTTCTGTTCATTCCTTCTGGGGGACATGGCATTGGCTACTGTTGGAAGACAGGATACTGGGCTACATGGACTATTGGTTGAACCCAGTGTGGCCATTCTTATGTTCTTATTAATAATAATCTTTTATGCTTCATAATGAGAATAAAAATACATTTATGCCACAAAATAAAACCTTTCTTCTAATAAGGGTAATTTATGACATATTTTTGCCTTTAAAATCCAATTCAGCAAGATGGGGAAGTGCGTAACTGAGCACATGAGAAATTCCCCAGAAGTCAATGGGCCTTCTCAGACACATGCAATATTATGCACATAGGTGAGTACTTGTTGAATCATAGCTTTAATGTTTTATCAGTAAAGTATTATAAACAGCTATTGTATTAGCAATATGGATAATGGTTAAACATTTAGCCCCTGATCCTGCAAAGGAAATCATGTGGATTATCCCTTTTACCCATTTGGTTCTTTTTGCAGAAGTAGAGCCTGTGCATTGAATATCTTTAGAGGTTCTCTGGTTGGAAGAGTACCCCTTTGTAGTCTACATGAGTTTGAGGAAATTCTAGAAATAAGCCCCCCCATATACCTCACAAGTAATCATGTTACCAGATAATTATGTGGAATCCTATTTACAAGAATGAAGAATTTGCATTTTGTTATATTGTATGGCCTAAAAATAGATATACCATAGTAAAAAAAAACCCAGTTGTATTTTGATAGTTTAAATTTTGATAACGTAGACATTGTTCAATAACACAGTAGATGAAACGTGAACTGCTTTATCAGAAATTCTTTGTTTTGATATTATGTGCAGTGGGTTTTTTAAATAATTAAAGCTATGTGTACCATGAAGCAAAGCATACCCTACAGGGGTAAAGCACAGGATTTGAAATCAGGTGGTTTGCTTCCAATTCTTGGCTGTTTCATTGAGTTGGTATATAATCTTCAATGAGTCACTTAACTTCTTTATGCCTCTCATTGCCCATTTTGCAGATGGCAAAGTGATATCTCTGTCTCTCATAGAGATGCAGGAGCATGTTAAACAATGTTTTAAAAGTGTTTTGTAAAGTTCAGAAGGAAAGTAGAAAAGCTTTAGCTTAAGCTGTATAGCTACTCTTTGGCTAAACTATTAGGGCGTATCTAGACTATGCTGAACGGTCGAAAGAGGATATGCAAATTCCGTGGGAATTTGCATATCTTCTTCTGATCACACTTTTGAAAGCAGAGCTTTCGAAAGTGAAAGTAATTAAGACACGGCTTTTTCCGGCGAACCCCCTCCTTTGTCAAAAAGCCACGTAAACCTCCTTTTTTAAGGAAGAGTGGCTTTTCGCCGAAAAAGCCACGTCTTAATTACTTTCACTTTTGAAAGCTCCACTTTCGAAAGTGGGATCAGAAGAAGATATGCAAATTCCCACGGGATTTGCATATCTCTTATGACCATTCGGCGTGGTCTAGATACGCCCTAAGAGGTTATAATGAGTCCAAATGGGAGCAGATTACCCACTGGGCCATCGTTATACTTTATGGCACCTATGCAAATGAGGCAGCCCCGCTTCCACGCACAGCTTCTGTGAATTCCACGCCCCAGAACAACACATCGGTGGACCAACTGTCCTCCTCCCTCGATGGGAGCCACAAGCCACCTCCTCCAGGTTCCTTCTAAGCTGTGTGGCAGCACAGCCCCTCAGCTGCCTAATCAGCACTGCCCAGACTGACAGCTCCATGGGTGGAGCTCTGAGCCCTTGACTGGGTGGGGCTGATTAAGCAGCTGTGGGGCTGTGCTGCCGCGCAGCTTAGAGCAGGGATTCCCAACCTTTTTTGGTCCCCATACCTCCTTGGCTTTTAGTAAACCTTCCTGTACCCCCTATTCAATATGAAAGGAAAACTCTAGAATCCACAACTTTTTTCACTAACACTACTACTTTTGGAATATTTCAATTAGGATAATCTAGTTATTTACCAAATAGTCCCCATACTCCCTTGACAAGCTTCTCGTACCCCTTGGGGGTACGTGTACCCCAGGTTGGGAACCCCTGGCTTAGAGGGAACCTTACTTCCCACCCAGAGAAACCCCAAGTACAACCCCAAGCTCCCCCACCTGCCTGGAGGAGCCCCTCTCACCCTCTGTTCCCTCTCTGCATCCCTACCCTCCCAGCCCAGCTCTGCCCCCAGTGATCCTGTGCCCCCCCCCGGCTCCTTTATCCCAGCTTCCCTGCTTACCCCTGCTTGCATCTCTCCACTCTTTTGCCTTCCCAGACCAGTTCCTTTGTCCCCATCAGGCCTTGCTCCCTGCAGCTCCACACCCAGCTCTATCCCCACAGTTCAGCTCCCTCCTCCTCTTCCCAGCCTGCCTCTCCCCCCCCTCTGATCTCTGTCCTGTCACTTCACAGACCCAGGTGGGGGGTTCAAACTGGCAGGAATCTCCTGTCCCCCCTGTGTTGCCACCACCGCTGTTCTGCTGAGCTGAGCATGGAGCTTTTAAAGCAGCAGGGAGCTCCAGGTCCCTGTCTTGTACTCTGCTTTCCAAATCTGAGCTCCAGTCTCCCTTAATTCCGCCATACATCTTTACACCCTCCCCCCCATTAGCAGCTGGCTGCTGGTGGATAGGAGCACATAAGGGAGAGGGGGCAGGGAGAGGATAGCCCTTCTGCTGCAGGCGGGAGAATGGGGGCAGACAGAGAGGAACCAGGCATGCTGCAGTGTAGATGATAGGGCCATACTTAGGAAAACAAGCATATGCTGCTGTATATGTCTTGGGATGGCCCTGCCCACAGTTGCCCACTGCGGGGTTCTTATATCTTCCTCCGAAGCATCTGTTGCTGGCTACTATTACATATAGGATCACAGACTAGACAAACCCCATGTCTGATCCCACACAATAATGCTTATGATCTTAAAGACAGCTTTTTATATTGCAATGGGGAAAGTTAATGCAATACATTCCTTTGATTACATTTTAGTTATACTGGACTCCTTTTATATTTTCTTCATGGTAGTCATAATGTTCTAGCATAATTGCTTTGCTGTAGGCTAATACATGAACTCTGTCCAACAAACGTGCATCTCTTCTGCTACTGAATGTGCTCACTATTACCTTGAAATTGTATTGATTCAGCCAAGGAAGTGGCCACTGAAGAACAAATATTCTACCTGATGGGATTTAATTAGCAAAGTTCTGTGTGATATTACTGTTATAATCAGAGTCTCATTTGATTCAGGAAGAACAACAGAATGATGAAACATTTCTGTCCTGATCATTAGCTACACAAGCATTCTACAAAAGTCTTTTCATCTTCTTTACTGAAAATGCTTTCCATTGTTTTGCTTGCACTCTCTGTATTACTCTTCTGGGATTGTCTTTTGCCAGAGCAGGCAGTTCACTGATCACTATTTATCATGGAAAACCATTAATTTTTTAACTTCTGTGGTTTTGTAGTTAAAAGCCTTTGCAGTCTCCATTCAGGCCCTGATTAAAGGCAACACCTAAGCAACACCTAAGCAAGTGCTTACAGTTAAGCACTTTCCTGACTTGGCATCCACAAAGAGAGGTTCATTCCCAGATAGAACTGTTTACAAATGCTGCCCTTTTAATGGCAATCACTCTACTCCATCAGTGTTGAAATTCTCACTGTTGAGCTCATCTTTAAGATTTACAGTTGCACATAGGTTTTTATCTGTATGTGCTCATCCTAACTCCCAGTTCTTTAACCTGGATCTTAATTGCTTAAATATGTTTAGAGACTTGAAAAAAACAGTCCTCATCTGTATAATTTTAGTAGCATAAAGCATTTAGTTCATTGGGACATCCCTCCCTTTCTATTAAAATACAATTAAATTGTACAGGGAAAAGCAACTAATTGAGAGCACTGGTGTAAAGTTTTTCTCTAGCTGCATGTTTCATTTTAATACTGTCACAGTTATTGCCAAGGTTCACTTTTTTGTAATAGAAGAATAGAAAATGGTGTTTTACAACACTAGAAGAACCCAATAGTTGTATTATCAAGACATAGTCATTTGTTTTGCTTCAGCAAAAGACCAATTTTGTCTTATGGTGGACAGGTTTTATGGACAAATTGCTGAAAAAAATTATACCCAACTATCCATAATATTGGAATGTTGGATCACCTTTATATTGGAAACATCAAAGGGCAAAATTCGCCTTTGAGACTATGCTGCTGTTCACAAACCATATGATCTGATGATCTGGTCATTACTAACAAAAGCAGCGCACCATAGTTGCCCAAGGAGCCTCTATCATTTTATGTAATGACTATATCCAAAGCCAAATTCAGTGATGTATTCACACTACTCATTGTCAAAGGTATATACTCTAGATATCCATTTATAGTACTTATTTACTTATTTTGGGCCACACCTGAAATTCTTTCTTAGTTCTTATTCAGCCAAACTCCCACTCAGTCAAACTGGTACTGACATAAAAGGAAGTTTGCCTAATAACATTAAATAAGGACTTCAGAATTTAGCCTTATGTTACATGTCCTTTAAAAAAAAAAGTTTTTCCTTTTAAATCAAGTAAGCCACTTTATTTTTTTTTTTAAAGGCAAATCCCTACTGGGTTTCAGAACACATCAAAATGCTGTATATCATAGGTCTGGTCCTAATCCAGTTGGAACAAATGATAACCTTTGACTTCAGTGGAAGCTAGATGGATCTGTCCCTAATGTAAATTGTCCACATGGATGCTTATCTCAGCCAGATTTCCAAACCAATAAAATATACCCATTGCTAGTAATATATAACTATAAATCCTGGTGTGAAATACTGTTTAGATGTCTCTATTTTAACCGTGATACTTCATCTGCTATAAAAAAACAAAGCATGCAAATCAGCCTAAACACTATTATAACCAGAACAGTACTCCAAATTAGCCAAAGTGGCTATATGTAGTTATGGCACATCCATGTGTCTCACAATGACTAATCACTATCTTTTTTTTTTTTTTTTTTGGCCAGGCATAAACTACCACACCCATGCCTCTGTATATAATATTACTGACTCTTGCCCCATATCCACAAATATACACCTACTTTTGGTTGCAATGATCGTTCACTCAAAATGGGTATGTGAAGTTCATCCTAAAGCAGCAAACTGACCTGGGTTTACCCTCAAAGAGAAACAAATTGAAGATTAGGCTTTTGGCTGTGAGAGAACAGTGACTAACCAACGGTCTTTAATGAAAGCAGTGATCAGTTTGTATCAATTTACATTGGTTTCCTTTTCCACGACTATCTGTACAAGGAAAGGAGCTTGAAACATACTTTGATTATTTAGAAAATGAAAACCGAAGTTCTCCTTTACCAGAATGGGCCTCCCAAGTTAGGAAGAGGATTGTGAAATCAGATTTTGGGGCCCATAATATCTGGTTCTGCTGGTTCTGGCAAAAAATACCTTTGAGGGTTAACAAGACTAAAAAATGTAACTTGCCTTGAATAAGAAAAATAGCCTATTATTTCTACAAACAATCCCTAACAGTCCCTCTGCAGCTGTCTTGGTGAAACTTAACAGGATAAGAAATGGGTTTTGATTGCTGTTAAAGATTAGATGAAAACATATTGGAAAGTCTGTTCTGAAATCAGAGACTGGTTCATTTTATTTTGTATTATAAACAGTGCTGAATTATGCATTACTGCACAGCTCCCAGAGGATTTAGTAAAACTCATTGCAGATATTTAGAAGTATCTGACAAAGATCAAAGGTGCACAAAGGATCTTTTCTTCTTAACAAAATGTTTAAAACTGAGGAGGTCTGGGGAGGTCCTGCCTTGAAGATTTAAGCAGAAAGTTCTGGGATATTTCTTTATCTGCCAGAATATAATGATCTACAAATTTTAGTGCTACTGTGCTGTTTGAGAGAGAATAAAAATATGACTTTCCTTCTCTTATTTTGATGCATATTATACATTTTAAATGAGTCTGTGCATGTGCACATGTAGGTATGAATGAGTGAGGACTCTGAAGCTGGCACAAAGGGAACGAAACATCAGAGTTAAAACTAACTCTGTAATTAGCAGAGTTTATTGTTCCTGTCCACAGCTCTTCTACCAAGATGCAAATAGGTAATGTTTGGATGAATGGATTGTACATGATTAACCTGCTTTCAGCCAGAGAGCAATGAAACTGCCAATGTTTGGAAGATGTTGCCTCAAGTGGTTGTTGTGTTTTATTTCTTAAAGTTTAACTGTCTTATTGAAATAAATATATGATACACTGTGACACTTCATCTGTGAATCTGGCTTTGTCTGGAATGTTTCCCAGGACCTACTTAGAAGCAAGATTTTTTTTTTTAATGTCAGAGGATTCTTTCTCATTAAACAGCTCTAAATATTGAAAATATATTCATTAAATGATGATATGCCATGATGTCTCATTATCTAACAAATGGTTTAGTGAAAATCTGGTGCATTGCTTTCATGTCTTACGAAATAATAAGGAAGAGCTAATGAAAATTAGGTCTGGAGAGGTCATTTGAGTATGTGCTTTTCTAAATATACTGATGTCTAGATAACTGAATGCTAAAATGGCCACACAATTTTGACCTGTAGGCCTATGTAACCTTTGCTTTAAGGTTCAGAGCTGGCTTCTGTCTCTGACAGATAAAGAGGAATCTTTTTTATGTGCACTAGAGACAGGGACATGCACTACACATTACCACATTTTGCTTGCAGTTTTAAAATTGCAATGCAGTTTAAAAACCTCACATGGAAAAAGTCGTTATGGAAACTGTGATGCTTCCCAGGGTTGTCAGTCATCTCATTTCCACCTGCTCTTAGCAAGAAGAAACAGGGTCTGGACCTGGTAGGGGTCAGCTCCCTAATTCCACCTCTCACAGGTAACACAAGTATTCCCCTCCCAGCCAACACAAGTTCCACTGTCCCACTGCATCCTCCAATCCCCAAGCCCCCCAAGCTTCCCCTGGAGTGCCCAGCTCCCTGTTTCACAAGACAGCCTCAGTATCTGTACATGGATTGTTCCCAAAGGAATGGTGCACACCAGCTTCCCAGTTATATCTCAGAACACGGCTCTGTTTGCAACATAGCACTCAGATATGTTTATAATGAAAACCATATACGAGTTTATTTAATGACATATAGAGATTCAAATAATAGAAAGTCAAAGGGTTGGAAACAAGATGAGAGGGTCATGAGATATAGTCATTTACCTCCTCAGTAAAAGATCCTGGTAGGGCTGCCAACTTTGTCGTGTTTAGAATCTGGACACTCCATGAGGAATCCCAGGACCTCTCCTTTGCTCCCACAAGGCCCTGTCCCTGACCCACCTCTTCCCCCCTCAAAATCCCACACTCCTGTTTGCTTCTCCTTCCCCATCACTCACTACTATTCCCCTCTCTTGCCTGCCCAGGTTGGGAAGGACCCACTTGCAGAGACGCAGTTGGGAGCTGCAGCCACCTGATGCAGGTAGGAAATGACCTCAGTTGAGTAGTTGCTGGAGCAGGTGATGAATAACCTGCTGACCGCCCCTCTCCCTCACCCACAATAATGGGACATTGCATGTCCATTCAGTAGATTTGATCAGACACTTTCCAACCAGCCTTTCTGATTGAAAACCAGGCACCAGTCCACAGAATATTCTGGGTGTGTTGCCGCATTCTTCTGATGCACCAGATTTATTCTTTGATTTTGTCAGAAACAGTCAGAAACAGGGCACCTTCCTGCAGTGTGTGTGACCTTCCTTTAGCATTTGTGATCTTGTATCAAATTCATAATCTTCATTAGCTCCATAGGCAAAGAGACTTGCATTGTAAGATACACAATGAGCCAGGAAAAAAAATGTATTCTACCCACACCTGGATAGAACCTTGACATGTCTTTCTCAATTTACCTACCTTAAGAACACAGCTTTCAGTATAAGATACAGAACTCCTTAAATTATCTTCGGTACCTACATGTTGGAATGATGAGGGTGACCATCACTGGCTGTTGGTAGAGACATCACATGCTACCCTTTAGCATGCTGTTTTGTAGACATCCAGGGGATCCCTGCAAGCCCTTCTGCACACCTTAAGTCCTCTGGCAGATGGCACCTGGTGGTTCCTGGGTCACAGAAGCAGAGCATAAAACCTAATTAATAGGGGCAGATTGATGGAACTGTAAGTGCTGGAGATAGCGAGAGGCACAATTATTAGTGGCCAGTTAGAAGGCTACAGGTTGAACCTCTCTAGTTCAGAACTCTCTGGTATGGCAACATCTATGGCCTGGCATGATTTTAGTTAGCTGGAAGTCCACTTACATGGGGGCGGCTAAGTTTCTTATGATCCCATAAAGTTTGTTTATAGCCATCAGTCCTGGCTGTTAGTGTTCTGTGCTTTAATTTAGCCCTAAATGTCTTGTAAGAGCCCAGTAAGCAGTGGAAGTGTTGGTAATGCTGCTCATCAATATTGATCTCCCATGGTTCAACAAATTCTCTGGTTTGACATCAGGTCAGGTTCCATGGGTGTTGGACTAGAGTGATTCAACCTGTATTATTGAACGACAATGGCAGGGTATGGACAAGGAAGTGCTCCGTTATTGGCCTGCGGGGAACAGGACATGACTCACTAGCTCTGGCTCTGCCACTGCAGCAGAATCTTTTCAGTCTGTGCTCCTGAAACCAACAAAGACAACTGGGTCAGAAATCTTCCTACAATAAAGAAATGTAATGAAAATGTTCATTATTCCCTCTCTTAACCCTTGCCATTTTTCCTATCAGGTCTACATGATTCATGATATTCCTTGTGGTATAGGAGTGCACAGTCCAATAGTTGTATATCTTGCTCATCATAATTAGTCTACAATCCCTTCTTCCTCCCACACCTACAGAAATTAATTTATCTATGTCTATTAATATGATGCAAAGACATGAACAAATAGTATCCAATAAGTACATGTGCAGCTGTTATTCCATGATGAATCTAGGGAGCAGGATTCAGGAACATTTCTACTGAATTATTGAGTTTGATAACATAGTTTGGCCCAGATCATACTTTCACCATTCCTGCTTTGGAAAATGAAAATTATATACTACCCTGAAGGTCTCAGAGCACAAGGCTTTCACAAATCCCCACTTAGCTGCTCTTAGGGAGAGGGATTTGATAAGGAAGGGTTAAGGAATCATCTCTATGAGACAACTGAGAGTAAAGATAGGTAAAAGAAAAGCAGATAAAGGCAGGAATGGTGGAAAAAGAAGAAAAAAGTTGGGAGCTGATATGATATAATTCCCAATCTTCATTTTGTAGCCTTAATACTCAGTTTAGTTGATGCATCCTTTTATTATTTTTAAATTTAATGTAATGTCTTTTTAATATTAACATTTAATTTTTATATTTTCAAATTTAAATTAATTTTTAAATTACATCTGTTTTTCGACATCAGGAATGCTTATCCTATTCAAAATGCCTACTGTCTGATATTGTAATGAAACAGTTTAACACTTTGGCTCAATTAGAGTAGAGCTTTTTCTAATATCCTTGTATTAGCCTGGAATAATTTTTTCTATAATATTAAAAACAGCTACTTCTATAATTGATCCAAAGTTATCAAACAATTTCATTACAACATCTAACAGGATACAGTTTGAGCAGAAAAATAAATAAGAACTCAGGATACTGAAGACAAAGAAGCTGCTGTTTTGAACATTTTAAAAAATGAAGTGAAAAGAAAATGTAAAGTTAAATGTAATAATATTAACTTGTAACATTTGTTAAATAGTTGAAGATAACTAATTTTGAAATTTTTCAGAATTTTATTTCAAAATATTCCTAACAAAATGTTTTAATCAATATGAAGTCAATTTTTTGGTTAGTTTATTGGCGTTTCTGGAATTTTTGTTTGGAGAATTTAAATTTTTGAGGGGTTTTATTTTAATCTAGAAAGAAAACAAACTTAAAATTTTTTTAAATTCTCCTCAAAAATAACCTATGTGAGAATTTTCTAAGGCTGTACTATGCTAAGGTAACATTTACATTGGCTCCAAGTGCATCCCAGGGGGTAATCAATACCCAGATACCCATTTGGAAAGGCTTCATTTCTCATGCTATGTTAGGTTTTTTCAATCATATGTTTGCTATGGCTTTACCAGCTCAAAACAGATGCTTTTGATATTAGTTGTCACAGATGGCAAGCACCTTGGAATGAAACTCATAAAAAGTAAATTATGGGAGTGAAAATGAATAAAATCTGGAAAACTGGAAGCTTTTATTGAAACTAGCTGTGGAGCATGTGTGTGGTGAAACTAAAAGCCTCTGTATCATCATGGTGTTTCCATAACCTATGCACTGCATTCAGGGTCTTGTGTGTGCGTGCGTGTGCGTGTGTAGCTATTGACTTACAAGTTGTATCTCCACTCTGGAGCAGGGATTTAAACACAGATGTTCCCCCTCCAATATTATTCCAGGAACCAGGCTGTAAATTATTTTGGGGTGGGTAGGGTTGTTCTCAATCTCTCCTGCTGGAAGGGTTCCGGTCGTATTCCAAGAACTTAGAGACCACACAGATGACCTAGTGCATGGAGCAGAGGTGGAGTGCTCACTGGCAAGCTTCAGGTGCCACTTCCAGCCCAGCAGCCATCAAGTACACATCCAATGCTGTGATCCAGCTGATCCATGGCAAGGACGGGTCCCCAGTAGGATTAGGAATGGGGCAAGTGTGGTCACAGTGACAGGGAATTGTACAGTAGCTGGTGGCACACTTGAGTTCAACATCCACATCACTACTGGTATTCCAGTAACTTGAAGACTGTTCAGGTTTAAATGTAAACAAGAGCAGACTTTTATTCCAAATCTTACAGGCATTCCCTGCTAGGTGTCTTCACGAATCCCTCAGTCTTCTCTTTTTCTCTTTATGGACTTCACTTCCTCATTTCTTAAAGGATCCATGCCTCATAAGCAGCCATTCCTAAGTACTCACTTCTGTTTCTTTAAGTGTTTAGATATTCATTGAAAGAGAAAATGAGTCTGGTGCTTAAGACACTTTCCTGTGTGATAGGAGATGTGGATTCAAATCTTCTCTCTGCCTGATACAGAGACCTCAAGTCCTGGAGCTAGAGTGGGAAATCAAATCTGAGTCTTCCATGCCCCACGTGAGTGCTATAACCTCTGTACTAAAAGTTGTAGGTAGTAAAGGATAGATAAACAGAGTCCCTCCCCACACATAAAAGTGCCAAAGCAGTGGTGGGCAACCGCCAGCCTGAAGGTCACATGGGGCCCATCAAGGTTCTATGTGTGGCCCACAAGACGTTTTGTTTACTTCTGTCCATATGCAGGGTTGTCAGATTCTGCTGGTTTCTGTCTGTGTAGTTTTTTTCTTTCCAGTATCACTAAAGAGACATACACAGACAGCAAGGGCACATGAAATGAGATGCATGCTGATTGCACACATTGATGGTGAAAGCTGTGCACTCCCTCTGTGTCCAATCAAAGCACTGCTACGGTTCAATTGGCACATGCTACAAACTGTAGGTTCACAAGCACAATTAGCAAAACTACCCTATCACAGGAGACCATCTTGGTTACAACAGTCTTGTGGCCCACTGAGCTGGAGGACCACTCATGCAATCCACTCACTAGCTTGGGTTGCCCATCACTGAGTGCCAAAGCATTGTGTTGTGGTTCCCAACTCTTGGCAAAATATGGGTTTCAATACTAGATGAAATTTGCCCATAGCACGTTGTTGCAATCATGTCTTCCATTACAGGCAAAATATATGGATTGCTTTACCTCATACTGACACAATGAAAACTATTACCTCACCAAAAATTGCTCACATGCATGATTTGCTAGTGCACTCTCTCATCAGAGCAAGATAGCTCTCAGTTATTCAGCTGGTATCCTTGTGAAGGAAGAACTATTTTAACCCTACATTAATAAGTTGTTTCTGGGTAACATAATTTAAAAGAGTGGACACTGCAAAAAGTTCTTTTTCTTCCTAAAGTCTTCTTTTTAGAGAGAAATACAATCATCATAGGACATCTGCATTAAAAACCTTATGCATTTTGACACTCAGGGAAATGCATAACAGACTTTCTTCCCAATATACAGCCAGCTGTCTAGGTAGATATAGATAATTTAGCAGAATGCAATTACAAAAGGAAGGAAAGAATAAAACTGAAATAAAAGCTAGCAAGTGGGTCACAGTAGATGACTGTAAATAATTTAACATTGTGCTTATATAAAACTTTATATATTTCCTGTACGAGAGAATCATTATTTGTTACGGTACTATTTATCATTTGTGTTTCAGTAGCACTTAGATGAAGACCTCGGCCCCTAAGTGCTTCAGTACCTGTACATTATAAACATTTAATAAAACACAGTCCCTGCCCTCAGAGCACACAATATAACTAACATGATATAGCAGATCCAATATGAGAGCCACATTTGTGGTCTTCCATCTACATATAGGTTGTACTTGTTTCTTTCAGATGCTTGTCACCTTGTGAATAGATTACTGCAGTGTGTTCTTCCTGGGGTTACAACTTAATCTATTTAGAAACTCATCTGGTACAGAATTTGGCAGCTTGCTTGTTAAGTGGGGTCTCTAGGGATGAGCAAACTGATCCTGAATACAGTCTGCATTATCTTTTTGTGGTGCTCTGGACTGCTATTAAGATGCTGCCTTTGACCTGTAAAAGCTAAATGGGCTGGATCCTACCTGTCTAAAGCTACATCTATACTGCAGCCTTCTTCCACAAAACCTTATGCAAATGAAACGCGGAGTAGAATATTGCTGCACTTCATATGCATAATTAATTAGCCGCCATTTTTGCGCAAGAGGCTTTTGCACAAAAAGGAGCTGTGTAGATGGCTCCTTTTTGTGCAAAAACCCCCTCTTGTGCAAGAGCCCGTTCTTCCTGAAAAAATGAGGAAGAACGGCTCTTGCGCAAGAGGAGGTTTTTGTGCAAAAAGGAGCCATCTACATAGCTCCTTTTTGCAAAAAGCCTCTTGCGCAAAAACGGCTGCTAATTAATTATGCAAATGAAGCACGGCGATATTCTACTCTGTGCTTCATTTGCATAAGCTTTTGCGGGAAGAAGGCTGCAGTATAGATGTAGCCTAAGATACCACCTTTCTGACTGTGACATACTGCTACAGCTGTGGACAGCAGAAGTGTCTGAGCTGAAGCCCCTTTGCAATAAGAGAGAGGGACATCAGGCAGGGCATTCTCCATTAGGGTCACAGACCTTTGGAATTCCCTCTTTGGGTCCACAACATCTCAAGTTTGTCAGCCTCCAGAATGCACTGCAAGTTGGTGGCTGGTTGGGTAGGGCAGGGCACAGTGGTTGATTATATTTTGCTAATGTTGGCACTGGGTTCTTTGATCTGGCATAACAAGATGGTCTGTTTCTTTGGCATTGGATGTACTCTGTCTTAACCACTCAAGATGGGAATCTTTCAGGTGCGTCTACACTGTACCGTTTTTCTGGAATAATGGCTATTATTCTGGAAAAACAATAGTAGTGTCCACACAGCAATTGTGTTATTTCAAAAGAAAATTGAAATAACGGAGGGCTTTTTCCAATATTGGTAAACCTCATTCCATGAGGAATATAGACTCCTCTTTCAGGTGCAGATCTTCCAAGCTTTTTCGGAAGCGGGTGTGTGTGGATGCTCCTCTGCTACTATATCAAAATAGTACCTCACCAGGGCCATTCTAAAGTTATTCCTCCCCAGTGCCTCCTGGGGCTCTAAATCAAGATAGCGTGTCCACATTAGGTGAGCCTAATGCGTAGTGTGGACGCTCTATTTTGAAATAAGCTTTTTTGGAAGATATCTTCCTGAAAAGCTTATTCCAAAAGAAGCTTGCAGTGTAGACGTACCCTTTGTCTTTTAGTAGAGGCTTTTTATTAGCAATGGAACAAAACTGTACTTGGTAAACAGATGTGGTGTAATTTAAGACAGCAAGAAAGTTTCCAATAAAAAGTTGGTGTGATGTGGAGGTTTTACTTTATGGTATATTTTAGACTGTCCTAAAATGCATTTCTACTCTGCAAAGACATACTGTAACATTGAAATTCTATTTTGATTGTCCCTCCATGGTTTCAAAAGATGCTACCCCACACATTCTCACACAGTTTCTTTCTAATTGCCAGTCTTGCAAATACAGCCTGGTGAGTAAGACTGAAGCTGGGTTATATCCACTGCACTACCAGAACTATTAGCTAGTAATAAAGGTTCTGTTGATTGATCAAATGAGGCCTCATAATTACACCTGTACAATCCATTGCCTTCATTGTTGTCATGGATCAACACTGACTAGGAGTCCAGAAACAAAAATAGGAATAAATGGCTAATTTCCATCATAGAAAAAAATGTGCAGTGCCTCTATATTAGTTCTAGTGTTGTTTAATATACTAACAGTCTGCAGAGGGAAGTGAATAGTGAAATAATCTCAAATGACACAAGATGGAACAGATCGGTGAGTGCAAATAATCAAGATATAATTCAAGGGACCATTCAAGGTGAAGTGGCCTGTTTGCACCCCTCCAGTCATGGGCAGGAAGGGATGGGGGAAGCAGCAGGTGTGGGGATTGTTAGCTGGTTACAAATTATAGTAATAAGCCATAAATCCAGTGTTTATATTCAGTTCATGATTTCTTGATGTTTAGCAAAGTTAGAAATTTGAGCTCCCAGGCTCATCTTTTGAAAGTTTCCTTTGAAGATGCAGACTGACAGGCCAGATATACAGTGAGCATTTTGTGAAAAGGGTTCACAGGTAATGTGGTATTCTGGTCCTTCATCATCTTCCTGCATGAGTTCATGTGAGTGCATAATGATTGTCTGGTTTCATCCACATAGTTGCTATTTGGACATTTAGTGCAGTTAGTGAGGAAAATTACATGATGTGGTTGGCACGTTTACAACCCATAGAATCATAGAACACTAGAACTGGAAGAGACCTCAAGAAGTCATCGAGTCCAGTCTCCTGCCCTCACGGCAGGACCCAATACAGTCTAGACCATCCCTGATAGACATCTATCTAACCTGCTCTTAAATATCTCCAGAGATGGATTCCACAACCTCCCTAGGCAATTTATTCCAGTGTTTAACCACCCTGACAGAAGTTTTTCCTAATGTCCAACCTAAACCTCCCTTGCTGCAGTTTAAGCGCATTGCTTCTTGTCCTATCCTCAGAGGCAAAAACAATTTTCTCCCTCCTCCTTATGACACCTTTTTAGATACCATGGATCTTGAAAGTGTGCTGTGGGGGATGTTGCTCATCTTAGAAGTAAACGCCCCCGGCGTTCGTGCCGGCAAGTGTGGGGGTGTGACGGGGTTGCTCCACCCCGTCACAGTCACCCTATCTCAAAAATATATAGTACAGGTTGAACCTTCTTGATCTGGCACCTTTGGGACCTAACCGGTCCCGGATGAGGGATTTTGTCCAACCAGGAAAGGTCATTTCTGGGATCACCCCATCACTGTTCCCCCCCGCCAGCCATGGCCTCGCTGCCAGCCTTCCAACTGGCTTCCCACTGTCCCCGGCCCCTCTGCACACGGGGCTTCTGGTCCCATTGTGGTAGTCCCACCACCGGCACGCATAGCCCTGCTGCTGGGCTTCACCCCCACAGGAGCAGCCCCCCTGTAATCAGGCTCCCAGCCCTGTGGGGCAGCCACACTGTGTCTCAGTCCCACCGCACAGCTGTGCCACTTGGCGTTAGCAGGGTTGCCAGGCTCCTGTTGTGCTGCTGAATGGCCCCACTGCCTCATGGTCTCGCCAGACAGTTTTGCTGTTGGGATCCAGCTCCACTGTCTCCCCCCCTCCGCCCCCACCGTAGTGTTGGCATCAGGCGGCAGCCCTACTGCTGAGCTCCTGGTTTTGCTGCCGCAGGGCAGCCCCGCTACTGGGCTCCCAGCCCTCCACCGGGACTCTCTGGTCCTGAGACATCTGTGGTCCTGTTAGATTATGGATGTTGCCAGACCAGAGAGTCCCAGTTAAGAGAGGTTCAACCTGTAGAATTAGGAGTGTTCAGAGAACAGTAATGAGAATGGTTAAGAAAACCAAAAAAAAAATCTCATGTGAAGAAATGGAAAAGATCTAGATTGTTTACCTTAGAAAGGAGTCAATTAACAGGGAACATAATAAAAGCATATAAAACAATGACAGATTGGAAGCTTCTGTTGTTGTCTAAGAACACAAGATCAAAGGGACAATCAAATTTAAAGGTAAAAAATTTAAAAATGACAAAAGTAAATATCATTCCCATGGTGTAGAACTCATTCCCATGGGATGTCATTGAACTTAAAAGGCAGGAAGATTTAAAAGAAACAAGGCATTTTACATGTTTAAAAACAATGTTCAGAGGTATAATTGTTAATGCTAGTTTTTGAGCTCTTCATGAGTGGGCAGCTTATCTCATATCTGCCTACTGTGGGCTTTATAGAATATTTATCTGACGCTACCCACTCTAAGGGTACGTCTACACAGCAGGGCAAAAGTCGAATTAAGCCATGCAACTTCAGCTACGTCAATTGCGTGATTAAGTCAAAATAGCTTATTTAGTCTTTTGGCACTGTCTACACAGCAAGAAGTCAAAGGAAGAACACTCTTTCTTCGAATTTCCTTACTCCTTGTGAAATGAGGGTAACAGGAGTCAGAGTAAGAATTCCTCCAGCTCGACATTATTTTGAAATAAAAGCTGGCAGTGTAGACATGCACGATGTTACTTCGGAATAACAAGATCTGCATCTCCCTCTTCGCTGTGTTGGCTATAAAAATAAGAAAGAACTTATTTTTGTCATTGAAGCCAGGAGATATGATTTTAAATCCATATCCCTCTACAAGAGCCACTACTGCCATGATGCTATTAAAAAAAACAACCACACCAATAATGACAAAGTTAAAGACTAGTGGAAGAAATACTTTATGCAATGGCACATCCTTATTACTGCAGTCCTAATTCTCCCTTCTGTTTCTGTTATACCTGTCAGTTGCATCTTGTCTTAAATTAGCTTGCAAGTCCTCTGAGACAGAAACAATGTCTTCCTATGTCTTTCATGTGTTACCAGCAATAACTGATCCTGACTGGCCACAATTTTAATAATAAAGCAATGAACTATTGCACAAGCATTCTCTCCTGGCCATTCACGAGGTCTGCCTTTTGAGGAACCCAAGCATCTGTGCTCTGGATCCTCTGAGATGTGCTGAGTTTCTGGAGCATGACCAGTGTTTAGCTACTGCCCCAATGTTGGGTTCCTTTGGCACGCTCTCCAGATACAGACCTGGTAACTGGCACCTCTCTTCCAATTGCTGGAACCTGCTCCCTAGCTGGCTAGCCCTAGCTGGCTAGCCCTACTGAGCACAGCCCTAACTCTTCTGACTCCCCAGTACTTAAACCAGTGGTGGGTAACCTGTGGCCCTAGGCCCACTGGTGCTCCCTCTGTAGCCCATGCACCTCCTGTCTGTGCCTCTCACACACTAGGGCAGGGGAGCCCTGCACTTCCCTCAACTCCTTCTCCTCCTCCCAGCACTTTTGGAGCATGATAAATCCACTTATTTGCTCTCTGTCCCCGCTTCTCCTCCTCACTCCCAGAATTTGAACACCAAGAATAAGCCCCAGCATAAGAAGCATGGGGGAAGGAGACACAGAGGGGGCACACAGGCTGCAGGTAGAACACCAGTGGGCTCTGAGCTGCAGGTTGCCTACCACTGTGGCCTGCTGAGACAAAGGAGGGTCACTCATGATGCCCACTCACTAGCCTTGGTGGCCCATGGCTGACTTAAAACACATGCCTGTCCTCAAATGCCACCCATGCTTTCCATCCCAGTTCTTCCATCCCTCTCCCCAGTCCACTTATAGACTCCTGCTAGGGTCTCATGCTTCTTTTGTTCCTCCTCTGGTAACTTTCCATTATTTCCCAAATCTCCTTCTTTCAGACAAGAAGAGAAAGTGTCTTCTCTCAGCTGGAGAAAACCTATGGAGCCAAGGTATTTTACTTTGAATAGATTATTCTTGGATGCTAATTACTCACCATTGTCTCTGGCATGGAATAACTATGACACAATCTTGTTAATTCAGGGTGCATTCGCATGCATATGGACTTTCCAAGACAACAGTAATAACATGATACAATTTAAAAAATGCATCCACAATTCGGAAGTGATGCAGACAGAACCCCCAATTTGTCAAACAAGTATTTGGAGAACTGAAGCATATCTGAATAACAATATTGACTTTTTCTCATGTTATGATATGTTAAAAGTGAAACTTCATCTATTGGTAATGCAGTGATCAGATAAGGAATTTCCCCTGGTCCCTAAGTCATATCTGCAGATTCCAAGGAGCGGGCAAGAAAAAGCCAGTCTAAATTATTTCTCACTATTTAACAGACAGTGTGCCAAGCCTAGTCATGTAGGTTTCTAGGGGATACAAGGCTGCCAAATCTTTCTTCTTAAGTAAATTATTCTGAAATGCCTGGTCTGTAAACAATCAAAGTGATACCTTTTCCTGCATTGCATTTCTCTGTGATTCAGATGGAATATTTTAATTGCCACATACACAATCTTTGTTAACATAAAAGCCTCTAATCTTTTGAGTTCTGTGCTGATGAGTTCAAAGGAAAAGTGGAATTTCCTAACATACTTGATCTTAAGGAAGTAAAGGATTTCAACTCATTAAACCCTTTATACGACATTCCAGATTTATAGAGTACAAGGTTATGTCTGCACTACCACTTAGATTGACAATATTTGTCACTTGGGGGTGTGAATATTCCAGCCCCGCCCCCCAAGCAACATAAATTACACCAGCATAAGCACTAGTGTACATGCTATATATGCTAGCTTAGTGCTATATCAGAGAGAGAGCTTCCCCCACCGATATAACTTGTACCACTTGCATGGTGATTTTTTTATGCTACTAGGAGAGCTCTCTCCTATCAGCATTGAGTGTCTTTACCACATGCCCTCTACCAGTATAGCACCAGAAGAATAGCCAAGATACAACTGTGCAACATAATTAGGAGATTTGATCAAGGGGCTCAACAAACAAATTATTCCATGTTAATGGCTTGGCAAAGTCTCACTCACTCCCAAGTTTTGGAAGATCCCCCATTTTAAAGAAGCCAGATTAATGTTAAATGGGAAACCTAGGATAGCAAGAAGAGCAAAGTAAAGTTGAGAAGTTAAGTTTTCTTCCCTCAGAGATATTGAAGTTTCCCAAGGACATTGGTGTCTGTTTCCCCCTTGTATATAAAAACAGTAAAAAGCTCAATAGAACTTTGAGACAAGATATAGAGAAAAATATTATATGAATTATCTAGTCATTCCTATGAGAAATTTGTCCACATTTCAGGACAATACTTCAAGTAAAGAAGCAAAATTCAATTACTATGAACTTAAAAATGTTGTTTCTAACTGTAATGGGATATATAAACTCCAACTACGAGTGAAAGGTTTAAGAAACAACCATCCAACTGCCCCTGAAGTGCAGGGTAGGTGGGGCTTAAAGGTGGCCAAGTGGGACTTACAAGGTTCTTAGGCAGCTCAGAAGGATGCTGACCAGGCAGGGAGAAGGACCTGGCCTTGGAAGTACCTGAGGAAGGACATAGAAGTTACTCCTCTGAGAAGAGAGGAACTGACATGCCAGGACCCAGACAGACCCTCTGTTTGTTCTGTGTTACCTTGGTTACAGATTAGAGAAGCTTGAACTATAAAGTGGAGGGATAGGAAGCGGCCCAGAAAGGACTGTATTAAGGTGATCCTGTATGCCTGACTTTGGGTAGCTCACAGTGCGTGTTCCCCTACAACCTCCTGATCACTAGGTGCCATCTCTGTCAAGTGCCAGTTGTTACACTTTGCCCAAAGATTTACCCTAACCTCCACCTTTTATATCCAAATGCAGGATATGTAGTGGTCAGAGTTTTTGAGTTGAATACATCTTCCTGTCTTACTAAATGATCTGACCACGTGCCCCCTTCTTGATTTATAAGAGAAGTTAAATCATCGGCACCACAGGAAATTGTATTCTTGTTACCATTTTCACAAATGGCCAATAAATCGTATTGAAATTCAACTCCAAATGTTTAAACTAGTAGTGACTTTTGTGGGCAAAGTGTATAAGTAAGATGGGCAGTATCTGGCTCCTTGTGTGTTTATTGCTTCAGTGATGAATTAAGTCATTGCTTTGAAGAAGACAAGGAGTGTAGCTGTTTTATTCCCACTGGTAGAAATAAAAGACTTTATTTACTCTATCCGACACTAATGGCTTCACACAGGACAATTAATCCCCTGTATGTAAGGATCACATTGAAGTCAAGCTTAGGACATGCCTTAAAAGCTTGCTACTACTCAATATTGTAGAAAGATCTATTTTTTACATGGATCAAATCAAAGACTCTTTCCCTTAGAAAATAAAAGTAATTAAAAAGCCTGTTGGAGTTGCTAACTGGCAATAGCATAGTTAATTTACCAGCTTTTAAGTATTGGGGTAATTTACATATAGACAGGTAGGTAAACAGAATCTCCTGTCTGAAAGAAATTTGTTTCTCACCTTATGGTGAGTAGCTTCAAGTCACAGACCTTAAGACTATAATTTGTAGTATATATATATAATTCCTTACATATTATCCATCCATACATTTTGCAGTGGCTATGAGGGTTATTGTGACATAGGCTTGCATTACAGACCTTATATTATACTCTTTGGCAAGGTAGTATGTAGGATCCGTGCAACCAATATGATCCCCTGTTCTCTCTGCTGGTTAGCTGCAACAAGAGAGGTCTTTAGTTCAGAGTGTGCACCTGGCACTTACCTCAGGCCAGTTGACTGGGGAGGGAAGCCAGAATGGGGATTAATTACTGTAGATCACTGCATGCAATAAAGTTCCAGCATGTGCAGAATTGGGGTCTCCAAATTCTTCAGTGAGGTGAGAGAGTAAGTATATTACCCCTGTTTTCCAATCCTTCCACTGGATACTAGTTCACCTCCATTGCTAGACCCACCAAGACATCTTCACTCTACTGGGACAATGCAGCTTGCAGAACCCAGGTTGATGCATTTAGAAGCTTGGATTATTCCTGATTAAGATGATCTGGCTGTGGAATGAGTTCCCACAGGAAGTCAGAATAACCCAGAGCCTGTCCACCATCAAGAGCATGTTATACCAATTCCCCAGAATTGTGGGGAAAAGGAAAAAGAATGGGAAAATATAATAAAAATTATGGTCTAGATCTTCAGCTGTTGCACGACAGAAGTCAAGAGAGCTCTGTTGATACTATCTGAGCACTAAGTATATATAAATGTGCATATCCCATTCAAAACCTCATTGGTTTGTTCCAAAACCTCCTCTAATGACAACTCAATCTGGGACAATTCCTCAAATTTGTCACCTAAAAAGAATGACTCGGGTTTGGGAATCTCCCTAACATCCTCAGCAAAGAATTAATTTAGTTTCTCCACAATGACTTTATCATTTTTGAGTGCTCCTTTAGCATCTCGAATGACTAGGAGCCCCACTGGTTGTTTAGCAGGCTTCCTGCTTTTGATATACTTTAAAACATTTTGTTATTATTTTTTGAGTTTTTGGCTAGCTGTTCTTCAAACTCCTTTTTTGGCTTTTCTTATATTTTTTCTTATTATATTTTTATATTTTATGCTCCTTTCTATTTTCCTTACTAGAATTTAACTTCCTCGTTCCACCAAGTTTCCGTGATGTCTATAATATCAATATCCTCCTTTAATATGAGGCACTTTAGTTCACCATCTTATTATTTAGACTTACAGCATAAGTCTGAATAAGCACTTTAAAAATTTGACACTATTTATCTGTCCACCATCCTGATATCTTAGATTCTTTTTCATTTGATTGTTTGAGGAAATCTTTACACAATGATAGAGACATAGATAAGGAGATACTTGGCACTAAAGTAGAAATGTAACTCAAAAATATTTTTGGTTTTGGTTGTGTGGGTTTAATGTTGTGGAAACATTCAACTTTTGTTTGGGAATTTATTGGGTGGCAGCTACTCTCCTGAGACTATTGATCAACTTTTCTCTGCTTTTTGGAACTTTCATTTCTGATCCCATCTGGAACCGGAAAGAAAACCAACAAGAAAAACATGAGAAACTCTTTTGATTGAACTGCACAAGGATATTTGGTTCAGGTCTGTTCTTATTTTATCTGTGTCTATTTGGCCATCCATCTTATTACCCTCTTTGAGGAAAAGAAAATAATCTATCTTTTCATTAACTTTAATTGTCACTTGTGTGAGTGGAAAGGAAATCTGTAGAAGGGGATGAATTGTGCAGCCCTATCATTGGAGTAGTCCTATCACTAGTAACTTTGATGTTATGCCAATTGTTGCTAAGATTTTTCTAGGTGGCTAACCAGTTATGTGCTCTTCCTTGCACTGGGTTGGATCAGACTCATCTTAGCTAAATTTTGCTGCCCTTTTAGAGAAGGTCTTCATATTTTTTGGTGGGCCTATCAAATAGTTTTTATCTCTGCCTCTTCCACCCCTCCATGCACAAAAGGAAGTTTTTCTTCACACAACCTGTGGGACTCCTTGACAGAGGATTTTGTGAAGACCAGAACTTTAAGAGGGTTCCAAAGAGAACTAGATAAATTCATGGAGGTTAGGTCCATCAATGGCTATTACCCAGGATGGGTAAGAATGGTGTCCCTAGCCTCTGTTTGTCAAAGGCTGGAAATGGATGACAGGAGAGGGATTCACGTGATGACTACCAGTTCTGTTCACACTCTCTGGGGCAACTGGCATTGGCCACTGTAGAAAGACATGATACTGGGCTAGATGGACCTTTGGTCTGACCCAGTATGGCTGCTCTTATGTCCTTATGTTCTTATAAATGGCTTCTTTCCATTAAGCTTAGGACTAGCCTGCAAGAGGAGGGGGAGAGAGAATTTTTTCAGCTTTAGTGGTTGATTTATATGTGTCCATTGTTAAATTCATTAAGAAATCCTGAAACTTCAAGTAACGGCTTACAATTTCAATTGACAAATAGACACAGATAAAGTAAGAACAGACCTGAACCAAATATCCTTGTGTGGTTTTCAATTCACCACATTTATATATTCCATTTCACATGGGAAATATCTAGTAAAAATGTGTTAGAAAGGAAAAACTAAGATTGTACTTTACATTTCTGGTTCCCTCAAAATATGGTGGGGAAGAGAGAACATGACTAAAGTCTTCATGGGACTCATTAAAGTAGGCAAGAAGGCATGAAAAATGTGAATGAGATAAAGAAATTAAGGGACATTAAGGCAGGGAGAGTGGGGTAGGGAAACATGTTAAGAAATTAGACCTGTGAGACATATGCTTTTGGGGGGAGTTGTGCAGGGTCATGAAGAACAGAGTGGCAGATAATTAAATATCTGATATGATCCTTTTTTACATAGGGCTTCCTGAATTTTGTGTGGACTCAGGAATGCTACAAGAACTTCCTTTACATACTGCTCAGTTTGCATTCCTGGATGAAAACTAGAAAATGGATAGGCACCAGAAAGTAGAATTAAATGCACTTTGCTGACCCACTTTGTGACTTGGACTCATCTTGGTTTTGGGAGAAAGTTCAAGTTTGTTCTTTAATACCATTGCCTGTCCATACATCATAACACATGAAAACAATAAAGTCCATATGGTAGAATTTTATTTTATAATTGTCAGCCTTTTCTTCAGTTCCAAAAGTTTGTTGCAGTACAGTCCCATCAATCTTCACCAATATAGCAAGGGCTGCACATTTCACCACATACTGATAAGGTCATTACACTGGAGAATGCACATACAATATTTGCAGTGTGTTTGCATACACATTGCAGGAACTGTCTGACTGTATTCTAATTACACTATATAAGCCAATTCTAGTACCCTTTTGAAATAAGCAGTATCTTACTCTGTGACTAGTGCTGTTGAAACCAATGTGGCTACCACTTGAGTATTTAAGTTGACTGAGAAAATGTATCAAAATCTTTTGTTTTCTGCACTGCAGCTAAACATTACATATTATTTTCTTCTTTTTTGAAGTGATAATGTCCTCAATATGTTACATAAATATAATAATATATTCATCTTTTTTCATTGCAGCACTCTGTTTTCTTCAGGTAGGGGGTCTTGACCTCCTCTAGGCTGAAGGGCCCAATCCATGCCTCATTTATTTTCATGGAAAAATTCTCATCCCTTGCAGGGAGTTAGATCAGCAAACAAGGTTTTAATTGTATTCTTGGTCATGTTTGTACTTTGCTCAAACTTTTAATATTCTTTTTCAAAATCTGACTAAACAATCACATTATTTCAATGATATTTTACATCCATGCTAACAAATAACCCTTAACCTTCAATTCTGTTTGAATCCCCAAAAGGTAGCAATCTTTTATTCACAACAAAATCTTGTGTCATGGAAACAAGAAGCAATACATTTGTTTTGTGTCTGAAATTCGCCACAATCATTTCCATAATATCTCTTTTAGTTATGAGTAAACTATTGTTAAATGCCTTTTGTAACTTTCAGCCATCTTTCTAGAGTTAAATACAAACTCTGAACCTAGTTTTTTTAAAGCAAAAGGAATTGGATCAGTTCACAATGGAGATTTAAAGTGAAAACTAAATATATGTGAAGAATATTGACTGTTTTAGACAACACAATGATAAATGACACACCTTTAGGGATAACTGAGAACAAACAAACAAAAATTGCAAGGTCTTCACCTCTCAAAACCTGCTATTATGACTGATATAACTGCTGTAGCAGTTAGAGTAGATGTGTATCTTAGTTACCAGTTTTTGACAAAAGGACTAAAAAGGTCAAGAAAAATAATTAGTCAGAATGAAAGGTATGATGTCAAACATTGCTAAAATACTTGAAAGATTACACTGCTGATTCAGAAATTGGATACTGGGGAAAATAATTTTGTGGGGTATTTTATCCTTTGCCAATAGGAATTATCCTTTGGCAAAAATATAGGGAGTAAAATAAAAAAAAAGTCCTATTAGGGTAAATGACCCACTGCAATGTCAAACATGTTGCTTTGTCATCAAATTAGGATAAATGGTATACTACAATGGCAGACTAATATTATTTAGTCATCATACATAAGTAGAACAGGCAGGAAAACTGTTCAATATTAAAGTAACATCTTTTTCCTCAAGGAAAAGCCAAGCAGATTGTTATGATTCATACTGTAATTGTTGTGGGAATATAAAAATAGAGCTTTTATTTGATTCTCTGTGGCTGATTTCAAATTTTCAAAATTTTTCCTCTTAAACAAGGTATTTAAGCAGAGCAAAACTGTAAGAAAAAGCAGGGCCTAATTTTAAGTAAAACCAAAAAGGAGAATATTACCCAAGAACATGTTCCACAATTTGAGGATGCAGCAAAAAATAACACTTCCAGTTGTCTGTCTTGCTTTCCTAGTACTTGTCTTGAATCTTCATTTTGCCTCCTGAATACAAGTATAATGTTGGGAAATAAATAGCACAGTCAATGGGCATTGTATTTGTCTGCAGAGTGAGAATTGAACAGGGCGATTCAGAGTGCATCCTACCACATTACATACTCTAAACTGTCACTCTCTTCACTTAGGAGCTAGATTGATCACTCTCTTGTAAAGCTGAAGGTCAGTCACTCTCTCATGTTCTACAAAGTCCTTTAAAAACTAAGAGTTTTCAAAAATCAACTTAAAAGAAAAAAACAGAATGATAAAAACTTGATTTTTAAACCAAAGGAAAAGACCTTAAAATATATTTTAAAATTAATTACAAAAATGAAAGACAACAGAGAAAGAGTTGATTTAATTAACTTGGTGGTCAGAAAATGTAATAGGAAGTTGCAAAAATCATGTGGAAAGTGTCTGAAAATCATAAAAAATACACACTGGTTTTAGAACATGGCAGCTATAAAATCCAGTCAGATAAATACACACACATCCTTGTGGATATACAAAAGGAAGGGAGAGCTGAAATGAGGAACCATGGTACAGATTTCAAATAATAAATCAGTAAATCCTCCTTTTCATGGCACCAGTCTTACAAATAACCAATTAAACCCTCCATTTTCCTAATGGGAAACAGTCCTTCTCCCTGTCTCCCCCATCTCCTCACCAACATACACACAGGGACAGGAATATTGATGAAGAACAAGTCAATGCAGCTTCATTTTCCATTGGCTTTGATGTTCAGGAAATTGCGTTACAATGGCTTGAAGGGCAATAAGAAAGCAATGCCGTGCACTATACTGCAACCTACGTACCATATCTACTGTCATTTTGATATGTTTGGTTTTATAAACTTTTCAGTCCAAAATTAGTTCATAAAATAGTATTCTGCTTTTCTTCAGTAGCTATCGAAGTGCTTTACAATGGTGGCTCAGTATCATAAGCTAATAGAGACACTGAGGCACAGAGCTTGCCCATGATCACCCAACAGGCCTGTGTCAGAGGTGGGAGTAGAGCTCAGGTCTCAGTGCTGTATACTCTTGGCTGGTGACCACAATGGCTATGTCTACACAGCAACATTATTTCAAAATAACATAGTTTGCATCTACACAGCCAACAGTTATTTCGACATAATGTTGAAATACTGTCAAGCTGGAGGACTTCCTACTCCAACTCCTGTAATCCTCATTTTATAAGGAGTAAGGGAGGTTGGAGGAAGAGTGCTCTATTTCAAAATAAGTGCTGTATAGACAGCAACAATAAGCTATTTTGGAATAAGCTATGCAATTGAGAGAGCTCAATTTGCATAGCTTATTTTGAGTTAAGACCAGCTGTGTAGATGTGCCCAATGTGACAAAACTGGTGTCCTGTGGGAAGCATAAAAAATGGATAGCTCAACATTTTCCCAACTAAAACAATTTTTCAACAGAAAATAGCTTTTTTATTAAAAAAGAAATTCTACACGAAGTGTTTGTTTCTCATTACAATTTTTGTGGTTTGGAAAACATCTTCAGCCTTTACCCCTCAATTTTGCAATTTTTGTCAACTAGAAACTAAATCTTTTTGCCATCTTTGTGACTTTTAACATAATTTCTCAGATCCTGCATGCCAATATTTTTCAATTAAAAACAGAAAAAAAATCTGAATATTTAGGCAAAATATTTTCATCAAAGTTTTTTTTGCAAAGGAAAAAGCTTATAGTCATGCCGTTCTAACCATTGTACTTCTGTTTTTCCCAGTGTTCCTTTTATCAACAGTATTTTTCAAGGTGGAAGCTCAGAAAATTTCAAAAGTAATGAAAATTATATGCCTGTTTTCTAACATCTAATTTTTTAACAAAAAGGAGAAAAAATATAGAATTTTCCAGAAAAAATTACTATAAAGTTAAAAAACTGAGTTTGAGTTGAAAGACTCTTGGAAACACATTTTAAATTTTCTATGACAGAAATACTTTTTGTCCTTGTTCAGTTCAAAGTCTAACTTGAATATTTAAGTTATTGCTATTGAACAATACTGAAGTTATTGAATTTTGAATATGCCTCAGAGAGGAAAAGGGGTAGGCCATATTCTAGCCTTCTGTAAATAAATACAAATGTACTAATGTCAATGTGGTTGTGTACTCACTTTCACAAATGGTTGAATTTGAATTTGGTGGCCTCTCATCTATAAATTAAAAAGGAAAAAAAATATATTTTATGAATTTTGAGATTGCTTGTTTTTATTTTCTCTACACAATGAAAAAAATCACTTAAAACTTTAATATGAGATTGTCTTGTGTATAAGTCCACAATAAAGGTTAGGCCCGTTAAGGACCCGATAAGAATTTTGCCAGAGTGAAGAGTGCTGAATCAGCTTCTCTGTGTGTGTTTATGATATATCAGCAAAAATATCAATGAATTAAAATTGGTGACACTTAATATACTTAGGTAAATATTTTGCAAAGGCTTATGGATATGCTTATCTTTATGCACTGTGAATAGTAGTATTGACTAAGCACATTGACTTCGGTAAGACTAGTCATAGTGCATAAAGTTAAGCAAGTACACTGAACTTTGGCACCATAGTAATTGTTTATTATAACACTATAATTGGCCTGTTCTTTAGAATTTGTGCATCATTATAATGACTGAATCACTTTTGCTAACATTTCCCTAAATACATGGGTCCTTGTGGCAGGTTTATCTGAAGGCTTGGCTACTTGAGAAAGTCACACAAAGGTGTCAGTTATAAGATGTAAATTTATGAATGACTTTTTTGGTTCATCTTATGTCACTTTGAAAGGAGTTTAAGTTCACTGGAAAAAAACAACACTTTTATTCTGAAATTAGTGTCCACATAGGGAGTTAAGCTGATACTTAACTATATTTGGATAATTAGACCAGCGTGCAGACAAGCCATAAATGAAGTATCCTGGCTCTGGAACACCTTAGCTCTGCTGTTCTGACAGTCCTGTAATGTTCTCAGTAATCTGTTCTCTCAGGGCTTAAAACCTAAGTCTTTAATGTCATCTTTGTTTTGAGGCTGTAACTAGTGCATAGGCCTTGCGCTGGTCCTGCCCTCTGCACAGGGATTAATTTCATTCTATCTTTAGGCAGAGATAAGTTGATCGAGATGTGATTCTTAACACCACTGAAATTTAGTTTATTTAGGTCAGTGGTTCTCAAACAGGGTCTAGAGCCTCCCACGGGTCACAAAGAGATTTCAGGGTGTCCGATAAGCAAAGGCAGTGTTAGACTTGCTGGGGCCCAGGGCAGAAAGCCAAGCACCCACCATATGGGGCTGAATCCCAGGTCCCTGAGCCCTGCCACGTGGGGATGAAGCCAAAGCTTGAGCAACTGTCCTGCTTACTCCTCCTAATGTCGGCCCTGGCCTGCATATGCAGAAAATCATTTGTTGCAGCAGAGATGGGCCATGGAGTTTTTATATCATGTTGGGGAGAGGGGGCTTTCTCAGAAAGAAAAAAAGTTGAAAACCCTGACTTAGGGGCTGAGGTAGGGATTTAAGTGTAGAGCCCTGAGCAGATGCAAAACTTGTATCCACATCCGTATGCACAGAGATGAGCTGCAGATAGCCTCATCCACATCCACAAGTGAAAATACCCATGGATAGAAAGTGGAAATCCACAGATTGCCCAGGCTCTATTCCTGTGCCTGTTTATTGTATGTGCTAGATAAGAAGTTTAGGTAGTTTAATTTGGAAATTGGGCCAACTGCAGTTTAAAATGTATTAACATGATACATCTGCATACAGATGTGGTCTCCTCATCTCAAAAAAAATATACTGGCATTAGAAAAGGTTCAGAGAAGGACAACTAAAATGATTAGGGGTTTGGAACGGGTCCCATCTGAGGAGAGATTAAAGAGACTGGGACTTTTCAGCTTGGAAAAGATGAGACTAAGGGAGGATATGATAGAGGTATATAAAATCATGAGTGGTATGGAGAAAGTGAATAAGGAAAAATTATTTACTTTTTCCCATAATATAAGAAGTAGGGGCCACCAAATGAAACTAATGGGCAGCAGGTTTAAAACAAATAAAAGGACATTCTTCTTCACACAGTGCATAGTCAATCTGTGGAACTCCTTGCCTGAGGAGGTTGTGAAGGCTAGGACTATAACAGGGTTTAAAAGAGAACAAGATAAATTCATGGAGGGTAAGTTCATTAGTGGCTATTAGCCAGTATGGGTAAGGAATGGTGTCCCTAGCTTTGTTTGTCAGAGGGTGGAGATGGATGGCAGGAGAGAGATCGCTTGATCATTACCTGTTCAGTTCACTCCCTCTGGGATACCTGGCATTGGCCACTGTCAGCAGATAGGGTACTGGGTAGGATGGACCTTTGGTCTGACCCAGTATGGCCATTCTTATGTCCAAGGGAATCATTGTTACAGGTAACAAATTAAAAATAACAATATAAATATGTGACTATATACAGCTTTTTTACTTCTGTAGTTTCAAAGGACCCATTATGGTTGAAAAAAATTAATGAACTTTTTAGAGTTTAGGCTGAACTTTCTCTCCTAGCTGTTCACACATACACTTACCTGAGAGTTTAACTCCCTCCCCCTAACACCAAACAACTATCATTAATGAAAAAAGTGATAAATGCATACAGGCAAATCAGTGCTGGATGCTCATATTGCAATTTGCACCACTAGAATTTCCAAAAAAGTCCTGACCAGCATGTTGCAGAACATTATGAATTAGGTGAGTTGATGGCATTTCTAGGCAGGATTATGCATGGAAGTAATAATGAGCCCTGATTTTTCCTAGGAATTTTGTCTCACAACCTTCACAGATTTTTGTGGGAGTTGAGTGGTTAACTCCCAAGCACCTCTGAACATTTAGGGTTAACAAAGTCTGACAAACTCATGCAAATAAGGAAATTCATAGTGATGGGTGGCTCTCAAAAGGTTTGGAATTTGGTTAAAGTTTGGACAAGCATCCCAAAGTTCAGATGCTTATCTAAATCTCTAGAGTCTGTATGACTGGGCTGGAAGTCCTGCAAGAACACACATCCTTGTGGGATTTCTACTACTTGTGCTTCTGGTCATGACGGGAAATAGCCTAGGAACAGCCCTTACTGTTTTATTTCATTCTCCCAGATGGAAAAGGATGTAGAAAGAAAACAAAAACTTATCCCAATGTTTCAGAATCTGAAAATAGGGCTAGGCATGAGTGCCTTCTAAAAATGTCTGACGATTTGGAAAAAATGGATAATAAGGTAAATATTTAAACATGCTGATTGCCTTCTCTTGGTTCCTAAGCACAATGGAGGAAAATAAGTGGTGTAGCCATTTCCTTAAAGGCAAGCAGTATGCTGTCTTGATTAAATGACCTGCGGATACGGCACCAGCCTCAATCAACAATGTTTTGAGTTGCCAGTTGTTTGTTATTTGAAAACACAATACAATTTATTTTTGCCATTTTATTTACTTAGTAAAAGCTCAACCCTCCAAAGTGATGAGCACAATGACCCTGGTGAAGCTTATGCTTATCTGAAAAATATGAGTCATTCCACTGAACTCCCATTGAACCTAGAAGGATCAAATCTATGTGTTTCAACCTATAAGCTTATAAAAATTGTAAATTTCTATTTTTATTTGTTTTTCCCTCTTTCATCTTTTTTCTATTTTGTTCTCTGATTGGTCATTTATTGCTTAGGTTTCAAGCAGTTTAGCAAAGAAGTATCATTGTTTCCTTGTCACAAAGCTGCTATTTAAAGTTTGATATTAAATATGTCAGTGAACCTCCTATGCTGAATTAACATTTTGTCTTTGCTCAGAGACAATACACAGGTGAGGGGGCAGTAGCCTTATATGGGTACTTGTTCACTACTAAGCCACCACAGTCTCCTTTTCATGTTCACACACTAGTTTTATCCAAGAAAGCTATTTTTAAGAGCATTATACAGAATGTTTCACAAAGGACCCAGTGTTAATTCTCTAGAGGTATTTGTGCCTCTCCCACCATCCCCCCTTTATATTTTTGGTATTTTCTACAGCATGTACAATTAAGCTTCAACACACTGTCCATGTTCTCAAAATAAATTTAAAATGTTTAAAAATTAAATACTGTCCATGTAATAATTAATAATGAATAAATACATAACCCAAAAGTAATCATGTTCCATCTCTGAGATGGCTTTTCATTTAAAATCTGCATTATTTAGCTGAAAAGTTTCACTACACAGTTTGGTAATTTGATCATTTAAAACCACACAAGTTTGCTTTTTTTTTTCCAGATTATTTTGTTACATAATGATTTGATACAATGCTGAGATAACTCAGTGTATCCCTTATACTTATCCTAGTCACATTTCAGGTGACCACCCAGGCTGACTTAAAACAGTTATGCTTTTTGCACAGATAAGAGTTCTCCAGTATTCATACTGACTCAGAGAGCAAAAGATAAGGCAGCATAGAGGAAGCATTGCTATGAATGTTACTATAGTACAGTTTTTATCTTATTTACCTGCATAATTATACTGAACTATAAAATTTAGTCCAAGTAAAAAAGTAAGCTTTATTGATAAATAATACCAGATTAGCATTCTGATATGTACAAAAAATTGAAAAGGAATATCAGTGCAACACGAGTAAAACATTCTCGTGTTGCTGTTTTACTCATTTGGAGAATGGCAGCGTAATGTATTTTTTGAGTTCATTGACATATAATTAATTTATTTCAGGAGTTTTAAAATCACACATTCATAAAGAGAGCTCTGCAAAAACAGATGCATATTTGAAAACACCAACATTAGTAACTGCTTATAAACAAAAAACGTAATCAAAGACATAATTTATAACAAAGCATCAACTCATTCCAAATGAATAAGTATAAATAATCTGATCCTTCAAATATATTGACTGAGCTACAGTTCAGACCATTCTACCTAGTACAAGAAAAGTTAGTGACCTTATGAAGAAAAAATTAGCTGAGTTCCAGTTTAAATCAATGGGGTTCTCTGCAGATTTGAGTCTACTCGTGCCGATCTTATTGCGGGATTGAAATCATAATTTTTTTTTAAAAAATAGTTATACCGAGTTTTAGGTACTATATCTACCACTGAGCTCCTCTGCCAACTTTTGTGGTTTAAGCATGACATTTTCCTGTTATTTAAAAATAATAATAATAAAAAATACCCTTACATCATTCCCCTGGGCCTAAACAGAGACATTCACTGGTTGGCCTATTACAAAGCCAATTTCTCCTTTGCTTTAGAGGACAGGGTCATAATTCAAAATGATATGGATAAACTGGAGAAATGGTCGGAGGTAAACAGGATGAAGTTTAATAAGGACAAATGCAAAGTACTCCACTTAGGAAGGAACAATCAGTTTCACACATACAGAATGGGAAGCGACTGTCTAGGAAGGAGTACTGCAGAAAGAGATCTAGTGGTCATAGTGAACCACAAGCTAAATATGAGACAACAGTGTGACACTGTTGCAAAAAAAAGCAAACAAGATTCTGGAATGCATTAACAGGAATGTTGTGAGCAAGACATGAGAAGTCATTCTTCCCCTATACTCTGCGCTGATTAGGCCTCAGTTGGAGTATTGTGTCCAGTTCTGGGCACCACATTTCAAGAAAGATGTGGAAAAATTGGAGAAGGTGGAGAACACAGATGTGTCCAAGTGTGGTTTTATTTGAAACTGTTTTCAGTTAATTTAAATCATTTTATCTCAGTGAATTTTTTTCTAGATAATATCTTTTATCTAGGTGGATAAGAGTGTGATTTATATTCACTAAAACAAGATCAGGCAACCTGATTTGGAATGACATGTGTAGTTTATGGTATTAAACCTGTTAAAGCTGAGTTGGTCCCAGAATATGAGGAAAACAAGGTGGGTGGGGGCCACTTCTGCAGGACCTGAAGAAGAGCACAAAAAAGTTCAAAAACATATCTAATTCATTAACAGAAGCTGATTCAGTAACGTAATATCTCATCCATTTTGTCTATTTCGGATATACTTTATGTTTTAATGGAAATGGAGAACAATACTGTTTGAATCAATATGTTGGCCCAGAACCAGCTGTTTCAGATATTACTTTTGTTTATATAGTCAGTTTTGCCAGATCTAGCTACTTTTGATCACCCTTTACTATTAATGTAGGTTAGAACGGGTGAACTAGACTGCAGAAAAAAAGAAACAGAATTGACCCTTTTACATTAAAAAAAAAGAAAATCCTTCCATAACTTTTAGGTGATTCCCCCTCTCTTCCCTTCCCATATATATACAACCACTTGCTTTTTCTCTTCCTCACAGTAAGAATACTGAAATACCATGAGACTACACAGCCCTTTTCCTAAACACTGGGTATCAGAAAGCTTATGAGAGAGACAGAGCTTGTTCTCATCAGATTTTCAGCCCAGTTTTCTAGACCACCAGGATTTAGATAAGCAACTGAAATTTTAGATTGCTTAAATACGCCTCTGAACCTTGCTGCAGGTCACTTGTTAATGATATGCATGGCAAGTAGGGTTCATGATGCACTTTGAAGTAGATGGCGGAACTCAAGTGGATCAGAAGTTTAGTTCTGAGGCCAGTGGCAACCTTTTAATCCATGTGGCACCACATTTTGAAAAACTGGAAAACAAATTTTTCTCATGGGAATATAAGCAGCAGTTTCAGTTCATGCCAGCTATATGATATCTTAAAAATAAGTGTTCGTTTACATGCTCTGCTAGTAAGAAGTTTTCCATTCCATTTTACTGTTTATAAACGCTGTGTGTAAATCAGCAATCTCTTTATTTTAGGCCCCTAACCAACAAATAAAATTGGGCCCTTATTTAGTATCTTTTAAATATATACACACACGGCTTGCCTGGACCCAGATCCCGAGGCTCAGGGCACTGACACCCCCTCAGCATTGAGGAGCTCATGGTGGTACCCCAGCCTCCCTGCCATCCCCCATGGGACTGGAGCACACAAAATCTACTGGCCTGGACCCCCTCCCACAGGCTCTGGTGTGTGAGGGAAATGTGGGGAGTGTCTTTCTCCTTCTCAGTCAGAAGCCACAAGGATTTAATGAGGGTTTTCTTGTTTTGTTTTTGCTTCTCACTTGTGTGCAGCCCTCCACTGATTTTTCTGTGTCAGCCTGTGACCCTAAAAAGGTTCTCCACCCCTGTTCTATACAAATATTTTTTACTTAAAAATATATTCAGACAGATCAGAGCTTCAGTGTTTACTTGGTCTTGGAAGTCACCTGAATCAGACGCATTGCTATAGGAAAGCTCTTCATTATAGATCCAGATTTGCCTTCAGATGAATTGTTATGGCCTCTATTTGTTTTGGTTAGAGTTACACCCTTGAATACTGTTTGTAAAAGTAGTCCATAAGTGAACTGTTCACTGCAACTCTACCATTTTTCATTCTTGACTTTTTGGCACTAAAAACTATGAAGTAATTTGGAGAAATTCCAAACTAGTTATTTGGTCTCTTAATTTAAGATATCCTTGTGCCAGAAAACTTTTAAATAAAGAAAGAGCTGCTGAAATTCTCATCGTCTGTACAAAACCTAAGAACATGAGCTTCATGTGCACCATTACAAGGGTTAGGAATAATCAAATGCTCCCAATCAACAGACAAGACCAAAGCCATTCCCTCTGCATGGTAGAACACTGAGGTTAGTTTTCCTGGGGTTGCGGAGGGGACAAGAGGATCCACCTTAAGAATTTCTTCACTGTCTTGGTTTAATTCACGGCAATTCAGGAGAGGGTCATTATGTTAATATTTATTTTAAAGGTTGTAAAATGGATCATTTGGCATTTCATCTTCCTTTCTATTAAATTATCAGCACTGATTACAATATGAAAGCATGAGTGTCCCATACATGTTAAGCAACTAAATGGATCAGTGTCTGAGCTTCGTATCTTTCACTATGGAGGTCCATGCTTTTAAGGGATTTCTGTGTCTGTCATTTTTGTTTAGCTGTATTATGTTAGATTTCTGAGCATCTTTCAACTGCAATAGGTCTAAAGTGGGGACTGAGACTGGTGAATAAAGCTGTCCAAATGTTGATAGATTCATTCTGCAAGTTTTCAAAATTTGTTTTGTTTTGTTTTACATTGGAACAAAACCAATTTTTTGACCATTTCTGCAAAATGAAATTGTGTTGAAATGTCCATTGTATGATTGAAAAGGTCATGTTTACAATTTGAGTGGGTCTCTCTCTCTAGCCAGAAGTGACCAGAGAAACCATCCTAGTTCTCAGAAACCTTCTGACTGTAAATTTGGTACATCACTGCTCAATATTTTGGCTTGGACAAAACAGTATACTTAGGTGAAAAAACATTTACTCAAAAATATTCTGATTAGCTCTACTGATGAATGAACTAAGCTCAAATTATGAATCTGGATCAAATACTAAAAAATGTTTAAATGGTTCTCTGCAAAAATAACCTGATCTCAAAGTTTTAGAGGTTCAGAGACTCAAAAGTATCAGTAGCTCATATAATACCTTAATCCTTGACTATTGTTTATTTTCATGTGTTGTCCTTCAACTTGCAGCTGGAATCAGAAGCAGAAATGCCTTCTATCATAAGGAAGGGCATTGGTATTGTATCTTTGTCCCAAGGGGGGCAGGAAGTACTGGAAATATTGTGAGAGACGGTTCTCAAGATGACTAGCCAAACTTTGCAGATCCAAGAGGGATCTTAATCTTTAGATAAACCATTTAGGGCATGTCTACATACCAGGGCAAAAGTTGAATAAAGCTACACAACTTCAAGCTACATCAATGGCGTAGGCTGAAGTCAAAATAACTTAATTTGGCTTTTGGTACTGTCTACGTAGCAGGAAGTCGAAGGAAGAACACTCTTCCTTTAACTTTCCTTACTCCTGGTAAAATGATGGTTACTTACAAGACTCAGAGTAAAAAGTCCTCCAGCTCGCCATTATATATATAGTAGCACAATGTCTGTGAGTCTGTAACGCTGAAATGCTGGCTGTTCCCTCTGGGGGGCGCTGTTGCCTGAAATGTTGGCTATTCCCTCTGGGCAGTGCTGTTGCTGAAATGCTGGCTATTCCCTCTGGGCGGCCCATGTTGCATAGGGAGTGCGGGGCCCAGACGGCCGCTTGCACCGCTTGCTCCCCCGCAGCGGCCCAGCTAGCGGCGCAGAAGTCAGCCAAGCACCACAGCGGGAGGTGAAGGGAGATGGGGCGGTGATGTGCGGCGTGACAGCGGCTCCAGGCCCTGCCCCCTGGCCGTGAATGTCACCGCCCGGCCCCCCTTCGCCTCCCGTCGTGGTGCTCAGCTGACTTCTGCGCCGCTCAGCCAGGCCGCCGCGTGGGAGCAAGTGGCGCAAGCGACCGTTTGGGCTCCACACCCCCATGCAGCATGGGAGTGCGGCGCCAAATGGCCATTTGGGCTCCGCGGTCCCAGTGAGAGGCAGGAGGGGAGAGAAGAGAGAGAGAGACAGAGAGAGAGGCAGGAGGCAGGAGAGCTGAGAGAGAGAGAGAGGGGGAGACAGTAGGAGGAGGAGAGAGAGAGAGAGAGAGAGAGACCTGAAAATCCCGTCTTATGATGGGCTAATTGGCTAGTTTCTAAATAATGGCTTGCTGTGCAGACACACTCTTTGTTATTTAGGAATAACATCAGTTATTCCAAAATAATGCTGCTGTGTAGACATAGCCTTAAGGTTTGCCCAGAAATAATCTCAGGTCATTTAAGGAGTTAAGAAAAACTTTTGTTACATGGGCAATTATACATGTACTCTTGCAATCTTATCTCCTGTGAAGGACTTTTGTTAAAGTGCTCAAAGCTTTTCCTTTTTAAAATGGTATAATTTGTGTTTTCCGACTGTGCAGGATTATTCTCTAACAAAAGCTGTCCATTTTATAACCTGTGGACTAGAAAGGAGTAATCAGGGTTGGACTGTCTGTTATGCCTGACAGCTGTGCAAAATCAGAAAGTACACAAACTTGGCTTTTAATTTACTTTGGAAATAAATCCACTTGGAAGTGCTTTCCCCATCTTGTACATTTTGGCAGAAAGCAGGCATAAAAATCAAATACATTTCCTCTATCTTTTGAGCAACAAGTAGAGGAGATTAGCAAATACCTCTGGAATGACTTATATTTGGAATCAGGTGCATTTGCAGACACAGCTCTTATCCTGCCTACAAAATTACAGAAGGATTTACAAGTCGTGCTGTGAAAGAAAGATGTAAGACTTGACTCAAAAAAGACATACTTCAGAACTTCATTCCATCTGCTGAGAGCTTTCTTGGCAGGCAGCTCTCATCACAACAAGGTGTTCAAAGAGAGGGATTTTGCTCTACACTGGCAAGTTGCAATGATGTTTCACAGGCGTAAATACAATTTGTGTGAAAGGACCTCAGTATTTACTGTGAAAAGTAGTGAAATATCATTTAATCGGCTGTTTCACACAATGCTTTACTGTAGAAATATATAAATGTGTATAGAAGATACATCTGCCTATTTAGGTGAGTCTATTTTTTAATTAATACACCAGAGTTTATTCAAAATTCACCTACTTAAAATTATGTTTCTAAAGGCAGTCCCACCATTTAGTCACTAAGAAATTATTTCAATACATTAAAAGAGCCATAGCTAATCATATATAATATATGCTATTGCTTCATCAATGTTCTTTTTATTGCAACAACATAGTGTATATATATATTAGAAATAAAATAATGGAATTAGAGCATTTGCTCATACTGTATGTTATATTTATACTCTTTTGTTATTGCAGGAGGAAAACAGAGAAACCATTGCTGTTTTTAAAATAAAATGTGCAACAATTCCTCAGATCACTTCTCCAGCAAGGCTAGAATCTTGCTCCCAGCAGTGTCCAATATCTGAGGCTTCAAAGATATTTGGATAAAAACCCCTTTGTGCAATACCATACATGGAGAGAATTACCCCATAGGAGCAGCGGTGATTGACTTACATTAGAAGCATTATTACCCTGAAATGACTCAATTCTGCAGGAACTACTCAGATCCAGGAAGTAAAACTCCTATATATGAGTTTGAAGGACTGGGGCCATAGCATGTAAAATATAATATACGGATACAAATTCATCCTAACTGGCAAACTGCTTCTCTCAGATGCTAATGAGTACAGCTATGACCAAGGCAAGATTCACTCATAGGACAGAGTGGCAATATTTGCACTGATCAGGCAGGGTAGGCAGATGGTCTGTCAGGGAAAGCAGGTGTAAATTGTGGTTGGGTGGCTTCATAGAACCTTCACCAGTGAGGCTGCATGGGATTTGCATACAGGTGTTCTGGCCAGATGCCTTAGTGTTGCTGTCTCTGAGGGCAGCAGTTGCAGGTTCTTCCCATGTGAGGGAGAAGTTATCTACATTATTTGTATCATTAGGACTATTCCCAAAGCCTTTCCAGGCAGATTTTTACTACCAATAATCTAGGACTGTACCAAGCAAGTGTATTTAATCATCTGAGAAGCTTACTACTGCTTCTATTCAGCAAGATTTCAGTGAGATTTTCATTGTGCATGTATTGTATTTTGAGGTAGAATATATACATTTCAGTGCTGATTTCCCCCATACACTGCTCACATGTTTAAATTTACTGACATAAGTTGTCCCACTGATCAGGTGGTGAAAAAACTAATCTAATTAATGAAAATTTAGAAACTCTTGAAGACGATACTATTCTCATATATTTTGGGGGGAGGTTGATATGTTTAAAGAGTTTAAAATATGTTTTAAAATTAAGGGGTATAAAACATTTTTCAAAACTGAACTCTTTTTAATCTTGAAAAATCCTGCTATGTTATAAGGCAATCACTTAAAATTAGCAATGGAAAAAACATCAAATATTGCAAATGAAAACTGAATATAAATAAATTAATACACACACATAAAAAAACATCAAAAGGTATCACTATAGAATTTAAAATTTGAAAAAATTGAAAAAGGGTTCATAAAAATTTCTATTAAAAAAAGGCTAAATGTTATCAAAAAATTAAACCTGCCCTACGTGCTGTCTACAGTATAGTAATCAGTTACTCCAGTGTAATTATATTGACTTCAGTGGAATTAGTCTGATTTCATATAACATTACAAAGCTGAATTTCTTTCTTTGTAAATGTAACATATCCACCCAGACCATTTTAAAAATGAGTATATTTAGACTATCTACACATTATAGTTAATTACATGTAATTCAGTGACAGAACTTTACTTTCTGCCCTGAATTTAAAACAAAGAAATTCAGGGTAAACAGAAATGTGTTACAATAAAATAAAGTGCCTGGCTCAATGGGCAAAACTCATGAATTTTAGACCTAAGGATGATCCTCTTTATTTTAACTCTCTCCATGTGGGAAATTTTACCAAATGGAGAGGTCCGGAAAGGAGTATCTCCAAATTCCTTCTGTATCATGACTTTATAGGAATTTCTTAATTCTTTAGCAAATGTTTATTAGCAGTATACATGTTAAGAAGAGGTCTGCATCCATCTGTGGGTATCAGTATTGATTAGACAAGCAGGACTTTTCAAGATCAAATACCTAATGGTGCATAGCCCATGTTCTTGTTTAAGAACACCAATTTTTTCATTCTCAGTAGTGTCCCTTCAGAAGGATACAATTAAGTTTCCTTTCATTACAATTTTACATTCATTCCCAGGACAGGTCAATCTCCTTTGCATTGATTTTGAATTCCTCCCCTTTTGGGGGGCAACATTTGGATTTAGTTTCTTTTCTTTATAGATTCCAGTCCAACAGCACAATTTTTCAGGCATTATTTACTAGGTGCAGTGTACCATTAGTGGTTGTTCAAAGATTGAAGGCACACTTCCAACTTCTGATCTCTTATACTTCTGTTTTAGAAGTTTATGTTATTTCAATTAACTTTCTTAACTGGTTCCATCAAATGCCAATGCTCAGTGTTTCTTCAGTGTGTACTTTTTCCTAGAACTCTGTCTTTGACAGCATTAACAGAAATGGTCGTTAATCTCAGTTTAATTCTTCAAGTTGTTTGTTTACTCCTGGGTGGGGTGAGGAAATTCTGCTCTTCATCATATATATAGTAGTCCAATGTCTGACAGTCTGTAACACTGTAGCATTACAGTCTTGCCTCTGGGGGAGCTCTTGCCTCCCGCCATGGCGCTCGGCTGAGTTCTGCACCGCTCAGCCAGGCCGCGCCGGGGGAGCAAGTGGAGGCAAGCAGCCGTTTGGGGTCCACATTCCCCATGCAGCACGGGGGTGTTTGCCGCTTGCCTCCGCTTGCTCCCCCGCTGCGGCCCGGGTGAGTGGCGCAGAACTCAGCCGAGCGCCACGGCGGGAGGGGAAAGGGGCGGGGCGGTGACAAACACGGCCAGGGGGCGGGGCCCGGCCATGTATGTCACCGCCCCACCCCCCTTCACCTCCCGCCGTGGCGCTCGGCTGAGTTCTGTGCCGCTCGGCCTGGCCACCGCGGGAGCCCAAATGGCCGCTTGCTCCCCCGTGGCAGCCCTGCTGAGCGGTGCAGAACTCAGCCGAGCACCACAGTGGGAACGGAAGGGGGCGGGGCGGTGATGTACACGGCCCGGCCCCCTGGCCGTGTACGTCACTGGGGTAGGGTGTAAAAAACCGGACACTCTTGATCGGGGTTGGGAGGGGAGAGGGACTGGCCGGGAGAGGAGTGGGGCTGGCTGGGGAAGCAGAACTGAGGGGGTCAGAGGCAGCGTAGCTGGCCAGGGAGAAGCTGGCCGGCGGGAAGAAAAGCTGGTCGGGGTTGGGGGTCGGAGGCTGCGGGGCTGGCTGGCGGGAAGCAAAGCTGGTCGGGGGTGGGAGTCGGGGGCAGCGAGGCTGGCCGTGGGAAATCAGGAGGAGGAACTGGCTGGCAGGCAGAAGGAATCGGCCAGCGGGGAGCCGGACTCACCCGGGCATGTGCAGATCCCAGGGTGCTGCCCGCCCTGCTCATGCATCCCTGGCGGAGACAGAGGAAAGCGGAGAGAGAGTGAGAGTCAGTAGGGGGAGAAGAGAAAGAGAGAGACGGAGCAGAGAGAGAGTGAGAGGCAGGAGGAGGAGGAGAGCTGAGAGAGAGAGGAGGAGGCAGAAGGAGGAGGAGAGAGAAAGAGACGGAGCGAGAGACCGGAGGCTCAGGAGAGAAGACCGACATGGAGGAGAGACCTGAAAATCCCGTCTTATGACGGGTTAATTGGCTAGTTTTAAATAAAAAGAAAGCCACAATCTCAGTGAAAGTTTCATAGATTTCTAGAATCACATAGAATGGCTTGTGAAGAGCTTGTTATCTACTGGTGAATGTGTTCTTTTGTCTCTTAGTTTTTATCAGACTTATAAACTGACAGGTTGTGTCTAATTCCAGAGTATGGTGTCTATAACTATTTCTATTTACATTTGTTAATTAAAAGAGTATGGCAGGCTCTGGAGAAAAATATGTGGCTGTTGATTGTGGAAAGAAAAAGTTTATGCTGAACAAGCTGTCTTGTCTGTGTATAGTTTCATGAAAATTAAAATAAACTATTTTTGTCAAAACTACACAACAAATTCTGACTGTTTGTCAAAAAAAATCTAAAATCCAACAATTTTTAGCTGAAAACTTCTGTCAGGAAAATTGATGAAATATTTCATTCTCGATTAGATCAATTGGAGTTGAAATATTTTGATTTGTCAAGCCTAATCAAAACATTTTGATTTATGTTAGTTGAACAATAAGCTGCATCTGCCTACGCTTGGACATAATGGCTATGGTGCATCATGGGAGGTTTAGTCCAGCCTGTGGGTTTGGCCCATAGAGAATAATGGAGGTAATGAAGGACTTGAACTAAAATGGCTAAAAGTCAAATTATTGGATGAGTCTCTGCACTGAATCCAATTTCTAAAGATTTGCCTGTCCCAAGTACAGGTTGGACCTCCCTGATCTGAACCCTGGGGACATGACTGGTCCCGGATGAGGGATTTTTCTGGACCAAGGGAAGTCACTTCAGGCTCCCTGCTGCTGCACCTTCTACCAGCCTCCCATGGGCTTCCTGGCCGCACGCCAGCTCCTGGCCCCTCCGCAGCCCAGCTGAGCCATGCACCGGCTCCTGGCTCCCCACTTGCAGCCCAGCTAAGCTGCGAGCCAGCTCTCACAGCCCAAATGAGCCACGTGCCGGCTTCTGCCCCCGGCCCCTCCTGGCAGCACACTGGGACTCTCGGATCCTGAAACTTCTGTGGTTATGCTGGACCCTGGATGTTGCTGGACTAGAGAATCCTGGATTTTAGAGGTGCAACCTGTATACTATCTTAATTGTGTGAGTAATCACAATTTAATTTTTTAACTGTTTTATGTATTGCATTGAGAACTTTGATTCTTGTAGTGAGAATATCTACTAAGTTAGAAGAGATTGATCTATTAGTTTTATCTTACCTTCCTGGTTCCATGTATGTACCTTATATTTATTTAAAACAAAAGATCCATCAGTAAAGTAATGTTACCTCCTTAAAAAGGAAATCCATAAAAGAAGTCAATGTCATGTTATGGGTTGGACTAAACTTCATTTTAACTGGTGCTGGAAGTGGTGTGTGTAACCACTTCCTAGAATTTAAGATAGCAGTAAGAAACTGTTATGCTCATTTATGATACAATAATCACCTTCACCCCAAACACAGACATGTCAGCACCTGCCAAAACAAAGAAGAATATGGGGCAGCTTAGGATCTGTGTGGGTGGAGAAACTTGACTGGGTATTGTTTCTACCAGAGTTGTACATGTATCAGAGACCCAGTGGAAGAGAGAAGCAGGAGAAACACAATGGACTCAGACATCGAGGAGCAGAAAGCCAGACATAGCATGGACAAAAACTGAGTGGCTCTGAAATAAATGGAGAGAGAGAGAGAGGGGTATTGGGCTGAATGCTGGCTGAAAGGGTGTGAAAACAGAGCAGTCCTTTACAGAACTACTTGAAATGTTGGTGGCTGTGCGCATAACCCAGGATAAGTGCTTGAGCTTTATTTCAGCACTGGAAGGTGTGAGGATATACACACAAATGCAGAAACTCTCTCTCTCATAAATGCACATAAAAAGAATCAACTAAATAGTCATGATATGAGCCTCCCTCACAAACCTTAGGCTAGCCTTCTTGTATAGTGGTATGAACACAAGACTTGAAATTGAGTACATTTAGGAAGAGGCCATGTTGTTTTCCAGGGGCATACCCTAAGATACTATGGCCAAGTCTGGATGTGCAGCAAAGTTCAGATGTGAGGTTTAGTCTTGGTAGCTCACCATTGGGGCATCTCATATTCAGAGTAGACTTATAGACTTTAAGGTCAGAAAGAGACCATCATTAGAACATAAGAACAGTCATGCTGGGTCAGCTCAAAGGTCCATCTAGCCCAGTATCCTGTCTTCTGACTGTGGCCAGTGCCAGGTGCCCCAGAGGGAATGAATAGAACAGGTCATCATCTAGTGATCCACCCGCTGTTGCTCAGTCCTAGCTTCTGACAAACAGCTTATCCTCCCCCCCACTTAGTATCCTGTTTTTTAAGCTGAAATGCCCCTGTTTTATTAGTCTCTCCTCATATGGCAGCTGTTCCATACCCCTAATCATTTTTGTTGCCCTTTTCTGAACTTTCTCCAATGCCAAGATATATTTTTGAGATGAGGTGACCACATCTGCATGCAGTATTTCAGATGCGGGCTTACCATGGATTTTATAGAGCAATAAAATATTACCTGTCATATTCTATCTCTTTTTAAATTATTCCTAATATTTTGATGGGCAATCTATTAAACAAATTAGTTTTTTCACCTACCTTAGTATCTGGTTCTCACAAAAGGAGTTTTGGAACCAACACATCCAGATAAACAAAAGAGAAGGACTCAAATTCTGTGCAAGCTATGTTACATTTCAGCTGGTCTTATGTGGGCAACTTAATCACACACCCCTCAGAGTGTTGAGACCAAGATATGCACTCAAATTTCATATGGGAGCAGAAATATGGGGATGGAATAGCCCATGGGATTAGAAGTGATGCAAAACAAATTTCTCAAGAAGAGTCTTGGTCTCCCAAATAATATCTCAGCTGCTCATCTTTTAGAACTAAGACAGGCATGAATATCATTCTGTCTAAAGTGCAAACTGTAATATACATTTTTGGCTTTGTATTCATAGTATGTATCCACAATTGCCAATACTATGCATAGAGGAACAGTTCAGTCAGGCTTTTTCACCTACATTTCCTATATTTAGAATTTTATTGCATTCTCTTGGCCTCTTAGAACTGGAAATACCTAGATATAAGTTTAAAAGTGTGGAAAACCTTAATTAAGGGGAGATTATGAAATTAAAGGATTTCAATAAGCAATTAGACATGGCACTTGTTTCCATTACAAATATGTCTCCTGAGTTTCCACTTGCTAAAAAAATTCATGGGTATGTTTAGACAATTTGTTCAATAACAATTTAAGGCTTTTACATGTCATCATTTTCACTGTAGGCAGTCTGTTTACTTAGAAGGCCAGTCTACTGAGAAATGTAACTGTCTTTGTCCATATGGGTCTGGGCATGATGAAGACCTATCCCACAATTTATTATACTGTAATTTGTATTGCCATTTGAGGTCAAAATAACTTTCCATGGTTATTTCCTGAATCCTTTTTTTAAACCACCTTTTACAAAACAGAATATGTATTGGGAAAATACAGACTACCTGTGAATTGAGCATTGCCCTATTTATTTGATCAGGCAAGATAAAGGCAAGTGGCACAGGGATTACATGTGGTTTCATTGGTTTGATGTTTTCTAATTTTGTATTTATATCTATTTTAAAACTTAAAATGGATATAGTTCTGGCTATTAATTAATTTGATTTGACTAGAACTTCGCCAAAATAATGCCTAGAGCAAATTTTCTAAAAAACATCCAATTTTGATTTAAAAATTGTCAGTGTTGGAGAATCTACCACAACCCTTATCAGTTGTTCTGAAAAGAAATATGCAGCAGGCTACTGCCACATGCTTTCATCCCAAAGTATAACACACATTTAAAAATGGAAGATTGTATTAGATCACTGCCATTTTATAGTCTTGATGGAGGAGTTCCCCACTGAGATACCAGTGCATAACCTTGACACTTAGGATGTGGCTCTTAGTCATCATTTAGCCAAGCTTCTTTGTTCTTTGTACTTTTAATCTTGCCTCATGAATCAATCCCTCCAGATCATTAATCATTTTAGTTGCTCAATGATCTGTGTCAACACTGACTGTGTATGTGATTTAGACGTGGTTTCTGAACGTTTCCCAGTTTCATGATTAGTGTCCTACAGTCTGTTCACCAATACCTAACCTGCAATGCCTCTGATCCTGTACTTCAGGTGCACCCCTGGCCTCTCCTTTTACTGAACAGGGTTAAACTGTATGGTGGTTTTGCTGTGTAGCCCAAAGGACTAGAAACAGGGTTAAGACTATCAAACTAGTGTTTATTTGTGACTTAGCCACCTTGAAAATCAGATTTTCAGAGGAGAAGGTTATCTACTGCAGTACCAGTACTGAATTGCACCACAATTATTTCATTCTTTTATTCTCCAACCACCTTTGCCTGGAATTCAACTCATCCCACAATACATTTCTAAAGTAGCTTGAGTCTGACACCTGACCCAAATGTTTTTCAGGATATTAAAGATAAATATTGTTTAAAAATTCCATCTTTCAAAAATTTTATTTCAAACCACAATTATTTGTGAATTTCCTGCACTTGATGCATGGTTTGGATGACTGATTACGTGTTTTTATAATAGAGAAATTTTCAATTTCTTTCCTATCTATATAATGTTATTTGGGGTGTAATGTAGGATAAATACAACATACAAGGTTAAAATAAGTATAATAGTTTTGATATTTTTAAACTAAATATAAATTGTGTTGACTTATGATGCTATAATGCCATCTTTGGGATTTTCCCAAAAGTATGAATTATTTTACAGACATGTCCCTGCTGGCTTTTATTATTTAATTTAGAGCAAACATCAGGAGTGACACTGGGTTAAGTGACATGAAAGTGTATTGTACTTATAAAACTAAAGTCAATTCAGAAAATCAAATATAAACCTTGAATCAACTTTCAGCTCTTCATTCTGGGCCCCAATCCAGTAAGGCACTTAAGCACATGCCTAAGCTTTGGCTGAATCACAGCCTCTCTTAGAAGTGCACAGGACTTTTCAATTGACCTTTAAATGTGTAGATGAACACAGTGATTTACAGAAAGATCCATAATCATTGTCTTGAAAATGCATCATTAAAAATGATTTAGGAGCTGTGGGGAAAAAATGAGTTCAAGGCTGAACCCATATATCATTTTATTTGTGTCAAGGAGTTTAGTTGGTAGAAAGGACTTCATGCAAGCTTGGGCTCACATTCTACTGGGTGAGGTCTGTGTTATGCGGGAAGTCAGACTAGACTTAAAATCTATTAATTGTTCCATTTGTGGTGAGAGATCCCTCGGCGGAAGGACATGGGCAGAAAATCCCAGTGAAGTTGTCCTAGCTTGCAGTGGGGTTCAAATCAGCACTGGGTACGCCTAGGGATTGGGCCAGTGTGTGTGTGTGTGTGTGTGTGTGTGTGTGTGTGTGTGTGTAAATGCAGGTTGTGATCCAAGCACGAATTTAGAATACTCACTTAAAAAGTTTGGCCTTAGTGTCAGGGCATCCCTCTGAATTGTTTCCAGTGGTGCACACTGTCAGTCCATGTGGCGCCATCCCCGATGTAGCCACAGAACCTCTCCTACTTAATCTACACCATGCTCAATCCCGGCCTTCCAGACTGGCCTGTTCAGGTGCAGCATGACTCCTCATCATGGAACATGGGCTCCTGGAAGAAGGGTGAGGCCAGGTGGATTCCCAGGGGAGAGCTCTGGTGCAGAAGCTGGCTTCACAACAATGGAGAGGAGGAGAGGAATTTCTGACTGACCTCCTGACCACTGTGTTTGGCCTGCCAGGCCTCTGTCAGGAGGGAGATGGCAGGGTCAAAATTCAGTGAGTGGCCTTGTGCTTACTGCATGGGATGGTCTAATTCCTGCTTCAGCAGCTTCCCTGTGCCTCATGCTAAATAATTCTTTGTTCTCCATTTCCACACACTTCAAATATTTGAAGATTTGAAGATATTTATGTCTTGGTTGTTGCTTAGCCAAGAGAAACACATTTAGTTCATATTGTTTGAACTTGTAAGTCAATCATTTGTATTGCTGTTCTTTTAAGTCCCTCCAATTTGTAACGCAGTGTCTGGAATTATCCTCAATATTCCAGAAGATGTTGTTTCAGCAGATCTGCACAGAGAGAAAGCCTATTTCCTCCTTGCTCCATGACATGATGCATTTTACAGACACTTCCCAAACTTGGTGGTGGGTTTTTTTTAATAAGCAGTAATATAGTGCATTGGAAGCTCATGTCTCCTTTGTGACCATTATTACTGCTAGATCTTTTCCTACCTTGGTCCTTAACTGCTTTATTCCTTCCAGTGAATCTATACGTTTTAGTTTATTTTCCCCACATTTATAATGCTGCAGTTTTCCAGACTGAATCTTGTTCTTTTCCTCGTCATATTTTCTCTTTCCTAGGTGCTTTCATCAACTTCTCTATTCTGACTGGTATTCACAACTACTTCTAGTTCTATAATGGCTAGAAAATTCATCCATGTTTATGAAATAAAACCTTATATCAATATAATTAGATACCTCTCTCAACATGATGCCACTCTTTATTATTATCCTTTTTTGGTAATCAGTACTGCATTTATATCTGTAATTATCTAATCTAATTGGATGATAGGAGTTACTATAGAGAACTTTTTTGGGGGTGACTGGTTGGTGAGTCTTGCTCACATGCTCAGGGTTCAGCTGATCATCATATTTGGGGTCGGGAAGGAATTTTCCTCCAGGGTAGATTGGCAGAGGCCCTGGAGGTTTTTCGCCTTCCTCTGTAGCATGGGGCATGGGTCACTTGCTGGAGGATTCTCTGCATCTTGGTGTCTTTAAACCATAGTTTGAGGACTTCAATATCTGAGATATAGGTGAGAGAATTATTCCAGGAGTGGGTGGGTGAGATTCTGTGGCCTGCATTGTGCAGGGGGTCAGACTAGATGATCATAATGGTCCCTTCTGACCTTAAAGTCTATGAGTCTATAATTTAAATTAATATTTTATTTAATTAAAAATTGGGGAATACAGTACTAAATGCTTTATTAAAATGTTGTTATATCACATACTGCATTCATTTCATTCACTTATCTAGAAATGCTATCTAAAAACAGTCAAAGTTTATTTATCAAGGTATTTCTGTCATAACCCCTGCCAATTATTGCTCATTTATTGCTCTAGATCAGTACTTTTATTTCTCTTAGTATTTGGCATGTTATTTACTAATTATAAAATTAGATTTATCGGATGGTGATGGCCAGTTTCCCATATTCTTTCCTTTGAAAATCGGTACAATGTTTGATTTTTTCCATTTTTTTGGTGCTTTCCTCATTTTTAATATAATTTTAAAATAATTGTTACTAAATCTGTTAGCTAGTTCTCTGTCTCTGTAAAATCCCAGAAAATAAAACAGTCTAAGGTCCATAGTGTAAAATTATATAATAATTATAAATAGGCTTATTTAACTGTTGTAGAGTCAGGGGATAGCCATGTTAGTCTGTAGCCGCAAAAACAACAAGGAGTCCTGTGGCACCTTAGGGTACGTCTACAAAGCAGGGCTAAAATCGAATTAAACTAAGCAACTTCAGCTTTGTCAATTGCATAGCTGAAGTCGAAATAGCTTAATTCAGCTTTTGGAGCTGTCTACACAGCAGGAAGTCAAAGGAAGAACACTTTTCCTTCAACTTTCCTTACTCCTCCCCGAAATGAGGATTATCAAGAGTCAGAGTAAGAAGTTTTCCAGCTCGACATTATTTTGAAATAAAGGTTTGTAATGTAGATTCACAGCATATTATTTTGGAATAATGTCAGTTATTTTTAAATAACAGAACTGTGTAGATGTACCCTAAAAGACTAAGGGTAGTCTACACTACAGTTTTTTTGGAAAAACAGACGTTTTTCTGAAAAAACTTCACTTACGTCCACACTGCAATCGCGTTCTTTCGAAAGAAAAACGAAAGAACAGAGGGGTTTTTCCGGCATTAGTAATCCTCTTTCTATGAGAAAGAAGCCTTTTCCCGAATGTGCTCTTTCGGAAAAAGGCATGTGTGGATGGGGAAGAGGGAGTTCTTTCTGAAGAAGAGGAAAAAGCACAGGTGCCCTGGTGGCCACTCCATCCATAGTAATTACAGTTTAAATGCGAGATAGTGTCCACACTGAATGGATGCTATCTTTCAAAAAAGCAGATCGCTTTTTCAATGGGCTTTGGCAGTGTGGATGAACTCTTTCGGAAGAAGTTTTTTCGGAAGATGTCTTCTGGAAAAGCTTCTTCCGAAAGAAGCCTGCAGTCTAGATGTGGCCTAATGTTTGTTAGGGCATAAGATTTTGTGGGTAAAACCCACTTCATCAGATGAATTGTAATGGAAGTTACAGAAACAGGGGTATATATGAACTATGTTTTAGATAAAGAGGAAGTATTGGAAGGAGTTGGGAGAAAGAGTAAAATTAAGTGTAATTTCAGTTTCTTTTTCCTAAAAGATTGTGTGTGTGTGTGTGTATTGTGACAGTCAGGCCAGAGGGGTCCAAGAAAGTAGTAGAGAGGAAATATATTAGCCCCAGATTAAATAGGTCTCTGTTCTCAGGGTAGACTTACAAGGGCTGATCCATAACCTGCTAGAATTAGTCAGAGCAATAAATCCAATTATTGGAACCTGGAACCACTATGTCACAGTGTACACAGATTATTTGCCAAAAAATGCATTTTTTCAGCTGAATGCAACAATTTGTGAATTTGGGTTGAACTCAGTGAATGGTTTTAGCTAAGTAAAAATGAAAAAAAAATCTGAAAAATACTGGAATGTTTTATTTCAACATTTTAGGAACAAAGCATTTTTCACTTAGAAATTATGTTGCTTTTAGAAATATAGCTAAATTTAACAATAACAACAAAAATGAGGCAAAGAAAACTCACATAACCCAAAATGAAACAAAACATTTCATTCAGTGTGAATCTAATTAGTATGTTTCCCCATTTTGCTAAGGAAAAACTGAATAATTGTTGGTTGGCTTGATCTGAAACTTTTGTATATTTGGAAATACAGCTCTAGAGAGAATAACCGAAAATGAGGAAAATGAGGAAATGAAAAATCACACAATCTTATTTTGAAAGACAATTGAGTTTGACAGCTCTTTTTGTTGAGGTATGGGTTTTTTTGCAACATCTGAACTAAGAATTGCTCCCACTCTATTGTAGTCATACCTGTTGCACATTGACTGCAATAGAAATGCACATCAGTGATATTGCAGCAATGTACAGAAAGCAACTGTTTTAAACATTTTCATATACCATTTAAATCTGTTTTGATTCCACAAGGCCAGCAACATTTCTAGTCTAGAAAAAGAACTGGAGTATAAAGACTTAATAGTATCTCTCTGCAGATTTCCATAAAGAAGCAGTAGGTACTTGCTCCTTTGTAAGCTATTGGGATCTTGTATCTCTTTACTCATTAACATTTTAGGTGCCCACACAATCACTGTGATATAAAAAAGGGATTTCAGGGGAATGGGAATGGAAAATACCTGAAAAAGTAGGGTTTTAAGATGTTTTCCTAAATTAGACAGCTCCCCCAGGGAAGTGAGTTACTCAAACTAGTGGTGACGAAGCAAGAGCTTTATCATCTGCTGCCTTTAGGTGTGGTGATGGAACCCACATAAGGCAAGTTGTGTCAAGAGAGCCAGCTAAAAAATCACAAAATCAGTGCTACAAAGGCAGCCAGTGTAAAAAAGAACATAAAGAACATGGAATGTGAAAAGAATTCTAACCAGAAAGAATAACTGTTATTTATCACATTTCCTGGTTTTAACTGACATCATTACCAAGGACAACTGTGATCTTTAAAGAGACCTTAGGTCACTAAGGGCATGTCTACACAGCAGCGTTATACACAGTAACCATTACAGTAAACTTCCAATAATCCGGCACCTTTAGGACCCAGGGGGTGCCGTATTATCAGATATGCCAGACTATCGGAAGGGGGGGCTATGAGGGGTCTGGGGTGGGGTGGGGGAATGGGGGTGGCGCTGCAGGACCAACCAGGCAGCACCCCAGCTGCTCTGCCCCAGGCGTCCCCAAGTCAGCCGCTGCTGAAACTGACCAGCGGCTGACTCGGGGAAGCCCAGGGCAGAGCAGCTCCAATTGTCCGGCTGCCTGGAGCACTTCCGGGTTCCAGGTGGTGCCGGACTAGCAGGAGTGCCAGACCACTGGATGCCGGACAACTGGAGTTTTACTGTATTTTGAAATAATGTTGAGCTGGAGGACTTGTTACTCTGACTCCTGTAACCCTCATTTCACAAGGAGTAAGGGAAGTCGAAGGAAGAGTGTTCTTCCTTTGACTTCCTGCTGTGTAGATAGTGCCAAAAACTGAATTAAGCTATTTTGACTTCAGCTATGTGATTGACATAGCTGAAGTTGTGTAGCTTAATTGGACTTTTGCCCTGCTGTGTAGATGTGCCCTAAATGGCCATATGCTATTGCATGTCAATGGGAATTGGCCATCTGGCTCTCTTAGTCTCTTTTGAAAATTCCAGACTTTGCTTCTTGCAGGCTGAATTTTTAAAGGAGCTCATCCCAGACATGGATTATATGTACCCTATCATTTGTCTATGCAATGATTTTGTCCATACTAAATATGCTCTAAGAATAGAATGATACAGTCAGAGTTCAATTTGTACCACATGCACACACATGAAGAATTCAGGTGATGCTGCTTGATTGTGCAGGCAAAATTGTATGTTGATGCAAACAGGGACCTGTTTTGAAATTTTGATCCCAAAGGTCAGTTAATGCTGCTGAGATTATAAATCTCCAATCCCTAAACATCACAGTTATTTCCACAGCAATGAATTACATCCATAATGCTGCTAAGGAAGATTGTCTTTATGGGTGGCGCACAGGCCAGGGGAAAATGACCTCTTTAAAACAAAGACTGCTTTTGTATCGCAAAACTTTCTCATACCAGAAAATAAGGGAAGTGAGCCATAAAAAACTGAGGCTAACATATCCCAGAGTGAGCATCTGCTTATGATGCTTGGCAGAAATACCATGAAGGAGGAGTTGTGGGATGGAACATAAGAACATTATAGATGTTGTACTGGGTCAGACCATGGTCTATCTTGTCCAGCATCCTGTCTCTACAAGAGTGGCCCATTTCAGAGATTCAGGGGAAGTGTGCAGGCCAGAGCAATTATGGAGTGATCCACCTTTGTTGCCCATTCCCAGCTTCTGGTAATCAGAGGTTTAGGCTCCCTCCAAGCACAAGGGTGGGTCGCTGACCATCTTGGCTAACAGCCATTGATAAACCTAACCTCCATGAATGTATCTAGTTATAATTTTGGCCATCACATCCCATGGCAATAAGTTCCAAAGATTAGTTGTGCATTGTGTGAAGTAGTAATTTCCTCTTGTTCATATTAAACAATCTGCCTATTAATCACATCAGGGGATCCTCAGGTTTTGTGTTGTGTGAAAGGGTTAATAATACTTCTCTATTCACTTTTCCCACACTGTTCATCATTTAATAAGTCTCTATCAATGCTCCTGAGTGGTTTGTTTTCTAAGCTGAACAGTCCCAGTTCATTTTGTCTCTCCTTTTATGAAAGCTATTATTTCAAACCCTTCATCTGTTTTGTTGACCTTCTCCAAATTTTTTCCAGTACCATTACATCCTTTTTTGAGATGAAGTGACCAGAACTGGACATAGTATTTAAGGCATAGGTATACTGAGGATTCATAAAGTGGCATTATGACATTTTCTGTTTTATTTTCTATCCCTTTCCTAATGATTTATCACACACTATTAGCCTTTTTGACGACTACTAAGCAGAAGTTTTCAGAGAATTAACCTCAAAGGCTCCAAGCCTATCTATAAAAAGGGAAATGAGAACAACCCACGAGAGTTGTCCAGACTAGTCAGTTTAACTGCTGTGCCAGGGAAGGTAATGGAGCAAGTAATTAAGTAATCCATTTGCAAACATCTGGAAGATAATAAGGTGATAGATAACAGCCATCATGGTTTGTAAAGAACAAATCATGTCAAACCAATCCGATAGCTTTCTTTGATAGGATATTAAGCCTTGTGGATAAGGGAGAAGTGGTGGACGTGGCATACCTAGACTTTAGTAAGGCATTTGACTCGATCTTACATGACCTTATCAATAAACTAGGGAAATGCAATCTAGATGGGGCTACTATAAGGTGGGTGCATAATTGGCTGGACAACCATTCCCAGAGAGTAGTTATTAATGGTTCACAATCATGCTAGATGGGCATAACAAGTGGAGTTCCGCATGAGTTTGTTTTGGGATAGGTTCTGTTCAATTTCTTCATCAGTGATTTAGATGATGACATAGCAAGAACGCTTATTAACTTTCCAGATTATACCAACCTGGGAGGGGTTACAAGTGCTTTTGAGGATAGGGTCAAAATTCAAAATGATCTGGATAAACTAGAGAAATGGTCTGATTAAACTTCATCCTGTTTACCTAAAGACAAATGCAAAGTACTCCAATTACGAAGGAACAATCAGTTTCACACATACAGAATGGGAAGTGATTCTCTACGAAGGAGTACTGCTGAAAGGTATCTCAGGGTCATAGTGGACAAGTTAAACATGAGTCAATAGTGTGACACTGTTGCAAAAAAAGCAAACATGATTCTGGGATGTATTAACAGGAGTGTTGTGAGCAAGACACGAGAAGTAATTCTTCCACTCTATTTTGTGATGATTAGGCCTCAATTTCATTTCAAGAAAGATATGGAAAAATTGGAGAGGGTCCAGAGAAGAGCAACAAAAATGATTAAAGGTCTAGAGAACATGAGCTATGAGGGAAGACTGAAAGAATTGGGCTTGTTTAGTTTAGAAAAAAGAAGACTGGGAGGGGATATGATAGCAGTTTTCAAGTATCTAAAAGGGTGTTATAAGGAGGAGGGAGAAAAATTGTTTTTCTTGGCCTCTGAGGATAAGACAAGAAGCAGTGAACTTAGGTTGCAGCAATGGAGGTTTAGGTTGGACATTAGGAAAAACTTCCTAACTGTCAGGGTGGTTAAACACTGCAATAAATTGCCTAGGGGGGTTGTGTAATCTCCATCACTAGAGATATTTAAGAGTAGGTTAGACAGACACCTGCCAAGGATGATCTAGACAGTGCTTGGTCCTGCCATGAGGGCAGGGGACTGGACGCAATGACCTCTCAAGGTTCCTTCCAGTTCTATGATTCTATGATAATATTTCTTTCCTGGATATTAATAACTAATTTAGAACTCATCATTGCACATGTATTCTTGGAATTATTTTTTCCATTGTGCATTACCTTTCACTTTCCAACTTTTAATTTTATCTGCCATTTTACTACCAAGTTACTCAGTTTTGTAAGCTCCTCCTGCTTTGGACTTTACTTTCTTGAATATTTTGTATCATCAGATTTCACTGTTCACCCCCTTTTCCAGATCATTAATGAATATGATGAGCACCACATGTCCAGTATAGATCCTTGGAATGACCCTCCAACTTTCTCCATTGTGAAAACTGATAATTCATTCTTACTCTTTCTTTCCCATCTTTAACAAGTTACAAATCCATGAGAGGACCTCCCCTCTTATTAGCTTGGTTTTCTTAAGAGCCTTTGGTGAGGGATTTTGTCAAGGGCTCTATGACAATTCAGTTTCATTATATTGACAGGAGCATTTTTATCCACGTTTGTTGACTGCATCAAAGAATTCTAATAGATGGGTCAAGCATGACTTCCCTTAGGAAAAGCCCTCCTGACTCTTCCACAAGAAATCATGTTTTTCTATGTTTCAGATAATTCTCTTTTTACTAGATTTTTTATTAGTTTTCCCAGTACTGATATTAGACTCACTGATCTATAATTACCAGAATCTCCTCTTTTCAATAATCCATATTGCATTTGCTACCAGAGGTGTTGCAAGGGTGTTATGTGCCCAGGGACAAAGGCAAAATTTGCGTCCCCGTCCCACCCTGCCGCTGCACAGCGGGGCCACAAACCTGGCAGACACGGCTGAGCCCGACCCTGGGAGGAGGGGGTAGGAGGACCTTGTACCGCATCTTCCCGGCCCCCTCCAGTTTGGGGCCAGGCCCCCGCACTCACTAATCCACCAGTGGAGATGGAGGAGGCTCCAGGTGGTGGCGGAGGGCAGAGGAGGAGCAGGCAAGCTGAGGGATGATAGGGGGAGCGGAGGGGGACTAAATTGGCACCCCCCTAGCGTAGCGCCTTGGGGCAACTGTACCCCTTCCGCCCCCCCCTTGCTACACCATTGTTTGCTACCCTCTAGTACTCAAGAGGCTAATTTCAATGAGAGAGTGCATACTACTCTTAGTAGTTCTGTAATTTCATATTTGAATTCCTCCTGGTCCTCATGGGTGGCCAGTAATGTAGCAAGCAAAGGCACAGCCTTCCCGAAACTGCCAACATGTTCAACTATCGAAGGCTGGGGCCACTGCCGGGAAAAGCTGGGACCATGGCATGGCAGCCTAGCTCCCCTGGCTGCTGGGGAGGGCCAGGCCGGGGCCACAGCACAGCAACGCCAATCTTCCACGTGGCCAGGAAGGATTGGGCTAGGGGTGGAGCCTCAGGTGGAGGGGCAGGGCAGGGCAGGGCTTGGTCTCACCTTCCCCAGCTTGGCTTTCACCAACTGGCCATGCTGCTCCTCATGACTTATTGCTGTTTAGTTTATCACTTTGTTCTAAAATCTTTTATTTTGACACTCAGCATGGGATAGTATTTTAGATTTACTACCCAAAAAGACATGGCTCTGTCCCCACATCCTCTCTGGTGCAGACAGATGCAAAAAATTAATTTAGTTTTTCAGCATTGGCCTTGTTTTCCTTAAATTCTCTTTTAATGCCTTTGTTGTTTAGTCCCCCTCCCTCCCGCCTGTTTGGTAGGCTTTCTGTTTCTTATGTACTTGCAAAAATTAACAGTAATTTTTTTACCTGTATCAAGTTGCTTCTCAAATTCTTTCTTGAACTCCCTTGTTATACTTCTATATTTTACTTGTGAGAATTTCTGCTCCTTCCTATTTTCCTCATTAAGATTTCACTTCCAAATGTTAAAGGATGCCTTTTTGCATCTAACAGCTTTGCCATTATTCTTCTGTTTAGTCTCCTGGCAGTCCTTTGCTTCTCCTACTGTCTGTTTTCAGTTTGGGATAAACATGCAGTGCAAATCTCTACTATGGTGTTTTTAAATAGACTCCTTCCTGCTTTGAAGTGTTTTAGCTTGTCAGTACTTTTTAAAAATCCCTTCTAACTCATGTCCTCATTCTTGTGTAGTTCCCATTTTTAAAGTTAAGTATTGCTGTGGTGGGTAACAGTTGAGGACAGATCTTACCTCTTCTCCAAGCTAACAGGGACTGGATTCATTTCTTATCCTTCTTTAGCAAATCTGTCTGGTGAGCAGGAAGTGATATTAATTGGTACAAGATAAAGATGGATTTAGCTCTTCCACATTGGAGAGAGGGTTGCTTTGACATGGGGATTTTATGTAAAAATAAAGAAAGGGGGTAAGGAGAAGAGGCACAGGGAATCAAAGGATCCTAGAAGGCTACAATAAAAGTGCTTGTCACAGCCTCTGTTGTATTTGTGTAAGATTATGAGGGCACATGCTGTGACATGATCTAATCCTGTGAAAACACCCTTAGGAATGCTATGTATGATGTACTGTTTAAGTGTCATGTGACTGCTGAGTTCATAGCTTTGCATAAAAGCAGCTTATAAAAAGCTACTGAGAAATGTTAGGGGAACCATTTATATATGGGGTTGTGACCAGGGATCTTTTGAAGTCCTGTAGTGGGAGTTATTTTTCAGACAGAAGTCACTCAATGGTCTGTCTCTATGGAGTTGCAGAAAAAAACCCTCAACAACCAACCCATTATTTTATTTTATTAATATTTGTGGTCTCAGTGATGTTGTCAAAGTTAAGTTTAAGCTTTTGTTTCCCTTCATAAATCTGATTTTGGGGATTTGCCATCTGGGATATTTCAAATTACATCAAATCAAAGAAATCTTCTATCTAGGTTGTCAGCACAAGTGTGATTTTTAAAACACTAAAATGTTTAAATTAATTAAAATATTTAAGCTATCAAGTGAGGAAATTCAGGGCTTCTTCCCCTGAGGTCAATGAATTTTGCCATTGACTCCAATGGAAACAGGATATTGTCCCTAAGTTGTAATCAGGTTCAAAAGTCTCCAGTCCCATCTCATCCTCCAACCTATTTGGATAATATTTAAAGGCCAATGCTGGGGTGTATATGTCCATGTGTGTGCCCTCTCCGTCTCACCTTTTCATTGGGATTTTTGTGGTATTTTGACCCGAGCTCATCTCTAGTTACAATGTCAGTATGCATCTGTTGAAATAACACTGTGGTGTCAGAAACAATGGTAAGCAATTCCAGTGAAAGTCTCCAGTGACCTAGATGTGAGAGATTGGTATCCCATTTCCAATCCCCTGAAGCATCCACTGGTAGACTTGTAGTAATTAGAGATGGAAAGACCTAGTATTAGGTCATATGGCCCTTTCCCCTGCCAGTGTCAGATTGTTCCCTTCAGTATGCAGTCTAGTTTCGAATAACTTGAGTATTAGAGGGCATTCCCCCACTGTACTCAGGAGTATACAACACAGTTTAATAGACTGTTGACAGGAAATGTATCCAGATAGCCATCCAAATATCCCCTGCCCTCTGTTGCCTCCTAAGCTCTTTGACTACCATAAACAATGTCTCTTCTTCTTTGACTCTGGAGTTATGTCTACACTACAGCTTATCAATACATCATCACCCTGAGTGACACAACTTGTAGGAACGTAGACACTGGTGTGGACAACAATGAGAGCGCTCCTTCCAGTAGGTTTGGAGCAGCTACATAAGAGAGCTTACAGCAGCATAAATGCATGTGCACAGCTGTTCATGTGCACAGCTGTAAACTCTCAAGTGTAGCTGTGGCCCTACACTCTTCCAGTTTTGTAGTAGGGGATCATGATACTCTTTTCGCTTACCTCCTTCTATCGTTGCTTAACCAAGCTCTATCTAATACAGATCTTTTAGTCTTTCCTTAACTGGCTGGTTATATTTTAGCTTGTGTCTTGAGAAGCTTTTCTTTTGATATCATTGTAATGTTTTGGCAACTGCATATAGGACAGGCACTTTTAAAATATAGTGATAGAAATGTAGCCGTGTTAGTCTGGTGTAGCTGAAACAAAAAACAGGACTATGTAGCACTTTAAAGACTAACAAGATGGTTTATTAGGTGATGAGCTTTCGTGGGCCAGACCCACTTCCTCAGATCAAATAGTGGAAGAAAATTGTCACAACCATATATACCAAAGGATACAATTTAAAAAAATGAACACATATGAAAAGGACACGAGAGATCCATTTCCTGGACACCATAGTACAAATCAGCAATGGAAAATTAGACACCACTCTCTACAGAAAACCCACTGACTCATACAGTTACCTACATGCCTCCAGCTCCCATCCAGAACACACCATACGATCCATCATCTATAGCCAAGCCCTTTGATACATCCGCATCTGCTCTAATCCCACTGACAGAGACCAGAAACTTCAGGATCTCTACCAAGTATTTATAAACCTCAACTACCCACCCGGAGAAATAAACAAGCAAACTGAAAGAGCCAGACGAATACCTAGAAACCAACTACTTCAAGACACACCCAAGAAAACCAACAATAGAACACCACTTGTCATCACCTACAGCCCCCAACTTAAACCTGTCCAACACATTATCAATAAACTACAGCCTATACTGGAACAGGATACTAAACTCCGAGAGGCTCTGGGAGACAGACCCATAGTCTCCTATAGACAACCACCTAACCTCAAGATGATTCTTACCAACAACCACAGGACATACCACACTAATACCAACCTGGTACCTTCCCTTGCAACAAACCCCGTTGCCAGCTTTGTCCACATATTCACTCTGCTGATACCATTATTGGACCTAACCAAGTGAGTTATAAGATCAAGAACACATATTCCTGCGCATCCAGAAATATAATTTATGCTATCATGTGCGAAAGTGTCTGTCTGCTATGTACATTGGGCAAAGCGTCTCAGACACTTCGCCAAAGGATCAATGCCCACAAAACAGATATTAGACAGGATCACAAAGAAAAAACAGTTTCTTGCCATTTCAACCAGCAAGGACATTGTCTCAACGACTTGATTACCTGCATCCTGCTTCAAATGCCTTTTAAGACTACACTTGAAAGGGAATCCTCTGAACTATCATTCATGCTTAAATTCGACACTTTACACTCAAATTTGAATAAAGACTCTAATTATCTTACCCATTACAAAGATAGCTTCCCCAATTATCACCTCTAATATCATTAGCTCACAGACATTTACTTCCCCCCTCATCTCCCTTCTGTTCTGAAATTTGATTTGTCCTTTTCATATGTGTTCATTTTTTTTAATTGTATCCTTTGGTATATATGGTTGTGACAATTTTCTTCCACTATTTGATCTGAGGAAGTGGGTCTGGCCCACGAAAGCTCATCACCTAATAAACCATCTTGTTAGTCTTTAAAGTGCTACATAGTCCTATTTTTTGTTTTAAAATATAGTTATTCTAAATCAAAATGCAATAGAAATATGCCCAACCACCCACTGTTAATTTGGTGAACTGCAGAATTGCGTAACATTGTATCATCATTTTTGTGTCCCTATCTTGTATCTGCATAAAAGCAGAGTATGAAATTTACTATCCAAAATCATGCTTGGCAGCTGAAATAACATGCAGCTTTTTCCTATATTCAGACATAATGCTTTATGTCATGTAGTATCTTATGTGATTTACTTGAAATAATGGAGCACAAAGAGGTCATCAGAAATTTGAGTTGCTTCTTATCTTTGACATTAAGCACCTGAACTAATTAGAGGATAACATGGCTTACAAGAAGCATGTGTTTTTGGGTGAGTGTGCTGCTCAGAAAGCCTGTCTTGTAATAATAAATCTTGTCACCACAGTGCATCCCTTAATTCCTTTGTTTCCCAACATGGGTCGTTTGATGGAAGCTCTGTTGCTCGGGACATTTTAAATGTGTCTGGACAAAGCACTGCAGCTTACTGTAATGAGCAATCCCACACTGACAGAAATATGGGGTGGGTATCACTGGTAATTTTTAAATCAAGACTGGATTTTTTTTCTGTAAAATATATGCTCTAAGAATTGTTCTGGGAATTGTTCTATGGCCTCCGAGACAGGAAGTCAAACTAGATGATCACAATTGTTTCTTTTGATCTTAAAATCCATGGATCCATGATTTCTTCCACATCGGAGAGCTGCTGGGCATATGTTTTTCCAGTGAAGTCAATGGGACTTCCTTAGGTGCTTAGCAACATTCAGGATACAGCTCAATAGTCCTCAGAATTTGGTCTAGTAATGGTTCCTTCTTTAAGCACTAGGAACCTCTGTATACAATGTCATTTCAGTCTGCTGGGTTTTATGTCTAAAGCTCACTACCTAATGTAGGTAAAAAATACTGTCCTTAAGGCCAAATCCAGGTTCCAAGAGAAGTTTTGCCATTAACTTCAGTGAGACTTGGATTTAACTAATGTGTATGGTTTGACTTCTCAAAAGCAAACATTTCAGGGGCTAGGGGGAAAATTCACTTAAATCTGAAATTGTTGGTAAAACCCTAGCCCCACCAAGGTTAATAGGAATTGTGAACTTCATTTGGTCCTAATGTTCACCCCCTTGAATAGAAAAATTATTACAGGTTGCACCTCCCTTAACCGGGACTCTCTGGTCTGGCAATATACATGGTCTGGCATGGACCATGGATGTTCCTGGACCACATTGTCCAGGAACAGGGAGGTCTGACAGTGTGGCAGGAGTGTTATACGGGCACCAGAGACTCAGCCAGGAACCCAATATGTGTATGTGTGTACGGGCAGGGGAGGACGGGTGGCATGGCAAGTTCTGGCCCACGCGGAGCTTCTTGGCCCCAGTGGCCGGGGAGCTCTAGCCTGGCAGCAGACATGGATATCCGGCCATGGCCAGGAACTCTGACCCCAGCTGCAGCCAGGGAGCTCCGCCCTCTTCTGGCTCCAGCAGCAGGGGAGCTCCGCCCCCAGTGGCATCCAGGGAGCTCTGGTCCAGATTGCAGAGCTCTGGCCCCATCCTTTGGCCCCATCCCCAGCCATGGAGCCAGGAGGCTGCAAAACTCTGCCCCAGTTGATCAGCTCTGACCGTGGTGCTCTGGCCGCAGCAGTAGTGGGACCGGTGGCATCTAGAGAGCCCTGGGAAAAGCGGCAGGGGCAGGCTGGAGCCCTAGCTCAGTGGCAGCATGGGCCATGAGGGGAGGGACCTTCCCTGGTCCAGTAAATCCCCTCATTTGGGACCAGCCGGGCCCAAGGGTGCCGGACCAGTGCGGTCCAACCTGTACAACCTTTCTAAAGCCCTGAGTGAGAGACCTAGTATATTTTCCTATACGTCAATAGCAAAACTGACACTGATTTCAGTGAAGCATAGTGAGGTCCATAGCATGCCATTTGCAGAGAAAAAGTGGGCAATTGATTTCTCAATGTGGTATGCAGGGCTTCAGAGTGTGTTCTATCTATCCCACTCCTCTCAGAATGGTAGGACAGAGACACACCCTAGATCATTTAAAGAATATTCTTTTTTCAGGAGCTTTCATTTTACTTTCATTTGTTCCTCCAGCCCATAATGTTCCAGGCCTGTCACCAGTAAAGAGATTAAATGAACATAAAATTAAAAAGAGAGCTACATATTTATCAGTTTGCCTCTCTCATGGAAAGGTCTGCTCTCGCATCTTTAACAGCTTTGATATTTTATGCTATGGATGCCAAAGGGGCTTGTATAACAAGCAGCCAAATTCTCAGTCTTTCCGTTTCTTTAGACTAAATTTTAACATGTCTGTCACCCACTGCATGCTGTATGTCAGTTAGCACTTGTGGGGTAAAAATGACAAAGAGCACTTTGTGTACCTTCACAGCAAGTATATCTTCACCAACACTTTGGAGCTATTTTAAGTCTGTAAGCTGTAAGTGTCTCCCTCTTTCTAGAACTGATAGCAGTAGAACCAAGACTGCAGATGAGTAGCACCTGGCTAATTAAGCATTTGGGGTCTTTAATACAAACAGAGCTTACAGTTTAAAATGTGCTGAACCCAGGAGGCACTCCTCCAGATGCTGTCAAATATTCACTTTGTAATCTAAGGCAGGCCTGTTTTTTCCACTCTCATGTAGCTACAAAATGGTCTCTCAGATATTTATGAAAATCACAAAGGATGAACCCCAAGATGAAACACTTAAAAAAAACACATTTCTCACTGTGTTCAGTTTGCCAGAAAAGAAATGCATTTTACCCTTCAGTTTCATAACGGTATTTTGCTCTCAGTATGTTCCAGTTCCTTTTCATGTCACTTTATTCTCATCCAGGACTAGCTTCAGGGAAGCATCCTTACTGAAGAAAGTACTTTAGCCTGTGCTTCAGTCCCAGTGACTTTTGGTTTGTGGCTAGCTTCTGACTGTACTATGTGGCCCTGGTAACTCTCTCTATTGCAGCTATTTTCTAAGCAAGAGGGAATGAAATGGAAAAGCGAAGCAGTTTCCCTGCCTGGTTAAACATTTAAGAGATCTCTAACTTTTCCTCATGTATTCCAATTTAGTTAGATCCTGAAGTCATCAATAACAGTCTAATAATTCCGATACAAAGATTGGCATGCATTCTTTACCACTTGCAGGTAGGAGTGTACTTTGACATGGAAAAGCAATATCAGACAAAAATTGGTATCTTCCTGCCCATGCAGCCTTTCCTGGCTGCTGCAGGTCTGAGCTCAGTGTTCCTGACACTGGTGATGCAAACCTGTCCTAGCCTGACAGATCTGATGCTACGCACAGTAAGGATTTTGTCTGGGCTGAGTCTGATGCACGTAACATGCCAAGCTGCAGTATGTAGTCCGTTGCTGATGGCAATGTCCCTTCTGTTCATGTAGGCAAGAGCTGCTGCTGTCCAGGGTAGGTGCTGTTGCCTTGTGTGATGTGGCATCATCTCTCCTTTTATCTATCAGGGCATTGTACATTCCACTAGGAAAAGAGGGGAGGAGTTTATCTCTCTTAATGGCTGGATACTGACAGACAGGAAATGCTACATGTCATCTGCCCATGGCCAGAAGGATAAAGTTTATTAGTGGATCTATCTTACTGGACTCTGGACATTACTATATGATGTCAATTCTACCCTACTGTCCTATAAGCCTAATTACTGCCATTCTATAAGCTTTCCTCTTTCAGTAGCTGCCCTCACTCACCTATCCATCACAGTGTTCCTATTATTTCCTTTATCAATTTTCCTTGACTATAAGTGTTCCCAGATAGGGCTCTCTCCTCTGGATCACAGATGTGAGGATATCAGATTCTGTGCACATCATTGCTGTATAGAGAGATTCCAATTGTTTTCTAATATGGTAAAGTTCTGAAGAGCTGTTAGATGTAAATGTATAAGTAAGTACACACCTATCTTCCAAGTCAAATAATAACATTGGCTATTAGACAGTCCATTGATAAATCATCTAGCAGAATGAGAGAACATGCTATTATCATTATTTAGTATTTGTATTACATTGGAGTCTTAGCCCTAATCAAGTGTAGGAATCCCATTTGCTAGGCCCTGTACAGACTCTTTAAAAGTATTTCCCACCCAAGTGATGAAATGCAACAAGTGGAAGAAACAAACACATGAGTATCAGGCCTGGAAAGAAGTGAGAAGAAAAGTTAACAGTACAATAAGCATGTTGTGCAAATCTAAGCTGGTCAGAAGACTAATGATGTCAGATAGCTCTGTTCTGAATGCATCAGGGTGGAGGTGATGATCTAAGCTGGATTAATTTTCATAACGAAACAGCACAATCTTTTGTGGATATTCAGGCTCAGTTCTTCCCATTATTTTTTAAAAATAGAATAATTGCAGCTTCTGCAATTCACTGCTTGTGTGACCTGGGGCATGAGTTAAAGCAGCCACAACGGGACACTAAGACTATGTTTACACTCGTGGCTTCTTGTGTGCGAGTAATATGCAAATGAGGCTAAGTGTGGAATATCGCCGAGCCTCATTTGCATACCTAATGAGCCACCATTTTTTTCAGAAGAGGCTCTTGCGCAAGAAGGAGCATCTACACTGCCCCCCTTCTTGCGCAAGGAAAACCCTCTTGCTCCATGCCGTTCTTCCTGAAAAGTAATAGGTGTAATTAGATTGCACCTAAAACCATGGTATGATGGCTTGTGATGTTATATTATACATTTTGTTTAGTATTTTGTGTGTCAATGAAATATATGTAAAGAACAAAAATCTATTATACTTTTGATAAGAGCAGTATTTTAATCTCAGTTTCTGTAACCAGAATTTCCTTTGCTGTTTACCAGTTGCCTACTTGGCTGCTGTCCTACCCCACATACATGGTTGCATTTTGGCAGTAAAGTTAGCATTTGTCCACAGATATTGCAAGGATACAACTGAGATGCCACAGTATCTCCTATTCGAAATACAGGGAAATATAACAGGTGCCAGAGTGTGGTGGCTGTTGGTACATGCTGGCTTTGTAATGGTACCCGCGATATACAGATATAAGGTTTTATCTGATTACTACCAGTGTTCCTTGTAAGTTGGGCTATTGGGCAGCCACCCAGGAGAGATTCAAATGCTGCACAATTGATTAGCAGAGCGCCCACAGTTAGCAGCATGTGTTTCTGCTGGTGGTGCACATCCACACCTGCTTTGATGAATATAACATTTATTCCACACATGGATTAAAAAATTAGAGGGCACATTGCTGAACATGAATTTCTCTTTAGGTGGAATAAGAATAGTCATCTTCAGAATAATTGAGGCACCTTTCCTGAAACCATGGTCCCATCTGAATCATTCTGGGGTAAGGTAGTTATGGGAATACCGTGCAAACTCTTTCAATACTAATAATTTCTCAGAAGGGAACACAGGAAAACGCTGTCTCTTAATCTCCAAACACTCTTGCATTTAAAGATAATTGATTTTACCAAAAAGATTTTTCTCTACTTGATATAGGTAATTTTATTAGAAATCTGATGGACCACAGCATCTGTTTTAGCCAAAAGACATTCTGAAATCTCTGGCTTGCATTTAAGAAGATCAGTTCTTTTATTGTTTACCTGAAAAGGATTTAATTAAACAGAAGCCAATGAACTTTATTAACAAAGATGCTCTGATGTTTATAAATTCCCTCCAGAGTACTATTTAACTTTTGTTGCAGAGTTAACTTAACCTTCAGTTGCTGTTTCTTCACTCTGGTATTTCATAAGGCATACCAAACTGTTGGTATCATTTTAAATAGTATTGTCCAAACAGAAAACTCAGATCAAGGGTCATGCCTCTCCTCCATTCTTCATGCCTCTTCTCTCGCTAAATCAAAGACTCCGAGGAAACTTAATTGCATTTAGCTAAAATGCATGCCAAATATTCTTTGACAAAACTATAGCCCACGCTTTTCTGATTGTTGTTTTGTTAGGATTCTAGGATTCTAGGTTCTCTGTGTTCTTTTTTTCACATTTCTGCAAACCAATAATCTTTATTAATCTGAATCTATTTGGAAAGTGTTCCCTGAGGTCTCCAGTTCTATGGAAAATCTTTTTAATGCATTATTAATAACTGAGTCAGTAATGAGCCAATGCCCAACGTGTGGCTAACGGGCCTGCTACTGAAGACAATGGATTAAAGCAGACTTAGGCAAGGAGATACAAAGCTATCTGTTATATTTCTGTGGTCCTGCACCCTTTCTGCACTAGGTCTGAGGGATGCTGCGCTAGCTGGTGCTGGATGCTTATAGTCCTGGAGGCAGATGGGACACTTTTCCAGTGGTGTTCATAGTGATGTTTGCTGAGAGTGGAGAAATGATGAGACTAAAGCTTTGTCTACACTTGTAGTTGAATAACAAAACTTTTTTTTTCACCATTGCCTCCCGAATGCCAAAAGTTTTGCTGGGGCCAATGCCAGTGTAAACCACTTTGTTGGCAGGAGCGCTTTGCTGACTGAGCAAAAGCTACTCATGGGGGCTAGAAGTATTTTGTTGGCAAAGGTGCTGACAAACAATATTTACATGTGCCAACTGTTAGCGACAGGGCTGTGTCCTCACAGCCTTGTCACTAAAATCTGCATAGTGTAGCCATCACTTCAGGCGTCTTGGGTTCGTTTCCAGGCTCTGAAAGGAAAGATGCTGTTGTGAGCACAGTCTCTATTGCTCAGTGTTCCCCAAATGTGACACTTTTGTCCCCACACCCTCCAAGCTGTCCCTGTCCCATTCCTGTGTCGACTTCACCCCAACTTGTCATCCTGGTTCTAGCTGTAGTTTCCACTCAGGCTTCTTATCTCAGTCCCAGTCTTCTGGCTCAGCTAACCTAGTCCCTCCCCCCAAGTTTGGGTGCAACATCCTTTGTCTGCACACTCTGTTCCCACTGGCTAGAATCCTCTTTGCTCAGCCAGTTCTAGTCCTCCCCTTCACCCTAGTCCCTCAATTGTCTCCTCTCCCAAAACATTCTGTTCTTTGCCCCATTCTTTCCCTGTCTCCTGCCCAACCAGTCCCAGTCTCTCCGCCAGCTTCTCATCCAGTCTCAGCCTTCCCCTTGCCCAGTCTCCTCCCCTGCTTTCCCCCCTAGCTCTCACTTCTAGTCTCCTGTCTCTTCCTGCCTTTGCTCTACCTCACCCACTCCCTTGAGTGTGTCCTGACCTCACTCCTCACTCTCTCCTCCAGTGCCTCCTGCATGTCACTGAACAGCGGATCCAGGGCAGGCAGAAGGCACATAAAATAAGAACGGCCATACTGGGTCAGACCAAAGGTCCATCAAGTCCACTACCTTGTCTCCTGAGATTGACCAATGCCAGGTGCCCCAGAGCGAGTGAACAGAACAGGTAGTCATCAACTGATCCCTCTCCTGTCATCTGTTTCTAGCCTCTGAGAAATAGAGCCTAGGGACACCATTCCAAGGGACACCAGCCTAGGGACACCATTATCTAGTTCTTTTTTGAACCGTGTTAAAGGCTTGGTCTTCACAAAAGCCTCTAGCAAGGAATTCCAGGGGTTGACTGTGCACTGTGTGAAGAAAACTTCCTTTTGTTTGTTTTATACCTGCTACCTATTAATTTCTGGGGGGGGGGTTGGGGGAAGAGGGAGGAGATGATTGGTAGTTTACCAGTGGGTATAAGCAGCCAGTATTTTTTTCTGTGGGTGCTCCATGAAGCACTCATGGGCTGTGTCTACATTGGCACCCTTTTCTGGAAAAGGGATGCTAATGAGACAAGTCGGAATTGCAAATGCAGCGGGGATTTAAATTTTCCCCGCAGCATTTGCATGAACATGGCTGCCGCTTTTTTCCGGCTCAGGGCTTTGACGGAAAAAAGCGCCAGTCTAGACGCGGCTCTTGCGGAAAATAAAGCCTTTTCCGGAAGATCCCTTATTTAAATCCCCCGCTGCATTTGCAATTCCGACTTGTCTCATTAGCATCCCTTTTCTGGAAAAGGGTGCCAATGTAGACACAGCCATGGAGTCAGCACCTCTGAGAACAAGAGAGACAGGCTCTTTTAGTTCCAGTACCAGGCCTTACTTCAGACTTGAGCGGCCATGATAGGAAAGTTTGGCTTTGCCCCTGTAGCCCTGAGCTTGAGCAAGTACAGTGAGTAGCTCTGTGAGGATGGAACGTGCCCCATGGTGTCGCACAAACACAGTGTGAGAGGATTCAATTCAGATTCGATCACTCTGAGGTTGCTGCATGTGAAGGCTGGTTAGCACTAGGAGCTGACATCTTACTACTCATAGATTTGAAACAGATTGGGGGTTATTTTGAATGTTGCACATTATAGTATAGTATTCACTTGCAACTACTTAAGTAAATAATTGTAACGATTATTGATGGCTAGGTGCAGTGCAAGATTTTAACACTAATCTATCTTACTTTAACAAGCAGATATAATTAAAAATATGTTATCGATCCAACCTTGAAATGTCTCCCTGATTTCTTTCTAGGGGAAAAAGAGAGCTTTACCAGAGCAGTAGATAAACAGCACTACTACTTTTTAGGGATTTTGAATGAAATGATAGATCCCTGTAAATAAATTAGCCAGATAATCTCTTAGAGCTTGATGAGAATATGGAAGCAGCTATTATTCTTACAAGCACAGTAATACAAAACATATGGCTCCCCTAATTAAAAACATAGGCAATAGCACTACAGCTATAAAAACACTCAATAGCTAAATCCATAGCAAGTTTTGTGGATTTGTACACAAAAAAACTCCATGGAAACTGAAATAATCAGTTGTGTGGTGTTTCATAACTGATATTGCAGTCCTCTTATTATCAGTAAATGCTGTCCCAGTGTAAGGTTAAAAGGTACAAACTATCATCTGACTTTTTAAAATAATGATCTGGATATTCCTTGTGCTTTATTGTGTGTTAATTTCTCATGCGACCTCATTTTCCTCATTTTTTAATGGCATGATTTGTCTTGGACTTTGAAGAGTTAGGTGTGCTATTCTCCTGTCACTGGTAGTCTTTCAGTCTCTCGAGAGTCTTTTTCTTTTGATAAAAGTTCAATAGAAAATTGAAATTAGTTTTGTGGTTTAAAGACATATTGAAACTACATTATGAAACTACACTTTGAAAATGTATTAGGGCTTTTAAGAATAATACTACAGCTAACTCCTTCTGCTCTCTCTCTCTCTCTTTTTTTAATTCCTCCATCTTATATACGTGCCCTATTGTTTTTGTGAAGGATAGATTTAAAAATACTTAGGTGGGCAGATATTTATAGGGCAGTGCCCAAGACAGTGTGAATTAATCTTCACCCTCAGTTTTAAGCCAGCACCTACCTGCCCCCACCCCTGTGCTGCTGCCTCTAATACAGAGGCAGCAGTGCGGAGGGAGGGTGGAGAGCAGGTGGCTCTCCGGAAGCTAGGGCATGCACCAGGAGCCTGCGTATAAATGTGAAGGTTAACTGATGAAACTAGGTTCATCACTTATAGGTGTACACGGTTACACTTTCACATCCCTACTGTATACCAAATTTGGTGGTCCTAGCTCTGACTGTTTAGGAGGAGTTATTGAATAAACAGACTCACAGACAGATGGACAGACAGACACACAGACTCTCTAAAACATATAGTAGATTGTGGATTGGGTTAAACTTCCTGGAGGATGGTGGATGTAACAGCCACATTTCATTCAGAATGAATGAAAAAAGCAATTGAGCTCTGTTTTTTGGAATAGATAGGTGAAACAACAGGGCCCTGAACCCAAAACACACTTCATATCCCATACTGGAGTAGGAGTTACAGTGTGGTCAAAAAGAGGTTCTACTGTGATCACATGATAAACTCAGGAGCATGTGATTGATTGGCCTAGAAAGTGTGTGTGTGAAAGAGAAAAAGAGAGACACTGAAAATAAATCCTAAACCCTGCAGACAACAGAGCAAGCCTGGAGAGTGTGAGCCAGAGAAAATGCCAAGACAGAGCTTTTTGGGCCAACGGTTGGCTGAAAGAAGCTTGGTTGGGAACTATGAGCAAAGAAAATATCTCCTGTTGTTCGATTCCTGCTGTATTCAAGGAAACAAAACTACATTCATTCCTTGTAAGTAAGCAGCTTGCATCAAAGAAATACCTAACTCCATCATTAATCTCTCATCCTAATTGAAACTATCCTTAGGGCCCTTAATTTTGGCAAAGCACTCAGATCAAAATGGGCACCTGCATCCAAACATTTGCAGAAGCATGTCCACTCAGAATCTGCCAAGTTCCTGTCAACCGAGACAAGATAAACCTACCCAGAGCAGTGTCACTCATAAACATATCTAACAGGGGAGTAGTTTGCTGTTAGAGCTTTGTACAAGGATGAGATGTTGTGTCATGCAGGCTAGGGCAACAGCATTTCCAACATTTCTCAAGGAACGTTCCATTACATATCTCATCCTCTCACTGACCCTTACTGCTGTGCTCCTATCTGGCCCTTTGTGTGTGATTTTTATGAACTTAGATGTACTTAGATTCAGTTGGCCATGTGTAATGGTAGTCTGTAAGGGGGGAAAGTAAAATACAAGTTGTCACATGAGTACGATTCTAAGACTATGTCTACGCTTTAAGATAGGGGTTCAATTTCCAGCTCATGTACACATACTTGGCTTAAGCATGCTGAGTACTAAATCTGAGTTACAGATATGTACTGCAGTTGCCCAGGCTACTGTGGCTACACTACACTTTCATTACGCTCACACTAGCTTGATGAAAACTAGCTTAAGTATGTGTTTGTGATCTGGGACTGAAAACCCTAACTTGTAGCTTGTAGCCTAAGAACATAACTAGAACTAGAAATGCTGGGCGGGCAGCTGCATGCCCTGGTTTGAAGTGGTTTCCTTTATATATCGGGTCACTGTCTCTCAGCATGTCCAGTAGATGAATTTTCAGCACCAATGCCTAAGAGTACATCTACACTTCAGCCAGAGGTGTAATTTCCAGCTTGAGTAGAAGTAGACATCTTAACTCCGATTGAGTAAAGAAGTGTAGCTACAGCAGCATGAGAGAGGGGACAGGCTAGCTGTCTTGAGCATAATCCCACCCAGAACCCTAATTATTTACTCAGTAGACTAGCCCCTACCACCAGCAGGACCATACCGCTACACTTTCCCGTTTACTGATCTAGCTCAGTTAAAGCTAGGGTCGGTACATCTAACCAAATTGGAAACTACACTTCCAAATCAATCATAGATGCTACCATACATAGGTAAAAATATATTTTGAATGTAAGTTAATGTGATCTATGTATTGAAGGGACCAGAAGAAAATGTAACTGAGAAGCCCTCTGGACATATGTAGATTCACCTCAGAATTTATGACCAATGAGGTCCACAACTGACAAAGATGGCTGGCAATCCTCTTTTGGGCCTTTTTTTTTTAATGCCAGTAGTTGTCAGTTATTTTAACTTGGTGAGACAGCGATTAAAAAATGTTCCTTTGATGCTGTCTAAATAATATCACTCTGTAAAACTGTAATCTGCAATTACAAAGTTACAAGCTACTGTTTTTGGACATGCTATAGTAGATGTAACTACAGATGGGTGGTCATGTTACCTTTAAATTAGATGTAGAGTAGGGTTCATAGTTTGGGATCAAGGATGCATTAGAGCATGTAGGTTTCAAGATACAGATTCCGGGCAGACAAAAATCTCACAAGCTATTCTCATAAGAATAGCCATAGCAAAACCAGTCTCATAAAAAGGCCTTTTCTGACCATGGCCTTAGAAACAAAAACAAAAAAGGAGGATATAAGAACAAGAAAAGTTTAATTTTGTATTTATGGATTCTAATATTTATTCCTCCATGAATTTCTAGTGGGTCTGGAAATTCTAGTCCTACCATGTCTAAATGTAAGTTGCCCCTCACAGTGTTTATTAATATAGCCTTCAAGCAAGAGTGTATCCTTTCTTATTGTTTAGGGCTGGAAAAAAAAAGGGAACACTTAATGACTGTAGGGCACAAACCTACTACATAAAAAGATAAGAATCACCATACTGGGGCAGACCAAAGATCCATCTAGCTGAGTATCCTGTCTTTCAACAGTGGCTATCCCAGGTTCCCCATAAGGAATGAACAGAACAGATAATCACAATGTGATCCATTCCTTGTTGCCCAGTCCCAGCTTCTGGCAAATAAAGGCTAGGTATCCCTGCCCATCCTGGCTAATAGTCATTGATGGATTTAGCCTCCATGAACTTATGTAGTTCTTTTGTGAGTCCTGTGATAGTCTTTGCCTTTACAACATCCTGTGGCAAAGAGTTCCAAGATTGATTTTGTGTTTATAAACGAATACTTCCTTTTCTCATCTTAAATCTTCCGCCTATTAATTTCATTTGGTGATCCCTAATTCTTATGTTATGGAAAGGAATAAATACTGCTTCATTGTTTTCTTTCTCCACACCAGTCATGATATCATAGACCTCAATCATATTCCCTCTTAGTCAACTCTTTTCCAAGCTGAAAAGTCCCAGTCTTAATAATCTCTCCTCATGCAGAAGCTGTTCCATATCCCTAATTATTTTGTTGCCCTTTTCTAATTTCCATATATATTTTTGAGATGGAAATTTGCATGTAGTAGTCAAGCTGTGGGTGTACCATGAATTTATTTAGAGGCAATTATTATCTATTCTTTTCCTAATGATTATGTTCACTTTTTTGACTGTCACTGCACATTGAGTGGATGTTTTCAGAGAACGATCCACAATGACGCCAAGATCTTTAAACCCCATCATTTTATATGTATAGTAGGGTTTATGTCTTTCTTTGCATTCATTACATTACATTTTATCTGCCATTTTGTTGCGCAGTTGCTTAGTTTTGAGAGTTCCTTTTGTAGCTCTTCACAGTTTGGCTGGGACTTAACTAGCTTCAGTAGCTTTGTAGCATCTGCAAATTTTGCCACTTACTGTTTACCCATTTTTCCAGATAATTTATGAATCTATTGAATAGGACTGGTCTCAGTACAGCCCCCTGAGAGACACCACTATTTAACTCTCTCCATTCTGAAAACTGACCACTGACTCTCTCTGAAGTCAGTAGGGGTGTGTCTAGACTACAGGGTTTTGTTGACAAAAGTGGACTTTTGTCGACAAAACTATACCTGCGTCTACACTACCGCCGAGTTCTGTCGACATAACGTCGACAGAACTCGGCAGTTTTGTCGACAGCGGTAAACCTCATTCTACGAGGAATAACGCCTTTTGTCGACAGAGTTCTGTCGACAGAAGGTGTTATTGCATCTACACTGTCCTTTGCGTCTACACTCTCATGTCGACAAAGCAGCTTGCTTTGTCGACAGAACTGGATGTAGTCTAGATGCTCTTTGTCAACATAAGCTTTGTCGACAGTGATACCTTCGCTAGCTCTGCAGTGTCCAACACTGCTCCTACAGAAGTTAGCATCAGGATTTCTAGGGTACGTCTAGACTACAGGCTTTTGTCGACAGAGGCTTTCTAGGGTACGTCTAGACTACAGGCTCTGTCGACAAAAGCCTGTAGTCTAGACGTACCCTAGAAATCCTGATGCTAACTTCTGTAGGAGCAGTGTTGGACACTGCAGAGTTAGCGAAGGTATTACTGGGTGTAAAATCCTAATCCCTCAGGAAGAGAGTCTTGCAATTAAATTTACTGTCCAGAAAGTGAGATGTCTCTTTTCCTTCTGTCAAAACTACCTTTTTTTAGGTAGGAAAAAGAAAGCGACGGCAGACATTTTACCTTCCCTCATTCAAATTCCAGGAAAGTTATAGCTACGGTTGTAAAACAATGTTTACTCATGACCTGCAAAATTATATGTTTTAACAATGTGCTAAATGCTCCAAGTAACAAGAGTGTGAGGAGCAATTGAAACGTTGCCACCATACTTAACTCTTTTTCAGTTCTTTCTCCTGTTCCATCTTCTCCCAGTTTGTGTAATGTCTCCCAGCATGCTCTATGCTGGAATGTTGCATCAATTCCGAACTCTGCTGGAAGCTGACTTTTGCAGTGGAATAAATGCTGCAGGGCTTACTTTCCCAATAATGCATAGTTTGACCTTTTAAAATAATATTTTGAACCCTAACAAACATTAAAAAATTGAACTTGGTTCTCAGCATATTTCTCAATACATTCTGAACCAGATTCTGCCCTCTGTTCCGACACTGACATCAGAAGAAAGGCTTCAGATTTACAGTCAGTGTAAGTGAGCTGAGAATCTGGCCTAGTGTATCAGCACACCAAGGAAAAAGGAAACAACTGCATCCAAATCTGAACAAATACCTTGAAGAACCTTTTTTTTTTGCATGCACATTGAACTAAATAAACACTGACAATAGCAATTCTCCCCAACTTCAGATTAAAGGCTCTGAGTGTTTTTCCAATTAATTTCTCTTACATGAGAATCTTAAAATATTGTCATAAGTGCAATCTAAATCCCTTGCTATGTAAAACGTTCATGCTGTATGCTCACAAGTTTACAGGGTAGACTGTAATATATATGTTTTGAAATGAAAAGATAATATGTGCAGCACTAGTAAAATGTACTGTTCTTTCAGTATGTTTTCATAACACTTACGCAGAAAAGCACACGAGAATCAGTGTACTTTGATCTTGAAGAGACAGAATGCTGTCATGACTGAATGCAAATGTATGTCAAAAGTGGTATTAAAACCCAATAAATTTCTACTTTTATTTTATGTACATAAATAAAAAACCACCTATCCTATGAACTAGTCATCCTCAACATCTTCCAAACCACAAAACAATAATAGATCACGCAGCATAATTTCACCCTGATTGGCAAAATTAAGTCAACCAAAATACCCCACCCAATCCTCAGAATACCAAACCTCGTCCAACTCTCTTTTGCAAAAGCCAGAGCAAATAGATTGACTTTGCAGTGTGCCCTGAAGCTCAACAGAATTAAGTTAATTCAAATGTCGAGGGGAATGAGTTCCAAAGTTATGGGGTCTTCCCAGACAACATGGTTCTGGGGCATTCTCCATTTTCAACTGAGAGTGTTCCAGTTTAAGAGCCTCCTCTGACCTTAACTGTGGCAGTGCCATAGAGGTAAAGAGCAGGTGTCTTACATGAAGTGGCACTAACCTAACTAGTACTTTATAAATTGAAACTAGGGATGATCAAACATTTTTTACTTAAATTGTTTTTGACAAAACATTGGGCTTTTGGAAAAGAAAATTTTCCACTGAAAGTTTCCAGTTCTATGGGAAAAATTGTCTTTTCATTAAAAAAAAAAATTTTTAGTTCTTCAGTTGAAAGCATTTCTGGTTTTGGTTTTCTGATGAAAAGCTGATTTTTTAAATGGAAATAGCCACTTATGTTCTTCTTTTATGAGACAGGGAGAAAACAGGCTTCTAATCTGTTTCCTACCATTTGTTACTTTATACATTTTTAGATACCTTTATTTCCCTCTTGAGGTCTCTTCTAGCCCTACGTTTCTATAATTGCGTTATCAAGTCATACCTAATCAGCAGCAAACTGCTCGGGAGAGACATTAGGAGGTCACTGTCCACATAACCATCCCCATGATTCCTCTCTATACTACCTCTAGTCTGGGGGAGGACTTTGCTGCTTCCTGACCCCACTCCGCCCCAGGCTCTGCATCCTCCTGCGCACACCCCATACCACCTCCACTCCCTTCCCCCAAGTTTTCCCTCTGTCCCCCCACCTCTTCCTGCCCCTGCTCCATCCTCTCAACACCTCCATTCCTCCTCTTCCCCAAGCCCTCTCCTGAGTGATGCAGCTTGAGGGATTACTGTGGACCTGGTGTCAGAAACAGGGGTCAGCCTCCCCCCACACACTCACCAGTGGTGGTGGGAAGAAAAGTGATTCAGCCACATCCTGCTTTGCTCTCCTGACTTCCAAACACGTAGCTCCACTTCCCATCATCGGTGAGTGCAGGAGTGGTTCCACCTCTTTCCCCAAGCTCCCTCTCCCAAGTGACACAGCGGGGAGCTGGGGTAGCATAGTGGTCTGGGGCTGAGGTGATCTGCTTCCTGCCACAGAGTATGGGGCAGGCCTGATGACTGCTGCCAGTAACTGGCCCCTGTTAGTCCCCTGGCTCCACAAAGCCACCCAAAACATGGGGCTTGGGGCAGTTGGATGAGCTGGCTCCTGTCCCCTTGCACCTTTCCCCATGGCATTTGAGGGAGCACATGACCCTTCATACCTCCCCTTTGTGCCTCCTTATATGATGCCACAGTACCTAATCATCACGTTAATTTAATTATGCTGCTTACTCTTCTCCCCTCCCCCACTTTTGCCTTTTAGCTGTCTGAATTTTTATAATATTGTAGGCTCTTTATGACAGGGACTCTGCCTTCCTGTTTTTTTCCAGTCAAAAGGAATACATTGTAATAATCCTAAGTGGAAGTACATGTTTTTGAGAAAATAATGGTAGCATGGTGTATTCTAGTAGAGAGGCAGTTCTAATAAGTGTCTGTGGCACAGATAGTGTGTATGTATGTGTGTGGGTGGGTGTTGTTTTTGTATACGGGCCCCAATTTGAACATTAAAAACAGCCATACTGGTCAGAGAAATAGTTCATCTAGCCCAGAATCTGTCTTCCAAACAGTGGCCAATGCATCAAGTCATCCATTCCCTATTGCCCATTACTAGCTTCTGGCAAACTGAGGTTAGGGACATTTTGTAGCATGGTTTTGCATCTCTGCCCATCCTGTCTTATAGCCATCAATGGACCTTATCTCCATGAACTTACCTAGTTCTTTTTTGAACTCTGCTATATTATTGGCCTTCACAACATCCTTTGGAAAAGAGTGTCACGGGTTAATTCTTCATTTCATGAAAAAAAAATATTTTTTTAAACCTGCTGACTATTAATTCCATTTGGTGACCTCTAGTTCTTGTGTTCTGAGAAGGAGTAAGTAATACTTCCTTATCTATATTCTCTGAATCAGTCATGATTTCCTAGACCTGTCAGTCCCCTCTTAAGTAGTTTAGATGCACCAAAAATGTCATGCTACCTGTCATCAATAAGTAGTGAAACATGATCAGTAAGTACCCTTTTGTGCTAGGCTATATAAAAAATATGAAGACATTGCTCCTGTCAGAAAAGAATACAAGGAGAGTCATAAATTTTCACAGCTGGAAGGGTAACATAATGATGAGCTTCTCTAACCACCTCTTTTGTACAGGACATAGAATATCACCCAGTAATTCCTGCATCAAGGGCAATAATTTGTGAACTATACCATACAGACTATAGAGAATCCATAACACTCCTGTGTAAACTGTTCTAGCTGTTACAAATGTATGCCTTGATTCCAGTATGAGATAGCTGAGATAACACTATAGGATTTTCGTTATCTTGTTAAAGTTGAAAATGAATTTATCCTCTTAAAATTTGAATCATTGTGTCTGATGAAGGCTGTTTTAAAGTTCTAAAAATAGATATTTTAAAACAAAAAATCATTAATCTTCCTGAGACTACCTATCCCATATTCAGAACTATATCCTTCATCCTTATTATAATCAGCCCCAAATATTCTAAAAAAACCTTATCATTTTAAAAGTCTCCATATACATCCTCCGTCAGCTGCAGATTCATACCCCTGAACACTATTGTGAGATATAAATGAAAAACAAATAATCTTTCACCTTTGTCCTTTCTTCACATTCCTCATCTAATTTTCACCTACACCCATTGGGAGCCTCAGGATACAGAAATAATTTCAGATTGATTTCTTCCTTTGATTTGTCATAGATAAATTGCTGCTCCTTTGTGCCAATTTTTATGAAGTGGTTTGGGCCAGGACCAGACTTGAGTGCTAACAGCGTGGCTTTCACACTCTCATATCTGCCTAAAGCAATCAGAAAAACAAGAGTGGGAAAGAAAAAGGGGAAATGAAAGAGATTACATCTTGGTTTCTTGAGTCCCTGTAGGGGCTTCTTTATCAGAATTTGAATTTGTAGTCTGAAGCTAGAAAAGGTCTGATTTAGACATTAGAGCCTACAGCTACTCTACGCATCTAAATCCATATTAAGTATCGAGGCAATGTGTGGTTTTCACATAGAGCCCAACTGCCATGAGATGCTTCCCTGGCACTTCTGGCTCCACAGCTGTTCCTCAGCACAGATGCGATATCCCTTCCTCCTCAGACTTTTAAATTGTGCTCCCCACCATCAAGACTTACGGTTATTTCTAGAGAAAGATCTTAAAATGGCTTGATATTCAGAAGGATTCTGAAGCTGCAGTTTCTACCAAACACAGTGGGAGTGTCTAGAATACAGGGTTTTTCCAAAAAAAGTGGCCTTTTTTTTAAAAAACTTCCCCTGCATCTAGGCTGCTGCCGTGTTCTTTCGAAAGTAAATCGAAAGAACGCGGCAGCTTTTTCGACCGTGGAAAACCTTGTTTTACGAGGAATAATGCCTTCTTTAGAAAGAGCTCTTTCAAAAAAAAGGTGCTATGTAATGCAAACTGTGCTTTTTCAAAAGAGAGCATCCAGACCGCCTGGGTGCTCTCTTTCGAAAAAGCAACTTGCTTTTTCGAAAGTACTGGTTGTAGTCTAGACGCTCTTTTTCGAAAGAGGCTTTTTCGAAAGTATCTTTCGGAAATCTAGACATAGCCAGTGGGAGTTACAGTTGCTTCAGGCTGCATGGACTCAGTCCGTAAGCATCCTAAGGTGTAAACTTCAGAGAAGGTGCTTGCTACAACAGTATTGAATCCTACAACTAGTTGGCAGGAGTTAATGATTTTGGGGTTTAGGTAATTTAGGGCAATAATCACTTTTTATGTATAGTAGAGAATGTCAAATTAACTGGAATTATTGTGGAGATTTATATCAAGACATGGGAGATCTTGGAATAAGTAATAAACTGGGCTGTAATAAAAGAAGAAAAAGAAGAAACCAGACAGAGTAAAGAGTAAGATACAGGAAGGCAGAAGATAAAAAAATCAGCCTAACTCAAAAAGCAGCTGTGGAAACATCATATAAATTGCTTACTTGAAGAGGGATTTCATTTAACTGATAAACATAGTACTAAAAATACAGATTCTCAACTGATTTCACAATATTTTGCATCAAGTTTGACTACTAGAAGTTGGGTTTCAGGTACTAATATCTTAAAAGTTCTGCACTAAGGTGATTTCTATGATGTGACTAGTGTCAAATGATTTTAATAGCCATTTGAAGATATAAATATCTCAGATTAGGAAAGGGAATCAACAAATATTAATTTAATTAGGTATATTTAAGTCAGATTTCTTCACAGAAAAAATATTAAACAGGAAAATTGAGCACTGGAAACAATATTTACCCATTCCCGTCATAGAAATAGATACGACAAATCATCTGCTATTGCAAGAATCCATGATGTAATCAATAAAGTTGATTACAATGCTGTGATGTCAACACCCAAGGGTATGTTAACTTCTTTCATGATGAATTAGCCTCACAAACATAACAAAATCTAATTGAGTTATTGGCATGTTTATTGATACAAGTACCAAATGGTTTTGTCTATACTAATTGGCTGGTCCAGGCATTCCTAACCTATCTGTTTTCCTATGGGTAAATCAAGCCCAATTTATCTCATGTTTAACCTTCACATTTTTTGATAAAAGTGACAGGCAACATGATATTTACAATAATACATAGAGGGCAACAATATGATTTCAATGTTTGTTATCCCTTTTTATTAAATTCTAGAATAGAAAGGCCACTGATACCAAGAATCCACAATATGTCAAAGTAGATTTATACAACTCTCCCACGTGCAGAGGAACTGTGCAAGAATCTCCTATTCATTTAGCCTTATAGTGGAGCAGAAAAAGAGTGGATAGGTGGAATGGTCTAATAGAGAACCTTCCTCATGCCATACTCATTGATAACGATGCTCCAGATATTTTGGTGAAAAGGAGCCAATTGGAGTGGGGCCAGAAGAACTATTTTTACATTAAGCCAGTGGGCCAAAAACTCCTTCCTAGTGTTTGCAGAAGGGCAGTGGTTGCTGTTCACTCTCATAGGCTGAAATAGTAACCACATGAGGGTTGTACCACTATCCCATATCCTGCCCTATACAGAAGGGAAAGTATGTTCTATTCATCAATTAGCCCACTGCACAAAGCTCAATTGCTTGAGCTCTTCATAGGTTGCTGAATTAAACTCAAAAGAAAAGTCTCAGCGGGGTAGCCGAATTAGTTTGTAACTTTAAAACCTATGAATAGTCCCATGGCACCTTAGAGACTAACAAAAATATATGTAGTATTATGAGCTTTCGTGGGCACAACCCATTTCTTCAGATGAGCGGGACTGGAAATAACCCCACTCCAGTCCAGCTCATCTAAAGAAGTGGGTTTTGCCCACGAAAGTTCATGATACTATATATATATTTTTGTTAGTCTCTAAGGGTGTGACTACACAGCGGGGCCATTTCAGGATATCAGAGGTATCCCGAAATAGCTATCCCATGTCTTTTAAACGCACCCATTATTTTGAAATATTTTTCAAAATAACGGGCGCACTATTTTGTCATCCCTGTAACCCTCATTCCACAAGGGTTAAGGGATATGTTGAAATAGTGCCTTATTTTGAAATTTGGCACTGAGTAGATGCACAAAATTTTGAAGCTATTTCAAAATACAATCGAAATAAGATATGCAATTTGCATAGCGCAAATTGTGTGTCTTATTTTCAGTTTAGGGTGCTGTGTAGATATACCCTAAGGTGCCACAGGACTACCCAGAAGGAAAGTTTTCTCTTCTAGTATAGCTGTCAGTGTTTATCAGATGTTAAATTCCTGCATCTATTTGCTGATGTCTCTGAAATATTTTAAAATTGCTATAAAAATGTAATACACCAGACTAATTATTTGGATCCACTTTTGGTTTAAAAAGCTGTGAATTATATTTTAATGTGCAGTGAAACTCCTCCATCTCAGAATAGCACTTGGGCTCTGAGTCTGTTCACCCTAAAGTTAAAGAGAGGAGTGGGGAGGGGAGGAGAAGAATAAATTCTCCCCCCCAGACAGTGATGATGGTGGAAGATAAACACTTCATGAAGTACTTTACTGATTTACCTTCTTTCTGATTGCATATACATTTGTATTTAATTAATACATGGAAAACCATAGGAGCTACTCTTTGAGAAGAACAGCAGGATTGAGCCTTATGTATGGACAGGAACCAAACTATATAGGTGCATTGCAAACCTGTATTGATTAGAGAGGAGCTTCTGTCTCCTAGGGTATGTCTACACATCAAAATTAATTCAAAATAACAGCCATTATTTCAAATTAACTTTAGTAGTGTCTACACAGCCACACCGCTATTTCGAAATAAATTCGAAATAGTGGAGCACTTATTTCGAATTTGGTAAACCTCATTCTATGAGGAATAATACCAAATTCGAAATAGGTAATTTGAAATAAGTGCTGTGTAGATACTTATTTCTAAATAGGGGGCCTCCAGCCTTCCCAGGGTGCCCTGGTGGCCACTCCAGCCTCAAACAAGAACACTCCTCTCCCTGCCCTCCCTCCCCGGAGCCCTTAAAGGGGTTGAATCTGGCCACAGTGCCTGTGCCAGCTCCAAGCCTGCTGGCCCAGAGCCAGCAGTCACTGCCCCTGACCCAGTGGCCCCAAAACATGATCCAGCAAGCCACTGGCAGCCAGCCCTCCACTGCTCCCCAGGAGCAGCCTGCCAGCTCCCAGGAGCCTGCCAGGGCCTGGAGTAGGCAAGTGCCTTCCTGGTCCAGGGTGGAGATCAGGGTGGACCTTACTCAGGTTTGGGGGGGATGCCCCCAATGTCCATGATCTCCGCACTAGACGGAGGAACGCGGCCATCTATGGCAGGATAGCTGCCAGCCTGGCCACCAAAGGCCACATGCGAACCCAGGAGCAGGTTCGCATGAAAATCAGGTTGGTCCGGCAAGACCCCCAACCCTGAGCTTCCCCTCCCCCTTCTTCCCCTTGCTTCCCCCTTCCACCTCCCTCCTCCCAGGTTTCCCCTTCCCCTCTCCCACCCTGTCTCCTCCCCTCTCCCGCCTCCTTTCCCCAGTTTCACCAGAGTTTCATTCCCCCCCCAGTTTTGTTAACTAAAGGGAGTTTGTGTTCATGAAAATACGTGTATTTTATTTGACACCAGGAAGGGGGGCTAGGGAGGATAAGTGGAATGATGTGGGGGAGGAATGAGGCACAAGCCCCCAGTGGGGCAGACCAGGGAGGCTCTTAGTGCTCCTCAGGGTGGAAGCTCTCCCACAGGGCCTCCTGGATACTGACAGCCCCCCGATGGACCTCCTGGATGGCAGCCTGCAGAAAGTGCAGCCAGGCTCACAGCAACGTGTTCTCGAGAAGCACCAGAGTGCCCAGGGGCCACTCCGGCTCCATGTTGCAGAGTGCTGTGGTGTCCTGAGTGAGGGCAATCAGAGCACGCAGAGACACAAATGTTTTGCTGTCCCTCATCGAGGTAGGCAAACAAGCAGGGAAAGCTGAGAACCGGCTGCCTGGAGTGGAGGTCCCTTAAAGCACAAGCCTCAGATAGCCTCAGGCAGCAGCCACACAAATAAACTCCTGACCTGATGCCCTGCTGGACCTGGTTCCAGCCGGCCTTCAATGCAATTCAGTGTCTACTCAGTGTGGACGCGCTATTTCAAAATAGCAAAACACTATTTCAAAATGCATTTTGTGTGTAGATGTGTTATTTTGAAATAAGCTATTCCAAATTAACTATTTTGAAATAAGATATTTCGAAATAACACTGTAGTGTAGACATACCCCTAATTACTCAATGCAATTTAGAGTTCTCAGATATGTTTAAAGTTTGTCAAAGTCAAACTAGCAAACACAACTGCGTAATTTAGGCCAAAAGATGATTTACTCTGTAAAAACGAGTGCTGAGATAAATGACATAATGAATAACTAAGGGATATAATGAATTCCATATTTTACTTTTGAACACTGGAGACCCTGATTCATCAATATACTTTTTTTATGACTGGAATAATGCCATTGCTTTTAATGGAGTCACACCAGTGTAAAACTGGAATAATGTCGTGGTGAGTTATGTCCTTTATTTTCAGGATGCACATACTGTATTATAATTGGTCTTAATTATGATCTATCTGATTATATATTTGCACTAATTATAACTCAAACAGTTATACAGTTCACCACATTTAATTTCTTTCCATGCTATAAAAATGGCAAGTGTGAAATACATCCATAAGAACAACAGAGTGCTTATGTATCTCTAGCAATGCATTATACTTTTATGTGAAAAATCACACTATTTTCAGGTATTCTACTAACTCATAATCTCCCAATGCCTTTCAGATAATGAAACATTAGTTCATTCTCAAGACTCCATAGTACTTATTTTCATAATGTCTTTTTTTAGCCAGGAAAATTGTTCTTCGTTTCTTTGACTTTTCTAAAAGAAATGAAGTACAAAACATGTACTATAGCCAGAATGCTAAACAGTTTCAATTTCTGAACTTTAAATTAGCATTAAGATATTTAATTCATCTATATTTCAAATATTTAAAATTAGCAAGATTTATATTTATACTTGGCACTGTGACAAAGTTATAATTTGCATTTCTGTATTTCCCATTGCCTAGGCCCTATCACGTCTGACAATACAGCATATGTAGAGGTCTGTGGAATGCTATTACAGCAGCATGCCCCAGAGACAGGCCCATAGATGTAAGTGGTGGTTAACATTCAAGTATAAAAAAGAAGTATTATGTATTTAACAGATTTTCCAGTTTATAAAGTAAAGGAAACGCTACATTTGCTGAACGTAAAATGCACTTAAACAATCTTTGCCATTAGGGCCTAATTCTACCCTAACTCTCCCACAGTGTTTCTTTATTGGGGTGTAGGATGTAGCTCAGGGCAGAATTTGACTCCTACGTGTGATTTCTAGATGCTTTCATGATACAAATAGGTAATAACATCTTTTGATCTCAGATATGCTCATATGGTATCCAATTTAAGTTTATGAGAGACCCAACTCTGAGAGAGTGAGGGGCTTAATGAACCAGGTTGTTCCTTAGGCTAATATGGCTTATACACAGGAGCATTAGAAAGCAAGTTCTTCCCAAATCCCATGTTCGGCTATATGATCCCTGAACCTTGGGCCTAGGTGAAGGTGGATAACTGAGACTGAAAACTTGGGACTGCTCCCATGAAGGCACTGATACTGCATGAGATGGAGATCACACAATATATGGTAAAGGAATGTAATAAATTACCCCTCCCCCCCCCAAAAAAAGCAAAGGGTTAGCATGGGAGCATGGAATAAACATGGTGGAATAGCAATTATGACTGGACAACATATATTCAAGTACATGTGCTGTTTAGAACAGACAGAAATAAAGTTAAAAGTACTGGGCATCAGTGTACATCAGTGATAAAGTAGGCTGTGACGAAATACAAAGTGATACCATGATTAAAGCATAATTGATCTGTCTCAAAATTATTTTGGGAAAGTGTAAAAAGGATCAATTGGATAATGTTAAGGGTCTACTGTGGACTCGGGTCAGATCTGGATATGGATAGAGATCACTTTAATATTATTAGAGAGAGAAACACTATGGGAATTGACATTGTGCAAGATTTCAACTCCGTAACCTCCCATATATTGATTGGAGAATCAACACTACTAATAATGATAACGTCCAGTTATGCCCAGATGTGCTAACTGACAGATTCTTCACCAAATAGCCACTGAAACTACAAGAGGAGAAGCTATTTTTGACTTAGGTTTAGTAAGTAGTGAGGAAAATATAGACTAACTTGTCATCGAAAATAATCTTGGATTGGCCATCATGAGTTGATGTTTACATCAAATAATAAAAGAATAATCAAACCAGGTCAAGAAGTAAAGTTTCCATTTTCAAAAGTGATAGAAATGTAGCCGTGTTAGTCTGGTGTAGCGGAAACAAAAAACAGGACTATGTAGCACTTTAAAGATTAACAAGATGGTTTATTAGGTGATGAGCTTTCGTGGGCCAGACCCACTTCCTCAGATCAAATAGTGGAAGAAAATTGTCACAACCATATATACCAAAGGATACAATTAAAAAAATGAACACATATGAAAAGGACAAATCAAATTTCAGAACAGAAGTGGATCTGGTAGGTCAGATTGATGTTCATTGGTGGTTTGGACCGGACGTCCCATCATCTCTGGTATCGGCACGCTCACTACTGGTTTATCCAGCTATGTAGACTCTCTTCTCAAACCCTACGCTACCAACACCCCCAGCTATCTCCGAGATACTACTGACTTCCTAAGGAAACTACAAAACATCGATAACCTCCCCGATAACACCATCCTTGCCACCATGGATGTAGAAGCTCTATACACTAACATCCCACATGAAGACGGATTACAAGCAATTAGAAACACTATCCCAGAGGACACCACTGCCAATCTGATAGCAGACCTATGTAACTTTGTTCTCACCCACAATTATTTCCAGTTTGAGAACAACTTATACCTCCAGCTCAGCGGCACAGCCATGGGTACACGCATGGCCCCACAGTACGCTAATATCTTTATGGCTGACCTAGAACAACGTTTCCTCAACTCCCGTCCCCTTTTACCCCTTCTCTACTTATACTACATCGATGACATCTTTATGATCTGGACGCATGGCCAAGAAACACTGGAGACATTCCACAGAGATTTTAACAACCTACACCCCACCATCAATCTCAGCCTGGACCATTCTACACGAGAGATCCATTTCCTGGACACCACAGTACAAATCAACAATGGAAAATTAGACACCACTCTCTACAGAAAACCTACTGACTCATACAGTTACCTACATGCTTCCAGCTCCCATCCAGACCGCACCATACGATCCATCATCTATAGCCAAGCCCTTAGATACAACCGCATCTGCTCTAATCCCACTGACAGAGACCAGAAACTTCAGGATCTCTACCAAGCATTTATAAACCTCAACTACCCAGAGAAATAAAAAAGCAAACTGAAAGAGCCAGACGAATACCTAGAAACCATCTACTTCAAGACAGACCCAAGAAAACCAACAATAGAACACCACTTGTCATCACCTACAGCCCCCAACTTAAACCTGTCCAACACATTATCAATAAACTACAGCCTATACTGGAACAGGATACTAAACTCCAAGAGGCTCTGGGAGACGGACCCATAGTCTCCTATAGACAACCACCTAACTTCAAGATGATTCTTACCAACAACCACAGGACGTACCACACTAATACCAACCCTGGTACCTTCCCTGCAACAAACCCCTGCCAGCTTTGTCCACATATTCACTCTGCTGATACCATTATTGGACCTAACCAAGTGAGTTATAAGATCAAGAACACATATTCCTGCGCATCCAGAAATATAATTTATGCTATCATGTGCCGAAAGTGTCCGTGCTATGTACATTGGACAAACGTCTCAGACACTTCGCCAAAGGATCAATGCCCACAAAACAGATATTAGACAGGATCACAAAGAAAAACAGTTTCTTGCCATTTCAACCAGAAAGGACATTGTCTCAACGACTTGATTACCTGCATCCTGCTTCAAAGGCCTTTTAAGACTACACTTGAAAGAGAATCCTCTGAACTGTCATTCATGCTTAAATTCGACACTTTACGCCTAAGTTTGAATAAAGACTCTAATTACCTTACCCATTACAAAGATAGCTTCCCAATTATCACCTCTAATATCATTAGCTCACAGACATTTACCCCCCATCCCCTTCTGTTCTGAAATTTGATTTGTCCTTTTCATATGTGTTCATTTTTTTAATTGTATCCTTTGGTATATATGGTTGTGACAATTTTCTTCCACTATTTGATCTGAGGAAGTGGGTCTGGCCCACGAAAGCTCATCACCTAATAAACCATCTTGTTAATCTTTAAAGTGCTACATAGTCCTGTTTTTTGTTTCATTTTCAAAACGGCAGACTTTGAGAAATGAAACCAACCAATTAGTGAAGTCAGCTGGACCAAATACCTCCATGATTTAAATATGAACAGGGCTTAGAATTTATTAAAATCAAAGGTATAAAGTATATTTGGAATCTGCATGCTAAGCAAGGGGAAAAAAACTTTTAGGGAAGGGCACCAGACCTATCTGGTGAATAAGCACCTGTTAAAGGATATTAGGAATGAGCAGAGTGACCACAAGAAATGAAAGAAGGAATTGATTAACAAGGAAAGCTAATCTTGGCAGTCAGAAGGTGTTGGATACAGTGAGAATTGCCAATGAGTCAAGCCATGTTAGACATTAAAAAGGAAATTAAAACAAATAGAAAAAGGTTCTTAAGATACAGAAATAAAAAAAGAACAAAAGAAATGGGGATGCTATGCAGCAAGGGTGTGGCAGGGTTTGTGGTAATATAGGTATTGTCCCAAAACTAAATAAATATTTTGACTCAATTTTGAGTAAGAAGGATAGTGTAGAACCCAAGAGAAAAGGCAAGATGGCTAATGGAAATGAGTGTATTGACATGGACATTATCATTTCTGAAGTAAAATAGAAATTCAGACTGCTTAGTGCACTCAAGTCAGGATCCTGGATAATCTCCATCCCAGAATACTGAGAGAAAGTGATCTAGGTAACACAGTTAGTCCAAGCTTCAGGACAAATTTTGAAGGAACGATTAATTTCAGGCATGGAGGTAAACAGAAAATGGGATTAAATACAAGGTAGAACTTGATAGACCAATTAGATATCTTTTTTGATAACTGGTTGTTGTTTTTTAGACAATGAGAATGTAGTAGAGCTATCTGGACTTCATTAATGCATTTGATATAGTATCACATGGGAAAGTATTGCTTAAATTGGAAAAGATAAGGATTCATACAAAAAATATGATGCACGAGGCACTGGCTAATGGTGAGAAGACAATGTGTTGTGCTCAAAGGAGAACTATTCGATTGGTTTCTAATGTTTCTAATGGAGTTCCCTGGGGATTGGTTGGAGACCAACCTATTTTCCTATTTACAGTAATGATTTTGACACAAAAAGTAGAAGTGTTCTTGTAGTAACAGGTCGTGATGAGTCAGCAGTTGACTCAGCATCTTAATACTCAAACCCCTACCAGTATACAATAATTGGGACCTGACTGAAAGACAGGCATCTGGCAGAAGACTGAGGAGCTAATTGAGAGGAAGTAACCCCAGCAACTGGAACTATATAAGAAGTCAGGAAGAAAGTGCTAGGGAGGAAAGTGTGGAGCATATAGGAAGGCAGCAGTAGGCAGGACTCAAAGTGGCTAATATATGTCTTCAAGCATCTAGGGAGCAAAGGGGTTGGCTGGATTCCCTAAAATCCGTATTGGCATTTCAGTCTAGCAATGATAATCCACTAGTTGAAAAAAAAAACCTGTCTTGTAGCTTTCTGAATAGTCCTGTATTCTTAAAGATATGTGTGTCATTCACCTTCCCTGGCAAGCCCACACTTCTGTTGAAGCCTCTCTGGGGATCCACCAGCGCTTGTATAAAACCATAGAAAAGTAGTACTTTCTGTGGACAAACGAGGATTATGCATGCCTCTATCACCCCACCACAGCTCAGGGATTCCACTGTTGCAAAGCTATCCGCTATGTCCTGCACATTGTGGAGAGTCACAGTCCGGTGTAGCAGGAGGTGATGAGTGACACTAAATATGTACATAAAAGCCTCCACAGTGGACTTTCTAACTTCAAAAGGATTTCCCACAAGTAGCAATCCAGCATTCCATAATGAGATCACCATTGGCCTCTCCACTGAGATACCAGCTCTTTGTTTGGTATCCCTATGCTGTAGGGCTGGGGTGAACCCAGCACACTGACTCAGGAAGTTTTGTCTGCAGCCACTGCTCCAAAAGGTCTGCAGCCACTGCTCATCATCCCAAACCTGTATTGTGATGCAATGTCCCCAATCAGTGCTTTTTCTTGGGCCCAGAAGTGGTTCTCCACCATCTGTAGTTGCTTCCTGAACACCACCACGAACTTTGAATTGGTTTTCACCATGTCCCACAGCAATTTGTCCTCCATGAAACTGTCATGTAATGATTCTTGCATCTCTGCAAACACTAGCGAATCGTTCATCTGTGCTTGCAACACTAATAAAAATTGTGCAGAGATGTTCAATTTTCATGCTTCTACTAAAGATGGCAGCAAGGTGAGGCCATGTAAGTTTATGAGATTTTATAAAAAAAGCACAAAAATTATGGGATACGGATATGTCATTATGTGATGGAGAAAGATGCATGGCGGGAATTTTGCCCTGTTCTCCCAGTCACGCCTCCCCAACTCATTCCTGCCGTGCCATCCATTGCCAAAACATTTCAAACAACACTTCTCTAGATGGTGACACATTGTACACTGTGGTGATGCATTGTGCATTGACATGAACTCTCATGGGGTGTGTCTACACAGCAAGGCTAAACTCGAAATAATCTACACAAATTGAGCTACATCAATTGTGTAGCTTATTTTGAAATTGAAACTGGGAGCATCTACACAGCATTTATTTCAAAATAGAGCACTCTTCCTCTGACTTCCCTTACTCCTCACACAATGAGGGTTACAGGAGTCACAGTAAGCAGCTTGACAGTATTTCAACATTATTTTGAAATAACTTCCTGCTGTGTAGACGCAGACCATTATTTTGAAATAACGCTAGTTATTTCAAAATAATGTTGCTGTGTAGATGTACCCTTGGTATGTGCATGCAGAACTGACACAAGACATCAATGCACTATGTACACAAGCAATAAAATAACTGCTGTGGCTTTATGCCAATGTAACTCATGTCGGTCAAGTGTTGTTGTATAGATGGGACCAACAAAAATGCTTCTCTATAGTTTTATTCTGTACACTCAAGCAGAGGGGGCATGTGGATGCTGCTGGTACAATTTATATAATCACCAAACCCAATATAAATGAAAAGTAAGCCACGAATAGAAATGAAATCTGTGATACCATATTAAGGAATCTTTAAATAGAATTAAACTACATCAGACAACTTGTGATACTATGTTCCAGAATATTGTGTGAAATGGATGCTACTTCATTTGGTAACACCATCCTATAAAATTTAGTGTATTTAACTATTCTCTATGACACATTGAGAGATACATATAATCTTTGTACAGGTATGTTACCTTCGCATATACAGTCACAAATTAGTATTACCTCATGGTCACTTTTAAAAATGTATAGCGAAAAGAAGCTAACTTACTTTTAGCTTGCAATAATGTATTTTGTGATAAAAAGAGAATTTGCATAAAACAGAAGCTTTATATGAGTGGTACAATTATTTGAGAAAAATTTAACTCCTGATACAAATTGAAGTTATATGATATATATATATGAGTTTTTCAAGAAATTCAATTAAAATCTATTCACAATTTCTTTTGTCTGGGATAGCCATACTCTTGGAAAATGATCCCTCACTCTCAGAGGCCTTGGGAGAAAAACCTATTCTTGCTTACAGACAACCCCCTAACCTGAAACGTATTCTTTCTGATAACCATACCACACAACCACATCATAAGCCTCCAGGAACACAGCCATGCAACCAAAAGAGATGCCAACTCTGCCCACATATCTATACTGGCGAATTAATCACTGGAGCAAACAAAGTAAGCCACAAAATCAAAAGGTCATTTGACTGCACATCCAGTAATTTGATCTATGCCATCAAATGGCAGCAGTGCCCCACTGCTATATATATTGGACAAACTGGACAGTCTCTGCGGGAAAGAATCAATGGACACAAATCAGATATACGTAAAGGAAATGTACAGAAACCTATTGGTGAACATTTTAACCTTCCAAATCATACTATGACAGATCTCAAGTAGCTGTCTTGTCACAAACCAGCTCTATAAGCCAGATCCACAGGGAAGCCTTGGAATTACAGTTCGTCCGCAAATTCAATTCACATGCTAATGGACTCAATCGTGATGAAGGTTGGTTAGGACATTACCAATTTAACAACCATTGAAGGTGCTAACAGCTCTCTGAATAGTATCCTTCCTGACATGGGAATCTATCTATTGACTTTGATTTGTATCTGCTTACGTTTAAGTACCCATTCTCCAGATACTTACTGATGCTCTGCCTCCACCCCCCTTCCTTATTCTCCCCCCGCTCCCCTTCTCCTCTCCTATTTATTTCGAGTCTTCACATCCCAAACTCATAACTCCGGTCATCTGAAGAAGTGGGCTGTGCCCACGAAAGCTCATGCTACCATCTACATGTTTTGTCAGTCTATAAAGTGCTACCAGACCATTTGTTGTTTTTTTCTATTCTTACATTGTCACATATAATAGAACTACTAGGTATAACATGATAGGTGTAATGTTAATGAAAAATGTATAGTTCCACAGGATAATGACGTTTTCTCAATTGTTCACTATTAATAATGACTTGTTTTGACTTTTCTTTTCTTTTTGCTTTTGGAATTTGCTTATTTTGTGAGTCTTTGATTGTTTCTCTGACTTGTAAAGTGGCTCGTCAAATTTCAGGACCCAACATGTTCCCCTCTAGATTTTCCTAGGGTTATACTGGGCTTACAGGTTACTACTCATTTCTTTCTGAAGCTGGCTATACTTTTGCCCTTCACAATAAGAAGGTGAGAAAGTGGCAAGCTGATTATGGTAGAAACATCGATGGATGTAGAAGCATACTAACTTCTTGGGACTGGTCAGAGAGTAACAGAATCAGAGGGTATTTTTTTGCCATCAGACTATGGATTACATTTCTAAAAATAAGGCAGTCAAAAGCCATCTGAATAGCTGGTAAATAATATTTATTTATTAAAACTGAGTTGCAGAGAATAATTTGCCCAAGGTTTCAAAGTAAATCACAGGCAGACACAGATCTCCTGGCTACATTGTGACCCCAAAGCAGTGATGAACTTTCATGTTATTACTTTAATTTCTTCCACATACTTTCAAATATAGACCTTACAATTCTGCTATGTTTTACTGCCCACCCCCAATGAAAAAGTATTTTAACATCTTTCTACACTGTACAGGAGAACTTAAAAGCAATAGTCTTTTAATCCCTATCTCTTACTTTAAAAATTACTTTCTGTCATACTTTCTTTCTCTGGATCACTTCCCAATTATGCTGGCAGTAACTTTAGTTTGTCCTTTTTCTTATTGCTGGGTGAGAAAAAAGAACAAAAATAACCAACAAGTGAGACCGAATTAAATAGAATCCCTTTACATTATTATTAAAATAAAACATTATTTTGTAGAAAAATTGTATGAATTTTTAAAGAAAGATATGGGGAGGGCTCATTTTCCAGATGGGAAATGCTTTTGAAAGAATTTGTCATTGCTCTGTTTAGTGTTTAAGCATTACTTGTGACTGAAATATAGAACTAAGATAGATAAATGTTGACCAATTTGCAAAAAAAATAACAGCCTTGTTTTTGTAAGAAACTAACACTGACTGACACTGAAGGACAGTGGAATAGTTCATATTTCATTCACAGCAATGTGAATGTTGGAATCTTTAGTGGAAAATAGGGAGGGGAGAACAAGTACCTGGCCAACCATGCAATGTTGCATGAGCTGTAGTGAGGTGGAGGTTCTTCTTGACCTCCTATAATAATAAGAAACAGATACTTGGGTACATGGAATACTCTGCACAGTAAACAAATAATAAGAGCAAACTGATGTATGATTATACACTCCAACAGCTTTGTAGATTGTATTGCATGCTTCTTGTGAAAGTTTATGTTAACGCAAAATTACAATGGCATTAGCACAATTGTTTACTTGGGCAGTTCAATCTGTTTAAAAGCTACCAGATCATAAATATTTTCATATTGTTTATTCTCTGTTTATTTTCCTTTTCAGTGACTGTTTTTATTGCATTTTTCACCTGGTATCAAATATAAGTGCAGTGGTTGCTATTAAAAGATCTACATTCTCCCACAGTTACCATACAGTTCTAAACATAAGAAAATCACTGTCGTATCTCAGATATAACTGTCAATAAAAGTTAGATTTTTTTCATGTATTATTTTTTAATTGGCCAAGAATCTGACCCTAAATATAATTCCTATATCCCATAATATATTTTCAGTTTCAGCTTAAAAGATGTAACCCCTTCAATCTGAATCCATATATGGGGCCATTGCATTGTGAAGGTAAGTGAGTCTGTCATATGACCAATAGATAAACTGTCAAAGACCAGACACGTGACTAGATGGACTATTGGTCTGATGTGGTGCATGCCGCCATTTGTTTTGGATCACAAGGCACAAAGTGCTATGCTGACCGTGTGGTAGGAAGACAAGATAGGGGATTGGGCATCAATTTGTTACAAAGCAGTTATGCTAATTTTCTAAATTGAAATGCTGAGCCCATTGATGATTTTGTGGGGCTAATTTTTCACAGTGAGTATTCACTTGACTAACACCTCATACAATGGGTACTGTGTTTCCCTTCAGTAAAAGGCCTCACTGAAAAGAGATAAGACATTCCCCAGCCTCAAGGAAAAGCCTGATTCTGCTTTGAAGAGAATTACATCAGGGTAAGAATGTCTTCTGGCCTAATTATGACAAGAACATTTTGAACAGATACTGTGCTAATCCTTAACGTGGAGCTTACTGGTCATTATAACAACTGTAGTTCCATTGTAGCATTTAAATGTATTTGCACAGGAAATATTCAGTGGCATGATGGAATAGGAGAAATTGATTCCATTACAACAGATCTTCTGCTAATGGTAGTTGAAATAAATTTAAAAAAATCATTGTTTAAAATTTGAGGTTGCAATTATGTATTTTGAAACAACAAATGAGAGGAGGTTTAAGTCGGTATAGATATTCTAAGTGCTAAAATATCTTTTTTGGTAAGAATTTCACACCTTCTCCATCCTGAGACATCCCAAAGAAGTTAAATGAAAGGAGAAAATGTGCAGAAAGAGAAGATTCTGTTCTTATTGAATAGTCTTCAAAATTTGCAAATCCTTGCCCCATTGATGTCAATATCAAAACTCCTACTGAATTCTGTAGGGTCAGAATTCAACCCCGAATGAATAAAAAATAAGTTATAATGTATTTATTTGTTTGAGTCAGGAAGACTCATATAATTGTTTTTCCTCATGTGGCTTTGTGATCTGCTGTCTCTATGAAGATTTACAGAGGAAGTGGTTACCCTGACAACAGGAACCATGGAGCACATGTGACCTGACAGAACAGTTTCTCTTTATTTTCTTCAATTCAGTTTATGCAATATTCACTCATTTTATTTTTAAATATTTTTACTTCTTATTAAAAAAACATGGCTTTCCATTCTAATGTTGGCATTTCCCCAGTTTTGGAAACAATAGATCCAGTTTTGTGTTTTGTTCTTATAGAGGCCAACATGTCTCTCATTATACTATTGAATCTGATTATCTAGTCTAATGGAATGTGGACTGCTCTAGCAGTGGTGAAGTATTGCTGCTGAAGAACCAGCAGAGGGAGTTCACACATTGTTTTACGTATCACGTTAGCATAGTGAATTTGTTCTTTTTAATTTCCTGGCAATGTGGGGTGATGGAATTCCTTTATTTATTTTATTGGAGTTCTTGAATTGTCTATCACATTGACAGCTAAATTCTACAAAACTACTTAATAGCAATAGTAATGAACGAATAGCTGTCAACAGAAATATGCAAGCAGTCAAGACAGCAAAACAAAAATTGCTTAGAATAAAGAGACTGATCTCAACATAATCGTAAACATTTAATGAAGGTAAAATATTTCTGGCCAAAGAGTTGACATTCTTTGTTACATTTAAAATATGTTTGCATCTTTCAGAAATAATAATCAGAAATAACAAAAAATAATAAATCAATAATGAAAATATTAACACATTTCTTGCATTCCATGTTTTAGAAAAAGAGTTTTAAATAGACTCATTTCAGAATTATGAGGGCCGTCCTCCAATATATCACAGTATATTGCTACATTTCAGGAGAGAGGCTCCAGCAAAAATTCATGAATACTCTGACTGCCTCAGATAGTGCTTCTGGAATGGTATCTCTTAGGGCATGTCTATACTAGGAAATTATTTTGAAATAACTAAATTCGAAATAATAACTCCTGAAATAACAAAATCAAAATAGCATGTCCCCACTATCAGGAAACCTTGAGATTAGTCTGTGGCAGGTTCAATTATTGTGGACACACTACCTTGACTTAGAGTCCCAGGAAGCATTAGGGAGTAATTACTTCGAATTTCTCTGGGGGGTAGTTATTTTGCAATAGCAGCAGTGGAGCATCCACACTAATGCTATTTTGAAATATCTATTTTGAAATAAGTGTTATTCCCCAAGGAAAGTAAGAATACAAATTTTGAAATAACCAGCCTGTTATTTCAAAATAACTGGGATGGTAGTGTGAACATTCTGTTTATTATTTCAAAATAAGAGGGTTTTTTTTTTTAAATAACTCTCTAGTGTAGACCAGGGCTTATAGGCAGAAAGGGTTATACAAAGGACTATACTTTAAACCCTAGATGCAAATGGTATACCTGTAAAAATATGCATGCATCTATGGAATCAATGAAATCCCACATTCAAGATTGAATGAGCTCTTGTGATTAAAAAAACCTCTATGTAAGATCTGGGTGTAATGTTATTATTTTATTCACAATAAAATCAGGCATCTGGAGCAACTTGTTTAATTTTGTGATTAACTACATGTTTGCTTGGGCACTACCTGCTCTACTGGTTTTTACAATGCATTTTCACTAACATAAATTGTTAAAATTTAGTCCTCTATCTCTGTGTAGTACCTGTTCTGTTCATACCAATGAAGAACAAAGAGCATAGAGAGCAATTCTCATTGTTGAGCATGACTACTTGTGACACAGACATGCCCAGATGTGTCCAGGCATGTGCTGCCTGGGATATTATGTCTGTATCTGATCATTTTCTCAATATTGCTCCAAAGAGGGTTGTATATATGGTCTCTGCCTATGCTATGGGTCTAGCTGATTCTCAGGATTATTGCAAGATATTTGCAGAGGGGAAAAATGTAGAGTTATTTAAAATGTTGTGTTCCAAATGTATTGGGAGTGAAATCTATCAACTAAGGAGGGGGAGTCTGAGAACTTTTTGACCCAATCAACATTAGAACTCTAGACTCTCACAGCGACAGCCTTTGTTTATTGACTGGAGTACAAGCAGGCTGGAAACTTTACAAAGAACCCCCAAGAGAGTTCTCAGAAAAGGGGGCCCCTTGTGCTAAGAGAGAGCCTAGGATTGTATAAGAGCACAAGGTAGGTCCAAGTACATATACAATACAGGGGGATCTCTCTGTTAGTGGTGATGGGCGTTTCATTCATGGCGGATCCCAGCTCTGTGTTCTGGACAGGTGCTGAAAGAACTAACCAATGGATGAGAAATATTTTGTGAGACAGGAAAGTAACTTGTGGATAAATATTGGCTATAGATGGTGTATTATATTTTCTTTTACTTCTAACCTTATGTTTCCAAGATCCTTTTACTTGCCTGTATTTTGAACCTTTACTTCAAGCCCTGTTAATCAAATTAGATTTGGGTTTACTATAAACCAAAGTGCCCTGTGCAAAGGAGAGTGGTGAACTAAGGTGAAATCAGTGAACTGTGGTGCACTGCTTCCCTGGAGGCAGTGAATTGGTTTAAATAGCAGTTGTCTAAAAGACAGGGGACTGGACGCACAAATGGAACAAATTGCTTTTGTCTAAATTGCTTGCCTGCCCTGGGGTAGGGCAGAGCTCACAGAGAATGGAGTGGAGCACTTATATTGCCACACAGCCAGTGGCTAGGGAGTGTTTGGCTTGTTGGCTGATACGGCTCTTTCCTGCTGTGACAAAGCAATATGATTCACCCTGGACACCTCAGCTAACCCAATAAAGTACCACACCACTCCTAAATACAGCGATCAAATGTATAACTCCTCAAATCACATGCAATTAAATTGCCCATCAAAAGTAAAGAAAATGATAATAGATCATCTGCAATGTTCTTTTACTATAACTATTAGACTTCTGTGTAGCTTCAGACTAGGACTTTCCCATCCTAATCTCCACTGAATCCTAGTCTTCTGCATCTGTTATTCTCCTCTATGAAGGTCACAAGACATAACTCAGTTGCTACTGCTGATGTGTTCAATCTGTCTTTTTTTTTCTACACATCTACAGATGTGAGTCCAGCTTTGCAACTCACTCACACTTCATCCTGCCATCCTCCACTATTCTATTTCATCTCCCCTAACAATGACCCCATTTCCTTTCTCCTATGGGGACTTGGAGCTGGGGCAGTCCTAGAAGGTGGCGGGGAGAGGGGGGAGGGGAAAGGCTGCCCACGGCCAGCCCCTTTCAACTGCCTGGTGATTGTCTCTTTTCTGTATGGTTTTCTGAGAAGAAATCCTGTTCCAAGCACATCCCATTTTCCTGGCATAACCAATCCTTGATCTTGCCTTAAGTTATGATAAGAGGAAGCTGTATACTAAATTTAGTGGTCCTAGCCCTTATCATTTTGGAGGAGTTCTTGAGCAGACAGACAGACAGACTCTTTCAAATATATAGTAGATAAACTCTGGAACATGTTTCCAAAGCAGGCTGTGGAAACCCTGTCATTGGAGATAACATCTCCCAGGAATAGTTTAAGTTTACTTGGCCCTATTGAGTACAGGAGGCTGGATTTTATGACTTCAAGAGGGTCCCTTCTAGCCCTCTGAAAGTCTATGAAAATGTGTAATAAGATAATAATGTATTCCTGCTTATGTTAGTCAGAAAATAAATTATGTTCCAGTTTAGCACGGTCCCAGCATTAGACCTGTACAGAAAACCCTCTCCATTCATGGTGATGTGTTTTCATCACTGCAAATTGTGAAATCCATGAAAACTGTGAGAGTGTGGGGGAGGGCCTGACCCTGCTGCCGCCCTGCAACAGGCCCCACTGAGGCTGTGTCCCTCATAATCATGGAAAAAGGTGAGAGTAATAAAAATAGTGAGGCTACTTACAACTTTCTAAATATAATTATGAATGTCAGCTGTCCCAGTCTAACCCCTAACATGTTAGTTGTCTATTGTTTTGTACATGCCAAATTTAATGAAGAATTTAGGAGGAGGGTGTTTAGTACGTATGAACTGGCTCACAGAAGTTTTCCATGTAGAAGGAGCATTGCAGAAGACAGTGTAAGTTTAGAGATGTGGAGAAACTTGTAGTTGAGGCTGGCAGTGCAGGTGAAGTGGAGGTGGTGGAGTGACAGACTAACAGAAAAGTATGTGCAAGCGGGGAAGGGCAGCGTTGTGAAGGTTCTTGATGCCAAGCAAAAGCAATGTAAATGTTGAAAAGAGCAAGCTGACCCAGCATGAGGAGGGATGTTATGGTTAGAGAAGTTACGGGCATCATTTAAAATGGTGATTCAGAGGAAAATGCAGGACATGTTGATGCTTGTTAATTTCCCTCATATTGTTGCTAGCACTGCAGAGATCTTTCTGTATCATAAGTGGCATTCGTTGTGATGTCCTTTCCATAATGCACATTTGTTGAGCCTGATCGTGCTCCCATTCAAATCACATTGAGTCTTGCTATTGACTTGAATAGGGGTGGGGCCTGATATACACATGCTGTGATAATATCAGTCAATCAGCAGCTTTCAAGATTTAAGCAGAGTTCACTGAAATCTTATTTTATGATCTGTTTGATCCAGTGCCCTTGTGCTCCTGGGAACGTAATATCTTGCACTGGGAAATTATACACAGCAGAGCAACTGTTGTCTGTGGCACACAGCTAAACATTGAGGTCTGGCTCAGACCTGCTTACATCAGCTGTATGAGTTTGACAGGTCCCAGTAATATATAAATACATTTCACCTGTTGTTTTAAATAGGGGTGGGCACAGTTTGATTCCAGTGGCCTAATGAGTTTAGATTCTCTTTTAATGAATGAATTAATTTAATATATTCAACACTACTGGGTCACACACTTTGTTTCTTATGTAGTCTGAGCTGTGCACCCAGGGCACGTCTACACAGCAGGGCTACATTCGAAATAAGCTACGCAACTTGAGCTAAGCTAATTGTGTAGCTTAAGTCAAATAGCTTATTTTGACTTTTGGTGCTGTCTACACAGCAGTGATTTTGAAGTAGAGCACTCTTCCCCCAACTTCCCTTACTCCTCATTCAATGAGGGTTACAGGAGTCAGAGTAAGAAGCCCATTATTTTGAATGTATTTCAAAATAACGGGCTTGCTGTGTAGACATGCACTGTGTTATTTCAGAATAACTGATGATATTCCAAAATAATGCTGCTGTGTAGACGTAGTCCCAGTGAAGAAGCACAGTATTAAAATGCCAGCTTTTGATACATGTAGACAAGAGTAGGGGTGCCACAGAAACTGCTGTGCCAGACCAAATTTGGTAGGGGTAGGATTTGTGTAAAGAGTAGGGGGAAGCAGAAATGGAGACTGGTGGCGGGGGAGAGGGGGGAGGACTGAGATGGGTTCATGGGATATTAGAGACAACCCAAGCCCTATAGTCAGCTGCTTTCTCCTTTCTCCTCTGGTTACTCATTAATATGCTCACTATTCTTATCCCTCCTGAAGTTCATTCCAGACTCACCAGAACTCTCTTCCTCTAAAGCCCTGGCTTGGAATCACATCCTACTGTGCCTCCCCTCACACATACTGACTGTATCCTTCCTCCAGAGGCAATGTTTGTGGAGATTGAATTGAGAAACCTCTGGTTTGTGATAAGGAGTTTGTGAAGCTAGCTCTCCATCTGGCTTCCTGCTTCTGCCCCCACAGCTCCACTATCTCAGTGCCTGCTCTTGCCTCATCATCCCCTCTGAGTCTCTGCCTCCTACATCCTCCACTCCACTCTGGATCACTGCTTTTTCCACTCGCTCTCCCTGGGTCCCCATTTCCCTTCCCATTTCCAAATCCACTCCTCCCTCCCACACAGCTCGCTGACTCCCCATCATCACCATTCCCCTCACGCATACACATTTCTTTCCCCATCTCGCGCACACAACCCACCCCCGCCAGCTACCTGTAGCTTCCCCCAGTCTGGGCTCATGTTTTCTACCTCCACACTCCACTGGGGCTCTGCTCCTCCCAGTCCTTTATGCTCCCTACTTCTTCCCCCCTCCACATCCATTCCTCTTCCTTCAGCCCCCTGCTTCTCCCAACACCACTGCTCCATCTTGCTGCTCCCTGCTGCTTCATCCCACCTCCATCCACCATCTCCTTCTGAGTCCCCACTTTCCTCCCCCATTCAGCTCTCCCTCCCTGCCTGCTTTCCACCCTTAAAATCATTCTCTTAAGCCCTGACCCACTATTTCCTCTTCTGTCTCAACTACAATCTTTTCCCCGTTTGGCCATCTGTCTTCTAGACTCTCATAAAGCCTGGTCCTCTAAAGCACTGATTCAGTGGCTAAGTGCAATCCGGGAATCTGATCCATGTTTCTTTGTCCTTCAGTTTCTCTGTTGCTAAGACACTCTTTTTGTCCACCTTCATGATTTTTTTTTTGCTAAAATTGTAATATGGCCACTAGAAGATAATGATTTCAGCCAGCTTCTGCTCCCCTGCGGGCACTGACATCCCTTAAAGAAGATGCCCTTCTCTTAGACATACACCCATAGTCTATCTGGCTAACAGGTACATTGTCTATTGAGCTCATTGTCTATTGTGTGAGCTTATGAAACCCTTTGTTCCAGAAAAGACTGTCTTCTACCTTCTGGGTGTCAGTGCAACAAAGAAAGTGCAGTCATTCACCACTATCACTTTGGGTCTTCTGCTGCTATACCCATGACTTCTTCTGAGACAGTAGAGTTGTTGCCAGTTTTTACACTGAAGTCACCTATCAAGTTGATGTCATCGTTCAGTACACCATCTAATATTTGCGGAACCTGTATTGTATTCTTTTCACTGTTGCCTGCTATGAATGTTGATACATGTGCTTGGATTATTGTACACTAGACATGTCTGGTTTGAAGCCTGGCCGTTGTTATTCTCACATTCACTAATTTCCATGACAGTAGGGTTTTCACTATGATGTTATCCAACGTAATTTCTATAGCTCTTCCATGCATTCCTCCTCCTGAGTGTAAGGTTATATCACTGTCAGACACCATCTGGCCACTCTCTGCCTGTCTCATCTCATCTGACATCAAGTATGCTCAGAGGGTATATTTGAATTTCTCATGTAACCTGTGAAAGCTTTCCAGTACTATACAAAGTGCATGCGTTCTGTATGACTTCTCTTGTTACACATTTGGTTGTCAAGAATCAATGTCTCAAGATCTCAGCTTCCTTTTGGCTTTAACTGAAGTCTGTCATATTTGGATTTGGAGCTGCGTCATCACTTTCTGTCACCAAGTTTTGATTTTATTGGGCTGTTTCTGGGTTTACCTGAGTGAGTTGCAAACCCGACTGCAGAACCTTCCTCTTTTATCCTAGGCAGGGAACATGCACTGCCACTAACAGTGGCAGTATTTCTGTCCATTTCACAGATGAGAAAACTGAGGCTCCGGGAGAATCTGGCCTACAGTTTCAAAAGAAATTGCAGATTCTGGGTTCCTAATTATTTGATACACATATTGGCCCACAAATTGTACTTTCAGAGTTTCTGGCCACTAACAACTCAGTTTGAAATCATAGGGTACTGTGGGTAATGAACACCTCTCAAAATCAGGATGGGTGTTCAAAAATTGTAAGCATAACAAGGTGGCACTTTGAAAACTTGACCTTCAGTGACTTAGAAAGGGTCACAAGAGGAGTCAGGGGCAAAGTAGGAAGTAGAAACCCAGCTCCTCAACCATGCTCTAGCCACTAGGTAATGGTTGTCCCAATCCCGAAGCCCTTTTTCCTTCCCTCATCATTTCTCAACCAGTCAAGAATCCCATTTATCTATGCCCCTAAATGATCATTTTGGAGATGCTGATCCTAGGATAATGTGCTGATGGGTTTATGGTGATCCAAGTGCAGAATTAAGAGATCTGCTTTAAATTACATCATAAGAGGAACAACAGGTCACTTGGAGGCTGTATCTTAATGTAAGTGAAAAATATAATGACTGGAATACATAGAGAATAAACTGTACATTATTAAACAGTGCACTACATACTCTTTCCTGTGCTATTTATGTGAAGAAAGGAAGTTGTCTGCCACTAGTGATCTAGTGCATGAACATACATGCTCCAGTGGGCAGATTCCAATAACTAGTACTCATATTTCAGTGCCTGGGTCACAGGATATAGTTCCATTAATTTAAGAAGTGCCATTATAACATATGTGATCTCTGTCATCACCTTCATGACAGTAACAAAGAGTCTTAAAAGACCATGCAGCAAAGCTGTGATATTCAGCAAATGGAAAGCAAAGACATAGTTTAAATTCAGCAAAGTGTTTAAATGGGCACTGACATTTTAGAAATTTGAGGCCACATCCTCAGCTGGCATAAATTGCTGGAGTTCCATTAACTATACCAATTTATACCAGCTGAAGATGTGGGATAAAAATTTCAAAATCTCCTAAATTTCCTAGGAGCATAAGTGCCCAGGTGGTGGGGTTCAAGCTTCAGCTTTGTTCCCAAGCCCCAGCATCCCAATGAAAATGGAGCCCCAACCCACACTTTGAGAACGACATTGCAGGCTCATCTCAGAGTCATAGTCAGGGATCAGGGCCACCATTGTGTTAGGTGCAGAAACAGAAGAGAAAGAGGGCCCATTCTTTGAAGGGCTCACAATCTCAGTATTGAGATGAGAGGCCGGTGGGGACAACAAAAGAGCAGCCCCCCTGAGGGAACTCTGGAAGTTTCAGTGTGCTGTATGGGACTAGGAAGGTTCCTTGTGCAGTGCAACCTTAGAGTAGTGAGTCACATGGATACTGTTAATGAACAACACTTAGCCTTTTTCATCAGTACAATTCCATGTCCTTTTTTTATAGTCTGAAATATTTATTTCTTAAGTAAAAGAAGGTGAACTGTACCATTAACTCACCAAAGTAAAAGGGTTTGGTTAACCATTTTTTAAAAAAGTTTTGCTCAATGGACAAGTTTTTAACTAGTTAATTGAGAACTTATGTATTTTTAACATACCCCATATTGGGACAGAGCTTCAAGTCATGCCGCAGCCTCATAGCCATACATAGAACATGTAACCAGAGGCAACTTGCAAAAATAAACAGGTGTGGGAGAGAAAAGGACAGTATAATAATATAGGTGATATTTTAGTTATAAGCCACCTTTCTTAAATAAGAAATAGCTGCAATTCTGGAATCCAGACTGTCTCTGTCTCTTTCTCGCTGTGTGTGGATGGCTGTTTACCTACCTCCAGTATTGTAGCTGGTGGGTTCCTAGTACCAAAATAATTAGTAGTTGATACTGAGACTGAATGAATAAATAGTCAGGGGAAGGGGGCTACAGTCTGAGAGACTGTAGAGTTTTAGGCTCTCTGAAGTTCAGCATGGTGGGGTTTTTGTGGGTTTTTTTCCTTCATTTTTGAGCAAATTTCTTAGTGCCAGACTATAAGATGAAAATGTTGGAATTTTGGTCCTTCAGTACCTACTTTATCTAAGGCCACATCTTCACTTGTCAGAGGATCAACATGCTGGTGGTCGATCCCCTGGGATTTGATCTAGTGGGTCTAGTAAAGACCCACTAAATTGAATGCAGAGGGGTGTCCCCATCAGCAGCCGGTATTCCTCACAAGGAGTAAGGGAAATCAACAGGAGTTTCTCCCATCAATCTTCTGTTGTGGGACCACCCCAGAAAACTGATGCTAAGTACGTTGACTCCTGCTATACAATTCACATAGCTGGAGTTGTGTATCTTGCATTGATTTTCTCTGCCAGTGTAGACCTGGCCTAACTTTTATAACTACCCTTTGTCCATTGTCATTGATAAATGACCTCTAGGAATCCTTTCCCATAATCTCTAAGGCTATATCTATACTAGCACTTTTGTCAGAAAAACTTATGTCACTCAGAATGTGAAACACCCCCACACACACACACACACAACTGATATAAGTTACACCACTAGAAGCACTGTACAGAGCTTTCTCCCATCAGCAGACATCAGCTATACAATAGATCTTACAGTGGCACAGCTGCGTCAGAACTTCTGTGCCTTTGTAAGGTCTAAGGCAATGGTTCTCAACCAGGGGTACATGTACCCTGTTGATACCCAGAGATCTTCCCGGGAGTGCATCAACTTATCTAGCTTTTTGCCTAGTTCTACAACAGGCTACATAAAAAGCACTAGTTAGTACAAACTAAAACTTCATAGACAATGATTTGTTTATACTGCTTTATATGCTGTACCCTGAAATGTAAGTACAATATTTATATTCCAATTGATTTATGTTATGATTACATGGTAAAAATGAGAAAGTAAGCAATTTTTCAGTAAAAGCATGCTGCAGCACTTTTGTATTTTTGTCTGTTTCTTTGTAAGTTTTAAAATGGGATAAAACTAGGAGGAATACAAGATATATCAGATCTTAAAAGGGGTACAGTAGTTTGGAAAGACCTACAATCCACTGTAACAGAGGAAGGACTCTTTCTCTGCTATGTCAATCCACTGTAACAGAGGAAGGACTCTTTCACTGCTGTCATAAGAATCTTCCATGACTACAGGACCTGTAGTAGATGAAAGAGGCAGAGAACTTCATCATGTTTATCATCTGATTTGTTTTCAAATGTACAATCTTAGCTGGCTCCATTCAGAGGCTATTCCTCCCATCATGGGGAAATTTGATTTTACAGAGAAAAATAATCTAGATGTGGAAGGAAGTGTCTGCATCTGAAGAGCTGGGACAGAGTCAGGGGTGGGAAGTCAAGTGCTTCTTCATCTCTGTGTGAATTTCGCCAGATACTGGAGGTCTCAGATGAATAGACTGTCCTCTAGATCCATTCTTTTGTGTCTGAGAAACATGAGGGAGGACATGCTGTGGCCAGAGTTAGTAGAAATTAACAGCATCTCTGTCCAAGGAGGGCTGCCAGCTTTTCTTAAGCGCTGGGGTAAGCTATATTCAAGATTCCATTACTTCACAGTGACAGTCTATCCAGCTGTTGTCCCACGTCTAATCTTCCCTTTCTGATTAAGTTGACTGAAAAGGCTGTGGTGAGATTATAGTACCTCAGAACCTCAAATTTCCATAACCCATGTCCTTTTGGTTACTGATCCGGATATGGGAGAAAGATTACATTAACTATGCTCATTGATTTTCTAGGGACCGACAAAGATTAGGTATTCATCTTGATGTTATCGATCAGCTGCCTTTGAAAAAGTTGACTCCCAGAGATCTGCAGGCACGAAAATATTGATGTCCCCGCAGACTTCTAGTAGAATGGATGAAGCTTTTCATAAGGAGCTTCACACTTCTCTCTCAGATCAATTCTGTGAGTGTTGAGCACATGTACTAGAATTATTCAGAATCTTCTATGTCTATGTCTAAGGAAAACACACACTTTAGGGAAAAAATCTGCCTGCTTGTCTGCACTCCCTATTCTCTCTATCTCTGTGAAGACAGCCCACCAAAGCTCCTGCACATGAGTGGCTGCCTTTTTATTCAAGTCTGAAGAGACAAAGGGTTAAGAACCTTCCCAAAGACTCATAAAGTCTGGCATATGAATGACATTGACCTGCCTAAGGCTCAGACCATCTGAAAGACAGGTGGGCTGGGAAAACAAAAGACAGCTATGCTGAAGAGGCTATCCGCTCCTCTAATTCAGTGTGTTTGTCCATCACTTGCCACTCCTCATATTAACTTGGTGTCTATTTAGATTCCCAGTCCTTACTGGATGATCACCTTTTGGCGGTAGCCAGGATGACCTTTTAACACTTGGATGTGACTAGGGGCTTGCAACATTTTCTTTCCCACACATATCTCAGTGCCATGATTCAGGCCTTCGTGACATCAAACTAGATTAATATGACACACTTCTCTTGGGATTACACCTTAAATTAATTGAGAAACTGAAGCTGCTGCAGAAGGCAATGGCTTCTTTAATAGGCAAAGTAACTTGCTGGGTAAAAATTGTGGTTTTAATTTTTATTTAAGTAGGAATTAAAAAACCACAAAGCTGTCAAGAATATTAGGGTAGATAGAATATTCATAATATGGTGATTTCTTATTTAAATAGCATATCATTGTCATTTTTGACACTCAAAATAACTTGATTTGTCACAATTTAAATACTAGTCTTCCTATATGGACAAAGATCATAAACTCAGCCCCACAAAATACTGGGACGTTGTTTTCTCACAGGGACTTTTCCCCAGTGGGGAACAAGTCCTGGGAGTAGTTTCTGGAATAAGTAAACTATTCAGCAGTTACTTTGCTGTTGGTCAGCACTAAAAAGGCTACAGTTTACTCCAGCAACTTTTATGTTTGTGTATTGCACACATAGTTCAGTTGCAGATGCAAATCAATACTTGCATTTCTTGCTTCCTGACTGTGAGCACAAATTGGATTGTTGGAAGCACAGGCAATGAGATTTTTATCCACTAATCATTTTCTGGGCACCAGAAGTTCAGCCCTGTATATGTATCCCTATATAACATCCATCATTAATAACACCAACATCAGGTTGTTTTTGTTATAGGCACCCAAAAAAGAATTGCAGAAAAGTGGGATCACCACTATTTTTCCTGTAGGTAGCCATTAAGAACCAGGAAATCTGTTCCAGTTGTTTGCAAACAGTTCATGACCCAGATAAACACCCACAATTCTTGTTGATGGGAATGGCAGTTGCATGCATTAAGGTCAATAAAAGGCCTTGTGCATGGAAAGAATTGTGAGTCCAATGGGCATAAATGTTGGTTTAAAAGCCTCTATTAAACAAGAAGTTAAGGGTTTATTTTGGTAGTTTTTCCTGTGTAATGAATAAGAATCAAGTGAACTGAATTTGTCTAATTGACTTTCTCTGACCATGGGTAAAAAGTATGAGTTGTGAGGAAGGTAAGATTTACTCATTTTTTTTTCATGCATTCCACAGCATGAAATGAAGTTTTCAGGAAATAGGGGCACAACATTCTTAACCACTGCTCATTTGGGATCAGTCCGATAACGTAATAAAGCCATAGAGAGCCCCAACAAGCCTCATCATTTGTGTTTGAGAAAAGGATTCCAATTGGTCTACAGCAAATGTTTTCACCAGACCAAACGAGAATAACCAGTAGCTCAGTTGTTTCTGCAGCAGACCATTGCGTCCTTTTAAAGACCTGCTGCTTTTTTACCACTATGTCAATCTTCCCTGCTGCTTGGTTGCTCCCAAGTGTGAGATCAGATGCTGTAAAAGCTGCAGAGGGAAATAGAATGACTCTGTACATTAGAGTGTTCCTTTGACAGAATGACCTGGTGGAGTATGCTGCATAAGATTCATGGCTTGAATATACAAATGTAAATATATACACTTCACTCCTGAAGACTCATTTAGTTGAAACCACCAACAACTTACCCCCAGGAGATTAACAACCAAAACATTCAAGGAATAGGAGAAAGTGTTTAAAATGGTAAATAATTCTTCCCCTTTGGCTAACTGAAGTTGTGTCCTTGATAATCAGATACTGGAAAAAGTGTCTGTAATTCTACCTCATGTATTACGGGTATATATTGGGAACACTGAAGTCAGTGGAGTAACACACATACAAAGCCGGTGTCAATGAAATCAAAATCCAGACCTCGTTTCATTAACTCTATCCTGAAATTCCTGGTATATATTTTAATTGAGATTAAGTGCTCTGTTGAGAAAGTAAGGTATCAATAGGACAGTGTAAAATTCCATTGATTCTGCTGGAGGTAATAAATCCTGTACTTAGTATCTGTCAGGACCTAGATAGCTTCTATAAATTTTCTGTTGTGATGATGTAGAGAAAGTTATGCAGGAGCAATCCAGTTATATTGTATGATGTGCTGTAACTTAATCTAGGTTAAATGCAGCAACAACACACATTGCAATAGACATGTAAAGAAACTTCACTGATTTTGTTCATTAAGTATATTTAAAGTCTGTGAATAAATATTCTATGACAAAAAACATCCAATTACATATGTGTGTATTCTTCAAGATAAATGGGAACTAAGGTTATGTGAGTGTAACTTTGATCTGGACAAAATCCTCATCTATTTTGTGTATTAGGTTGGATTACATGGTCAACTGCTGAATTTCAAGTTACAACTAAATAAAAAAAGCAGGCTGAAGACTTCTAGGGCCATCTCTACACTGTCCCAGGATTTTGTTATAGCGAAAGTGCAAGGGGGTGAAGGACACAGTCATTGAGGAAGTGCTCTTGGGAATGCATTTGAATTTTGAAAGTAAATTCGCACAGAACTGGGTTCTGTTCTGTCAGTGCTCTGCCACTGACTTCCTTGTAAATTTGGACAAGTCACTTAGTCTTTATCTGCCTCTGAATCTGTAAAACAGGGATCATTTATACTTACCCAGAACTGAGTAAGTGATTGTGGATAAATTACTTACTCAACTGAGTTCCTTTTTTTTCATTGTGGAATCTCAGCTGGAAGATGGAGAATTCCTTCAAATGTATTATTAGTCACAATTACTCAACACGTGGTTTTTTTGTGGGTGGGAAGGGAAGTGTCTTTTCCTTTCAGGAATGAAATCACAAACAGTTGAACTGACAATTAAATCCTTGATATTCAAAATTTGAGCCATGTTGGTTAATTGGAGTTGGTCACATAAGTCACAAGATATTATTATTTGATGATTGGATGAATATACTCTTGTAATGAGGAGGAGAACTTGAAGATAGTAGTGGTCCTTTGAACCTCTCAGAGAATGATAGCAGTATAAAGAGAGGTAGCTGTAGATAGGAATAGTGAACTTTAGAAAATGTTAGTCTTTTCCTGTATGTTCATGCAAGGCATCATATCTAGAAAAAAACATAGTAAATGTATATTTGTATTGTATGTGTGCATATGTGGCCACAGTTGTATTCATAAGGGCTATGAGCAGATCCTGAACTTTCTGGTTCATTTCCTCTGTGCCAGGTCCCTGCCAAGGGAATTGACAATCTCAGGAGCAAGTTCATTGCAGGCACTGGTGCAGTTTAGAGAAGGGAGGTTGCTTGTGCTTCCCCTGTAGGAGCCAGTTCAGAGAAGTAAGTCTGAGAATATTGGACGGTGTGAAAAGTGCTTGTAGTATAATGGGTTCTATAAAGTTAATTTTAAAAATAGGTATAGAAGCAAGAAAAAGAAAATAAGAAAGGTGAAGTAAGGGCTGACTAGTTCTTATTCTTCCAAAGTGAATTATTCTTTTCTTTTCTTAGTCCCATTTCATCTCTCTCTCTCTCTCTCAGATCAAGAACATGTTACCTTGCTCTGAAAGTTTCCTTGTGTTCTCTCTCTCAGAAGAAAATAGATTTCCTTGTAGTTTAAATACATTGGCTCCTTTTCAGGCTAATGATGAAAGGTCGGGCTGAACTGAACAAAAAGACTAAGTCTTTAACTCTGACTGGCAGTAGCTTCTTCAGGAACAGCAAAGAATTCTGGTTCACAACCCCTGCAACTTTGTTGAATCAAAGTGGAATTTCTATAGAAATGCTTATGATATCCACACAAGCACCAAAGGTGGAATCTAGGCAGCCTTTACTGATGCAAATAGTTTTTTTGCTGTCTTGTTGCTACCAATAACAATATTAATGTTAAAGACCTCCTTACATCAGTTTGCTGTAAAGTGGGTTCCAGAGGAGTTAACTCTGATTTATATGCAATGTACTAGAGATGTAATGGGAATCTGGATTCAAACACATGAAATTTAGGAACTTTTAGATTGTTTCCAAATTTTGTTTCCTGGCCCATCTTCAAAGGCATTATTAATGCTTAAAATATTATTCTAAATAGGTCTCTGAGTGCTTTTTTGAAGGAGGTTATTATTAGGAAATACTGCCTAGATCACAGTAGTGAAAACCTGGAAAGGACCTCAATAAGTCATCTACTCCAGTCCTCTGCACTCAAGAAAGGACTATTATATATGCATAATAATATACAAAATAATAAAACATATAATGAGGAATGCTAATTTAATCCATGCAAACTTTCAGATTGGTAGAAACATTTTACATGAACACACACAATAGCAAATAGGGTATATTCTGTCTAGCACATTGATTATAATTTTTTAAAATTAGACATATTATTCTTTTAACTGAACATATAGAAATGCCACTCTTCTACATAGCACTTTCTAAATATTATTTGGCAGCTTTGATTTCATCATGTCTTGTGCAGAGAATCTCTGTAAACACTGCTCAAAATGTCATTGTAAAAAAAAGAAGCATGGGAAATGTTAATATTTTCCATAAGTGTCAGTTTTCTGTCTTAGCATTCAAAAGACAATCAAATAGCTAATACTGAACATTTTTTATTTTCAGGGCTCTGTATATTTACTTATAAGGGATTACAACAAATTTCTACACTTTATCTACATATTAATAGGTCAGTGTGAACATAGGAAGTATATTAAGGTGGACTGCCCCATTTAATAAACGTATGTGAATTTGTCCGGAGCAGTTCTGTGCAACAGGAACAGTACAACTAGTCAAGATAGAAGTAATGCATCGAGCCAGTTTGTAAGATGATCCCTCTGTACTGAGCCATCAGCCATCCTTAGCATAGGGGCGCACTCATACACACATTCCTATCAAGTCATCTTGTGAAAGGCAGCCTGCTTCCAGCTTGGCTTGAAAGTGCAACCTTAATAAAACTCTCTGAGGTCTGAGAGAAAATAGCAGTCCTGCAGCAGATAGTGTAGGGGAGAGAGACTGGGATATGCATATGCAGCTAACTAAGGAAGGCTACATGCTGGACTGTAACAGAGAGGAAACCATAAATCTTAGCTACTATGCAATAAATATTTCTAAATTTAACTAAGGAAGCTATAATTACTGTGAAATAAAAATCATTTTAGCCCAAGCTGAGATTTAAATACTCTTCTCCAATCCTCTTTCCAAAGATTTTTTTCTATAAAATAAAGACACATTAAAAGACAGAGGAGGTAAAAGTTTCTATAAGAGCAGGAAAGAAAAGTAGTAATAACATGACAATTTTCCTTTCTTTTGCTTTCCTGGCTGCTCTTCTGGCTCACATAGGGTGCAGTAATCAGCGCCGGGGTCCAGAAACCACTGGGAAAAGATACAGCCGGATTCAGCATGGGCAGTGCACCTATACTTTCATTCTTCCAGAACAAGACGGGAACTGTCGTGAAAGCACGACAGACCAATACAACACAAATGCTCTTCAGAGAGATGCTCCTCACGTGGAACAGGATTTCTCTTCTCAGAAACTGCAACATCTGGAACATGTGATGGAAAATTACACACAGTGGCTGCAAAAAGTAAGTATTGTGCTTTCAAATTCTGCTTTAACTGATTATTTATCATGTTTTCCTGTGCTGTTCACAGTTTGCATGTGCTTTTTGAGACCTGAGATAATGTGAATTTGTCTACTTCCATGTGAGAAATATTGCAGCTAGTGCTCACCCCTTCCTCCTGGGCTTACTTTGTTTTAGGGAGCAAAACTTTCTTAACATTGCTGGAAGATGTCTCTTTTTTTAAAGCTTGATCTTAGGGGACCATATTTTGAGAGCCAGAGTGTATAATAATCCTTCAGAGACTTCTAATGATGGCACGCTTTTCATTAAGTATTCTTATAACGTCTATTTATAGTTCTGGACGACAGATCAGATGTCAAGAGGGATACCTGGTATACACAGTAAATATGCATTTTTAACGAAATAGTGATATGACTGCCTTAATGTGATTAATAATTTGAAAGCCACATAATGAGAATTCCATTAATCTCCCCAAAACAGAGTCAGTTGTACAGCCATAGTCAGTTAATTCATAAAATGCAGAAATATATATATTTTTAGAAATCACCGTATGACTTTTTAAAAAATGTATAGATTACATTAAACATGAAACAGCATGATTTTCATTGACATGTCTACATAAAGTAGATAGCATTGAAGGAATTTCAGGAGATTTTTTGGGTAATATAAAAATAAATTCTTTTTAAATAATTTGTGCTAAAAGTGCAAACTTTCAAATTAACTTCTTGTATTTAAAATGTAATTTGGAGCTTTGGTCCTGCCAAGACTTATGCAGGTGAATAACTTTACTTATCTGAGTAATCCCATTGACTTCAGTGGGACTGCTCATGTGAGTAAAGCTACATGTGGAAGTAAGCCACTGTCTTGGTAATGAGAATTGGCAGTGAGTTATGATCCTGCACAGCTGATCATTTCTATCAGAAACATATATTTTTATCTGTATAAGTGGACACACAGATATTACTGCTGTCCCTGTAACCTCTTTAGTGTTACTAAGCCAGTAACACTAAAGAAGTTACAGGGACAGCAGTAATATCTGAAAACCACTCAAACAATTGGTGAAATGTTTAACAAGCTAAGACTGCACTAACAAATTTTTCTGTCTTTTGTATTCACAAGTTACATGTTTCAGATGTAATAAGAGTTGACATTTAGAACAAATACTGGATAAACAATAAAAGTCCATATTAATGTAATTGTTGACAGCTGTATCATTTACAGTTCCCATCCCTGTTAGCTACTACAGAAAAGATTTAACACCTTTTGTTTTACAGTTCTGTCGTTAGTGTCCTTATTTCCTTGTCAATTTATCTGCAGTTACTCTATGTTTGGTGCTAATGGCATGAGGATGATTAAGTGCAGTAAACACATGTGTAAAAGAAAACATACATAGCGAGATAAGCCCAGTCCTGTAGCTTTCACTTTTTATTTCAGTCCTTATTTAAACTGTATGAAGTACTTTAGAAAGACAAAAGATTAGAACTGGAGGCTTGTCTCTTTCGAGGGTATAACATTTCTCATTCAGTTATCACTGTACTTTTCAAAGCAAACTCTATGGAAAGTAAAAATGTTATCTGTGTTCCTGCGCTCATGGTTTTACTTGAGCAACTGCCTGCTGAATCATGCTTATGAGATTGTTACTTATTTCTGCATTTGTCCACTAGGGACTGAACTAAGATCACTGTTTCACTTGGGAATTGGACAAGAAGAAAAATGAGTCTCTCGAGTTCTGAGTCTGAATTAGAGCTAGTATTCACATTTTAGGGGGAGAAGATGGATAAACAGGTAGCTAGTCAGTGTAAATGTTACATTTGAGGTCTGTGCACTTTGTCAATGATCAAAACTTGCCTGCAAGTGAAACCTTCCCACAGGTTACATGAAACTGGCATGCAGCAGAGAACTTATCTGCATGAGTCCGTTTTTCACTAGAATAAAAGGATCAGTTTCTCAGTGTGGAGGCAAATGAATCTGACCTGGTTACATTATTACGACTCTGAATACTGAATTTGCTTTGTTGCTGCTGTCATTGCAGCCCATATCAGCAATAGCCATCTCCCTTGCAAAGCAAGGAATATATTTAACCCCCACCCCCAATTTCTATCTCCCCAAATGATTTTTTCCTGAATTTGTAATGTAAGATGTATTTAATATACTGTTTGTCCACTTTCTAATGCACCTGCTGTGAAGATTGTAAATGAGAAATATTAATTGTTTTATTGCTATGACCCAAATCATTCCATTACAATCATTCTGTGCACTGGTCCTCCACATGGTAATATAAATCATCTATCTATCTATCTATCTATCTGTCTGTCTGTCTGTCAGCCAAACTGAAGTTTCCACTTCATGCATCTGATTAAATGGGTTACAGCCCAAGAAAGCTTATGCTCAAATATGTTTGTCAGTTTTTGAAGTGCAACAGGACTCCTCAATGATTATAATAATTAGAAAATATATGTAGAATCCAGCATTTATATATTGACTAATGTAAAATAAATGTTTTCATTACTCTTCAAAGTAATGTATACCATTCATTAAAACTGCAGGTAGGCAATGTTTGCCAGAACACTGCATTTGTCATAGAATATACACAAAATGTTAACTTTTGGTCATTTGGAAGAAAGATTGCTAGCAATGTTAGTATAAAAGGAATTCAGTATATATTGTTTAATTAGTAAGTGGCTGCTTTTAGGTTATCTAATCAAGAATAAATGTATTTTGATCTTTTTTAAAATTAGATTTCTGAAACTAAAATAAATCCACTAGTCTAAACCTAGCTGAAAATACCCTTGCCTGGAGAGCTAACTATAGGCACATAAGTTTCATCATTGTCCCATGAAATGTACTTATGTATTGTTAGAGTTACTGTGATTCCTTGGCAATCCAAGGATGTAGCAAAATGCTCTCCATAGAAACTACCAAGAAGATAGCTTGGTAAACATTTTCAGAGGTTTTCCAAGAACTGTTTATTTTACTACTGGATAACTTTTCCCATTGTTTAAGCTTGGGTTTCATTTCTGCACTATGTTTATTTTAATAGTTGAAAACAGTACATCTAATTTTTTTCTTACAGTAAGTGGCTGGCATGCTTGGTATTGAACTTTACAGTTCTTAATGAGGGTATTTAAATATTCTCAAAAGAGTGGTATGAAATTTTATCTTGGCAATTTACCGAGGAATTATTTTTCATTGTCAGCTAGTGTGAATGAATGGTATTGATGGAATATGAATGGATTCAGAATGGCTGCAGATTTACATGTATGAAATCCATTTAGCAATCACTGTACATAATAGTGGCAATAGCTTTGAGTGCATGAAGTATGGCATCATAAACAGTCAATGAACCTTCTTTGTTCTCTTCTTTACACAGTTATATAGTATATTGAAACTGAAAGCTGATCACATTGTACAATGTAAAATACTAACCATGGCCTTGGATTTAAAGGTCAATCAAAATCTTTCTAAGATGCCAAGACCCAAATTCATGATTTTTTGTTTTTCTCTTGCAACTATCGATTAATCCTATTAACACCTAACCCAGACGCAGGGAGCTTCTTTTTTCATCATTTCTCCCATTTATTAGTGCTGTCATGAGCCATAGGGGAGTCCATATAGAATCCTGAACTTGGGTCCTGGCAGGTAAGTAGCAGAAAAATAATCTTCAATTATATTATCTTATTATGTTTTTATTTAAAATCTACTCTATGTAGTTAACGTCTATCCTTCCTGTATGCCTGTCAGTTATATGTACAAGACACTCACTGTCCTCATAGTTCACCAACACATTTTTCAACAGCTCCTGATTAATGTGCTGTGCTGCCATATGAAAGGAGGCTGGCTTTTAGCTGTGGCCTGTCAGCCCAAGTAGAGGAACCCAACTTTTGAGAAGATGGCCTTATTTGCAATTTTCATGTGGCCAGATTGCCTTTAAAGGGTTAAGCTAAGGTTGCTGCCTATCCTGTTTTCCCAAGTAGCTTTTTTGTAGTAGATGTCCTGAAAAATCTATCCTGTTTTTTTGTACCACAGAGGTGGCAACCATACATATAGCATTCTCCCCTCCTTCCCCATGCTCATTCACCATGCCCAGGCCTGTGGACGTGGGGAGGCAAAGAGGGCAGTTGGGGAAGGGGAGGGCACTGCAGTCTGGATGGTACTAAAAGCTAACTTCCTCTAGCCCTGCTCCTCCTACCTTCGGCTCCATCCCATCCAGGGGTGCAGAACTGGGCCTCATGCACACCTTGCCATGGGGCCCGCAGTGGCTGTCATTCCCACTGTGAATGGCCATCAAGGTCCAGTTTCCATTGTGGAAAGATGGAGACATGGCTCCCTCTGCTCCTTGCCCCTCTCTACTCTCTTTGGGACATTGTGCACTGCCAGTAATGTGTCAACGCTTCCCTGAAAGCACCAGCTGGAAATCGGTTTGGCCCTCCTATGAGCTATTCACAAGTGAAGGAGGCTCCATAAACATTGGCCCTGTGGTGTGGCCATGCAAGGGCCAATCAACATCTTACACTGGTAACACAATGTCTTAAATGCTGGTGAAACTGAGAAAATGTGTACTACAATGCAATGACTATCTTAAGTATAAGGACAGAAATGCAAGTCACAACTACTGTTTTGCCTTACTTATGAACCACATTTTCCCAGAAGTCCACAAAAATTCCAAAGAGGCCTGGAATTGGCCTTAGATGAAGTTTTGAGCAAGTAAACAATACATTGTGTATGTGGTTCTTCCATTTTGCATTTTAAATGCTGTACAAATGTGCTTGCATATGCTTCTGGCACCTGGTGCAACAAAAGATACTCCTCTTAAACAAGATCTCTATGATTTGGGAAGATATTTACTTATGAGATTTTCCAGCACCATTCTGGGGTCTTGTGTTTGTTTAATGTGGAACTTCTAAATGGTAACCCAGGTATTTGCAAATGTAAGATCACATTCTGCAAAAACATAAATTTTACTCATGTAAGCAGTGGATTCTGCTTCAGTGGGACAAAAACTGGCTTATGCTTAAATGTATATAGGCTCATTTCTTAATAGTTCTTAGTGAGCATCATCCTGTGTGAAGTGGCTCAATTATGAATTTCCATAGGAGCAAAGCAGGCCCTTCATGGCCAGATTCTGCCACCTTAGACGCACACAGTATTGTGTTAACAAGCACATAGGATGAAATTCTGAGACAATTGAAGTCAATGGCAAAATTCCGACTGACTTCAGTGAAGCCAGGATTTCACCTTTAGTTTCATTGAAATTGATAGACTCGTAGACTCATAGACTTTAAGGTCAGAAGGGACCATTATGATCATCTAGTCTGACCCTCTGCACAATGCAGGCCACAGAATCTCACCCACCCTCTCCTAGAATAATCCTCTCACCTATATCTCAGATATTGATGTCCTCAAATGGTTTAAGGACCCCAAGATGCAGAGAATCCTCCAGCAAGTGATCCGTGCCCCATGCTACAGAGGAAGGCGAAAAACCTCCAGGGCCTCTGCCAATCTACCCTGGAGGAAAATTCCTTCCCGACCCCAAATATGGCGATCAGCTAAAGCCTGAGCATGTGGGCAAGACTCACCAGCCAGATACCCAGGAAAAAGTTCTCTATAGTAACTCCTATCATCCCACCATTGGCCTATTTACCACTGATAGTGAAAGGTCAATTAGTTGCCAAGATCATGTTATCCCATCAAACCATCCCCTTCATAAACCCATCTAGCTTAATCTTGAAGCCAGATAAGTCTTTTGCCCCTACTACTTCCCTTGAAAGGATGTTCCAGAACTTCACTCCTCTAATGGTTAGAAACCTTTGCCTAATTTCAAGTCTAAACTTCCTAATAGCCAGTTTATATCCATTTGTTCTTGTGTCCACATTGGTATTAAGCTTAAATAATTCCTCTCCCTCCCTGGTATTTCTCCCTCTAATATATTTAAAGAGAGCAATCATGTCTCCCCTCAGCCTTCTTTTGGTTAATGTAAACAAGCCAAGCTCCTTGAGTCTCTTTTCATAAGACAGGTTTTCCATTCCTCGGAGCATCCTAGTGGCCCTTCTTTGTACCTGTTCCAGTTTAAATTAATCCTTCTTAAACATGGGAGACCAGAACTGCACACAGTATTCCAAATGAAGTATCACCAATGCCTTGTATAACGGCACTAACACCTTATTTCTACTGGAAATACCTCGCCTAATGCATCCCAAGACCGTATTAGCCTTTTTCACGGCCATGTCACAATGGCGGCTTATAGTCATCCTGTGATAAACCAGGACTCCGAGGTCCTTCTCTTCTTCCGTTACTTCCAACTGATGTGTCCCCAGCTTATAACTAAAATTCCTGTTATTAATCCCTAAATGCATAACCTTACACTTCTCACTATTAAATTTCATCCTATTGCTATCACTCCAATTTACAAGATCATCCAGATCTTCCTGTATGATATCCTGATCCTTTTCTGAATTGGCAATACCTCCCAACTTTGTGTCATCTGCAAACTTTATTAGTACACTCCCACTCTTGGTGCCAAAGTTAGTAATAAAAAAGATTAAATAAGATTGGTCCCAAAACTGATCCCTGAGGAACTCCGTTAGTAACCTCCCTCCAACCTGACAGTTCACCTTTCAGTATGACCCACTGTAGTCTCCCCCTTTAACCAGTTGCTTATCCACCTCTAAATTTTCATATTGATCCCCATCTTTTCCAATTTAACCAATAATTCCCCATGTGGTACTGTATCAAATGCCTTCCTGAAATCGAGGTAGATTAGATCCACTGCATTTCCTTTATCTAACAAATCTGTTACTTTCTCAAAGAAGGAGATCAGGTTGGTTTGGCACGATCTACCTTTTGTAAAACCACGTTGTAATTTGTCCCAATTGCCATTAACCTCAATGTCCCTAACTACTTTCTCCTTCAAAATTTTTTCCAAGACCTTGCATACTACAGATGTCAAACTAACGGGCCTGTAGTTACCGGGTCACTTTTTCCCTTTCTTAAAAATAGGAACTATATTAGCAATTCTCCAGTCAAATGGTACAACCCCTGAGTTTAGAGATTTATTAAAAAATTTTGCTAATGGACTTGCAATTTCATGTGCCAGTTCCTTTAATATTCTTGGATGAAGATTATCTGGGCCCCCCAATTTACTCCCATTAAGCTGTTCAAGTTTGGCTTTTACCTTGGATAGGATTACTTACATAGCAAGGTCTATTCACTATGGAAGTAAGAATGTAGCAATCTGGGCCTTAAAGCGCAAGAACAACTATCTGGAAACAAATGTGTTCTAAGAAACTGCACATTTGTGTCCAAAAATAAAACTGGCCATTTTACCCTTTAACAATACTTTATTGCATTCACATACTTGCATTTTGTTAAGAGCATTCTACATCCAAATTCCTGTAACCCTTAGAGATGTATGGAAGTACCCACAAGAAAGACATGGGACCTCTAACATGGAAACATCTGAGAACAGCTAAGTGTTGGAAAGTTATAAACAGTATTTACCCCTATTAAAAAAAAACAAAAAGAACATTTTTTTGGCCACATTTTCTAGCACATGACTTTTTTTTAAATAGTTCCCAGGCTTTGGCAGAAAGCTGTGCCACACTGTGCAGTACAACCCCAATTTATGTATTTTCATTAATTATAGCACAACTTAGAAACTTTGGTAATAATAAAGAATTAAACGTATCGGTCACCTAACTTGTCTCAAAAATTTCCCACACTTTCCCTCTGGTAGATCTCACCTGCCTTAGGGCATATTTTACAAATCACATAGAGATATAACATAAGGTCACATGATATTTCAGACACTCTGAGCACACACAGTTGCCATTGACTTCAATTTCTGCTGCAGGCAGGCAGTATCTTTGACAAGCTTTTTGCCTCGGAAAAAGGGCTATTCATTCCATGGGGGAAAGAATAGAACTGGGTATCAGGAGACTCAGAGTGTGTCTACACTATGCAGCTTTCAGGGACAAGACTGTGTCATCACAGCTCTGTCACCAAAAGTCACTACATGTGAATGCTTTTTGTCATCACTTTTACTGACAAAATACTTCCACCCCCAACAAGTGGGTTTTGTCAAATTCACACAAGCACTTGTTCTGACAAAACCTTATCATTCATGGGGGCAGGTGGTAAAACACTCGTGAATAACAAAAGTTTTGTTGAGCAAGTGTAAGTATAGGCACAGCCTCAATTTCCTGGTCACCTTGAGCAAATCACAGTTGGCAACCTCTTCGTGTGTCCCCACCTGTAAAAATGGGTATAATGATACTTCCCTACTTTCAAGGGTGATAGGGGACTTAATTCATGAATATTTTGCAAGGACTTTTGGGATCTTTAGTGATTATAGACTATTAGCACTATTACTTATAAAGACATGTCTAGTATTTATTAAAAATTATCATTTGAGATTAGGAATTTTTGTAGGGGAAAATAATTAAAATTCTGTTCACTGCAAACAAGTAAGAATTGAACTCTGTGGCTCATTCTATAATGCTGAATCAGATTAGCAATATAGTCTACAGGAAAATGGCCTCTTATTAACCAAAGGTGTGTCCCTGCTGACTCTGCAAGCAGGGGTGCTGGAACAATTTGTATAGTGGAGGTGAGAGCAGCATCCCCAACACCCTAAGTTCCAGCACTTATGTCTGCAGGAACAATCTCCAGCCCACTGGAGACCTAACCCCAGGAGAGTTATTGCTTGCTCCTTCCAGTTCTGTGGGTATGTATGATGTGAGGGGAACAGGAACCTTGCATAATTTAGGAGCCCCACAGGTCTGCAACTGCTAAATTATCAAATCCACTACTCTGAAAGTTTTGAATGCATTGTGAAATATTCAGATAATTCACAGTTACATTATCAACTAGTTAATCCTTAGGCACATTTAGATCTGCTTGTTATTAGCAGTGAGCTCTACAATGCAGTATGGCACAGTGTATTTCTCTGTGCTTGCAGTAACATGCAACCAAAACAAGATGCTAATAAAGAAAAACTGATAGACATTTTTAAAAATAACATCACAAATTTTAGCAATGCTGGGAACCTGATCCTCAGGAACAACAGCTTAATCTGAAATAGGCAATTTTGGATTGAAAGCCTTCCCAGTGGGATAAGGTTTTCCCGCTTGTTCAAGAGGTTAAGAGTTGATCAGGAAAAGGAAATTGAAACAGTATCACATTTCTTAGGAGGTTTTTCTTATGAAATATCTTGTATTTTAAAACAAGTTTTTTCTTGTGAAACCTCATGTACATAGTTTAGGAAGTATTATGAAACATCAGGTTGATGGGGTCATTAGAAATAAAATGCCATAGACAAATGTGCCTTTACACTGCTGTTCTATTTTTCAGTATTATTACTCCATAAGGATCAAACTTTGCTAATATGTTAGTCTTTTCATATTATAAAAAAAGAAACAGAGAGCTACTGCACAAAATGTATATTGTAAATTATTTAATTGTGCCAGTGGCAAAGTCTCTTCCAAACACTTTTATCCTGTTAAAGGTTAACTGGGTAGATATTTAATTCTGACTGTGTTTATGAGAAGGTGCTTTTAATATGTGGTGCAATGTCAAATCTCATGTCAGCATTTTGTTTGTATTCATTATTTGTATGACTAGTCACCTGTAGACCAGTCTATATGAGAAAGCTGCACTGGCTTAACTAAAAGGTGTGATTCTAAATTGATTTTAAAAAATTAAGCTGGTACAGAAGGCTGTGTAGAAACTTATTCTGGTTTAAACCAGATGTTCTTCTGATTTATCGTAAGTCAATTAGCCCTGGAATACACTAGGGAGTTATTTCAAAAAAACCTCACTTATTTCGAAATAATAAGCAGAACATCCACACTACCAAACCCACTATTTCGAAATAGTGCTAGTGTGGATGCTCTGCTGCTGCTAGTTTGAAATAACTACTCCCCAGAGTAATTCAAAGTAATTACTCCCCAGTGCTTCCTGGGGCTCTAAGTGGAGGTAGCACGTCCACAATAATGGAGCCTACCTTGCATTAATTTCAAGGCTCCCCTGTAATGGGGACACACTATTTCGATTTTGTTATTTCAAGAGTTGTTATAGCCAGTCCCTGAGTTGCGAACGGTCGACTTACGACCATTCGCATTTACGACCAAAGCTCCCATGGAGCGGTCGTAAAGGCAGTCCCCCAAGTTATGAACGCATCCCACGCTTACGAACAGCGTGGTCGCTATGTAACTCAATGGGGTCCGAGTTACGAACAAATCGAGTTACGGCCAAGTGTTTGGTCCGTAACTCATTCGTAACTCAGGGAGAGGCTGTATTTCATATCAGAGGGTATGTCTACAAAATGGCGGTTTTTCCGACAAAACCTGAGTTACAAACACACTTCAATCACGTTCTTCCAAAAGTAAATCAAAAGAACAGAGGGGGGTTTTTCCAGCATTGGTAATCCTTTTCCTAAGAGGAAGAAGCCTTTTTCCAAAAGAACCCTTTTGGAAAAAGGTGTGTGTGGATGGGGAAGAAGGAGTTCTTTTGAAAGAAGAGGAAAGAGGGAGTGATCACAGCTTAAATGCAAGATAACGTTCATTCAGTGTGGATGCTATCTTTCAAAAAATCAGATCGCTTTTTTGATGTGCGTTTGTGTGTGGATGCTCTCTTTCGGAATAAGGTTTTTTGGAAAATCTTTTCCAAAAAAAAGCTTCTTCTGAAAGAAGCCTGCAGTATAGACACAGCCTAAGTTATTTTGAAATAATTTCCTAGTGTAGACATGCCCTTAAAAATCACTTTAAGTCAAACAAAATAAGCTACTCCAAAATTGAAATTAGAGTCTCAAAGGGGTAGCTGTGTTAGTCTGCAACTACAAAAACAACAATGGTCCTGTAGCAAATTGTGTAGCTTATTTTGAGATAATTTCAAAATAGATTATTTCAAAATTTGGCACTGTCTACACAGCACCAAATTTCAAAATAAAGCCCTATTTCGAGCCATCCCTTACTCCTCGTGGAATGAGGGTTACACGGACACCAGAATAGCGCACCTGTTATTTCGAAATATATTTTGAGATACTTTCAGTATCCCAAAATAGTGCCGCTGTCTAGACGTAGCCTTAGAGACTAACAAAAAATTATAGATAGTATCATGAGCTTTCGTGGCACTGCCCACTTCAGATGACAAATATGGAGCAAGGGGCACAGTTTGAAATAGAGTGTTTACCCAGGGGGATGCACTGAATTAACTAATCTAGTTTAAATTAAACTGGTGCAATTTTCTTGTGCACAGAAGACTCAAATTGGGGTTAGTGGGCAAAGATGCACAAGCATCATTATTGCATGATTATTTAAATATATTTTGCTTCCTGATGAAAACAGTTTGTCTACGAGTTCACAAATAGAGTGAGGAAAAATTTTTTAACTGAAACCTTTTTCATGAAAAATCCAGGTTCAACAACACTGAAATATTTTGCTGAATTGATTTTTGACATTTCAAAAAAAAAAAATTGGCAGAGTTTAAAATTATTTTTTGTTTTAAAAAATTCCTCTCATTTTATTTTTAAACATTAAAAAATGCTTAAAATCAAACTTTTTATAATTTTCACCAAACAGAAACATCCATTATTCACCCTGCTCTACAAACTAAAAGTAGAGCATTCAAAGCTTTGGTGGTACATAATTGGAACATATTGTTTGTGGGCCTGTGACAAGGTGTAAAGAGAAAAAAAAAAGCAAGATACTCCACTGAGGCTATTTCTATACTGCCATTTTTTTGTGGCAGAAGATATGCAAATGAGAGTGTGAGGGATAGCTCAGTGGTTTGAGCATTGGCCTCCTAAACCCAGGGTGGTAAATTCAATCCCAGGGGGCCATTTAGGAATCTGGGGCAAATCTATCAGGGTTGGTACTTGGACCTGATGTGAGGCCAGGGGACTGGACTCAATGACCTCTCAAGGTCCCTTCCAGTTCTATGAGATGGTATATCTCCATTTAAAAAAAAAGTCAGTGTAGATGTAGCCTCAGGAAAAGGGGGGGACTGTTAGAAAACTCTGTGGATCTGTGCAAGAGATGAATGCTCTGGTGAGACAGTTTGAAGGCCTGTAACAATTTCATATTCCTCTTCCTTTCTTTTAATGGCCAAAAATAAACTAAAAGCCTCAATATGACCATACCTGAACTTGGAAAAAGTTCTGATGTATATCCAAACTCTGTGACTAATCCCTGTTTAAGTAACTAGCTGAAGCAAAATTCTAGAAGAAAATTCCTCCACACAGACCCCCCAACGTACCCTCCCACACACACCTGAGCTTTGGGAGGGCGGGGGGAATCTGTTTCTAAGCTTTGTGGCTTAGCTCCAGCTCTACTTTGTATGAAAGCCTGACTGCTATGAATCACTTGTCATCTTGGCATTGGTTTGTTGGCTCAAAGATGTAACAGAAGAGTTGTTAGTAAGATGAGTCCTTTGCATTTAAAATATGCATTAATCCTATCTGCTCTAGTTCTCTTTCTATAGTGTCTATAAATTAAAAGCATGCCTTCCATGTAGCCCTTTTCATATTACAAATGAGTGAACTCTCTCTAATTCTTTAGGAAAAGAATACTGAAACCTTGTGCTCTTCATTCCTTGGTTGTGCTGTTGTGCATAGAAAGCTGTGCACATGTCCCAAATGAACTATATGTTTTGTACAACTTCTGCAATTCACATGGAGCTCAATGCAAATGGGTATGTGTTTCCTGAGGGTACTCAGCATAAATGCTTTTAAATACTTTTCAGTATTTGTTTTTTAGTTCTTGAAATCAGATTTTGTCATTTGTCAGATTTTTTGACAGTCTTGTTTACAAATAATGATTCAGGCATACCTTCTGCTGGCCAAATCCATGGAGGGGAATGAAAATTCTGGAGTTTCAAATAACAGAAATGCCATCAGATCAGACATTGTATCGAAAGGTCTTGGCTAAAAGTTTTTTTACTGTGGCTTGAAGAGGAGTCATGCCTCAGGAGGGTATTGAACAGAATGGGTCAGATTTGTAAAGGTATTTGGGTGCCTAAATCAATAGAAGCCAAGTGACTAAATATCTTTAAAAATCTATCTGTTTGTTCTCCAAATCATAACAAATCTGTGGTGGTGTAGAAGTGCAGGGGAAGATGTATGAGGAGAAAAACTGACCATGATATTTTGGTTCTTCCTGATGCACCTTTTCTTTAAGATTTCAACGCTGGCAGCCAGACAGGAGGCTGTTTAGCTGAGTGCTAAACAATTTTGAAAATTGGGCCCAGGAACAGTTCTGTGCACTGTGTGTTGTTATGGGACCCCACTGCCAAACCTCCAAGGCCAGAGCTCTCTATTTGTAATGAAGGAGACGCCAGGGCTCATTTGGTGCCAGGGCTTTCATAACTGACATAATAAGCCCACAGATGCCAGGGCTATGAACTACCAAACCTAGAGGTACTAAGGATCAGCCCTGCTAAGCCCAGGCACAAATTCAGCACTGATAAAGTGATTCCTGTGTAAAAGGGGGGTTTTTCCTCTTAGATTTTTTTCCCCAGCATTATGGTAGGAGGTGTATTTTCGCAAGGTCTGAGGGGGATAACCTAGTAGGATGGCCATACTTCTAACAGAGCCTTCTTCTTCTCACATCAAAGTCCTGATCCTGCAGAGTGAGCCTCTATGGGCTTCAGAAGGAAAGTGTTAATGCCATTTCAAAGCATCTCCCCACCCAGTCTGGGCATAATAGCCAATTTCAATCAATCCTTATGTGTTCTAGCATCCAGGGTCTTCAAAGTGGAACTAATGCTTGCCCTAAATGGGTTAATTTATTTAATTATTTTGAGATGTACTTTTACTTTTGACTGTTAGGACATTCCAATCCATTTAAAGCATTTCAAAACTCTATAACCTCATAAGAATAACTTTGTCATCTCCAAAGCAGCTTTTTAATTTGCCCTTCAGGTTGATTGTGAAGGGTGTTTCCCTTTTTGTCTGCCTTATTTATGAGTGCTCTAAAATTGTCAGCCAACATGTAGAAAAGTTATTTTATACCCTGTTATTATTCTGCCTGACCCAAGTAGTATTAGAGAGCTGTTTTCTGAGGGTATAATTTCTCCCTTAATAATGGAGAAATGGAGAAAAGCCTCTTGAATGTGGGCATAAATTACATTCTAATATAGTGAAAAACTGTATATATAAATTGATATATAAAGTGGAGGGGGATCATTGCTGTTCATTGTGATTCTATAGTTTTTAAAAAGCTCATTTCTCCTTGACTGGATTTTCCTGTGATTGGAGGAAGCTTCAGCTCAGGTTAAATCACTTATATCTGCTATTTAAATGTCAATGTTTAGTTTCCTGCATGGATAGCTCTGGATAGCTATAGACACAAACTTTTCTCTTATAAGTTAACTTTCATGCAAAGATCTTTTGCAGAGGGAAATTGAAGCTGCCTTACATATCAGTTCATTGTTTTAAATTCTGTCATCAGCTCAGTACTTGGTAATAGTGAAAGCAGTTGAGTTGTATTAATAGATATCAACCCACATTTTTCCATCAAAGTATCATTTGCTTTGGGGTAAAAATTGTAAACCTTGCGACCTAAACTTAGGGCTCTTTATAAGCAAGAACTTCAAAAATGAATAGTGGTTCTGAGTGCTTCAATTTCTGAGAGTCTGATTTGAGACTTTTTAAATGGTTATGATTTTTCAGAGGATGGGTGTTATTCATTTTGGGTGCTTCTAGATAGCGATATCCCGAAATAGCATTTTCTGCATCTTGACAGTGCGCCCATTATTTTGAAATAGCTTTTGAAACAACAGGTGCACTATTCCGATGTCCCTGTAAACTTCGTTCCACGACGATTAACAGATGTTTCCCGAATAGCGCTCTATTTCAAAATTTGGCTCTGTGTAGACAGCGCCAAATTTTGAAATAAGCTATTTTGAAATTAACTTGCAATAAGCTAAGCAATTTGCGCGTAGCTCAAATTGTGTAGCTTATTTCAAGCTAAGGGTACAGACCCTTTGAAAATTAGGGTCTCTAAGATGTCTAAGTTTAGGCATGGAGAATCACTAACTGCTTTTGAAAAATATAGCTGGATTTCAACACCTAAATAAAAATGGCCTGATTTTCTAAAGAGTTATGCAGCTGTCTAAGCCCACAGAAGTCAATGGGAGATGCAGTTAGTTGCCTCTGAAAAAAAATCAAGTTTCTTTTACCTTAGTGTTGGTGCCTATGAGTGGGTTTAGATAGGCTTGGAAATGTTGGGTTTTTGCAAAGAATTTTTCTACTATTATATGTTAAGTGCTGAACCCATTTAAAAGGAGGATAGTCAAATACTGCACATTGCTATGCCAATTCAACTGGAAATTCCTGTGGCCTTTTGAGCCACACAAGTCTCAGCTGGCCAACCCATTCAAGGGCAACCTCCAGTATACAATGCCTGCAGCAGGAAGTTGAAGGAGCTACTTAACAGGGAAGCCAAACAAATGACCTCATCCTCTCTATATTAAAGCCATTCCTCTCTTTTCCTTGTGTGGGAACTGTACATCCCACAGGATCATCATCCTCTGTGTGGCTGACTAGTGTAGAGAGGAATGGGAAAGAGAAAACTACTGTTCCCACGTCACTGATCTGCTGTTAAGAGAAAAGATCTTTCCTCCATCAGTGATCTCCTAAAGAGGCTGCCCAGTGGTCAACCTTCTTCATCACTCCGGCAATCAGCCCTAGAGCGGTGAGCTCAGGAGAACCTCATTCAGGTTGTAGTATTTCATATTTATTCAGGAGAGGGAAGTGGAACATTTCCCATATTGGGAATATAAGCAGACTTGCTGAACATATGTGATAAGTTCCCTGATGTCATTCCAGTGACACCAGTAGAGGACAATAATAAGGGACTGTGTAAGATCATTTCAAGCATCACACGGCTGCTACTGAATGGGTAGGATAGTTGCAAAGAGAGGTGTGTGAACTGTTCAGTGACATTTGATACATTTTCATAGTTTGAGGATTTTCCTGCATTTCATTAAAAATGCAAAAATCATTCTATAATTTGTCCAATTTGTAATTTGTTCTACTATACCAGGTCTCTCAGACAGTAACACATTTAGAAACAGATGACTCAATGATATTAATAAAATTGTTTAAGTTGCCACCTAAAAATATTCATACTGTTTATGTAAATAAAATGAAAGTGTCAGCCTTGCCAATTTGGAATTTCCTAATTCTGCCAGCTATGAAAAACAGTATTTTTCAAAACTGGGACAAAATGAAGGATGTTCTTGAAACCAATACCACTTTTTCAAATGATCTGGTTTTTGCCTGGAACAAAAGGACAAGCAATATCTAATCATCCACTGGAGAACCTGTCTTTAGGTATTTTTGTGTTTTAACATTTATATTGATGTAGCAGAAAAAATAAAAAGATATATATTTGTATGTTTTCAGTGAGAACAGTGGCCATTGTTCCAAATGTCTGGAAAAGCCAGAGATTCAGAGGCGCAAAACCCCTCTTAATGAAATTAAATTCACATTAAGTTGTATGAAAAAAGTTCACTGCTTTTGTACAGTTCTAGTGTTCTCCTCATCAGGATCAGGAACACCATTTGTGACAACACATAGTTAGCAGACTGTTAATACGTTTATTTCTGCTAACCAAGTGTGTCATTGTCCCATGTGATATGGCGTCCCTGTCCAATTCCTGTTAAACTAATGAGCTCTAAAAGAGTCAACATTCAATTCTTGTTTTGTTACAAGCATTTGACGTCTCCAGGAAGAGATAATTTAGCAATGATCTTCCAGAGTGTGCTGAGACTAAGAAGGCCAGCAGCTAGGAAGGTGCATTTGGGCTGAATAGGGTTCCTTTGTTTGTTCATTTTCCCCAACCTACAGGGGTTCAATGCTATGGGGTATCAGGTGCCTCCTTTTGAGTGGAGGATGCTTAGCACTTTGCAGGAGGCAGCTTGCAGGACTCATCTATAGGTAACCAGGGCTGGCGTGATTATTTGTGGGGCCTAGTTTGGGTTGGGTGGTTGGCTGGTGTGGTCCAAGGTTTGGCAGAGACACAAACCCAGGCACTGGCCATGCTCTCTGGGAGGCATCTCACACTGTCCAGTACTCCGGCAGGTGGGAGCACAGTTCAGTCCAGCCCTGGCCCAAACTGGCTGTCACTGGCCCTCATTTCCAGTGTGTGGCTGCAGGAGTAGCCAGGCAATCATGGGTGGCTGCTCTCCCTTGAAAACCCACTCAGGATGCTGGGCTCCATGCATTGGGAGACAGAGAGCCTGATAGGCTGGGGAGCTCACCATGCCCTGTCTTCCCTCCAACCCGGATGGGTTCAGCTCGACCTAGGCTGGTTTCATGGGAGGAGGCTGCATGGAGCCTGCAGGTATGTCAGCTGTGGATGGGGCCAATAATAAAGCACATGGTCAGATCCAGGGAACTGACTGCACATGCCTCATGTTGGCCTTGTATATAACAGATTGATCACAGCACCTGTGTGTTATAACAATTAAGCCACACTATAACAAGACAGCAAATTGGTTAGCATCATCAGCAATGAGAAACATTTCAGTGTTTTTATTAGGGCTGAATTGAAAGGAAATGACTCTCCTTCTCTAATGAAACATACAGCTTGGTTACACTCCTGGAAGGTTCCACAAGTATCTACTGTTTAGATGCCATGATATCAATGTGTTTAGAGGGATGTACCCAACTCAAGTTCTTCAGCAATACATGGTGACATACTCCCAAAGGAATAATGCCAAAGTATTTCAATGAGTCAAAATCTATGGAATTTCAGTTCCTTACATAATCCACATCAGAGATAACTTGACCCTAAATATCTATACTCCTAATGCATTCCAAAGATGTTGGTACATACTGTTCTTACTGTTTTGCTTCTAAGAACAGTTTTCAAGGCGGATTGTTTTCCACACATCCAGTGGGTACTTTTTAAAACACATCCACATTTGCCAAGCTAAAAAGAGCTACAAAACTTAACGTTGAGAGAAATGAAGGAATTGCTGTGAAATTCAGATATTTACAGCTAATTTTATTGCATTCATTTTAGAATTTACCAACCACCCCCCAAAAAAGAAGCAGCCCTTACCTTTATAAAGTTTTTTGGAGACTTTAAGCATTTTTGCTGTTTCACAGCAACCCTTCCTCCTCCAAATTAAAACAACTGTATTGTGATCTCCAGTATGAGAAAGCATGTCCCTAGTAGATTTAGTATTGCAAATAAACACTTTGCACTCCCACGCATCTTGGAAACATTTAGTAGCTTAGTCCTCTGACCCTCTGGGGCATTTCACAAAAACAAAATTGAGAAAGACTCAAAATGTCTTTGTCACTGTGGTGCAAATATAATAACGTGATATGCATGTTTTCGAAATTATGTGAAGTATGGTAACTTTTTTTGTAGTTTTCAATGGGCACTTTACCATTGTCATTCACTCTATTGCTGCCAAAAATCATTCTGAAGAGATTAAATTCATGAACAAAAGTCTCTAGTCCTGAGTCACTGAACTTTTCTTTGTTCTTTATCCTTTGGCCACTAAGTTAACACGGTGAGAAATTAGAAATATGTTTTAGAACAAATATCGTATTTTAATTCTTGCTAACCTCCAAGCTGGATTTCTTCAGTCTTAGATATGGTAGTGTGGTTTTGAATGTTGTCATGCTTTCACTCCCACTGTAAAGTAATGCTGGAAGGATGCAAGAAAATTTGAGAGAAAATATTTTTAGAACATTATTTGCATTGTGTTACAAGCTTTCTATTGTACAAATCTCTTTTTGCCATAAATCAGAAGCATTTTTTGCACATGTAGAACTGAAAGGTAGTTGCTTTTGCTTTTTTTCTAAAACTTCTTATAGATTGGGTAATTTATAATATATTGCTACTATAATAAGCTACTGGGAAAGCTTCTGAGAATATTAATAAAAACATACAATTAGAAAAGAAATCCTCTAGCAATATGGCCCCAAGCCAAATCTTAGAGCCAATCTAAAAATTAGTAACTCATCATCCTTAAATAACCTCCTGACAGACATACAAACAGAAAAAGAAATAAAAATGTCTTCAGTCTTACCAAGAGGGATGACACTGGCAAATCCTGATGTATTTCGATCCTGATCATGGAAAATCTCTTGGTGACTTCAGCAGGATCTGGTCTTCAGAGAAGGATTCATTCCAAAATTGCAGACCATCAAAGAAGATGAACCCATCTCCACTGCTTTTTGGAGTGTACCATGAGATGGCAAGTAGTTCCAATCCTACTTTTTTTCTGATGCTCTAACTTTAAGCCCAGGCCCTTTAATATCCCTGTGCCCTACAGGTGAAATGTCTTATTATCTGAACTCTGTGCTATTCAAATTAATCTACAGGATTGGACAGGAAATCCCCTGGTAGTCAGAAGCCCATCTCAGAGGGAGAGATGCTAGTTCAATCTAAAGCCCTGTTTAGTTCTCTCCCCAAAATGACCACAGGATTCCAATTAATGAGAGTTGCAGTGGCAGTTTTAGAATATGAACAATTGTCCACCAAAAGCTAGATTGTACCAGGCCCCTACGTCAGAGAAAATTAGAAGTAACTTCACTGAATTCAGTGGAGTGATGCTAGTGTCAAACTGGTGAAGCTGAAAGGAGAATCAAACTCCATTTGTTAAATGCAGAATTACTCAGATAATCAGGGGTGGTTTTTTCCTTTGGAAACACAGGCTTGTGCATACAGTGATTGATAGCTTGTGTGCTGTGTGCACCTCAGACCATTGCAGGTTCAATTTGGATAACCAGACAAAATGTGCATGCCTCTCCTTGGTCTTGAAAATGGGTCATATTATCTCATGAAAACAATCTCTCTTTAGAGATTTTCAGCATTTCCTCATTTTAGTCACATCAGAAATACCATAAAAGCAACTTTGCTTGTGTCCTTTTTCCAGTATTTCTATTTCCAAACCCAGAAACCCCAGGAAGAGCTCAGGGGCTTATTGTAATCATATAAAGATGTGACCCATACTGCTAGCCAACCCCCCTCGCCCCAGATTGCAGTGAAGGTTCCCTTTCTGATGGATCCCCAAGCACTTCAGACCTCTAGGGCCTGAATGGAGCCCAGCCAATAGAGAAGGCAAAAGGGCTAAGCATTAAAAATGGCATCTGCAGGTTGATAACAGTACAAAGCGTTTAAAATTTCATAAAAAATTAGTAAAGGATATAGACAGAACCCCTACATCATCACAAATACACATATACAAAATTAACCAGAATCTTTTCAACTTGAAAAATCTTTTGGATATCATTTAGGCTACGTCTACACATCAGGGAGAAGTCTAATTAAGATACGTAACTTTAGCTATGTCAACTGCATAGCTGAAGTAAAAAATAGCTTAATTTGGCTTTTGACACTGTCTACATAGCAGGAAGTTGAAGGAAGAACACTCTTCCTTCGACTTCTCTTCTTCCTCATGAAATAAGGGTTATAGGAGTTGGAGTAATAAGTCTTCTATCTCGACATTATTTCAAAATAACATCAGTTATTCCGAAATAATGCTGCTGTGTAGATATAGCCTTAGTTTAATGTTTTACAGAAGATTTATGTTGGTTCTGATTGTATCTGGGCTTGATTATTCTCTTACTCTAAAGTTGGTCAGAAAATGTTTGGGGTTTTCCCTCCTCAAATATTTTCAACAAAACATTTGTTATCTGAATTATTTTTCTGGAAAATACTGACTAAATATTTTCAGCCCAAATTTTCAGCAGCATGGGAGACTTTGGCCAGGGAGTCTGACACAGAGAGAATGGGAACATGAGGCATTCCAATTACAATTCCCAGGAGGCACTAAAACAACATTCTCAATAAGAAATTTTAAGGTCTTCAACCAAAACTTTACAGGTTTTTTTTTTTTAGGAAAGAATCAAAATCAGGCTTTTTCCTTTTTTTGAAAACCCAATTTTTCCTAAACAAACAACTTTTTCAAAAGAAAAAAAAATTGACCAGCCCTATTTCATGTCCATGTGGATGAATTTACAGTAACAGATTTGTACTTCAGGAAATTATGACTCTGTAGTACCTATGTATAGTACTAGGCCAATATCTAAGATGTTAAAGGGGGATGCTCTGCTTTGCTCTGTATTTGGGCTCACTTTCTCTGGGAGGATTTGCTTTTGTGCAGCTCTTTCTAGAGAGAAATATGCTTGTGGAATGTTGTTGATATAGAAAAGACTATGCAAACTATCCCTATTGAACTAAAGGCACCCAGTTCCGGGAGAACTATTTGTAACTTTTTATCCACTGCCCTGGTTTTTGTTTTAATTAAGACAAATATACTTTAGCTGACTTATTTAACTCATGTTAAAGAGAGAAATGAGCCAGACTGTGTAAGAAAAAGCTCTCTTAACTGTGTGGAGAAATAAACAAGTAGATGAATTATGAGTGTACAATAATATGTCACAGTTCTGGACAGTGCTGTACTGAAAATGCGTACTTGGACTTGTTAGAGAAAAACTGAAAATGAAGGGCCATATTCTGAACAAAATTACTTTGTTATAAGTCTGGGAAACTCCAGTACAGATTCTCTGTGTTTACACAGCATAATTCAGATTGGAACACATGTAGTGTGGAAACTCGAGGATGAGAAGCAATGAATATCATCTTTCTGGCATCTTCTTCTTATGAGAACATCCCTTTTAGAGCTTCATTCCAATCACAAAGCAATGCGTGTATTGCCTCTTTGTTTCCTCACTGCAAAAATGTTAACAAAAGAACCTAATGTGCAGCAGGCTTTCAAGCCAGACACAATAATAAATGATGAAAAGACTCACATGTTCAGAATGATTCTCCCAACTAGCTATCCCTCTTAGTGCTCGGATTCTTATTTGTTCTTGTTTTTCTTCTTGTGTTATCCTTGCTCACAGGAAAGGGAACACAGGCACTCGCCAATCACTTCTGAGATTCTCTAACGGACATAATGGCTTTTTGCAAAATGACTGCTTGGCAAAAACAACACCTTCCAAACAAAGCCTATCCATTAAATCTTCCATTGAAATTTTCTTTGGCAGAATGTTTGCCCAATCATGAGATGATAATCCCATAAAATAACAAAGTATTTTTCTATTTACTTGAATTTCACACTCCAGTTGTAAAGTCAGAGTTAAACCATTTACACATCACAGTTTAGAACAATTCAATAGCGTGCATTAAACTCCGTATGTGGGAAAGTCTGAGCACATCTTCTGCTAATCCTGGTGTTTTGAAATCACAATTTTTAGAGTTTTACCCTAGTACAAAATATATACAATGATATCCACATTCTGAAGTTAAATATGATAGGGAAAATATTAGATTGTCTCAGATTAAAAAAGAGCAATTGACTCATATTTCATAATTTAATTAATATACAAGAAGTGAAATATTTCCCCCATTGAAGTCAGAGTTGGTTAATTTAATACCAGTCTTTTTAAAAGAAATAACACTTATGTCCCACTCTCAATCCATGTGCATTATGCAATTCTCATTAGTTTTAATGTGAGTTCTGAACTCACAATCTAATTTTATCCTTATTATCCTATATTCAGTTTGTGATTTTTTAATAACAGCTACAATGTTTTAATATAACATTTTGTCATCTAGGATCACCATACACTTTACAAACTGTAATGAATTAAGTTTCACATTCCCCCTGTCAAGTAAGTATTTTATTACTCCCCATTTTCCACCCAGAAAAATTGTGGCATAAAGAGGTTAGCTGACTTGTCCAGGTCACACAACAAATCCATAGCACAGCCAGAAATAAAATCTAGATCAGGGGGTCCACTGTGGGGGTCTTTGCGGTAAAGTGCATTTTCTGTCTTGTTTAGCATTTAAAACTTTTCCTGAAGTAGAAATATCTTATTGTGTAAGAACTCATTGCTTATTGTCTCTCTGCTATAAATTCAGAATCATATTCATCAGAATGAATCCTTGAGCTTTGAAATGGAAAGTGAAACCTGGAACTTGTTGACAATATTACAATACGCTGTATAATTTATTAGCAATGAAATTACTCTCAATTGTGGTTAAATGTGGTGACAGATAAAATATAGAGTATTTGCAGCTTTGCGTGAAATCACACTTACAACTTCTCCAAATGATTCATAAAATTAAAAGGCTCACTACGTATATTGTAAGCTAAAGGCTGTATCGTGTAGCTCTATTTAATCAACTCTGGGAAAATTACACAGTTCAGTTGCATTTTAAAGCAACTTTTAATTTGTTTTCTTTTTAATTTTTACTGGTTTTGACTTGGGGTAGTTTAATGAAGATCCCTTCATGTAAAGAAGCTTGAAATCTGTGAGGTAAAAACCAATATGGAACTTGACTTTCAGAGATGTTTCTGTGATTTCAGCTGAAATGTTGGGTATTCTGCACATCTGAAAATCAGGGATATAGGTTTCAATTTTCAAATGTGACTAGTGATTTTTGTGTGTCCTACCTTTAATGCCTTAAAGGAAGCTGGCTGTCAGAAGGTAGGTGTTTAGAAGTTTCTGAAAATAAGGCCCTTGAAGGAGTCTCAGGTTGGATACGCAAAAACAAAGGTGCTCAAAATCACAGGTCACTTTTGAAAATGTAGGCCATAGTGCACATTTTGCAACTGTGTTAGTTTTATTGCTTGGTTTCAATTTTCCAAAAATGTACACGTGTATAAAAAACTGTTTTGAAAATTAATGCTGGACATAATTTTCAGGAACTATACTCCCCTCCATGGCAAAGTGCAACATAGCCTCATTGTGGAAACTGGACTAGGGGGTTTTCATAGAGCACAATATTGGCTAAACAAAGTCTCCACAAGACCTGAGGAGGTTAAAGCAAGCATTTGGCAGGGACTGTAAATGTTACTGTAAATGTCTGTGATCTATAGATAAATATCCCTGGTCATAGAGTCAAGCATAAGAAGATACTCCCCGGTCCTCCACTTCTCAAACAGGAGGAAGTCCAGAGAAGAGCAACAAAAATAATTAAAGCCCTAGAAAGCATAACCCGTGAGGGAAGAAAAACTGAAAAAGGGGGTTTGTTTAGTCTGGAGAAGAGAAGACTGAAGGTACGTTTACACAGCAGCGTTATTTCGGAATAATGTCAGTTATTCCAAAATAACATATTGCATGTCTACACAGCAAGCCCATTATTTCAAAATAAATTTTGAAACGGGCTTCTTTCTCCAACTTCTGTAAACCTCATTGTATGAGGAGTAAGGGAAATTGGAGGAAGAGTGTTCTATTTCAAAATACAGTAAAACTCCAATAGTCCGGCATCCAATAGTCCGGCACTCCTGATAGTCCGGCATCAAAATGGCAAGAGCCTAGTGAGTGAGCTTCGCCAAAAAAAGAGTCACAAGGTAACAGCGGCAGCAGCTGAACTGAGCAAAACGGGTAAAAAAGGCTTAAAAAAACTAAAACATTACAGTATACTGTATACAGTATGTACAATAAAAGGGGTTAAGAACACTTTATATACAGTATATAATGTATACAGTATATATATAACCTGCTTATAGTACCTCCTGATAGTCCAGCATATCTGATAATCCGGCACCACCTAAATCCCATAGGTTCCGGATTATCGGAAGTCTACTGTAAGTACTGTGTAGACATGCTCAAATTCAAAATAAGCTATTTCGACTTAAACTATGTAATTAGCGTAGTTCAAGTTACGTAGTTTATTTCAAGTTTAGCCCTGCTGTGTGGATGTGCCCTGACAGGGGACATGATACAGTTTTCAATAACATAGAAGGTTGTTAAAGGAGGACAAAAAAATTGTTCTCCTTCACATCTGAGGACAGGTTATGAAGCAATGGGCTTACATTGCAGCAAGGCAGGCTTTAGGTTGGCCCTTAGGAAAACTTCCTAATTGTCTGGGTGGTTAAGCACTGGAACAAATTGCCTAGAGAGGTTGTGGGATCTTCATTACTGGAGGCTTTTCAGAATTGGTTAGACAAACACCTGTCAGGAATAGTCTAGTTATTCCTTAGTCCTGCCTTGAATGCAGGGGACTGGACTAGATGACCCAATGATTCTCTTCCTACAGCATGGAAACCATTTTGCCATTACCATGCTGCTCATCCTTGCCCAAAGTTTCCCTCCCTGAAGATGCAGGAATACCAAGACCATTACTATGATATGCTATTTATCTGGTCCCCAAGGGAATTGTCTTGGAGAGCATCTGCTTCCCTGGTCATATCTTAATCTGTAGTCCTACAAAGGAGAGACCTCTATGGACTCAGGTCAAGGAGGGAGCATAATACAGAGAAGGTGCCCTCCATTACGTGCTTTCTGCCTCAGATACTCCTACTTCTGCTCTTCTCCACCCATGAACTGAAGGGGAGAGTTGAGCACATGTGGATTTAAAAAACAAAACAAAACACCCTAACCAAAATGGATTATTTGGACCAAATGCATCCTGCTACAACTACAACCCCAGAGTTACACCAGAGATAAATCTGGTCCATAATGTTTATAAAAGACAAAAAATATTTTATGGGATTTAACTCCAGGCATGTTGTGGCCCAAATTCCTCAATGTTATTCTACTTAAATACTATTGCCTGATTAATACAAACAAAAATTAACTTTGTTCCAGGGAAGAATGTCATACATTTTAGAAAGAGAAACTATAACAATGTGGAAATGTAATCTGTTTTTGTTTCATACGTAAGGGCATCTGAGGAGGGCAGAAATTCTCCCCAAATCCCCATTAAATGCATCATGTGTGGGAAGTTTTTAGACAGTTAAGGGAAAACTAGGTGTTTCAGTACACAGTTACTGTGTACCTCTTTCTAAATTAAACATGTTTATTATATTGTGGTCAGTTTCAGCAGATTCTTAAGATGTGTCCATGTGTCTTCTATTATAGCAAGTATATGAGTGTTTTAATGAGGACAATGCCTCCAGTGAGCTACAGCTCAATTTACAATATTTTCCAATGACTTCTAGTTTGGGAGGATTGAAGTTTACTTCGCTAGGCCAACATGTTGTCAAATGCCATGAAAGCAAACGAACTGTGTAAAAGCAAATTACCTCAACTCCACAATATGATGCTAAAACTGTGTTGAGCTTCAGCAGACCCTTTGAAAAGACATGGTCCAAATGATGTGAAGGAAACATGTCAAACTGATCTGAACAAAGAGAAAGCTAAACATGTTCCAAAGAGCAATATTTTTCTCAGTCCAAAGAAATATTTAAAACATTTTCAGCCATCAGTGATTTTTTAAATTTTTTTCTTCAGTTTCTCAAGGTTTTTTGTAGAAAAAGTCCCAACTCTCCCTCTCTCTTTCAATAACCATTTTCATTTTGCCTATTCAATGGACTGCTAGACCCAGTTGCCCATGAATCCATATTACCCATGAATCAGTGTTTCCATCAGAAATATTGTGATTTGTCAGGATTCGAATGACTCAAGGCATGTTTGATTCAGCAATCCTCACTAGTATAACAGCTCCTAGAACACTATTAAAAACTACCCTACATTAAAGTAGCTCCAGGGCTGCTCTGTTTTGCTCCGGGTCTAATTTGATCTCCAGCTGCCCATATAACTGGAGCCTGTGTGTCCAAGAAAGGTAGTATAGTATGTCATCAGTTTTCTCTCCCTACCCTACCAAGAGATGCTAAGCAGAGCTCTGGTATACCCAAGAAGCCTTCAGTTTTAAAGCGAAATTTCAAATGTAGGAAACATTTTTCCTTTTACATCAGTGTATCATAGTATTCAAATTATAGTATGTCAGATATGCATGCTTTCTATAGGGTCATGGAGCAGGGCCAGATTCAATATCTAGGGAATTCCTTTTCATCCATCCATCATAGAACCTGCTCAAGACCCCATCCAGTAACCCAGAAAAAATTCACACACCACCCCTAGGTGCCTCTGTAAGTGTTTCCCCACTCAGAAGCAGAGTCTGAAGGTGGAAAGGAAATTGTTAATAAAAGGGGGAAGGAACTTGGCATTCATTTGGGATTGAATTTATAAATAAATTATACAACAAACAGGATTTATAAACAAATCAGGGTTAAAAGTCCTACCCAGAGTAGGTGGGGCAGTGTCCCTTTTTCCCTCCGGTTCTTAAGTCCAGCAATGTAAATATCCTCTTCACATGCCCAACCCTTCTCTGCACCCACTCACAGGTGCTGCCCTTGGTCAGTACAGACCAGAGTACAGAGGTGCATCTGCAGAGTTTACTTCCCATTCTAGGTGTGGGGAAGTAAAGAGTCATCTTAGTCACTCTGCTGGTCACTTGCCATGTGTGTGCTCACAGCTTTCTACTGCCACTTTGCTGGTCACTCGTCATGCATCTGCACTGCCACCCTGCCAGCCACTTGTCACACCTCTCTACTACCACCCTGCTGGCCACTTGTCACACCTCTCTGCCACCACCCTGCTGGCCACTTGTCACACCTCTCTCTGCCAACACCCTGCTGGCCACTTATCTCACCTCTCTATGCCACCACCCTGCCTGCCACTTGATACACCTCTCTGCCACCACCTTGCTGGCCACTTGTCACACCTGTCTGCCACCACTCTGCCGACCACTTGTCACACCTCTCTGCCACCACCTTGCTGGTCACTTGTCACATCTTGCTGCCACCACCCTGCTGGCCACTCATCACACCTCTTCACTGCCTTCCTGCTGGCTGAGAGTCACCATCAGCTGCCATCTACCTCATGGCTATGATTTCTGCCCATCGGTCTCAAGTGATTTCAGCTCCCAGTGATTTCAACTCTCAGCAGGCAGGGTAGAAGAAACACAGCTCTACCACAAGTAACAAGAAATAGGCTCCTAATGATGCCTATTTTAGGTCTATTCTTGGAACAATGCAGGGGTAGGAGGCAGGAATTGGTCAAACCAGTCCAGGCAAAAGGGCACCATTTCAGGAGGGTAATGGGGGCAGCAGCTGTGCGCTCTGGGACACGGCTTGCTTTTCATCCCATTCCCTGGACGCTAAGGGAGTGAGAGGAAAGTGCCAGGTGTGAGAAGCATGCACAGCATGCAAGCACTTTCCTCTAACTCCCTTAGCGTATGGGGAATGGGATGAAAAGCAAGCCATTTCCTGGAGCGCATGGCTGCTGCCCCCCTTACCCTCCCAAAATGGTGCCTTTGTCCAGGCAGTACCCCTGGGGAGGGTCTATAGACTTATGACCAGAATACCTTTCCTCACCCATTTTGCTCTCAGAGGGTGCATCAGCCCTGCACCCTTAGCTCGAAATAAGCTACGCAGTTTGAGCTGTGCAAATTGTGAAGCTTATTTGAAGTCAATTTTGAAATAGCTTATTTCAAAATTTGGAAACAACAACAGTGCCAAATTTCAAAATAAACCGCTATTCCAAAACGTCCCTTATGCTTTGTGGAACGAGATTTACAGGGATGTCGGAATAGCGAGCCCATTGTATTTCAAAATAATGGGTTTGCTTCAAAGATGTGGAATAGCTATTTCGGGATACCTCCAGTATGCCGAAATAGCGCCGCTGTCTAGACATACCCATAGAGCACTGAAAGTCGAGCCCCTGCTTAGCAAGGTTGTTTTGCTAACTGTGAGCCCTTTCTTTTGTAGCAGATTTAGCTCAGTCCTGCTTTTCTGCATTCCCACAAAAATTACAAACATTGGCAACCATATTTCAGCTACCCCTGCATGTAGTACAAACATAGCTGGTGTTAGGTCACAAATTAAGTTGATCACCATGAGCAAAATACCACTCCATCTACTGAATATCTAGCAAATCTAAGCAAAGCAGAAACAAACTGTATTTACATAGACACACCCAGAGTCTTTCCCCTACCCCCCCTTCTCCCTCCAGCTGGCTGTGAGGGAAGCATTCCTTCAGATCTTGCTTTCACTTGGCAATGACTTTCTGTAGGGAAGCTCAGAAATTTCATCGCAAAAAGAAAATCACCTCCACAACAGGTGTAACGCTTTTACCGGTGATGCTTTTGCAGTGATGTGCAAGTGAAGTTACATTCTTGATGTATACAGAGCTTGTAGCCTCCAGAGAATATCCCAAACAGTGTCTAGGCGACACTCTAGCCAACATCTCTGCTGCTCCGATGGAAGGTAAACAGACATCTGCTCCGCCCCCTGTAAAATGGTGGGAACTTTGAAATTCCCCTTCGTATTTTCTTGGCAAGGGCTCACTTATCATCTGGCCAGGTGACAATGCCTTCTCCACTGAGCAAATGATCCCCTGCTTGCAACAATGCTGAGCTATTGTTTAGGCAAAGGGGGCTGTGAAAGGACCCAGGATGCCCTGTGATCATCCCCCCTTCCCAGGAGAGCTGCACTGTGGGAGAGCTGCCCTCAGGGTGCGGCTCTCATCAGGGATATAAGTGCTGCAAATGTCAACACTCTGTGATGCCTGTGACCCTAAATGAGTACACAAAGCAGTGCTTTTCCTTTACTGGTTCCTTCTCCCCAGTGAAAGAGACAATGGAAAATCTCTGGGCAGTTTTACACGGGGGAGGAGCAGAAGTCTGTTTACCTGACATCAGAGCAGCAGAGAAAAACTCCTGAGTGTGTGAAACTTGGGCTGTGAATATAATGGATAAAAGCCTTTTCCCAGCAGCTGGGGGGCTGTTTTGCTTGAGAATGTGAGCTCCAGTCTGAACCACACCATTCACATTGCTATTTTTAGCATACTAGCTTGAACCCAGCTAGTGCAAGTCCATCTACTTTGTTCACTCACAGCTGCAGTGTAGGCATAACCTGGGAGTCCATGCTGCCAAGGAGTATGGTCTTGGGAGCCACTGCTCCCAGAATGTTCAGGGTCCCAGCTTCTCCGCAGCCTGCCTAGCAATTGGGACATCAGCTGAACTGGGAGCCTCAGAGCTTGTCAGCCGGAGCTCCTAGGGATCCCAGTCTCTGCTCTGCCAAAGGGCTGTGAGCCTGGAAGCCAAGGCCCTTCAGCAGCTTGCCAGATGGGCTGCTAAGCATCTGGGTGGGCAAATTGGCAGGAAACCACAGAGCTTTTGTCAGACGAGGGCTGGGTTTTAGTTATAGCAATTTGATTTCATGGAAAGAAAACATACTCTCCCCCTCTCTAGGGTTGCTAGATGGTTGAAACAAAAGTATCGAACACCCCCGTCCCCACCCCAAAAAAAAAACACCAGGGAAAAATTCTGTTGAAGGGGGAAAAAAGGGGAGGGAGACCAAAGTTGTTGGGCAAAAAAAAAAAAAAAAAAGGAAATCCAAGGACTTATTAAGCCAAAAAAAATAAATAAATAAAAATAAAACAGCATGTCCCTTTTAAGAGGTATAGGAACAGGGGAGTTGTTGAGCACTAAGACCCAGGGCAGCCTTGCGGCGGAACCAGGTAAGCATGAGGGCTGGGGTCAGGAGGCTGGGGGTGTTGAGTGTTTGTAGGGTTACCAGGTGCCCGGCATTTTCACCTCCTGGCTGGGGAAAAACTCAGAAAATACCGGACATCTTAGGTGTCCGGTATTCTCTGAATTTTTTTACCAGACAAGAGGCGAAAATACCGGACTGTCCAGGTGAATACCAGACACCTGGCAACCCTAGCCCTCTCTATTTAAAAAAATAGAGAGCCCATTGCAACTTGGTTCCAAAATAGAACCATCTCCATGAAATATTTCAATTTGAAAGAACCAGAATTCTCTGATGGAAAAAAGTTCTGTTGGAGAATCTCTAACTGGCACCAACTGTATGTGAATGCTCGCCCACAAGGGGCTGAATTAAAGTTGTCCAGGTTGTATACTAACTTTTGAGTGCTTTACTTTACACCTTAATGTTCTTTTAACAACATAATCTGTGTGTGTGTGATAAGTATTTACGTAAGTATTCTACATACAGGTGCCAGGTCTGTTCCCTCTGAATCAACAGGAGTTTAGAATTTAATTTCCATCCCAACAGACCATTTTTTGAAGTGCTGAGCACTTCTTTTTCATAGCCATACTGCAGCTTTGCTGCTGTTTAAATATAAAGTCTGCTTTGTCTAAGGTACAGATAAAGACAAAATAGAAAACGCAGCTCAAGAATTGAAGTGGTAGGGTTGTGAATATACCACTAACTTGGATACTTATTTTTTTTTAAATAGAGAGGGGAGAGTATGTTTTCTTTCCGTGAAATGTAATTGCTATAATTACACACAGGCCACAATCACTCTTAGGGATAGGATTAGAGTTCAACTGCAGTTTGGATGAGTATCCAAACATTTGGATGCATACTGTATCTGAGCTATCTAAACCTCCTGGCTGTGTCTACATTGGCACCCCTTTCCGGAAAAGGGATGCTAATGAGACACTTTGGAATTACAAATCTGCGGGGGATTTAAATATCCCCGCGGCATTTACATTTACATGGCTGCGCTTTTTCGGCTCGGGGTTTTGCGAGAAAAGCGCCAGTCTAAACGCGATTTTCGGAAAATAAGCCCTTTTCCGGAAGATCCTTATTCCTACTGAAAGGGATCTTCTGGAAAAGGGCTTATTTTCTGGAAAATCGCGTCTAAACTGGCGCTTTTCTCGGCAAAACCCGAGCCGGAAAAAGCGGCAATGTAATGCAAATGCCGATATTTAAATCACCGTGATTTGCAATTCGAAGTGTCTCATTAGCATCCCTTCCGAAAGTAACTGGGCTGTGAATCTCATGAGAAAAGCCTTTTCCCAGCAGCCAGAAACTCTCAGGAGAACAAACTTCCTTGTAGTATTTCAGTGCTCTTACCAGTCCTTGCCAGAAACAAACAGATATTGGGGCAAATAAACCTAGCTTCAGTAATGATAATTGGTGCCTTTCTGATCTGGACATTCTTTGAAGGGGTCAACAGAACCATGGTTTCTGCCAGCACAGGGCCATGTAGTGGCAAGACCCATGACTCTGGCTTCCTACAGCAGTCCCCAGCTTCCACGAGTTATCTTTAGCATGGAAGGGGTCTCCACAGGAAAGTTAAAACTGCCCGTGCATTCCCAGGCAATGGTAACATGTGTTTACATGCTCCACCTCTCTCTCACTCTACAAGAATAGGAGCTATCACCTCCATGCGTGAAGTCAAGGATAGTCTCATATGAGTCATATCCCCTCCAGGATCACTTTCTTGTGACCAAATGCCACTTGTGCTCTCAAATGCATGCATTTCAATTATGCTCAGCTAAGAATGGTATTTAGCAAACAGACCTGCAACAGTTAAAATAGGACTAAAACAGAACCTCAAAGATATGAACACCAGAGTTACAGACTGACCTGTCTACCAGACACCATATGAAACAGTAAGTAACCAGTCAGGTAGCAGCAGAGATTTAAAAAATATATATTTTTTTAAAGCAAGAACTGTGCTGTGCTTATATTTCATCTTAAAGGCAGGCACATCTAGGCTGTCTGTCCCCCATCCTGTCCCAATCATTGGGGCAGCCACTTACACCAAAATGCTAGGGCTCAAGGCAGCTGGAGACAACAAAGTGGGAGCAGCTCCAGAATCTGTGCCATCTTTCATTTCTTTCCCTCCCCATCCCTGAGGGGGGTATGCACTGTTTTTAACACACACACACACACACCAAACACATTCCTGGGTTGCTGAGCTACTGCTGAATCCTGACCTGGATGGCAGCTGGTGGATCTGGAGCCCAAAGTGTGCTTTGTTCAGAGTTGCACACGTTACAGTCAACCTCCACTCCTGAGATGTTTGTAACGCTGAAGTTCTACTGGACTTGGGATCTGACTGTTCATTGACAAACAATCTTCATAAGCAGTTTTAATACAAAAACATTGGTTTTCTTGGACTTTTGTTTAAAAATCAGCAATCAGATAAAGTCCTTTGGAGGCACTGAAAATCTATTTGGAGATCATTCTCATTGGACTTTTTCAGGGGAGTTGTGTTGTATTGAGTGCCTAGAGCAAATATTAAGGCTGCCAAGCAAGTAATATAGGCCCATATATGGAGCCCTGAGGAACAGAAGGATATTTGTAACTTGGAAGAGGCCTCCAGAATTACCTGCAGAAGAATGTGAGTAATAAGACAGATATTAAAACAAGATGCAGGAAATGTACATTTTGTACAAAAGCAGGGAAAATGGAATTAACTAAAAGTGGCTTAGATAAGTCACAAGTACAGTGCCAATTGCACCATTTTGTTTTTGTTTTGAAGACCCCAGTTCAGAAAATGTTTTAAGTACAAGTGTAACATTTAACACGTGCTTAAGTCTCATTCAAGTCAATGCCATGTCCTTGAGTGATTTCATGAATTGGGGTTCAAATGAATATCAGTTGTAAATTTAGAATTGTCAGAGTAGCTGAAGGATATGATTTAAATACAGATTAATATGTGGGGAGATATAATCGAAGTCCATGTGGAGCCAAGATTTCATCTTGCTGTTGGTGTAAAAAAACCCTAAGAAAATATTAATGAATTATTAATGTCCTCTTCCTGTTAAACAAATTCCCATTATCCTGACTTTAATGAAGCACTGTATGCCTCTAATTAAGGATGAACATCATTCTATGCAAAATTAAGTTAGGAATCATTTGTAATCTCTTCCAATTTATTTTGTGTTGATCATAAAAAATACTGCAGTTTCAGGGTTAGGCTTTTTAAAAGCAAAACAGGAAAAAAAAAAACCACTGGAAGAATGATCCAGGGCCAGATATTACTACTATTATTTGTATTAATGGACCAGCACATGCACTTCCTAACTTCCTACACAATGACTACTTAGCAAATCTCTCACTGGCTTGTGGGAGTTTTACTTGAGAAAGAACTGTAAGTAACATTAAGACCTGCTGCTGCATCATGGAAAAATGTAGAAATTTGTCTATAGAGAAACAAGTCTGGAATGGCAGTATGCAGCATTCCAAATACTTAGCAGATATTTATGCCTCTTAACCCAAACAATGGCAAAAAGGCAGGTAGAGAACACAAGCGGAAAATGAGCTCCATCAGCACCTCCCAGCATATCACCTCCTGTTTCTCACACAAGGCCTACACTATGGGAGCCAAATAAACCTGCTGGGATTCCCCTTTTGGATGCATTGTGATAGCCAACTGTGGCCAGATTCCAGCTTCTGAAGTGGGTTTGGGAGGAGAGAGTCTGGCTCCACATCATTTTGATGTATTAAAGCAATCTACAGCCATGCTCAAATGGTTGGAAATAATACCATGATATTTTCTAAACACTCACGGGAAATTGTTTATATTTAAAGGATTAGATTCCCCTGAATTGATTTCAAACCAAATGCTGAAGTGTTTTTCTAACCCCTATAGATCTCTCTGGCAGACGGCTCTATCCCCAAAGAGCAAGTTTCCAGATCTTGATGAGTGGAGCAACATGGTGCACTGTAACACAGTGCTCTTTGAGGAGTTAACAAAATATAAATTTGGGGGTACTTGTAGTATTGAAAGAGACCTGAAATCCATGGGGCTCAGTGCAGATCAAGGGATTTATTTATGTGGAAATTTTTGCAGGATTAGGGCCTTATTAGCAGTGTAAATTCTTATTCACACAAGTGAGCATGAAGTTAGAAAAAAGTCCATGAATTACAGGCTGTAATATAAGAAAAAGAAAGACGTAGGAATGACCTAGCATTGGAATAATGATGGAATTTTGGCAGTCTTTAGAAGTCTGTTCAAAAACCTTTTTTGATTTGTTGCACCTTGTCAAAAAGCATCAGACTATTTCTTTTGTGTAGCATTTCCTCCTGTTTAACATACTGTTGCCAAGTACATAATTGACCAAACGTTATACAGACAAAGTAGCAATCCCAAATATTCTTTGAAGTGTGCTTTGTGCTGAGTGCCTATATTAATGGTTATGTCATTTTTGTTTGATTGCTATTATTTGGGGCTTTAGAAAAGATTACCATTTAGGAGGACCTTAAGAATTCCTTGCATTATTTACAATATTTGCACTCTGGTTTCTATCAGTTCAAATAAACAGCAGGAAAACATCCTCCCCCTAGTTCATTTTCAGTATTGTGCGAGGAAACATTAACATGAGAATGTTAATTAAAGGCAATTCATTTACAAGTTTGTAGACCATGGCCACAGCTTTGTACACTAATAATGGGTAAATTACATTTGATTTTGTCTGTGCTGCATTTTTTAAAGTGGCTTGATCAAATGCTTTTGTTTAGATGCCATGCTCACATTGACTGGGACTGAAATCATATGATGCATATGGCACATAAACAGGCAAGTCAGAGAAGAAAATCACTGGCCAAAAAGATATTACTAGAAACAATTGAGAGGGAAACTGTATTTGGAATGCTGCTTAAATAATGATAATAAATGTCGTCTTTAAGTAAGGTACAGTGTTAACATGCTTCCATAATTCCCACGTGTTGTTATGAAACCAATACAGGAGAGGACCAAGTTTGTCCTAGCTGACTCTTTCTTGACATAGCCATTTAGAAAGTCAGCCCTTCTTTTATTTGGCTGATTTCCATACAATAATTAGCATATCTTAAAAAAAGGAAAAAGTTTTCTATTTAATCTTTTTATTGGTCTTGCAGGATTTGAATATAGGAAACACATTTTAAATGATATAATGGGAGAATATAGCATTTTGACTTAACTTCATATTCAGACAAATTATAAAGTGCTACTAATCTAGACCTGCTACAGTTTAAGATTCATAATATTTTCCATTACAACCGTTTGCTTTCAATTGCTCTTACAGTGTGGCCTACGTAGAGTATTAGGCAGGGATGCATGATACTTATGCGTGTTCATTTTAGAAAAATGTTCTTATATTTTATTATTTTAGAAAAAATAGTGATTTGTAATGAAAATGTAATTTAGTATGCTATCATGTGACCTCATTATATAGTCACATGGAAGCATGTGTAATTGTAGTATTGACCTTCCTGATTTTGGGGTGCTTATTCTCATCTTTAAGTAATAATGTGCAATCTTAACACAGGTGTGGGCTGTGGAATATACAAGATGATCACAAATGTACCGCAAGTGACTGGTTACTCTAACTTAAGAAAAAATATTTAGTGGTTTGTGTAATAACAGTTCAATATGTTGAAAGTTTAGGAGAAATAGTGATTTCTGGTTCCATTTGTTCTGCTTCTATCTGTCAGGAAGTAGGGCCTGCAGCAAAATTAGTCTCCAGGCAACCTAAGGAGTGTGGCTGGCCTGTAGAAGCTGGCTGCATCACTTGCTTTGCGGGAAGAGTCAACATATCAACCATTAAGCACAGCAGCAGAAGTAGGAAGAAGGGGACTGGTAGCCTGTTCCATGAAAGTGGCCATGCACTCCATCACAGAGGAGAGGGAGGAGCACATGGCCTCGTGCTGGTCCAGGTCAGCTTGGCACTCCTCACAGTCAGCGGCTTGCTCCTGGCGCTCTTCGTTGAGCCCCCCAGCGACGGACTGGAGTCAGGCCATCTGGTCCCACAGCAGGTCTTCCCAGGTTCACTTTCTCCCGTGGATCCCACAGAATCAGGAGGATGGCATGGGAGGTGGTGGATGTGGCACACTTGCAGCTGGCCCAGCTGTAAAGAAAAGTTCCAAGAGCAGTCATTCGAGGAGACACTGTGTATGAAGCCTAGCCCTAATCTCTGAGCTAACACTGAAGGTGATGTGCATTGAGCTAGGCCCTCTGTGGCCTAGACAGTGGGCACTTTCCTTCAAGAGCATGGGTGTTCCAGGGGAGCCTCACTATGCCCATGGCCCGGGGACAAGCAGGCATGGAAAGGTGCCAGCCAGGTCAAGAGCCTGCAGGCAGGAAAGAGGACACGAGGCAGCTTGGCTGCCTTCTGTGTCCTGCACACGCTGGGTCCAACACTGTCAGTATCCAGCAGACAGAGAACTTCTATCCCTGACTGCTGGAGGAGGGGGAGTGTTTTTGGGGAGAGAGTGTGTGAGTGACAGAGGCTGATTGCTGGAGAGAGTGGGGTCCCATCCTCTTCCTCCCGCTGGCAGGTTCTCATGCAGGGGATCTGTCTCCTCTGCATTGCCACACTTGTCTGGGAATGGATGCTGCCCAAATGCGGGCATGACCTGTGCCGTGTGCGGCACTGCTGTATGTCTCCATGACCACAGCCTCCTTAGTGGTGGCTTTCAAAATAGCAGTAGCTGAACATCTACACTCACACTATTTTGAAATAACTGTTCCTCATGGAAAGCTGGAGTTATTACTTCAAAATAACCAGCCCATTATTTTGAAATATCAGGCTTGGTAGTGGGGACACTCCACTTGTGTAGACCAGGGCTTAGAGAGGTTATTGTGAAATTAAATTAATTTATCCCTAGCAAGTGTGTTGAGGCCTTAGGGAAGGTCTACACTGCAATGCTATTTTGGGATACTCTTGTATTCACAGCATGCCCATTGTTTCAAGCTCACTATTCCAATGTCCCTGTAAACCTCATTCTACGAGGAGTTAGGGACGTTTCAGAATAGCACTTTATTTCAAAATTTGGACAGTGCCAAATGATGAAATAAGCTATTTGGAAATAGCAACAAACTAAGATATGCAATTTGTGTCGTTCCAATTGCATATCCTATTTCGAGTTACGGTGCTGTGTAGATGCATCCTTAGTCTGGAAGGTGTCAAAGAAATGCAAAGTATTCTTTTTTCTTCACGATTCAATTCATTAATCTTGAATATGTTAGGTCAGATCCCACTTCTTGATGAGAGTGTACTCATCGATTTAGACTAAATAAAATCCAGAAATTAGTTCTCTTAAAAGGAACTTGTCCCCAAGAGCTTGTATGTTCGACCCATAAGCTTCTATAACAAAGTCAGCCACAGTATCCACTAGGCTACTTACATACTTTATTTAAAAGAAGCCACAAGATCTCTAATAAATTAACCTCCAGAGAACACCCACATACTATACAGTAGCCTCATAAAACTGAAAACAGCCTCTTAACAAAGCCAAACATGAAGTTAATTAACTGTTTCAGTACTACTGCATGCACTTTATGTACGTTCATACATTGCAATGAAATGTAGATATGAAGTTGTATGTACATAAGGGATTTAATTAGCAAAAAGGTGAAATATTTTGCTTTAGAGCTATATAGTTCAAGCACCTTACACACTACTTGCTAAATCAATCCACTGAAATCAGTGGTGCCACTCTTGGAACAAGGTGTGACTCAGGATGAGTATCAGAACTTGTCCCTCTGTCAGTAGGTGGGAAATTTTATTAAATCCAGATTTAGTTTCCTATGTTTGCTGCCTTAGAAAAGAGTAAAATGATTTTCATCTACTGCATCAGTTTCTTTTGCTGCTGAAGATAATCCTGTAGCCCAGGTTTGTATGAATAGTCCCACTGATTTCAACAAGACTTCATTCTACCAGGGCTAGGAAAGTAATTTGTGGAACATACTGCCAGTATTCATTCATGCTTCAGTGAATTAGCTTTGGTTGTATTTGCACCCCATTTTAATTTACTTTGTGAGATCATATGTGCAATGGGGATTTTCTCTCATGCATGCTCATGGTTAGGGTGCCTATAGGTCCCATTTTTAAAGGGACACTCCTGTATTTAAACTCTCCTGCGGGTGTCCCAACTTTTTCTTAAAAACGGGCACATTGTTCCATATTTTCCATCTCCTTCACATTAGTATTGATGAGTCCTGTTGTTGGCTGGATCACTGCTCACCAGCTGCCTGCCCACTAGCAGTGGGGGCAGAGTCCACAATGGGGATGGGTGTGCAAAGCTGGTGGCAGGGTGACGATGCAGCGCAAAGGCCTGGCTGCCCCCTCTCTGGTCCAGCTGCCCCCTCCAGTGGTCCATCAACATAGCCCCTACTGTTTGCCTGCTCTTGGCCTGCAGGGCCACACCCCCTGTCCTGTTTCAAGCTGCCTATGGCTGCAGTGGTTGATGAGTGGGGGCAAGTGCCAGGCAGCAGCTGGTTACATGCTGTGTGGAGAACCATTTCCTGATCAGAGCACTGAGCTCTCCAATGGTGTGGCTGACAGGCTCTGCCCTGGGAAAGCTCAAGACCCTCTGGTCCAGGGCAGCCTCTCTTCCCCTCAGCTAAGCTCTGGAATAGTGTGTGTGAGGGGAGTGATTTCCAGCCTGTTCACACCCTGAACGTGCAGACTCCACAGCAGCCCCTGGGGCAGGGGCTTAGTGCCTTCTTCTCTCTGCTCCCAGGGCATGCAGGGATGCTCCAGCTCCTAGGCACTCTCGCCTGCTGTCCCACCGCTCCATCCAGGCTTGATGAAGCCCCTTCAGTGATATTCTTTGGCCATGAGATGAAGCCTGTGTAATGCTGACAGGTGGAACTAAACCTGGGACTGCCGGAGCTTTATGTGTGAGCCTTTACGGCATGATGGCTCCCAGCTAAGGCTGTAGAGCAGACTCATTATTCTCTCTGTAAGTGATCTCAGTGCCAGAAGGTAGGACTGTCCACCACATCTAGCAGGTGTGTGAGTTACATGTGAAGATGTTAACTGCCTTTTGATAACATGCAAACATGAAGGGGCAAGCTATTACCAGCCACATGGGAGCGGTGGGAGTAGAGAAAAGATGGGCTCTGCCTGATGATCCATTCCCCAGGACTGGATGCAGCTCCCCCCCATTTCCTTCTGGCACAGTGCCACAAGGCTGCTCTGGCCACATTCTAGTGTAAACAAGGGCAGAAAGCTGAGGAGGGGAGCACCACACAGCAAGGGTTGGGTCCCTTGGTGTCGTCCCTCCCCCCCTCCCCACATCTGAGAGATGTGTATGGGGAGTGGGTGTGTATGTCACCCCTCTTCATTTGAATCTTAAAGCCTTAAAGATGAGGTAAATAAAAAGAATCCAACTATGCCGTATTTCTTTTTAACAGGGTCTCGGTCAAGTTGATGTTAATTTGAATGTTTCTGTGATTGATTGCCCTTGACCTGGCATGAATATGAGTAATTTTACCAGGTGTCCCATATTCAGCATAGGGAAATATGGTCACCCTACTCATGAAACATGAATTTAGATGCTTAAATATTCATGAAAAAGAAATGTAAACTGAGTTTACATGAACATTCATCCTATAAACCTGGTTCTTATCCAATCAGGAAACAAAAATTAATATCATGTGACATTAGTCCAATCACAAATAAGCAATGGCTCTCAGATTATAATTTTCTAACAGCAAACCACAATGTAAACACATTCCCATAGTGTAAAGTAATTTCCTGAAAAAAATCATTGAACATTTTAAAATAATGTCTACACATGAGAAAATTCAAATCTATTTTTAAACATTGTACAGACAGAAAAGGAAGCAAAATTAGCATAGATATATATATAGGATTCCGCATACATTAGTGGTATATTTGTAGTAGAGTAGTAGTACTATTTATGTGCGCACGTACACACATGCACGCACACACAAACACATACACACACATGCAGGATTGAGATCTAAAGAATGAGTTTAAGTCATCCCATATCACAAAATAACAACAGAAAATAAACTATAAGGCATTTTGATTAAAAATAGTCCCAGTAGTATTTGGATTCACTTTTTAAACAGAAGTAATTCATTTAAGCATATAGGCTACACAGCCATTAGTGAATTCATTGTGAATTTAGAGTTGCTAAACAGCAGAGGGCACTATGTTTTTCCATGAATGTAAAAAAGCATATCTTAATTGCAAAGAAATATTAATAAACAAGCATATGTGAAAGCTACAACAAATGAACAAAAACCAATATCAGCGTGTGTATCATGCTGTATAAATAACAGAAGCACCGCCAAGGTCCACACACATTTGGAAAAAAAAACAGACTTAATCTACTGTATGCTGTGTTTAAAATAAAAAAAAATACTGAGAAGGAAATACACTAATATTTACTACTTTTTGGCTACAAGCATCTATATAAACTGTCCAAAAAGGCTTTTTGCCCATTTAGTTACAGTGAATAGGTTTATACAAAACTATACACATTATAAAGTTCCAAACACTCATTAGAGTCAAGGCAATACATAGATTCCATTTCAAATTCACTCCTATGAAGTGCAGATGAAAGTAGTATTTGGGGTTGGGGGGAAACCCATGCCACACACATAATCTTGATAACTGTAGCCATTAGTGTGACTCAGCCAGTTAAGAATTTCATCTCATTATTAGTCTTTGGACACAATCCTGCAGGTCTCACTCAGGCAAAACTCACATTGAAATCAGCAGGAGTTTTACCAAACCAAGAGTTTCAGGATGAACAATGCTGTCAGGCAGACTTGCAAAAATTCCTGGAGTCTAATTTTGAGAAAAAAGGTGTATGCCCTGTAAATATTTTAATATTTTAACATTTATTGGTTTGTAAAATTATATTTAAAAACCACATTTATGATTAAATCATTTAGAAGTGAACATCTGGAAATTTTGGACAATGGCAATTTGAGAGTAAGGTGGTTGAAGAAACATCTATGTCTGTTCTTTCCATCATCTGATTGGTGCTGTAGGAGACATTGAATTTGTTCTCAAAGCAGGAATGCAAGCCAGTGCAATGGTTTTCATATGTGTCCAAATGGTGCATGAAGAGCATCATCATTCATCATTATTTGGTTAAGTGAGACCCACAGGTTGTATGCACAGCATGGATTTTTCCTTTTACAAGAGAGGATAAGCTCATCAGCGCTATTAGGTCAGAGGTTGGATCGGAAAGGCAAGAGACCATGCAGGACTTCCCACCTCTGTGCCTCACATCTAAATCAATACTCAACTACTATCAAGCCTTTTCATTTCACAAACCCTTAATTCAGCAGCATGAATAGGGTTGTGTGTGTGTTTTATCTTATAAAGGGGGGAAAAAGCAAAAAAACCTACAGATCTTCTGTGTCTGCCAGTGCCTATCTACCTTTCTTTACCATTTATGATGATTGATTGCTTCTGTGTTTCATCAATTAAAAATGTTTCAGAGTGCAAAGTCTTCAGTAATATTTTTCAGCATGTTTAATTGAGTCTGGTTAAATAAACATCCTCCACCAAAGCAGCAAAAGTAGAGCTTAAAATAAATACTGCTACTGTGCCAAGTTCATAATTACTTGCACATTTAGCACTTTACATGTCCTAAGCATCAAAACCAGATTTGTGTCAACTGTCTTAAAATCATAGTCAGTCTCAGATACTGCAGGATGTTTACATTTTTGGAATATTTGTTGTTCTAATTTATATAATACCCTGAATCTGTTTCAAAGAGTCTCTCTTGGGATGAATGGTGTTGCCACACAACAAATATTTGTTAGTCCAGAAAATATATTTCCAAGAATGTGAAATGATCACATGTATTTATCACTCTAAGGGCTAGAAGTCTCAGTTGAAAATATAGCACCAAGAAGGTCAAGGAATTATTTTACCCATTGTTCTCTTTCAAGATGGTCCCTTTCTAGAGGCTTCCTATCTGTTAGGAGTGAGGCAGCCCACAGTGATATTGACAATTGGGAAATGAGATATTTCATGGTTAATTTTCTTGGATATATGAGGCTATACAAAGAAGAAAGGTGCTTATGCAGACTATTTCATGCACTTGAAGAGATATGACTAAATATTAGCTTGATTCTCCTTTTACGTTATGGATTCTTTACAGCATTCTGGCAATACAGAGGGATATTGGCATATATATTTAATATCGCTAATCTTCTAACTACTGCGGCTGAAATAGCAATTAAGAAGCAATCTCAAGAATTCAGTCATCTGGGGGGGATAATTATTAGCATTTTAAATGAGGTTTTAAATCTGATAGGTTAAAAAAGAAGTTGTAGTTTGGACCCTTTAATAAAAAGACCAGTCGTTATTATGTTGACTGTATGGGAATTTAACAGATCTAGTAGTTGTGGGTAACACTGAGATATATTTAGACTTTAGTGTAAAGCATCTGATACTGAATCACACAAACTTTCATTTGAAAAAACAGATCCAATGGGTTTGGATGAGGACACCATTAAATGGATTGAAAACACACTGATGGACCTTAATGCAACAGTAATTGTGAATTTCAACTTAGTTAGGTGACATATAGCATATGTAATGCCAGCCTCTTAGATGGGCTGTTGCCAGCTAGGATCGAATGTGGGATTTTTTTTTCTTAATGCAGGTGCCTCTACTACCTGAGCAAAAGCATCCAACTCCATTAGCTATGGCTCTTCACTCTCTGCTCACTGTGCCAGGGCTCGAAGGATACAATGGCACATGACTTATGTACTGCTTCTGTCTGGGGAAGCATAACCCAAGCTTCAACTCCTCCTACAGGCCACCGTTTGTAATGCCAACACGCTGAATGGGTCAGCAGCATAGATCAAACATGGGACCTAGGAAGGCTTATATATGATACATAGGTACCAACAGATTGGATGAACCAAGGTTCATCTAGTCCAGGATCCTGTCCCTGAGCTTGGTCAGTACCAGGACTCAGAGGAAAGTATAAGCCCCTCAGTCCTACACATTAGATCTCATCCTGATCTCCAATAACAAGTAGACCTCTGACACCTTATAAACTAACAAAAATATATAAAATCGTAGCCTTCATGGGTAAAACCCACTTCATCAGATGAAGTGAGTTTTACACATGAAAGCTCACTATTCTATTCTATTCTATTCTATTCTATTCTATTCTATGTTAGTCTCTAAGGGTACGTCTAGACTAAGGCTTTTGTCGACAGAGGCTTTGTCGACAGATACTGTCGACAAAGCCTCTGTCAAAAAAGAGCATCTAGACTACAGCCAGTTCTGTCAACAAAGCAAGCCACTTTCTCGACAGAGAGTCTGGATGCTCTCTTTTGAAAAAGTACAGTGTGGATGCAATAGCGCCTTTTTTTGACATAACTGTCAAAAAAAGGTGTTATTCCTCATAGAATGAGGTTTACTGCCGTCGACAAAACTGCCGCGTTCTGTTGACTTACTGTCGACAGAACCCGGTGGTAGTGTAGACGCAGGTATAGTTTTGTCAACAAAACCCTGTAGTCAAGACACACCCTAAGGGTACATCTACACAGCAGCATTATTTCGGAATAACGGATGTTATTCTGAAATAATTTTGCGAGCATCTACGCTGCAAGCCTGTTATTTTGAAATAATTTTGAAATAACAGGCAGCTTATTCTGGATTCTGTAAACCTCATTCTATGAAGAATAACACCTGTTCCAAAATAGCTATTTTGGAATAGGGAGTGTGTAGACAGGGCGGCTGGAGTTATTTCAAAATAAGGGGCCTCCAGGAAATCCTACAGGTACCCTGCAGGCCGCTGTGTCCACACTCATGACAACTCTATAGCTTCCCTTCCCCTGCAGCCCTTAAAGTTGCAGGCAGAAGGGAAAGGGCTTCTGGCAGGAAGTACACCCTGCTATTCCTCTGCCACATTGCAGCAGCCTGCATGGCTGTCACTGCTGACACGAGCCACCCCCGTGCTCCATCCGAGCCCTCCATGGCTCCTACCAAACAGGCAGAAGCTCCCAAGACCCTGCCAAGGGACAGAAGAGGCGCATGCCTTCCCGGTCTGGTGCAGAGATTCTGGCCCTCATTGAGAGCCTGGGCACCAGGGGCCACATCTGCACCCAGGAGCAAGTATGGATGAAGGTTAAGGAGCGGAAGCAGGCCTATGTCAAGGCCAGGGAGTGCAGCCCCTACTCTGGGGCTGAACCCCACACCTGCCCCTACTATGCAGACCTGTACCACATCCTTGGGAGTGGGTCAGTCCTTTCTACCCCTCCTCACGCCCCCCCCACATAGTGGACTCAGGGCTGGAGATGCCGGTCGTCACCCTCCCAGAGGACAGACATGCAGAGGAGGAGGAGGAAGAGGAGGAGCTGGATGAGGCCAGTACCATCATGATGCCCACCCTGGAGCCGGTACCCCATGCCCTGGATGTCTCCCAGGCATGGTCTGAACCTGGGGAAGGCACGTCAGGTGAATGCCATTACTTTCCTTACACAGGGTGGAGGTGGCTGGCAGCGAGGGATTGGGGCACACTCCTCACTCAGCCTTCTGAGCCTGGGGATTGCACAGCAGCCTGTGAATGTGAATGCACCTGGAGCACCCGTCTGGGGCACAGAGCCCCACGAGGCTGCACCACAGGCCCCTTGTGCTATTGCTCACAGGGTCTGGGGAGACCTGCCATACTCCTGACACCAGGGTAGGACACCCTTCCACCACAATCCACCACTAGAAGGACGATGGGGAGTTGGAGACACACACTCACTCTGGAGTGCTGCACATGGCACACAGGCATGCCCATACACTTGGGGTAGCACCCAGTCTTGGGGAAAGTGCAGTAAGGTTCAGGAGCATCTGCTGCTCACACACACCTCCCCCCAACACCCTTTCCCCCTCTCCTCCAGCAGACAGGGATACAAGTCCTCTCCCCATGGGATGCTGCTGCTGTCAGCCGTGGCATGTGCGTTGCATGAAGGGAAGCCCAGCTGCCCCATGGCCCCCCTCCTGCCCGCAGGATCCCAGTCTGGCAGGCACCTTCGTATACCTGCGTGTTCCCAGGACATGGGGGTAGTGAGGCTCCCCCCTTGAACATTTGCACCCCTGCAGGAAAGGGCCTGCTGTCTAGGCCACAGATGGCCTTGCTCCAAGCACATCACCTTCGTCTGACCTGAGACCTTTCAGATGAGGTCTCAGCTCACAGATGAGGGCAAGGCTTCAGGGACAGTGTCTCCAAGGGATGATTGACCTTCTGTCTGTTCTCCACAGCTAGACCAGCTGCGAGAGATGGGTGGTCAACGCCATCTGGGGCAGCCTCCCAACCCCAAGTGACCAGCCAGCGCAGGAGAACGTAGGAAGAATTCCAGTGGGAGCATATCTCCATACTACAAGCCCTGCAGCACACCCTGGACCAGAGACTAGAGGAAGACATCCAGCTGCAGCAAGAGACCTGGCAGGAGATGCTGGCATAGGGCCACACCATCCGTGCAGCTGTACAAGTTCTCATCACCAGCATGGTGCCTGCCCCTGCTCCTGCTGCTGCTTCTACCCTAGCTCCTGCTTCTCCCCCTAACTTCCACACATGAATACCAAGGTCCCCGCACCCAAGGCGGTGGGACCACCAGAACCAGGTGCCACTCCCAGCCTCAGCCGTGAGCCTCTCCTCCCCCCATTTTCCCTCCCCACGCTCTCCTCCCCTTTCCCAGGTTCTTTCCCCAGTCCCTCCACAGTTACTTCTACCCCAAATTTAAAAAACCCAAAGAGTTTATTTTTTCCAGAACAAAAAGTGTGGTTTATTGTCTCTGCAGGGGAGGAGGGAGGAGGAAAGGGAGGGTAGTGGGAGGAAAGGCAGAGAGGACCAATGCACAGGTCCCTTCTGGGAAGGCCCAGGAGAGAGTGTCACTGGGATCCTGGTGAGAAACTCTCCCTCAGGGCCTCCTGGATGCACAAAGCCCCCTGATGGGCTTGCTGGATGGCAGCTGTGCACAGCTGCTTGAAGGCCCTGCTGAGCCAGCTGGCCTCTGCCCCCCACCCTGGCAGGAATGTCTCCCTCTTCCTTTCACATATATTGTGAAGGACAGAGTATGTGGCCACTGCGTGTGGGATATTCCACTCCCCGACATCCAGCTGGGTGAGGAGGCAACGGAACCTCACCTTCAGATGCCTGAATGTGCCCTCCAGCACCATGCAGACCCTGCTGAGCCTTGCATTGAAGCATTCTTTGGTGTGGTGAAGATGTCCAGTCTAGGGCTTCATTAGCCAGGGAAACAGAGGGTATACCATGTCTCTTACAGTGCACATCGGCATGCCTATGTCCTCGACCCTGATGGTGCAGTCGCAGAAAATAGTACTGGCGTGCAGCTTCTAGAAGACATTGGAGTTTGGGAAGATGCGGGAGTCATGTGACTTCCCTGACCACCTGACGTCAATGTTGGTGAACTGCCCACGGTGGTCCATGATAGCCTGCAGGACCATCAAAAAGTACCCTTTCTGGTTGATGTATTCTTAAGCTTGGTGGTCGGGGGCCCAGATGCAGATATGGTCACTGTCAATAGAACCCCCACAGTTGGGGAAGCTCATGTCAGCAAAGCCAGCGAAGATGGGGTCCACGTCGCTGAGGCTGATGACCCTGTGCAGCAGGACAATGTTGATAGCCCTCAACCCCCTGTAGAAGGAGACAAACAAACAGAGAATCACAGGGCTGACAGTGCCCTTGGGAGATCCTCAACCCTTCTTTTCCCCCTCACACACCAGGAGCAACCCCCTACTCACCCAATCCCCCCGCAGGATTTTTTGAGGGTGGGACTGAAAAACCTCCTGGAGAGGAGGATTCTACCACCACCACCAACCCATCCTTTCCCCAGGGAACCTCTTTACAGCACTTCACTTCCCCTCCTGGGACAATAGCCGAGAGTGCCATACCTGCATGAGCAGGGCCCTGACGGTCAAGCTCCCCATGCTGAACTGGCTCCCGACAGATCGGTAGCTGTCCAGGGTGACAAGCTTCCAGAGAGTGATGGCAACCCACTTCTCAAGGGGGATGGTGGGGAACATGTGGGTGTCCTGTCGCCTGAGGGCAGGGGCAAGTCACTCTCACACTCCAGAAAGGTGTCCTTCCGCATGTGGAAATTCTGGAGCCACTGATGGCCATCCCACCGCTCCATAGCGAGCTGGTCCCACCAGTCAGAACTGGTCTCCAGATGCCAGATGTGGCGGGGCACAGTGGGGTCCAGTTGCATGAGCTGAGACTGAAGACAGATGATGAGGTTCTCCCCAAGGAACTGGGTGTTGCATTCCTGCAGGGCCTGGAAGGCAGCCTGCAGAAACTGCTGCAGGAGTTGCAGCACGACAAATAAGAGCTTTTGAGTGCTTGGAGGCAGCTCCAGCTCCATGTCTAGAGAGCTGAGGTGTCTGCAAGTGCAACCACAGCAGGTAAAAGAATGGATTTGCTGTCCCTCAGGGAGATAGGCAAAAGACAGGAGCTTGAGACACGGCTGTATGGGGGTGGGTCCCTTTAAGCTCAAGCCTCAGATACTTCAGGCAGCAGCTCCAGGAAGTAACTGGTGTCCTGATGCCCTACCTGATGTGCTTCTGGGTGACCTTAAATGTGATTCAGCATCAATGAGTGTGAACGCTCTATTTCGAAATAGCTAAGTGCTATTTTGTTGGGCATTTGCTGTGTAGACACGCTATTTTGAAATAGGTTATTTTGGAGTATTTCTTCCAAAATAGCTTATTAAAAAATAAGAGTGTGTAGTGTAGACATACTCTCAGGGAAATGTCTACACTGGGGAGTTATTTCGAAATAACTTGGTATTTGTGCTAAAAACAATATGTGTTCTCAAGATACAATTCTGTATCCTATTTGTGCTGTAAATTAATCAATGAAACGTAAAAAACATTTCAATTATCTTTGCAGATGTTCAACTAAACAGAATGATAAACAAAAGAAAAGTGAAAGGAGACCCAGTGGTTAATTAGAGACAGGAGCATAATGCAGTAAATGAAATTAAACCTGGAACAATGCAAAATCATAAATTGGGCAGGAAGGAGCATCACTTGGAACCAGTGAGAAGGAGTTGCTTGAAAATCTGAAAGGCCACGAAAGCATTGAGTGTGATAGGAAAAAGCAAAATAGATAAAAGCTTGCAATGTGATATCATGACACCTCAAAAAGAATGCTACATTGTGCTATCAGTGGAAGGGTACATACAACATGTGAACCAAGAAGCCAATAGTCTCTCTTTTTACAGTGGTTGTTGATTGTAACAGAGATTTTTGGTGCAAATTCAAAAGTGACTAGCGATTTTGTGCCTTGATTTTTGGAATAACTAACTGCAGACATGTTAAAGAGACCTGGTCTCTTAAAGAACAGTGCTCAGCATTTTCTGGCTCTAGAAGTCAGGTAATATATAGGAACCTTTTCCTACATTTAATCTTTGTACAGGCCTCCTAGTGTTATGAGTGGGAAATCTGCGGTGGAGCAAAGGTAGTACAAAGCACTAATTTTTAGAGCTGGCCTATGGACCACATTCAAATAATTTAACTCTGTCTATTGTGAGGCTCTGAATTAGTCTCTGGGATAGTGGTAGAATCTCTGACTCCAGGGATCTCTGGACCATTGAGTCTTAGATATCCAGGAAAGATGGATACAAATCAAAACTCCAGGCTTGAGCACTCCCCCCCACACCATTTTTTGGAATATGCCTGTAGATATAGACCCTTTTCTAAATTTAGCAGTGAAAGCTAAATGCCTCTCCAGCATTTCCACATGGATGAATCAGTAGAAGTGGGCTGTGTCCACAAAAGCTCATGAAACCATCTGCATGTTTTGTTAGTCTCTAAGTGCTGCAAGACTATTAGTAGGTTTTTAAGTTTTTCCAGTTACAGACTAATTCGGCTAGCCCTCGAAAGCATCAGTATTCTACTGTCATGTGAGACTGAACTTCTCATCTTCTCCTTCCAAAGCTGTCCTATTCTCCCCATCCTTTATTACTGCTAAGGTATTCATTTTCCATCTAATTACCGAGAGGTGTAATCTCTTTTTTCCACAAAATGTTGAGATAGAAGTAGTCCGTATAAGAAAGTAACAGGAGGTCATAGGGCAGAGATACTTGCAGTGCCTTCAGACTGAACCTTCATTTAGTAGTTAGTTAGTCTGCCTGAATTATACTTGCTGTTTCTGCTATAGATTATTTCCATTACAGTCTTTTCTTGTGGGTTGCAAAATTGTGAGCATAGTAGGTATGTCTAATAAATATTAAATAGATAAAAATAATGGTAAAACATAAATAGTTACAGAGTGTTACAAGAATGCTCTGCAAATTAAAAATGTCTGTATACATATAATATAAATACTCAGTTAATAGATCAAGTGTCAGTGGATGGTACTCAGGCATATGCAGTCTAGTTTTTAGATTTTGTAGAATCAGTAAAACTACTTGTTATGTGCTGCAAATGTGTGCAGTTTTATATGGGGACATAACAAAGGGTATATGGAGTTGAATGGAGAGAATTATTAAAAACCAGGAGGACTTCAGCTAGACTGTGACTAAGTTGTACACTTCCTGCTTTCACAAAATCCACAGGAAATTATGAGGCATTGTTGTCACAATGCTGCTTTAACCTGCTCGGTTGATTACAGCCTTTGAAGTGCCATTTTGCTAGGAATGGATTGCCAGATCATTTCCCCTTCTCTCCAGCCCTGCCCTTGATCTGTTGGGAGAGTAGGGAGGTAGAGTTAGGGTCTATGGATTCCTTAGGCTGGGAAAATGCCTAGCTAGCCCATTACACCCTCTTTCTAGCCCCAGACAATCACAGAGGGCCATAACCTGGACCCACGTTCACTAAATAATGCATCAACTCCTGTCCTAGCAGTGTGGATAAACAAAAAAAAGTACAGATGTGAAATTGACTGCTGCTGACCAACTCTGTGTTTTTGTTTTGGTTTCTGGTTTTGTTTGCTGTGTCCAACTTCTTATTCATTGGTGTGGTTATATCCCATGTAATTTGCAGTCCAAAGCAATAGAGGTGAGGAGAGCTGTTTATCAGCAAAAACCACTAGCAGCATAAGATCGAAGGAAAAGGATATAAAGGTGATTTACTCTATTTTCACCTTCCTTCAACTTGCTGTCAGTTGTTCTCTTGCTTTACCAGCTCCCCTACCCCAACTCCCACCCACCACACTTTGGCTTGTAAATTACACTAATCACCAAAAAAAAAAACCCCAACCCAACAACAACAACAAAAACAACCAAACCCTCTAGAAGAAACCAGGCAAAAAACTCAGGGTGGAATCATCAACTTAGTCCCTTCATGTCCAAGTTACAGTGACTTACTGATGTGCACCTTATATCACCATGTATCACCTCTGAATTTAACCCAATGATTCAATGTAGTGTTAGAATGCTCTTCATTTCCAAATATTGGCAAAAATCCACTTAATAAAAATAACATTGCATTGCAGGCAGGTGCTCTGGGGTTTAAAAGCAATGACAGTTCCATGACTTAGCATTCACAAAGTCAGAGAAAAAATTCCCACTGTTGAGGGATCCAGCACGAGGTACAGGTTTTCCGATTCTGAGGTCGATATTCTTACTTTGCTCAGGCTTCTAAATCCTTTCCAAAAGATAATTACAAATAGAAGAGAAATAATTAACTCTTTTAAAAAAGCGTTTCACTATAGATCCTTCCTGCTGTGCTTGTGTTACATATACAGAAGCATCCTTAGGAGCTTCTCATTCATTGTCTTCATTGATTAGTGACATTCATTCTCTTGGTCCTTGAAATTTAAGCGGCATGAGACAGGATAATTAGAGAGGTAGTTTTCAGTTGCTTTTTGTCAAAATTTGTTAACTGACCTGTTAAGCAATGCAACTGTGATTACAAAAGCCTCCTTTCACTGCACTTCACTAATTTCTTTCGCTCTGTGAACTACTAGTCTCATACTCTTTATTCTTTGTGCTTTTTAAAAAGCACATGCATTGCAGAGCTGTGAAATTGCAACATGCAACGTGTAAGTGCTTTTTAATTAAAAGAATCAATTGCAGTGCTTTCAGCTGTGCTTAACTAACATAATACTTCCTCCTGCCAACAAAATATAATGGTAACAAAGAGGTATTTGTAATATGATTAACCAATTGGAAAAAAAAACCCACATGAAATATAGGGCTTTTCCCTGACACTTTGTTTTTGTATTTCCCAAAAGTTATTGCATATTTAAACCGGTCTTATGGCCAGTGCCCTATATTATCTCTGCCTAATATAACTGTCTTATTATTTGGAATGCAGGCTCAGCATTCAGTGAGCAATGACTTCCCCAAACATGTTTCTGACATGGTAAGTAGGAATTCTTACAGTAGTCTGCATTTGCAGTAGTTGCCTTTGTTTTCATGCAGATGCAAAAGCTTTGCATAAGCACCGCCAGATGTGCATATGTAAAACATTGATTTGCCTGAAATCAGGGTTAGATAGATATTTATCCAGTCAGGTGTATGTACAAACAGGGATTATGTATGCACACGTGCAACCTATTTGGCAAAAAATGGGCACTTAGAAACTCATTGGAAATGACACCCATATGGTCAAAGACAAAGCTGAAAGATCTAGCATTAGGTCCACCCCCATGACTCTAATCTCTTTGAATAATGAAACTGTGGAAGCAGCCTCCAGGTTTTGCTATTTAGGTTCTGTGCTCACCAATTCCTCCAGCTCTCACACAGAGATTCTCCATTGAACTGGCATTGCAACATCTGTCATGTTTTTTTTACAATGAATATGGAATCAATATAATCTCAGCCCAATTATCAATTTCAGGATCTGTTATAGCTGTATTCTCCCCATACTGTTGTACAGCTGAGAAACATGGGTACTTAGACAGGTCAAAACTGGAGGTTTTCCATACAAAATGCCAACATCATATACTGAGCATAAAGTGGAATGGCTTCATTCGTAATGCATACATTTATGGTCACACCAGTCTACAGCCTACTGTATTGTCCATAGATGGAGCCTTATACTTTTTGGACATCATATGAGACTGCCACAAGACAATTCAGGATACACCATTCTTCAGGTGGCTTGTAATATCTGGGATAAAATGCCACCTTCTGAGGGATGGAGGCTGCCCAGAGGTAGACCTCCTCCCCCTTACATGGGTTCACCAAGTATATTCCGTTGGGCCATCATACCTCTGTGGCTGTGCAGGAACTGACCAAATGTCAAACAATCATGACAGCTGACCATTTGGCTCAGAGTTTAAGGAGAACACCCAACTACACTTGTAGCTAAGAGCATCTAAACTGTTACAGCATTTATAGGCTGTGAATTATATATCTTATTTTGTTTCTTGCCTTGTAAGTAAACATATGAAGCATAATATTAGCAACCTAAAATACAAAAGCTTAACTTTATAATAAGTAACTAAAAGGGAAAACTTGTGTGTGGTACATTCTTATAAGTAATCAGCTGTAGCACACAGCTCAATACCATGAAGGGCCCGAGTCTGCAAATGCATGATTAATCTTGTCCCCTGTAAATAGTCTCGTGGAATTCATTAGTATTGTTAATGAGAAAAATATACAGAGGGTTTCAGGACTTAGCCCTTAATCTGAAACCATAGTAGTCTTTGATAGAACAAAACCTGAGACTCAAGCCTGTGTTCTCTGTGTTAAGCCAAAAGGCCTAACTCAAAACCAAGTGAAGTTGATGGAGAAACTTCAGCTGGACCCAAATTTCCCTTCAAAGACCAGTTGTTACACTTCAGTGGGAGTTTTGGGCATTCAAGGAAGACAGGTTGAAGCAGACATCAGACCAGAGCATGTCACAGTGTTCAGCCAAGAAGCAGCAGTGTGAAGCTATGCCAAGTTGTTTCTCAAGTGCAAGTAAAAATAGGTTTCATTAAGGTAGAAAGATGCAACACTGCCCTAAAAATTTACTCTGTCCTCTGCCACCCCCTTTTCCTAATAGTCTGTGAACTATGTGAGTTCCTTGAGTGAAAGTCACTATCAGCAGACAGCCACAAATACAACATGTATTTTAATAGTGATTTGTTCTGTAGTAGATAAAATATGTAGGGCCTTTATTAATTTTATTGTACAAGTGCCCCAGGAATCGGTGGTTTACTAAATATAAGCAGCATGTGTTTAGCTGGCCAAGGTAGCATACAACAGTAGCGCCAATAAGAGACTAATCCAAAATGCCCACTACTTCTTGCTTAATACAAATACTGTAATCAACCCACTTCTTTTGCGAATGGTCACTGTGCTACTTCGTGTCTTCTCTTTCTGCTTAACAGGAAAGGCCTATTTTGTGTTATGATGAGAACGTGCTAACATGGTACAGACAGTGCTTCTAAGTGTGCAGGGTCACAACAGGTCACAGACCCAGGAAAAACAATGTCTAAGTAGCAAGCCAGGTCACTGCGGGTTGCACATTTTTCTTACTGCCTGAGGGAAACCTCTCTGACTGCCTTCTCTCCCTGCTTGCCCAGGTTCTAGGGAAGGGCAGCCAAGGAGGGCTACTATAGTGCTCTCCATAGCCCTCATGAGATGACACCATTCTCACAAAAGAGGCTAGGTGACAAGAAAGCAGAAAAACCCTAAGGGTGCATCTACCCAGCAGAGCTTAACTCGAAATAAGCTACACAAATTGAGCTATGTCAATTGCATAGCTTATATCGAAATAGCTTATTTTGAAATTGGGAACATCTACATAGCACTTATTTTGAAATAGAGCACTCTTTCTCCAACTTCCCTTACTCCTTACAAGGTACATCTAGACTGCAGTATGCAAATTGCGTATCTCATTTCGATTTTATTTCTAAATAGGCAATTTTGAAATTTGGCATGTCTACATGGCGCCAAATTTTGAAATAAAGCACTATTTCGAGACATCCCTTATTCCTTGTGGAGCAAGGTTTACAGGGATGCCGAAATAGCATGTCTGTTATTTCGAAAATTATCTCAAAATAGTGGACGTGTTCCTTGGATGCGGGGTGGCTATTTCGGGATACCTCCAGTAAAACAGAAGATGGATTCTAAATCTCCTCTTAGTCCAGTGTTTTTAACCACAAAACTGTCAAACCTCAGCCTTGATCAGACCCTCCTGACTGGAAGAATTCAATGTAAACCCCAGGAGTTGAAACTTGCAGGGTTTCCAATTTCCATACACAGTTTATTCCCAAGAAGATTTTGAGAGCTTTGTTGGATAGGAGATTTTAAAAGAAAAAATGGGTTCTACAGAAAATGGTGTAAGGCATTTTCTCAAAGTGAGCTGCAGACCCGCTTTGGGAATGGTGCTAACAGGCCTCTCCACTTTGTGTGTCTAAAGGCTCCACAACCACAGAGCCTTGTGGCTCCCATTAGCTTTGGTTCACTATTTACAGCCAAGGGGAGCCATGGGAAACAGCCACTTCCCGCAGCTCCCATTGGCTGGAAACAGAGAAACTGAGCCAATGGGAGCTACAAGTCTGCAGAGCCTTTAGATAAACAAAGTGGAGCGGCCCATTAGCAGCATTCCTAAAGTGGGCCAATGGCCCACTTTGAGAAACACTGGTGTAAGGGATTCAACAGATATCACTCTTCCTCGCGAGACAGAGTACAACCATGGAATGGTTATCATGAACTCTGCTGAAAAATGTGCCTGCTTTCCAGTGAAATGTTAGATTGGTTTCTGACCAATTGTGGTGATTAACAAAAATCCTGTTGCACCCAGATTCCATTAGAATAATAGCATTCTACATCTGCTTTGGCCATGTGTATCTGGGTACACTGGGGGGAAAAAACAGAGAAGCAAAACCTGGAAGTTTTGCAGCCCTGATGAAAGCCAAAGCTTTTTGAGATTCACCATCTGGCATGCAATATGGAGACTAGTGACACAGAAGATACACAATATGCTCTGTTTAGGCTCACTGTGAACTATTAAATATTTATTATGTATAGAACACCTGAGTCCAAAACTTCTAGAGAACTGCTGTTTTCAAATTCAACTCACACCCGATAGTCATAAATAGATAGAAGTTTAAGATGTTTTAAATTACTAGTTATTTTGATTAATTATTTAGTCTGGATAGTAGGAGACAACAAGATACAGCCTGTCCAGATACGCTAAATTAACAGAGAACAAATAAGACACTATAGCAGTTTCTCCAGTTTCTTTTTCTGGAACAAGGTTAGTACAAGTTGAACCCCTTCTGCAAACCAGCTATTGAATTCTTGTTCTGATTTATAGTCTGTGAAACAAAATGTTGTATTTTTATATTACTACAGCAGCTAATTAGTTCTTGGTCAGCTAGTAGTTTTTAATACAGAGATTTTGTTTTTCTTTTGTTTTGTTTTTCTTAAGAAATGCAGCAAAGTATTAAAATGATCAATCCTTCTATATAGTGCCCGGGAAATTAGTTATGACATTGAAAGTCAGTACATTCTCTTTTCATAACATTCGAGAACCTTCTAAAGCTAATTAATAGGCAAATCATTTTCTCCACAGTACAACTGCATTACATATGGAACAAACTCATGGTCAAAAAGTGAACTCAAGTACATACACAGGCAGCATTCCAAACTCTCAATTTTATTGTAAGCCTCACATTTTATGGTGATTTTTCTAAAAAATCCTGTTCCTAGTGTCATGTGACAAAGAAAACTGATTTTTCCATATATACAAATTTAAAATAAGATATCAGGCCTCAGGATTGTGGAGAAAAACTTGAAAAAGTGAGCAGAGGGTACCCTAAAATACAAAAGGGCAAATTGAATAATAACAATCAATTTTCAGTTTTTCAACTCATAATATTTGGATATTTCTGAGCCATTGGGCTGAGGAACACTGCACAGGGTACCATTTAGATTCTGTATTTTCTGCATGGTATATTTCAGATACCATAATATTTTCATATTGTAAGCATGGGGAAATAGTTTGGTATTTCAGAATCTGTAGTAAATTTTTCCAAATACCATCTTTCAGTGGTAACCACTATTTATATTACAGACACATCTTAATATTGTTACAAAATTCTGTTCATATAATAGGTAAATACAGAATACAGGGTTGCCCCAGAATTCTCTCCTTTGGTGCTCCTAGTGCAAAGACCCACAAAGTGATCTCACCAGGAAAGAACCATGATGAGAAAGGCTGCATCTCTCCTAGAGTTTCTTGTCAGTGCATAGGTCTCCTGGCAGGCATCTACCTTTGTCTCTCTTAAGCAGTGGCTCAATATGAGAGCAAAGTTAGACCATTGTAGTGCATTGACATATTTTCAGACTCTCATTCTACATCACTTTAAACTGAGTTTCGCCATCTCCCCATATTGCTCTTTGATGAGACTTAAAAAAATTCAGTTACTCATCCAACTGGAAATTCAGGCTGATTACTTGAAGGATAATTTAAGTGTATTAAATATTGATGATATTCTGAATACTAAGGTGTCAAGGCCAAACTTAAATGCCTTATGAAAGTCAAAAGGTGAGCACTGTGCAATAAAGCACTGAAAATATCACTTTGAAAGATTTTTTTTTCTGTACAAAGAACCAAAGATTGATTCAAATCCCAGTGGAGTGAATAAGCATCTACCCATTCCATAGCAATAGAGTTGCACCGGGCACTAAGGGTACGTCTAAACTACATGGCTCTGTCAATGGAGCCATGTAGATTAGTGTACTCGAAAAAGGGAAATGAAGCGGTGATTTAAATAATTGCCGCTTCATTTACATCAAAATGGCTGCCGCGCTGTGCCGATCAGCTGTTTGGCGGCACAGCGTGGTAGTCTGGATGCTCCGCGGTCGACAACGGAAGCTTTTGTTGACCGCCCTGGTAAACCTCATTCCACGAGGTATAATGGGGCGGTCGACAAAGGCTTCCGTTGTCGACCATACAACATCCACTCAAACAACTGATCAGCACTGGCGTACTTTGATGTAAATGAAGCGGTGATTATTTAAATCGCCGCTTCATTTACCTATGTCTAGAAAGCTCATCTACATGGCTCCATCGACAGCCATGTAGTCTAGACATACCCTTAGTGGAGAGAAAAGTGCAAGCTTTAACAGTGTCAGGTTAATAAAATCATAAAAGATGTGCTTTATACTTTCATGGTGTCAATATAGAAATACAATATAAAATCCAAAATTTAATTAATTCAAATAACAAATTAAAGCATGCCATGACTGATTTTATTGCTCTCCCTTTGGCATTTTAAAAACTTAAATGGTATGGGGCCCAAACCAAAACTCCAGATCTCAATACTGATGCACTTCTTGGGGAAGGGATTTGGAATCTGAGCCCAAGTAAAAATCCAAATTCTGTAGTAGAGTAAAAGGCATTCTCTGTTCCAAAATTTGGGGACAGAAGCACTCAGAATATAGATCTGGATTTGAGAGTTGTAGTTTGGCACTGTTTCTGACTGTTGCCAGTACCAGATGCTTTAGAAGGTCTTTGTTTATTTTTAACTCTGTTGATAGGAGCCATCTGGTCCCTGAATATCTGAACTAAAGAATAACTGGACTGTATACTTAATAAATAAATGTAATTATCTGAGCTGTGGAACTTCAGATTATCTAAGCATTTTTAATTCATTTTTTTTCTTTTGGTCATCTAGTGGTATAACTTGCTTTAGTGTATTAACAAGGAGTCCGGTGGCACCTTAAAGACTAACAATTTCATTATGGCATAAAGGTTTATGAGCTGCAACTCACTTCATCAGATGCATGAAGTGAAAGACAAAGGAAACAGATAGTAGGGATCTAGAGAAGGGAGTGTTACATCAGAGCTAATTCAATCAGGGTGGATGTGGATAATAAGCTGAGAATACCTAACATGGAAAATTACTTAGGGTATGTCTACACTAGCCCCCTAGTTCGAACTAAGGAGGCTAATGAGGGCGACCGAAATTGCAAATGAAGCGCGGGATTTAAATAGCCCGTGCTTCATTAGCATGCTCCCGGGCGATCGCCATTTTGGAAATTGACTAGCCCGGAAGAACTGCCCGCATCAACACGCGGCAGAAAAGGGCGATTCCGAAATAAACCCCTTACTTCGAATTAACAGTTAAACCTCATAGAATTAAACCTGGAGTTAAACCTGTGGTTTAACTCATTAGCCTCCCTAGTTCGAACTAGTGGGCTAGTGTAGACATACCTCATGGTAATGAGTTAGCCATTCCCAATCTCTATTCAGACCAATGCTGGTGATGTCAAATGTGCACATGAATTCCAGCTCACCACTTTCAAGATGCAGCCTGTTTTTGAGTTTTTTTCTTTCAAGTCTATAACTGTGAGTTCAGGGAGGTTAAAATGTTCTCTCACCTGTTTTTCTATGTTACCATTCTTGATGTCTGATTTGTATCCATTTATTCTATTGTGCAGAGACAGTCTGGTTTGTCCAATGTATACGGGAGAGCAGCATTGCTGGCACCTATGGCATATGTCACATTAGTAGATGTGCAGGTGAATAAGCCTTTAATGATATGGCTGATATGGTTAGGTCCTGTGCTGGTGTCACTAGGGTAGATGAGTGGACAAAGTTAGCAACAGGGTTTGTTGCAAGGATTCGTTCCTGGGTTAGTGTTTCTTTTGTGGTGTGTGAAGTTGGTGATGAGTATTTGTTTCAGCTTCTGGGCTGTCTGTAAGTGAGGAATGGGCTGCCTCCCATGGTCTGTGAGAGCAAGGGATCATCATCTAGGATAGGTTGTAGATCCTTGATAATGTGTTGAAGAGGTTTTAGCTGGGGGCTGTAGGTAATAGCCAGTGGTGTTCTGTTGCTTTCTTTGTTAGGTCTCTCCTGTAGTAGGTGAAATCTGGGTACCTGCCTGGCTCTGTCAACCTGTCTCTTCACTTCCCCAGGTGGGTTCTGTAGTTTTAAGAGTGCTTGATAGAGACTCTGTAGGTGTTTGTCTCTGTCTGAGGCTATGTGTACACAGCAGCATTATTTCAGAATAACATCAGTTATTCCGAAATAACATTGTGCGTGTCTACACAACAAGCCCGTTATTTCAAAATAAATTCAAAATAACAGGCTTTTTACTCTGACTTCTGTAAACCTCATTTCATGAGGAGTAAGGGAAGTCGAGGGAAGAGTGCTCTATTTCAGAATAACTGCTGTGTAGTTGAAATGAGCTATTTTGACTTAAGCTATGGAATTAGCGTAGCTCAAGTTGCGTAGCTTATTTTTACTTTAGCCCTACTGTGTAGACATGCCCTGAGAGATTAGAGCAAATGCGATTGTATCGTAGGTCTTGGCTGTAGACAATAGATCATGTGATAGGTGGTGGATGAAATTTGGATGTGTGTAGGTAAGTATATCAGTTATTAAGTTTCCGGTATAGAGTGGTGTTTATGTGACCATCACTTATCTGCACTGTAGTATCCAGGAAGCGGATCTTCTGTATGAAGTGGTCCAGACTGAGATTGATGGTAGGGTGGAAATTGTTGAAATCTTGTTGGAATTCTTCAAGGGCCCCTTTCCCATGGGTCCAGATGATGAAGATGTCATCAGTGTAGCACAATTAGAGGAGGAACTTGGGTGGATAAAGACATGAAGCCTATAGGTTTATTCAGTATAGCTGAAATTTGGCAAAGGGTAAAACATGCAAAACTAAAACAATTTTATATACTGTATAATACTGTATATCGAGTGGCATTCTGCCCCCTTTCTCAAGTACAGTGATCAGAGTTTAAAGAAATTTACCAAGGACAAAACAAGCAATTCCAGAAATCAAATACTTGCCTTAAATGAAGACAATCCCCAACATTTTTTTTTTTAGGAACTGCCTCTTTCAAATTCTCAGCAGGCATCCCAACTTCTAATTTTCCCTATATACTGTAGCTTGAAATGTGTTCTTGATTTATACTAATAGTTCACATGGTCTGGCTGTTTTGGTAAACTGATTAGTCAGCAGTTCTCAAACTGTGGCTCAGGACTCAATTTAATAGGGTCACCAAGCCTGGCTTAAACTTGCTGGGGCCCAGGACCAAAGCCCAAGCCCCACTGCCTGAAGCTGAAGCCAAAGCCTGACTGTTTCAGCCTTGGGCAGTGGGGCTCAAGTTATAGGTCCCTTGCCTGGGGCTAAATCCTTTGGGCTTCTGCTTCATTCCCACTGCCTAGGGTGGTGGGGCTCTAACTTGCCCCCCCCCCCTTCCACACAGGGCAGTTGAGCTAGGGTAGACAGAGGTAGTAGGGTAGTAGGGTAGACAGAGGGTAGTAGTAATTTTTTGTTGTCAGGAGGGGGCTACAGTGCAATGAAGTTTGAGAATCCCTGGCTTAGTTCCTATGTACCTGCATGGGGAGAAAACAGTTAATAATGGGCTCTTCTGTCTAACAAATAAAGGTATAATATGATCTAATAGCTGTACGTTGAACAGACAAATTCAGACTGGAAATAAGGCACACATTTTTAACAGTGAAAATAAATAACCACTGGAACAAGAGTCAAGGGAGATTCTCCATCACTGGTGACTTTTAAATCAAGATTGGATATTTTTTCTGAAAGATATGCTTTAGGAGTTATTTGGGGGAAGTTGTATGCTCTGCATGGTACAGAAGGTCAGACTAGATGATCAGAATGGTCCTTCTGACATTAAAATCTACGAATCTCTGAATGTTCTCTGCTCTTTCTGTTTTGTTTGGCAAAGCATTTTGTTCATATCTGCCCTGGTTTGGGAATTCTCTGCAATGAGTTGTGTAATTCTCTCCTAAACCTTGCAAATCTTAAAGTTTGTTATTTGAATAAATATTCTGTATGACTCCAGCCAAATCACTGAAGACTTCAGTCCCATGAAGGAGTCATTGGCCAGAAGAGGGAAATGGAAGATGGGAGTGTTTGTTGGGATTATAGATAGATAGATATATGACTGAACTAAAATGGCACAATGAAAATACAGACTGGGGGGGAACGCTAGTAATTTCCATCTGCTCACAGAACTTCTACTGATCGGGGCAGTTTATTGTCCTCACTGAGTAAGTCAACAACGTGCAATATTTCCTCATCTATTCAGAGACTTCTACCTTATATCCTTCATGTGGTGAAACTTTTGGTACTTCATTGGGTATTTCATTCTTCAAATATATGTAGTGTTTTCACCAATATGGGATAGGAGTTTACCCAAATCTGACCTGCTGTGGACTAACTGTCCATATGGATCTTGTTGATGTGTACCAACAGTTTATTAATGCACTTTGACTAGTCCCATTTCCAAAAGTACTAAATCAAAGTGTATTAATGAACTGGTAATGAATGCCAGCAAGGTCCACACAGTTAGTGCAAGGCAGCCTAGTGCAGGGTAGAGTTATACTCTAACATGCCACAAACTAAATGTTCACGTAGATAAGTTGTTATTTAAATGTTTAACTTTAAAGACTATGGGACTAGTCACATGATTAAAGTGATGTGTGTTTTCTGGGTCAGATCACAAGTTAACTGAAGCAGATCCAGTATCTTCCCTATTACTCAGCTCCCTCAAATCTGCTACTTACAAGTTCAAATAGTTAATTGCCCCACTCAGTTCTGAAGTTTTTACTCAAGCAAAAGTTTCCATTGACTTCACCGGGAGTTTTGCCTGAGTAAGCACTGCATGATGGAGCCCTGAGGAGACAGAGAGGAAGGTAAGAATGAATAAATATCATGCTGAGCTTTCTTAATGGTTGATGTGGATGGTGTATCTGTACAGTAGGTTCAAATGGAGAAATGTATCAAGTGAAATCAAGACTGACTTTAAGTTTACACAAAAACAATAAAGCAGTGGCACACAAGGAATTTCTCTGTGCGACAAGTCCCTTTGCAAAAACATGTTCAGAAAGGAGCTCTGCGTGGAGCTCATTAAAATTCTGCAGCCATGGTCCACAAAGAGAGCAGGCAAATGATGAATAAGGGCCAGCACAAATAAAAAGGTCCAGGGAAAAGTAAGAGGGGCCCAGTTCTAGAGACCAGTATTCCATTGGCTTCAATCAAAGGCAGAGCCTCAGTATTTACCTATGAAAAATAATTGTCAGCTTGCAATATTATCATGAACAGTTGCCAACCCAAGCAAAACCTACTTGCTACTTTGTCAACATGATAGTGAAAGTATTTTTCTCTTTCAGCCATAGAAAAGAATTGTTACAAGCTGAGCATAATTTTGTATGATACCATTATTTGCTATTGCTCTGTAAAGAAGCAGGGACAGATTTTTTTTTGATCACTTAAGTCCTTATTCTACAACACTAAGTTTCTTATACAGTTATAATTTTTTTAAGGCCAAAGAGAGTATTGTGATCATCATTCCTGCATCATTCCCATATCTTATGAGTGAACTAGAACATATTTTTAGAAAACATCCAGGATCAAATTGAATTCTGTGTAGCTTCCATTTCATTCCTCATCCTGATTTAAACAATTTATGTGATGAAGAATCCACATCCCTTCACAAGAGTTTCAATGGGAGAAGGATTGCACCCATGCAATGGCATACATCAGAATAGTGACATTTTATACTTATACAGGGTGCAAGTCAGTGAAAAATAAGCCTTAGTGATTTTGCTTGAATTTAACTGAGGGCAGAATCTGTCCGTTAAGTATATAATACATCAAGCAGAATAATAGTTGGTATAAGTAAAGCATTTTTGTGACAACTAATACACAGCAGGTCCTGGAAGTCCCAGTCCTGTTTTCCTTACTCAGGCAAAACCCCCACTGATTTCATCTGGATTTTGTCTGAGCAAAGGATCGCAAGATCTGATCTCATGGACTGCAGATGAAATAAATCCAACAGGCTATCTCAGTGAGAAAACAAGTCAAAGAGAATTTTTCTGTTTGTACTAAGGGAGATATTGACAGAAGCTAACCTTACCAGCAAGCCTGTTTCTCTGCAAGCCTGTTCTCAGTCAGACATTTTGGAACTTGTTGCTGGAGGACTTTGGCAAAGAATCTGGACTTGCCACTGCTGCTACATTTGAACAAAGTGTGTAGGCTCTTTGAAAGTCGTGAAGCAAAGTGACACTTTGCTTTTCTTCTTTGTCTTCTTCTTCACTTTGCTAATTTCGTTCTGGTTTGGCTGGTGGAGTCACTATCAAAGCCTAATGCATGTTTTTATTAGGTTTTCTACAGAAGCATTACTTTCATTTCCTGGCAGTGTTCCATGTGCCCTGTAACTAATGCAGCCTCCATTGTTATTGGACAAGGAGAAAAGGGGAAGGGGAGACTATCATTTTTATTCCAGAATGAGAAAAGCTGTCAGCTACCAGAAGAATAAAGACTTCAGTGTTTACTTTTCCACACAGTCCAGTGACTGCATAGCAACAACAGGCCATTTTTAATGGGTTGAATGAAAGAATATGCAAAATGGCATCAATGGAATGAAAAAGTAAATAATTAACATATTCGTAGTAGTCATTCCACCTTTTATTCTATGGCACATTACTATGGCGACTGGGAAAGATGAAATCTGAAGGAACAGAATTTAAAATTTACAATAAAACTGATCACCTTTAAGCAAACCCAGGACAGGTCCCTATCTCAAATGTGCTAAAATGAATGCCACAGAAATGCTGATTTTTCCATTTGATTTACCTTTTTATGGCCTTATCATATAATATTTACCTAAGTAAAACTCCCACTGAAATCAATGGGACATTCTGCCTGATCATCTGCCCAGTGCCCAGCTCTAATAACTAGCCTGGACACAGGACAAATAAATGCAGGTGGGAAATCTCAGCTCCTAGGCCACATTCCAGTGGGAGAATTGTATTATTAGGGGTTAGTTTGTGTCAGGTTCTACACATGTGAGCAACAGGAAGGGCATGAAGAATGTAAGAATAGCAGTACTGGGTGAAAACAAAAGTCCATCTAGCCCAGTGTCCTGTCTTCTGACAGTGACCAATGCCAGGTGCTTCAGAGGGAATGAGCAGATCAAGTAATCATCGAGTGATTACCTGACATCTATTCTCATATTCTGAGAGTCAGAGGTTAAGGATAATCAGAGCATTGCATTGTGCCCACGGCCATCCTGGCTTCTGTGAACTTATCTAGTTATGTTTTGAACCCTGTTATAGTTTTGGCCTTCACAACATCCGCTGGCAATGAGTTTCACAGGTTGACATATGTGCAAAGAATTACTTCAATTTTTTTTGTTTGTTTGTTTAAAAATTGCTGCCTATTAATTTCACTGGGTGACCCCTTGTGTTATATGCATTTTCTTTTTCCTACAGTTCCCTCCACAAGAGCATAACTCCTTATGCTTCTCTGAGCCCCCATGCACGCTAGTTACTTTGCAGGGTAAGTGGAGTAGTCAGGAGCTTGGTTTCACTCTGTTTTTCCCCTGGGGTAGTTACCTGGGAACAGAAGCACGTGCTGTATGCTCCTAAGCTATGTAGCAATGTGTGCCCTTCTCTTGCATGCTCGGGAGCTCCCAGAGCTACAGGGTCTCCTGCATCTCTTGCTGAGTCTGTGTTGCTCTGCTCCACACAATGCAAATGCCATAAAGGGGCCATGAAGTTCTGTGGCAGGGCTTTTCAAAGCCAGGTTTAGATTTCCTGAAATGATAAGCTGATACTCTGTACCATTATTAAGACGTTCTTGGTGTTGCCAGTTCCTATTCAGACAAAACTGCCAATTGGCAGCAGCAGCAGCAGCAGTAGGAGGGAATTTTGCCTGAGTAAGATGTGCAAGGCGTCTGCTTGCGGACACCACCGTAGTTCATGGTGCTGTTCTTATGGATCAGAAGAGCTTTCGTTATTCTTAAAAAAGAAACCCATGTATGTTTTTATTCTTATTATTAAGGAAAATATAGCTTTAAATAGTCTCACATTATCACAGTTTTCACATAGCCCTTCTTCCAGGTGGTGGCAGCAGCAAGAAGGGGCAGGTTCAATTACTAGGATTCCTCTTAACAATACATCACGGAACCACCTTGAGCCCCTATTCTGTACAACTTGCCACCACTCTGGATGCAATATGTGCCATTTCACCAGGGCTGTCTCAAGGAGAGCACGGGGCCTAGGGAACCCCCTCCCACACAGTGTCCCAGGTGTGGCGCCCAGGGCAACCCCCTGCACCACAAGCCCTGCAGCCACTCCACCCCTTCCCCAAGCCCCGCCCATGCTCTGCCTCCACTCTGCCCCTTAATCTCTCCCCAAGAGATGTAGCTTGTTGGGAGCATGGGAGCCTAGTGCAGTGGCAGCAGAGACTGTCCATCCCCTGCATGGGTGGCAGGAACCAGAGTGGCCAGCAGCCTGTTCCACCCCACCATGCTACCCCCTCCTGGCCCACTGCACCCTGCTACTCCACAGCAGCGGGAAGCGGAGCGCCCTGGGGCTGCAATGGTCTGTTTCCCTCCGCCACAAAGAAGCTGAGTGCAGCAGGCTGTGAAGGTGGCATGACAGGGCCGAGCAGTCTGCCGGGTCGCTCTGCCTTCCACTGCCCACATGAAGAGTGGGGGGGACCCCTGCTGTTGCCCTGTGCCAGGCTATCATAATCTCCCAGCCCCTCCTATCCTTAGGACATTTGGAGCAGCCACTCAGGAGTCCCCAAAAACGCAGTGCCTATGGGTGGGATGGCTCTGCATCTCTCAAGCACTGAGTCTGTGCATAACAGTAGAGAATTTTTGTATGAAAAGGAACCAAACATTTATTTGGGAAACCACCATAACCACCTTCATAGGCATGACCCTCCACAAACTTCACCTGAGAACAACAACAGGGTACTTTGCTTCAGTTTTCCATCTGGCAATGGGAATGTCTGACAAACAAATATCCCTTTAACACATCGCTCCCTTCCCTGCCACTGCAGCCCACTCACCATTGGCTGGCCTTGTTTAGCAAAGAGCCAGAGTCCAGAGGTGCACTCACAGGGTTATATGTGACCCCTACAGGCGGGAACCGAGCAATGGCTCTGCTGCTACAGCCTCTGCAGCTGGTTCACCACTCCCACCACCGCTCTCTCTGTGCTCCCACTGTCCCCTGCCTCTGCTGCTGCTGGTGATGCACCTCATATTCTGAGGTTCCCCCACTTGCAGCTCTCAGCGATTTCAGCAGATAGTGGGGAGCCTCACTGTCAGGGCAGTCCCTGGGTTGCCTTTCACTGTTCCCATCCAAGGGATCTATTTATTTTGGGTCTTCACATCCTAAACTCAAAACCAGAGTTCTTCAGATGATCTGAAGAAGTGGGCTGTGCCCACGAAAGCTCATGATGCCAGCTACATGTTTTGTTCCTCTATAAAGTGCTACCAGACCATTTGTTGTTTTTTTTCTGTACAGACTAACTTGGCTACCCCTTGAAGCGCCCCATCCAAGGTGTGAGGCTAAGCCCCATGACATGCTTAGCAGCGAGGATAGCTTTGCAAATCATCAACTGGAAACAGGGATCCTTAATTGAGTCTTCTCGGCTCAGCCATTAAACGCTGGAATGGATGAGATCAAAGAGTGCCTAGGACTCTTTCGAAGAGTTCACACACCCTAGTTGAGAAGATCTGTTCCCGTTCCCTCTCATCTACATTGGGATCTGATACCCCTACCCCCACTTAGCAACTGAGGTTGAGTTCACAGTAACCTGCTCAATCAGGGCATGATGCTAAGCACAGTTCTGCTGCCCTTTACTCCTGCAGTGAGGATAATAACATTTCATTACCCCTGCATTCAAATGTCAGCATGATTTGTAACCCCAAACCAGCCAAAATGCATCTTTTTGGCACTGCATCTGCATCTGCTGCACACTTAAGCATGAGTAAGTGCATTGTATGCAAATATGGCATGTTCCTGAAGCCTTTTTCCCAAGCTCATCCCTAGATGTCAGGGTCATTCAGACTCTGCCAGCATCTAAATGTTCTAAAGTTTATACAACTTTTTAAAAATGTACAAATTAAAAATACTAGCTATGGAGCTTATTAAGTACTCTTCCTTTAAGGAGGGTTTGACAATGGAGACAGAAAAAATATTTTTCTCCAAACTAATTTCTATAGTTTGCCACTTTAAATATGTTCTGATTGCCACTGGTGGATTATCAGGAAATTGACACATTTAAAGCAGAAGATTTATCATGATGAGTGCTCATTTTGTTACAAAAACTGTGTGTTCAGAATTGCTGTTCAAGCTTGGTCCACAGACTTTTACGTTCAGTTTAAAAACCCACTTGGGTGATTACTTCATGGTGTTTCAGCACTCCAGCAGCGTGGAGAAGAAATGAAACTCATCCAAGTGTAATGTGCTCATGTCAGTGATAGAAATGACGTGCTGCATGTTTTGTCTGCCTCAGTTAACTTAGTTTGTGTCTCTGGCTGCAAGTTATAAATGTGTTTTGCTGAGGTTTAGCGCATCCTTATGACTGGCAGCCTCCCTAACTTTCCATTCCTTGGGTGTCATGTGTGAATTGCCCACATTTTAGTGCCAGTTTGATTTTAACAACATATAGTTTTAACTGTAAGAATAGTCTGAATATTATTGCAAAATGTTATAAATCTTATCCATACTGGGATTTGGAGTCCAAATGTCTGGTCCCTTGCTAATTGTATTTACAGAACAATACAGTGCATCCAAATTCCTGAAAAATATATGTATATTTACAATCACATTTATGTTATTTACCACACAGTTGACCACTGTTCTTAGGGGAGAAATATGTCTCCACAGCTCATGTTATTGAATCAGTCAGATATCTGTTAACTATTCTGTGTCCCCTGCATGATCTGTTTGACACATTTAGGAAGATGTGACATTTCACCTATATCAGAATACAGCTGCTAGCCAATTATTATGTCCTGTTTGGTTGTAAGGCTGAGTTGAAGAATGATCCAGTGGTGAGGGCTATGAGATATAGGAGATCTAGGTTCAAAGCCGTGCTCTAATATAGACTTCCTGGATGGCCTTGTTGGCATCAGGTATGTCTGTACTGTGATAGTAGACCTGTAGCTTGGGCTTTGGAGCTATGCTCAGGCTGGGGGCTGGGATCCTGCAAGGGTGAGGTCTGATCTGAATAGCTCCACTGCAATTTTATAGCTCCATGAGCCTGAGTCAGCTGATCTGGTCTCTGAGACTCAGTGCCGAGTTTTTTTTTTAACACAGTGCAGCCTTACCCTCAGTTACCCTTCAGTAAAATGGGGATAGTACCACTTTAGTAGCTCACAAAGGTGAATACAGTAAAGAGTGTTGTGAAGATAAGAATATAAAAGAATGTGAGGTGTACAGATCCTACAGCAATGGGTGCCACATCAGCAAATGTATTTTGATGATAGCGTAAGAGGCACTGTAATGTTAATGTGGGAGAACTTAAACTGCTGCCTGTAACAAGCCTGGCATATGAGGCAATAGGACCATGCAGAAGCCCAGCTGCTTTTGCCAGGAATGGACTAGAGAAGCAGGCAGAGCTCATGTGACTGCAACAGACTAGCAATATGCCCCCAGCTCTGCTCCATGCAATAGCCCTGAAGCCCTCTCCTCTGCAGTGGAAATGTGGAGCTTGCTGTGTTTTGAGTAATGTCAGGGGACTGAAGGATTTGTTTTTATGTTTGTAGGGCCACAGTTTGGATCTCAAATCCCACCCCTCCTGACAGGTCCGCTGACAGGGGGTGGGTAAAAGAGCCAATTGCCCGGCAATTCAAAAGAGCTCTTTCGAAAAAAGGCATTCTTCCTCGTAAAATGAGGTTTACCGCTGGTGAAAAAACCGCTGCGTTCTTTCGATTTAATTTCAAAAGAATCCAGCGGCAGTCTATATGCAAATGAAGTTTTTTGGAAAAAAGGCCACTTTTTTAAAAAAATCCCTGTAGTCTAGACATATATGTTTTAATCTTGCTACCTTTTAATTTCAAACAAAAGGGAGTACTTATTCATACAACGCACAGTCAACTGGTGGAACTCCTTGCAAGAAGATGTTGTGAAGTCCAGGATTTTATCAGAGTTCAAAAAAGAGCTAGGTAAATTAATGGAAGATAGGTCCATCAATGGCTATTAGCCAGGATGTGTAGGAATGGTGTCCCTAGCCTCTGTTTGTCAGAAGCTGGGAATAGTTAACAGGAGATGGATCACCTGTTCTGTTTGTTCCCTCTGAGGCACTTGGCCACTTTCAGAAAGACAGGATATTGAGCAGGATATTCAGCTAGATGGACCTTTGGTCTGATCCAGTATGGCCCTTCTTATAGAATCATAGAATCATGGAATCATAGAATTCTAGGACTGAAAGGGACCTTGGGAGGTCATCGAGTCCAGTCCTCTGCCCTCACGGCAGGACCAAGCACTGTCTAGATCATCCCTGATAGATGTCTATCCAATCTGCTCATAAATATCTCCAGAGATGGAGATTCCACAACCTCCCTAGGCAATTTATTCCAGTGTTTAACCACCCTGACAGTTAGGAAGTTTTTCCTAATGTCCAACCTAAACCTCCCCTTGCTGCAGTTTAAGCCCATTGCTTCTTGTCCTATCCTCAGAGGCCAAGGAGAACAATTTTTCTCCCTCCTCCTTGTGACACCCTTTTAGATACCTGAAAACATCTATCATGTCCCCTCTCGGTCTTCTCCTTTACAAACTAAACAAGCCTAATTATTTCAGTCTTCCCTCATAGCTCATGTTCTCTAGACCTTTAATCATTCTTGTTGCTCTTCTCTGGACTAAGGATGTTAAGTATCATGTAATTGACTAATTGAATAGTCAATGCATTTTTTGCATCGACTATTCGATTAGTCAGTAGGGCGATACTACCCCTTTGAAACGCCTGATCCCAGGCTCCATGCGGCTCGGCCCCTTTGAAACACATATTTAATATTACTACAGCATACTGTATATCAAAATCTAGAATATGGTAAATAATTTTTCCGTATTTCTTTTTGTTAAGGGTGCCATATTTCACAAAGGAGACACACAAAACTTGTAAAGGTATCTGTGTCTTTGTTTGCCGCTTCTATTGCACTGTAAATATATGTGTTGTTTCATTGCACTCTTCAAATATCAGCATTTAATTAGCTAACACAAAAGTAGGGAATAGGTTTTATGTTCTCAAGGTGAGAGTAGTGTTTCATGGAGTGCCAGCTTCGTGTAATTAAATATTGCATTTAACTTCAGAATATACTTTTAATCTTTTAGTGACCAATTTTCCCTAATAGTGATTTGTATAGCACATCATGAATTAGTCTAAAACCGTTTGGAAACCTTACTAAAAATAGCTAGCTTTATCCATTAAAATCCATTTATACAGATAAGGCTTTCCTTGTCTAAATTTCTATCTGGTAACTGAAGTCTGAAAATAACCTCAGTCTGCTTTACTTTTTGGTAACAATGTCACAACCATTGCTCACTTCACAGTGTGTTCCATCATTGTTTGATGGGAAGTAGTTTACCAAATATGTAATACCATGAAACCCAAAGGCGCGTACTGTGAATCATAGTTCCACATTTTACAATTGAATTAGTTTTCATGACTATCCTATCATTTAACTATTTGTTTTAGAAGCTTTGCTTCTGTTTCAGAGAAATGTGAGATAAGTATGATGATCTGGAGCTGGAGCCTTTGTAAACTGCAGAAGAATATAAACAAGTAACTATATTTAATGGTGTTTATTAATATAGTTCACGACTAGAGGAAAATTCTGGAGTAGATAACCAATCATCTGAATCAGTATGGGAATACCTGCACTTCCTGTAATGTCATTGAAAGATAAAAATATTGCTTTATTGATGGCACCGAAATCTAACATATAATATCATTGATATATCACATAAATTAAGAACATGAGAACATAATGGAGTAGGTTTAGAAGATAAAATTTAAAAAGAGCAAGTTAAAAATTACTTAGAAAAGTTAGATGTCTGCAAGTCACCAGGGCCTGATGAAACGCATCCTAGAATACTCAAGGAGCTGATAGAGGAGGTATCTGAGCCTTTAGCTATCATCTTTGAAAAATCATGGAAGTCGAGAGAGATTCCAGAAGCCTGGAAAAGGGCAAATATAGTGCCCATCTATAAAAAGGGAAATAAGAACAACCCAGGAAACTACAGACCAGTCAGTTTAACTTCTGTGCCAGGAAAGATAATGGAACAAGTAATTAAGGAATTCATTTGCAAATATCTGGAAGAAATAAGGTGATAGGTAACAACCAGCATGGATTTGTAAAGTGGCAGCGCCACACGAAGCAGCTGACCCCAGGTGCTGAGCTGTGCTGCTGCTTTGAAGTCCCCCCCTTCACCCTGTCCCCTTGTTGCCTCTATCTGATAAGAGGCAGCAACGGGGGGCATGCGACTAGTCGACTATCCTGTCGACTATCGGATAAATATTTGCTTATTGGATAGTCGACTAGTCCTTAACATCCCTACTCTGGACCTTCTCTAATTTCTCCATATCTTTCTTGAAATGTCGTGCCCAGAACTAGACACAATACTCCAATTGAGGCCTAATCAGCGCAGAGTAGAGCAGAAGAATGATTTCTTATGTCTTGCTCACAACACTCCTGTTAATGCATCCCGGAATCATGTTTGCTTTTTTTGGAACAGTGTCACCCTGTTGACTCATATTTAGATTGTGGTGCACTGTGACCCCTAGATCTCTTTATGCAGCACTCCTTCCTAGACAGTCACTTCCCATTCTGTATGTGTGAAACTGATTGTTCCTTCCTAAGTGGAGTCCTTTGCATTTGTCCTTATTAAACTTCATCCTATTTACCTCAGACCATTTCTCCAATTTGTCCAGATTATTTTGAACTATGACCCTATCCTCCAAAGCAGTTGCAACCCCTCCCAGCTTGGTATCATCTGCAAACTTAATAAGCGTACTCTCAATGTCAATATCTAAATCGCTGATGAAAATATTGAACAGAACTGGTCCCAAAACAGACCCCTATGGTACCCCAATTGTTATGCCCTTTCGTTAATAACTACTGTCTGACAATGGTTATCCAGCCAGTTTTGCACCCACCTTATAGTAGCCCCATCTAGGTTGTATTTCCCTAGTTTATTGATAGGAAGGTCATGTGAGACCGTGTCAAATGCCTTACTAAAGTCTAGGTATACCACATACACCACTTCTCCCTTATCCACAACGCTTGTTATCCTATCAAAGAAAGCTATCAGATTGGTTTGACATGATTTGTTATTTACAAATCCATGCGGCAGTTCTTAGACCTGAACGCCCCAAGCCCCAGTCAGCATGAGCCAGCCCTAGGTTTTTAATTGCAGTGTAGACATACCCTCTGACTTGCTGCTACAGGCTGCTCTTGGCTGTTTAGGTGTAGCCTAAGTGTCTTTAAAAGCTCAAGAGTTTTAATTCTAAACATATCTTTTGATGTTTTGGTAGGAAATCATCAGTGTCTGAAGCCCCACTGTACATTAATGTTGGCACTTCAAGCTATTTGCTAGGGCCAATTAAAACATTTAAAATATATTTTTAAAAACTGATCTGTGTAGTTTTGAGAGCTTTGATCCTCCATGTTCTCATTCAAGAACATATTAAAAGGTTGTTGAACTTGATAGTTTTTCATTGCCACTAGCTGCATCAGAGAAATGCCCAGCTCTCAATAATACCATTTTATACAAACTGTTTAATAGCACTTCACACTCCTAGTCTGCGTTATGTTAATCAATAAATCTTCATTGTTTCAAATGGGAAATGGAGGCCTAATAAAGCTAAGTGAGACTGTTAAGTCCACATAGGGAGACTGTGGCAAAGTCTGGTTTAGAACTAAGAAGATTCTGATCCATGCTTTGACAACCAGAGCATACTGTTTCTCCCCTCCCCCTACTATAGATATACATTTGCCTTTCTATAACGTCTTTCCAGCTCAAAAAAATCAGAGTTTTAACAAACGATACACAAGGATTGCTGCTCCCCCATTCCCTCCATCCTTGTAGATATCTCTGGCGCCACACAGAGCAACAATTAACAACACATGATAGTATTATGCAACAGGTTAACATAGGAGATGACTAACAGTCTATACATGTGTAAACATAGAGGGATTTAGAAAAGTAGAATGCAATTACCCAGATGAAATTTAGCAAGGACATCAGATTTTACTCACTCGCCCACTTGTGAAAAGTGCCGTCAGATCTTTAATGAAGGCAACTAATCAGAACATGAATTTTGCAACTCCTCCTATTATAGGAAGCTTCTATTTGGATCTCTCTCTAGGTTCTCATATCCAGACTACGTCTAAGTCTTGTAGATTCTTATAACATATTGAAGGTAGAGTCTTTGCTGTCCATACACACAGCAAAAATTCTCCTCCAGGCTCTCGTCATCTTGTGTTGATTACTGCAACTTCTTTCTCTCTGGACTTGAGAAATATACTCTTGCTCTGCCCTTGTCCATATTTTCAATAAAAACCATCTTCCTAGCCTGTAGCTTCAACTCTCTTTGCATCCCTCCTCTGGCTCCCTCATCTCTGTCACCTGAAACATCAGTTACCTGTCTTCATCTGCAAGGCCCTTCACAATCTCTCCCCTCCCTACCTGTCATTTCACATCTAGTATCCAAAGGACAGTTCCCACCTCCATTCAGCTCAGGATGCCAGCCTATATTGCCCACATTCCATTTACAAACAAGTGTGCTTTCCTCCCATGCTAATGACAAGATCTGTGGAGAAGAGTATCTTGAACTGAAGCACTGCTCTGTAAAAAATCCTCATGGGTACTACATGAAAGCTGTCCACTTACCAACTCCCATATCTGTGAGTGCAAATAAAGTGAAATCTCAACAGTCACTCATGTATATGTATTGTACTAAACCATATGGATGGTGGGTTTTTTGGTTCCTTGTATGACTGTTTCAAAAAGAACAGAAATAGTGTGGGAAAACATGCTACTTGGTGCACTGAAGGCTCTCTTCAGATCAGCCATTAGGGCCTGTGTTGCCTGTTCATGTATTTCAATAGAGAAAAGTCAAGATGGAACTATCCCATCAAACTGCCATGATATCAGAATATATTTAGCCACTCAATTTTTTGATTGCATTAGATGCACATCTGGCATCTGTTATGAACTACAGATGTCTAAAAACTAAGCGAGAATGCTGACAAGGCTCCAAGACACATTACAGATGTATAGGCCTCCTTTCCATATTGAACGTCGTCAGCTAAACCCTCTGGGCCACATTGATAGTGACCCCTGCATGTCTGCAGAGTTGTGGTCAAGATCAGCACCCCCTTTACACAGCACTACTAGCACCTCCTACAACAGCAATACCTGTCCTGGATGGGAGGGCAAAATAGGAATTTCTCACTTATTCCTGCTCCCTTCTGGGGATGTCAACACGTTTCAATTCATGAATGACCTAACGTATCTGAATAGTAACAAGAGAACAACCTCATACACTATAGCAAAAGTTCTCCAATCTGTAACTGCACATAGAGGTGATATTACATGTAATTCTATTTTATGCGTTTGGTGGATTTTTATTCTGAGCAGAAGACACTGACAGTTGAAGTGCTAGAAGCAGCAGCAGTTAAGTAACACTGGGAACCATGCTTGTGTGTTATACTTACATGAATTCTTGGAGCTGAGCAGTTCATAAGGAAGGATCAGAGATCTTCCATAAGTAAATTGCATAATATTTGCAAATAGGGTGACCAGACATCTCAATATTGGGGCATTGTCTTATATAGGTGCCTAGTACTCCTCATTCTTATCCTAATTTTTCACCCTTGTCACCTCATCGCCCTATTTGCAAATGCTTTTAAGAATGTTTCATACCAAACAGCTGTAACTTTTTTGCAGCTAATGTTTACATGGTGCCAGCTCGTGAGTTCCTTAATCACATCGGTGAGCAGTTATTCATCTGATTTGTTTTTAAGCCAGTGGCAGTGCTCATGTGAGCGAGGAGTCAAAATCTGGCCACTGCAGATGCAACAAAACTGCAAAGTGTGATGCTCTTGGCAGCATTAATGGGCAATCTTTTCATGAACATAAACTCTACTAAAATAAAATTCCTCCAACATATTGGGCTTCAGCTAGCTTTTTTTTTTAACATGAGGCCTGAATATCTTTTGTTCTAGCATCTTCTTATGGTTACTTTATTTTCTAAGTATTATTTTTATTGTTGCCAATGCTAAACTTCCACAGTGAATTTTTTTCTTTAGCTTCTCCTTTGTCCCACTTACTTTTTCTCAAGGCAATTATGCAACAGAGACTCTTACTAAACATCTGTCTGTTCTTTTAAAGCTAACCTCAGCTTCCCCAGGCTGTCAGTTTTGAGTCTGAGGAGCGGTGGCAGACATCTTGCTGAAAATCTTGCTGTGTCATCATTAGTAAACAAGTTTCTATTCTGAGGCACCAGTTTAATCAGAGAAAAGCTTTGGTGTTCAAAGAAATCAAGTATTTTGTTCCATTATTAAACATTAAAGTTATCCACAGCATGGAAATTTATCTAAGGTCTCATATATGGCCCATCCTTTACCCAGTGAAAAGAATGAAATCACATCGTTAAGTTAGAAGGCTGTTATTGGAGTAATGCAAGACATAGAACCTTAACTAGTGCATCTCAACTTGTGATTCCATCTGAGCTCTGTGGATTTATACCATCTGAGAATCTGGCTCTAAAACACCAAAACTTTCAAAGGTTAATGTTCCTTGGCTGAGTAAATGTTTAAAATATTTTTAAATTTTACAAAATGTATAATACGTTACAAAATTTTAGAGCAAAAATTATGAGAATAAAAACACTAGTTGGAGAATTTTAGGGTGAGTAGTAAGGGTATGTCTATGCTGCAGGCCTGTGGGATTCAGGTTTGTGGACTCAGTATTTCCAAGTCCTTGCCTGAGCATCCATCGTGCATTGTAAAACTAGGTTTACAGCCACCTGGGTCTTTCAGACATACCAACACATCCAGACTGCACTATGCAGATCGGCCTCTGGTCTGTGGCTTGACCTGTATCCATGCTGCAGAATGACAGGCCTTTGACCTCTCCATCCCCAGCAGTGTCCTAGAATCCTGAGCCAAGTTGAATTGTGTGTGGACAGAATGGGACCATTGGCTCAAACCTGAGCAAGAGCCCAGAGGCTGCTGGGAAAGGTGTGTTGGGGGTTGGTGACTCCTTGCTCCCAGAAAGGGTGTAGCCTCAGGCAGAAGGGCCAGGGCCAGGGCAACCAGCCCTCAGTGCCACCCAGACCACAGTACGACCTCCCCGCCTTCAGTGCTGCCTGGAGCGTGCTGTGAGGTGGTCCAGTGGCAATTTAAAGGGACCAGAACTCTGGCTACTGCCACTGTCACAGTAGCAGCAGCAGCAGACCTGGGCTCTTTTGAACTGCCAGGCCCCAGGGCAGTTGCCTCCTTTGCCTCCTCCCCTTCTCTCCCCCCCCCCCCCCACCTCCCATGCCATCGGCAGCCTGAGTGTAGACATACACAATGTTGCCTATTTGTTAAATGTCTTCACCCCCATGTCCCACTTTTTAGGTCCCACTTTTTGTACCAAAAAAAATACAATCTCTGTTTTGTTATTCATCATTATAATAACTTGTCAGGGTTATAAATTGTTAAGTCAATCATAACACTCCCATTGATCATAATGGAAGCAGAATTAGTCTCCCTTTCAACTTGTAATGCAAGTTGGCCTCTGTTTTGTTTTGTTTTAAGAACCTCATGGGCAATAGATTGGCCTTAGTCCATAGAAGGTTAGTGCTCCCATTGACATCAATAGGACTTGTGCATGTGGCTGAAGGAGGCTAACTATGTAACTCTTGTTGGCATTAATGGGATTTGCACTGTAAATCCCCGTCCCTTGACTGGAGACTAGATTCTTTTGTTGGGTATTTAATTCAAATAACAAACATCTAATCCAAATGTCTCCTAGGAGGTAAGATAAGTATTTGGTATTCATAATTACAGTAAAAGCAACATGTTCCACAACAGCACACATAAACAAAAGCTTTTCAACCTCATTCAATTTTTCCATAAATTTCTGTCTTGTTCTCACTCCATTATAATAAATTAAGTTTTCATAGTAACAAATTGTGCTTTCACTGAGATATAATAACGAGACCCCTTAATAAAGAGAGAGAATGAAATGTTGGGAGATAGTGGGAAATATTTTTTGTTTAAACACACAAATCTGGATAGATAACTGGAGTGATAACTGAGGACAGAATGTAAACAGGAGGCTAGAAAAAAAAGGAACAATACTAGAAGAGGAAAACATTTGCCCCAAAACAAAGAAATCTAAAACATGAATTGTCAATATCTTGCTAGGGTCCATTTCCATCCTCATTGCCCCCCTGATATCTATAATGTCTCTAGGATCCTGTGAGGTGGTAGGGTCCCATATCGTGGGCTGCACCTCAAGACCAAATTTCTATAGCCATTAGTATTCATTGCAGTGTGATCCAAGAGGTGGGATGCTACCTAATTCTGTGGAAAGAGCATTGCCTGCAATTTTGTGAGATATGAAGAATCAACCATGACCCAATAACTGTCTCCTTGGAAGACAATCTGCTCCTGGCTGCTAGGCTACTAGGGTCTTAGAATAAATTTTACAAAAGCTCTTAAAACACTTTGGAGCCTAAATTCCTATGCTGTATTTCTTAGGGAATTTAAACCTTTGGAGTGGGAGCAGTATGCAGAAATCTAGCATATCTAGAATCTCCTCTTTGTAACAAAAATATATTTAATATAATAAGGGACTAGCATAAATCTTTATGATAGACAACAGTTCAGGGTCCAGTACATGTCTACCTTGTGTCAAAAACACTGATGTTGAAGGAAAGAGTAACTTATTATAGCCTTATTTTCTGATTACAATACAGCAATCCATTCTAGGTTTTGCCCTGAGTTTTGTAATCCAATTTGGGGATTTAAAATTATGCCATGATTAAAATTTCATCACAGTATCAACTTTTTCATAAGCTACTCGGTATTGTGCTGTGTTTTCCTTATTGCCTTTTTGTTTTGAAAGAACAGTCAATATTTTCACATTACTGCTTTGATAGCTGAAAGAAGCCATTAATTTCTAGTGGTCCTGGGAGTATTTTTATTTGGAAGGGAAGGGGATGGAAAGAAAAGTTCAGGCCTGTTTTACATTTGGTGGAGAGTAAAGGAATGTTGAGGGAAATGCATGTTCCACATTCACTTTAATGACAGATAATCATCTGATATATATGAATTATACCAAAATAAAAGGAAAAATAAGCAGAAGAAAAACTGTGTATTATCCAGAAAAGCTGTTAGAAAGACAGTTGCTGAAAATAATGTCTGTGTTTTGTGCTCCGATGGGAAATTCCTCTGGGCTTTAGGCTTTTTTCCATTAACAAGCTGCAAAATGTATTACTGATACAGCCTGAAACATTTTACAGTATTATCATAATTAGAAATGGTTTAGAATTAGAAACTGCCTTTTTCGGGTCAAATACATTATTATTGTGCCAGAAAAAAGGTCTTGATAGTTTTAATTCCAATTAATAAATTCCTCATCCATAGTATGGGCAAATTTTGAGCTGCTGTATCCTTGATGCACTTCGGTACAGTGGGAAAACTTTTAAAATTACTTCCAGTGATGGAGAAAATCCCCATTTCCACATATTTGCTAATGGATAATCAGCGTATGGATTATTCTCTATGTGGAGAGAGTCACATATCTGGGCCATATCATAAACTAGTGTAATTGGCTTATATCCACAGAGTTCAATGGCACTACACAGATTTACATCTCTAGAAGAGCTGATGCTATCAGTAATTTTTCAAACCATCTTTTTGATAAGCTTGTTATCCTGCCATTATGCTGAAGCAGAAGGATTTAGCTACATTCTGGTAGTCTGATTTGCAGTTGTTTTCCTTAACATTCAGTATCTGAATCACAGGAAACAAAAGCCCTCCTGCTCGTTGACCACTGAATGTCTAAGGAAAAATGAAATGGAGTTTCTGAATCATAGTGAAATCTTTTACATATGAAATCTAGACTCTGATGTCAGACTGGTTTCCACATGGTAGTCTTATGTTGATATCAGAACTTTATAAAAGATCCTACATCAAGAATTACACCACTTGGAAAAATACAAGTAGAAAGCTTTTTCATAAAATGTTAGTGAAAAAGGGCAGTTCATCTGAAACCTGTTTGTATTGGCCATATCTTGCTTGCCCTTTCAGTGCCTGTTTTGTACAGAGAAACTATTTTTTCAGTAAAAATAGATTCTGGATCTCTTCAGTTGATGCTTTCATGACTCAGTACAGACTGGTGTATATCTTAGAAGGTGGACATTTCTGATGCTGGTTTCCCTGGTCTGAATATATGTGGGAATATCTGAATAGATAGGCTGATATTTCAAAGGAACCTTAGGAGTTGGGTGCCCAACTCCATTGGAATCTCTCTCTGGCTAACTTCCTTAGACTTCTTTGAAAGTTCCCACCACAATGTATAAATATATTTGTGATTGGTTTTTTTCCCCTAGTATTGTGAGATTTGATTGAAAAGTATTTGCGGATATGTTGAATGTGAGAACTTGGGATCACAAAATTGCAAGCTGAAGTTTGAATTTTGCCAAATTGACCTAACAAAAAAAACGTTTGGAGCTCTCTTCTGAAAATGTAGTCACTTCTTCTGGTGACTAATTAGGAATTTAGGTCTTTTGTAAATCTGCGCCTTTTTCTTGCTAGTTATCCTTTTGCATTCTAAGTAAAAATGTAACCATTTTTCAGCAAGTTGCTTCTTCATTGTTATAAGATGTACTGTTTAGATTATCTTTTGTGGTAAAGTGGATTTTTTCATTAATTCTAATGGCAGATAGTGCAGACTTTCCAATAACTTAAGTATTAGAAGCCTGCTTTTTTGCAAAAGTTCATATATTCTATAATCAATGCAATTTAATTTGCCACAGTAATATATGTATGTGTTTGGAAACATATTTTTACAACATATCTCACTACCTAGCAATAGTTTTCCCAGCTTTAGCCCAGATGCTTTATCACTACAAGATTTCAAGAATTGTCTCTGAAGCAAGTAATCCAGGGAGAACTACTATTGTCTGTGCCCATCAGCAGGTACTAGTATGAGAACCATAATACTACAAAGCAGGTCCAATAAAAAGATAGGGAAGGAAATAGATGGACAAATTAATTAAACAAGTATATTAAATGAATATCCCTGTGAAGCCTAAAGGAGGTGAACTAAGGAAAATTAGTTTGGCCAGATTTTTCACAGTGACTCACATCATTCTTCTGTTTAGAAAAGCAAATGGCATGGGTGAAACTCTACTCTCTATTGAATAGCATCAGCAGAACAGAGTAGATTTTGATCCGAAGTGTATTTTAGCATTAAGTTATATGATGATTAAGCTAGTTATGACTCATTTTGAAATCATGACAGATGCTGAAAGTTACCGATAGTTTTCAGTGGGTTTCCAGGATTTAAGATAGAAAATGTACTATGCCAAATAACACAAATTTTGATTATTTTTAGCTCTGATTCAAAAGAAGCAGACAGATTTGTGGTCACCAAAGAAGCATTTGCATGTGTTGTATATGTTCTGACATCTTACGTCAAAGCAAAGCTCTAAACTTTGACTCTTTTCGATTTCCAAATTAATGGTGAAAACTGTGGAGGAAAAAACCACAAAGTATCAAATATATCAGGTGCAAGTATGAATTTAAGGGATTGTATAGAGTAAGGAGACAGGGCTCAGTCGTCCTGCAACATGCTGAATGCTCTTGCTCTGCTTCAACAAATCACTTAATTCCATGCTCAAATTTAAACACTTAAGTAATCCCAATGATTTCAGTGGAATACTCATATGCTTAAATTAAGCATGTGCTTTAGTGCTTTGCTAGATCAGAATCAGATCTAGGTGCTTAATTCTGCCCTCACTTGAACACACAGAATCCTGGTGTAACTCTACTTAATGGGGTTACTCCCAAATTATAATAGTGAGATGAGAAACAGGTCCAAGACCTGGGTCCAGAATGCTCCATAGATTTTACTGTAGAAGGGAACTTTTTAATTGGTAAACAAAGTCCCCTTCTTGACACACATAAAGAGGCCACACCAAAATATGCTCAATCTCTCTCTGACTCCAATGGAACCATGTTATGAGGGATTCACAAAAGGGCTTCCCAGATTTCCATGAGAAAATTGACAACCTCTGGAGTTGTATTAGTATTTTCATAGACAAGAGGTCTGATAATGTACAATACAATTCCTTCCCTCCCACCACCCTGGATTCCTCCTATTCCAAGCCCTTCCCTCCATTGGTATTGGCTGTACAAGGAGACCCATGACTTACTGGGATTAGTCCCCAGTTTTTACAGAGATAAGGGAAATTCTATGCTGGAGGGATTCTTTGTGTGGAAATCTTGGGATATGCTGCCCCAGACATCCCTCTCTTTTGTTTAGCAATGGTACAGCCTCCCTCCTGCCCCTGAGATGCAAACATCCCTAACCTTTCTGGTGGTCACCTCCACATTTGTTACTAACTGAAGTTATATCTTTGTTGGCCTTTGCCTCTACTTGCTCTTCAAATATTAGTTCATGCAACTTAGCTGGAGTACGTAGGATTGTTCACACAAACGTGATTAAAATCTTACTCAGGTTCATTCCCATTTATACTAACGCCACTTTACATCACTCTAAAGTGTAAAGGAGCCTTAAAGTGGTTGAAAATAACATGTACGCTCCCTTCCTGGGTGCTTTACACTACTAGTCTAAACTAGAATCAGGCCTAATTTCTGTTTCCTTTATAATTTTTCAGTTGCTGGCACTGATACACCAAACTAAATGTTCCCATGGTTATGAATTTCTTTTTCTTCTTTTCACAGTTTGAGAGAAACATAATATTCTTTTCCTCCTAAAGCAGATTGTAAATACTTCTGTCTGGGTATGTCTATACTTGCAGCCTATTTCGGAATAGGGCTGCAAATGTAGGCATTCGGAATTGCACATCAAGCCCGGGATTTAAATATCCCGCGCTTGATTTGCATCTTCCCGGCCGGGCACCATTTTTGAAATTTACAAGTCTGGAATAACTGCCCGCGTCTACACGCGGCAGTGAAACGGGCGTCCGAAATAAAGCCCTATTTTGAACTACCTGTTATTCCTCCTACAATGAGGTTTAAAACATTAAAACAAAATGACTGCCCTGTACCTTTAAGTGAGGGACAGTTTTGGCTGGTCTGGCTGAATGAAGGGAACAGTGCTTTATGGCCAGGGAGGTGGGGATGGGGAAAGATGAAAACTGCTGCAAAAGGGGCACAGTGTCACTGGCTCATCATCTGGGAATTCAGGGTTTAAAAAGGAAAAGAATGTCTGGGACCTATCCTGCCTCCCCTTTTAGGTGGTAAAATGCCAACATTGGGCAACACCTGCTATGGACATTATACAAGCTGTCCCTTTTTTAGAGGGGTTAAGAGGGAATTTTTTCTTTATCACCATATTAGCTTGAGTGCAGTTGGAGGTTCTTTCACCTTCTCCACAGTAGATTTCAGGCCACATGTTACATGTGCTCCCAGGCAGGTGTTCCATAGGAAAGGTATAGAGGGACTGGATAAAATGCCTGGAAAAGGACTTAAAAAGATGTGTTCATTAAAGGAATTAACAGGGTGTTGGTTGGTGACTCTTAGGATTTGTTTAGCAAGGAACCAACCACTCATTCTTATAGCCCACCTTCACCCTCCTATAAGGCAGGAGTGGAGGGTAATGTCCCTGCAATGGATTTGCAGGCGAGACCAGGATGGAAAAAGAGGGAGATCGGGTAGAAGTCCCTCACCCTGTGTATGGTAAGATCCCAGTGATGGATTTGCTGGAGGGACAGGAAAAGAAAAAGAGGGAAGCTGGTAAAAGCTCCTGTGTAATTATGGAATAAAATGGGGATTACCTGCATTGTACACTGTTATCTACCAGGTAGTCCCAGACATCTAATCGTAAAGTTGCAGCCTGATTAAACCCATGCTAAATGTCTCCGGTCCTTTTGGCATAGCCAGACAATGAAAATACTGCAAATTTTCCCTCTTCTTTTTCACATATATCCAATCTTTCATGTTATTTGTAAGGTTAATAAGTTTTAAAAAGTTCCAAGAAAAAGTATGATTTCTAAGCTGATGGTAAAATATGTAATTATATTCCTAAAACATGTTCAGTTCTGTTCATTGGTGAGCGTATTTGATTTGTCTGATTTGATTTGATTGTGTATGAAAATATTAGATTATTTATTTATGTTGGAAAATATGCACACATGTAATCTTATTTTAATGAACAGATTTAATTTCCCTTAGATACAGTAGGATCTTGATGTTTTTATTGAACTTGTGGGAACAAATGCAATTTAAAACACATTTTAAGGTGACAATTTGCATAGTGCATTTGATCCCAATTTGGGCATATTGAAGTAGTGTGGCAGGCAAATATTTAGCAGCAATTGTGGCCTTCTCTGATAATATTTTAAATATAGAAATATATTGTTTCTATTAGACTCAAGCTCTCTTCTTTTGAATTTTACATGTGGATGATTTTCTATCCAGTTCTAGAATCATTAGAAAGTTATTATAATTTATAATATAATAATAAGGACTTATTATCATTTCCCTGTTTTTCTTAAAATAACTTTGTAATTTTTTAAAAAATCAACTAAGACATCCAAGCAAGACAAGGTAAAATTCACTGTTCACTGTTCATATTTTATAAAATATTTTATAAAATTCACTGTTCACTGTTTATATTTTATTCCCTTTGGTATATTCCCAAATTGCCAAATCCATTGGAGCCAATTATATATTATAAATTTATTTTCTAACATTCATCTCACTCCTTTCCCAATAAAAGCTTTACCGTGTATGCAAGAATACAATAGACTTTACATAAAAGGGAAATAACATAAAATGCCAAACTTATTAACATTTCAGAGACAGTTTATATTAAAAAAAATCCTTTTTACTACTCTTGCTCTCCAAACTATGTGTTAAAAGATGGGGATTAGCAAGAGCTTTTTCGATAAACGATTTGAACATTCTTATTCATGCTGTTTCGGATGATCTACAGTATGCTCTGAGCCAAGTTCTTTGGCTTTGTTAAAAGTATAAATCAAATGTATCCTATAGTTTAACCATACTTCATATTTGCCACTGGTGCCTTCATTTTTAACTGCACTAATGATTTGTCAGAAGCTTCTTACATGCTATTAAGATAGGAAAATAATATTTAAAGGGACTGGTTTCATATCTCAACCAAAAAACGGAGTCTGGAGACATTAAATTCATGTTTGAGAATATTTACAACCACGCCAAAACAATATATGTGTAAGTAAGAAATATCTACTCATATATGGCATGTTACTCAGATTGTGTGATTGTGTCCCTCCACACAGTGGCTATCATCAGAAAATCAGCTTTCACCCTGTATTTTGAAAAAGGAAATCAGAGCTCTCAAGTGTACTAGAAATTGTGGGATGTTCCAGGTTCCTGTTCCCCAAGGAAAACAGAACAAGACTCCACATCAAACTAATCTTTAGGCATGAGGAAAGTTCATGGGGTTAGGAGCCAAGAATTCAAATCTCACCTGTTCTTCAAGCTGCTGCTTATATTTCTATGCACTCCATAGCCCTTCTTATTAAGCAAGGCCAAAGCCCTCAATTTAGGAGGTGGCCAAATATCAGTATCAGCTTCCCCATTCCATTTTACATATACAGCGACAGAGCTATTAGACAAAATAATTTCTGGCAGGGCTGGAAATAGAGGTCAAGCTGTTTAATATAACAGAATTAAGTCTCTTCCATTCAGTCGTATTGCCATTCACATGGACTGAGCCAAATCTATGTGCTTGGCTTGTTTGTGTGGAATCACAGCTTGAACTACCAAATTGCAACCTCCTCCCAAAGCCAGGGACAGAAACCAGGCACCCTGATCCTCAACAATGCACTGCTGGCCTGCAAAAATACCTCTGTGATTATCAATGAACTGTATTGAATTTAATAAAATGTTAACTTGACTGGGCATTAACAGGTCTCTGACATGGGTATCAGGAATCCCATAAGGACCAGGGGACTAGTGGCTGGATTTTTCTTACTCTGCCCTCCCAGGAAGAGCCAACTGAGGTAATTTGAACAGGATCTGTGAGGCCTTTTCCTTCTACCACTCTTGAATTTCAACTTTCACAAATGTGGCTGAGTTGTTCCTCAGAAACGTATGTGTGACGTGGTACAGAGACCTTGCCCTATCCCTGGTTATGTAGGTTTACCAGAGACAGTGCTCATAACAGCAGCTGAGTTGAGAAATCCCCTCCCTCTGATCTCAGGGCTGTAGGCCTGGATAAGAAGCTTCAAGTTTGGGAACATTTTTGTGTTGCATCTTGAGATTTGTTATCTGTCTTTCTGTAGCCATGGAATAAAATCCTCCCTGGAAATGGAAATCTGAGTGGCTGACCTTATGTTTTCTTCTTGCTGAACTGCTTCTTCAGCTAACAATATGTTATCACCATAATGTTTAGAAAGCAAAAATGTTAGTTCCTTGTCTTGCCTCGCTGTCAATGTAGTGGCTGCTGTTAGGCTGTGTCTAGACTGCATCCCTCTGTCGACAGAGGGATGCAAATGAAGCACATCAAAATTGCTAATGAAGCCAGGATTTAACTATCCTGTGCTTCATTAGCATAATCATGGCCGACGCTTTTTTTTTTTACGGAGTTTTGTCGAAAAAACCCGGCAGTCTAGACGCGGATCTGTCAACAATAAACCCTTTTTCAACAGATCCTGTAAACCTCATTTTTTGAGGAATACAGGATCTGTCAAAAAAGGGTTTATTGTTGACAGATCCGCGTCTAGACTGCCGTTTTTTGTCGACAAAACTCCATGTAAAAAAAAGCAGCAGCCATGTTTATGCTAATGAAGCATGGGATATTTAAATCCTGGCTTCATTAGCAATTTCGATGTGCTTCATTTGCATCCCTCTGTCGACAGAGGGATGCAGTCTAGACGTAGCCTTAGAGTAGATCCTGTTTTGGCTAAGATTGAAAAAGCAGAGTAATTGCTGCTTCCAGCTGTGTTAAGGGGCTACCAAGAGAGCTGCAGAGTGTCCCCAGACTGGCCTTAGCTAAGGCTCAGGATCCAAACACCACTGAACTTTGCTGAAGTTCAGATCCAGTCTAAAACTCTGGAGTTCGTGCTCATCTCTACAGAATCATCTCTATAGTCTTCCCTTTTAAAGAAATCCCCTGATGTGGTGGATTCTCCAGTCTAGGCAAATTAGAGAATCCTACTTAATAGCATGATTTTCTGCACATTTGGATCAGGGTAACCTTTATCTTCATGATGATACAAATCATGAACCAGTTTGCACCTCATGCAGAAATTTGCCTTTCCCTCCTCCTCACAGTGGGAAATTAATGGAAGGACGATAACTTACTTCAGCTGGAACAGAAGCACTTACTGTCTACTACCTTTTCATGTTTAGAAGCCCGTGGTTTATTCCAAATATAATAATGCTCAAAAATCCCTCTGCACACATTTGCACTAATGTTAACAGCATCTGGTTTACGAAAAAATAACCCATGGATAACATGGTCATAGATTTACAGTAGGACGACAAAACTCCTTACCAAATAGATTGTTTGGTAATGAGCAAGATTAGAATCACAGAGGGTTCACTGACTATTAAAACAATGGCATTCTTATAAGTTATAAGAAATTATTTGGATCAGATTTAGAGCAGAAAACTAAAAAGCAAATAGTATAAAGCATGAAGAATGAAGTTCTCCTGACTTTATGGAAGTCAGTGGCAAAGCTCCCAGTGATTTTCATGGGTCTAAAATGTTATCCCTTGTCTATCTTACATGTCTTGCCCTGATACACAGGCTACTTGCTGTCTTCCCACAGGTACCTAACTTAAACAGGACCCCCATATTTAGAACACATGGAGTTGAAATCACATCTTCCCCTTAATGCAGAGGCCTTGGAGCTGGCACAGAAAGAGAATCAGAACTATATGTCCCTGGCCTATCTCCACTCACAGCAGTGCTCTCCAGTTCTCTCCTCTCCATTGGCTCCATTGGCTCTGGCTCCATTGGCTCTGGCTCCATTGGCTCTTGTACCTGCACTCCATCTCTCCAAGATGTATTGGAGTCATAGAAGCAAGTTAATGCTAGTTCCATACGAAGTGACACCAGTGCAGATTTTTGCTGGATAAAGTATTCTCTGCAGAGTGGAGCATGCTCAGTCCAGCAGCACACCCTGTCCCTGGAATGTCAGCTGTTGTCTCTCAAAATCTTGTGGATCTCATGCTCAGGATCTTCCTCTATGTCTGGAAGCAAGAGAGATCATGATGAAGGAGCCATGGTTTCCTTTTCCACACATTAGGGGTTTTTTTCTGAACCACTTTGCTGCTTAGTTCCATTAATGATATGTGCACTGCAAACACAGAAGAAAAACTAATATAAAGCTTACCTGGGATATCTCGCCAGAAAGGACTGAGACAACATACCTTCAAGAATTTTCATGTGCTGTCATCAGTGAAGCAGTTAACCACCCACCTTGAATTCCTTACTAATGGGTGTACATATTATTGCCCTCTAATGATCAGTATGCATAGGTATTAGTGAGTATGAAAACTGTGGCTCGCATTAGGATTCATGATCATTTGATCATATTCTGTCTCTCTCTCACACACACACTGTTTCTCTCTCTCTAGCCCACAAAGAAGACACAAATGTTCAAAAAGCCAATGCTAGTGAACACTAGAAATGGAGATTCTTCTTTAGCTGAAGTGGCTGTAGCCATGAGAATTTAGGTCCTAATTCATAGTCCTGATGTTGCATGTGTGTGGTTTATCTGACAACCATGACATTTGCATTTATGTACTGTATCCATGTATTCAGTGGAATCAAAACTAGCATCTGTTACTCATAAAGAAGCCCAGAGCAACATGGCTATTCTATTGTTATAGATATGAAGCAGAGCCATAGTCCTACATCCAAATACCTACAATTTAGGACTATCTGGATGGGATTCTGAACTTTGCTGTTCAGCCCATCTATGATTCTGAAAAGTAGCAGTGAGTTCCAAGGGCTCTGAATGTTTTCTTTTTATGTAACAGTCCTGTTATCTTGATGCAGTGTTTTATGTATTTCCGATTACATTGTAAATGCTTCTGAGTGATTGCAAAATAGATCATCTGGATGAGGTTTTACTTGGCAGTATAAAATAGTTTTATTATTACACACTATCTAGTTTTGGTGTATAGTAAAATTGAAACAGACTGTAGGAGAAGGGTCCAGGAAAGTGAAGCCAATTATAAAAGCTAGATGTTTATACAAGATCCAAGTAAAGGCCTAACTTAAAATATCAGTGTATCATCTTTAACTTTTTGCTCTGTCAAGTGATTGTCACTGTAATAATGTCACAGGGCCTCTTTTATTCTGTTTTACACAATGAATCTATTGGAATACAGATAATAAAAGCACCCTCATTAACCCTGAGAGATATTTAGAAATGCTGTGAAGAGTCAAAAAACAGATGTGTAGCATCTAAATGAGTGATTGAGTGAATTTTGATGACTGATCTCCCTACGTACCTAGGAACAATAGGAAGATTGACGTTGACAGCAGCAAAGTTGTGAGCCTATTTCTTTGTTCAATGGCAAGGTGCTCACATTTAGAATGATATTTGGAATAGATTGCATTAAAGAGCTCACAGATGGATGCCCACAGCCTCCTTTTACTGCAGCAAAGCATAGTTGGTGACTATCTTAAATCTCAGGTAGATTTATGTAGCTGTTACCCAACAAATCTCCTTATTTCTTATCGTGAGTAATGGTTTGATTGCTATTTGAAAAGCCAATCCGCTGTACATTCTAATTAAATGTATTGATGGTTTATAGAGCCATGCCTCAATTTGATTTTACTTAGGGGTGATTATCCCCTTGTTATGCCCAGATCTGGTAAATGCGAGACTGGTAATCAATCTTTTTTTCTTGATAAAACCAGATGTTTTCCAACAGTTATGTGTTCCCAAGAGTGTGTGTGTGTGTGTGAAAGAGAGAGAGAACATGCAATCTTTATCTGTACTGATGTTCAGAATGGTCACTGGAACCCCTCATCATTATCAACAAGGGAAGGAAATGAACGTTAGCAGTGAAAGACCAGATATGGCAGTGGAAGCTAAAAGTTCCATCTCTCTACCATGGGCAGAGCCATCCTATCCATAGGGCAAATCAAGAGGCCACTTTAGGCCCCACACTTTTGGGGACCCTGCAGCAGTCACCCTGATTGTCCTGTGGACAGGAGATGCCAGGGGATGATGAGGACATAGCATGGTGATGGCAGGGTTCAGCCTTCCCCTCACCCAAACATTCACCAAATGAGCAGCAGGCTACTTTGCTTGGAGGAGGGGATAAGGAGTAAAGTGGTGGTGGAGGAGGGGCAGGGCTTGGTGGAGCAGCGGAGGTGGAGGGGCAGGGCCTGTGCCATGGGGTTTGCTGTAGGCCCTGTGCCTGGGACACTAGGAAGGGGTTGCCCTAGGCCCTGTATCCCCCTTGGGATGGCCCTGACCACGGGATTCCATGTGCTGCAGGGTGAATCCATTCAATAACATGAGTTCCAGGTAAAATTTTAAGACTCCTGAACAAGTTAATAAAGTGAGTTGAAATGTGAAGGGTAGCTCTCATCCTCAACTGGAAAGGGAAAGCTGTGGAGAGCTTGGTGCTCTCCTGAGCCAGGAAGAGGAGGAGGAAAGTTCTCCTTCCTTCTTGTGCACTTGGGCCACTGCTCACAGGAGTCCCCTGGGGTATGTAAGAGGTTTGTGTGTCTCTACAATTATATTTTGAGTTTGAAGAACTTATGTGAATTCATAGCCTTTTCTGACATGTATGAAGGGAGGAAGAAAGGAAAAGAGGGTGGGAAAAAATGGAGAGAGGGCAGGACTGCCAAACCAGATTTCTTCTAGATAAGGAAAGTCTGTGCTAAGAGCTGGGCACAGATAAGAACCTCCACTCTCATACAAGCTTAATGGGGAGCCCCGAGAGCCCAGACACCAGGCCATCATCTCCTTTTAGCATTCTTTTAATTTTTGAACCATCATATCCAATTAAATTAAGTGCATTTTAAACCTATTGAAGGATTGTCATTTTCTATTTTTCTGTACCAGTTCTATGGAATCCCACTGGTTTCACCCTCATTAAATTCTGTAGCCTTTCTCCTACAAGAGTTGGCTGCTTGATATTCTGATTGTATAGCTCAGCAAACTTCCAGTGTATACCTCCTGATTGTACAGGACTTTTCTGTGCATCTGCCTGTACCCATTGATGTGAGAGTGCACTTCTTTATTTTATACACAGATTTCTTCCTACTTTCCATAAATCTGACCCAGCAAGTTCAGCAGGTAGAATTTGCAATACTGATCTTAGCTTTTTGAGATGTTTCTCATTCTAATAGTTATACAAATATATTTGGCTGTATAATTACACTGAAATTCTTTAACTCATCTATTGTCGCATATTTAGGAAACCAACCCCACAAGCACAGAAAAAAATCCCTTGTTTCTATGGTGCTGTGTTTTTGTAGAGCTGTTTTAGCATTGTGCAAAGAGTTACACACAGTTTTAATTAAAAGTAAGTGAAGCCAGGCCTGTCACATAGTCTATGTCTACACTGCAGAGTTTTTGTGCAAAACCGGCCATTTTTGTGCAAAAACTCGCAGAGCGTCCACACTTCAAGTGCATTTTTGCACAAAAAAATTTACAGTGAATCAACAGAACAGAGAGGGTTTTGCGATATAGGTATTCCTCTTTCTACGAGGAATAAATCCTTTTTGCCCAAGAGCTCTTGTGCAAAAAGGTGTGTGTGGATGGGAAACAGGGTTTTTTTGCACAAAAACTGCCTATCGAAAGAAGTACAGGTGCCTTGGTGGCCATTCTGTTAATGACAATCAGAGCTTTCTTGCAAGAGAGCATTCACACAGTCTGGACGCTCTCTTGCGCAAAAGCGCATCACTTTTCCGATGTGCCTTTGCAGTGTGGACGCGCTCTTGCACAAGAAGTTTTGGCAGAAGATCCCTTCCACAAAAAGCTTCTTGCACAAGTAGACTGAAGTGTAGATGCAGCTCCAGAGGCTAAGTTAAGGATGTAGAATTTTTGAGATTGCAAAGAAAAAGTACTGTGATTTTTCACTAATATTTAACTTTTGTATCATCCTGTGGAAAGCTGAAATTACTACAGTAAAACTCCAATAGTCTGGCATCCAATAGCCCGGCACTCCTGATAGTCCGGCATCAAAATGGCAAGAGCCTAGTGAGTGAGCTTCGGCAAAAAATGAGTCACAAGGTAACAGCGGCAGCAGCTGAACTGAGCAAAAGGGTAAAAAGGCTAAAAACTAAAACATTACAGTATACTGTATACAGTATGTACAATAAAAAGGGTTAAGAACACTTTATATACAGTATATAATGTATACAGTGTATATATATATAACCATTTTATAATACCTCCTGATAGTCCGGCATATTTGATAATCCGGCACCACCTAGGTCCCATAGGTTCCGGATTATTGGAAGTCTACTGTAGTTAACTGCCATTTCTGAAAGTGCTTAGTTTATTTGTGCCTTAAATTTATAAAGTGATTCCACAGAGATATTTTTGAATTGTACCATTTTGTTATATTTGTAGTAGAACAGATGTAAACATTAATATGTATCTAGAATGTTTGTTATTAAACCATTTGTGCTCCAAACTGTTGTATTAAAAGTTGTAGCACCATAAATATGTCCAAATACAGGACTATGTAGCACTTTAAAGACTAACAAGATGGTTTATTAGATGATGAGCTTTCGTGGGCCAGACCCACTTCCTCAGATCAAATAGTGGAAGAAAATAGTCACAACCATATATACCAAAGGATACAATTTAAAAAATGAACTCATATGAAAAGGACAAATCACATTTCAGAACAGAAGGGAGATGGGGGGGGGGAGGAAAGGTAAATGTCTGTGAGCTAATGGTATTAGAGGTGATAATTGGGGAAGCTATCTTTGTAATGGGTAAGATAGTTAGCGTCTTTGTTGAGACCGACGCCAGAGAGTGTTGAATTTTAGCATGAATGACAGTTCAGAGGATTCCCTTTCAAGTGCAGATTTAAAAGGCTTCTGAAGCAGGATGCAGGTAATTAAGTCGTTGAGACAGTGTCCTTTCTGGTTGAAATGGCAAGAAACTGTATTTTCTTTGTGATCCTGTCTAATATCTGTTTTGTGGGCATTGATCCTTTGGCTAAGTGTCTGAGACATTTGTCCAATGTACAAAACAGACGGACACTTTCGGCACATGATAGCATAAATTATATTTCTGGATGCGCAGGAATATGTATTCTTGATCTTATAACTCGGTTAGGTCCAATAATGGTATCAGCAGAGTGGATATGTGGACAAAGCTGGCAACGGGGTTTGTTGCAAGGGAAGGTACCAGGGTTGGTATTAGTGTGGTATGTCCTGTGGTTGTTGGTAAGAATCATCTTGAAGTTAGGTGGTTGTCTATAGGAGACTATGGGTCTGTCTCCCAGAGCCTCTTGGAGTTTAGTATCCTGTTCCAGTATAGGCTGTAGTTTATTGATAATGTGTTGGACAGGTTTAAGTTGGGGGCTGTAGGTTTCTATCACTATAAATATGTCCAGGCTTTTACAGGACACCAACAAATATTACTGTCCACCAATTTTAAGAAACTATAATTGAGGTGTGGTGTGAGGTATAAATTCATATAATCCCGTGTGCACATAAATGCTGTCTGTGAGAATAAATAATCCTTTGACAAAATGTTCATTGCTGATAGTCTGAAATAGTTCAGCAAACTACTGTTTACCTCCAGGGATTGAACAGAGGCAAAAATTTTACAATCTATGCAGCCTCTTCCTATTGCCATGATAGGTGCTAACAAGGTCAATCTTCAATCTTCAATCTTCAATGTTAACTGGAATTCAAACAAGTTTTGAGTGAGAAAGAGACTTGCTCTCCATAACATCAAACTGGTGAGTATGATGCAAGGACAAAGAGCATACATGAACAGGGGCTTTATTAAAGGTCTCTTTCTTCCATGCACTGTAGGTACAGTAGTTTTTTTCTGGGCATTAGGTTTTGGAGCCTGCCAGCTTATTGAGAAGAGCTCATTAGCCAATGAATACTTTGTGCTGCTATTTGCTAGCTTGTTTAGGGCTTTCCCACAGGCTAACAGAAACATGATGTGCTGCCCCAAGAGCAGACTGAATCATGGTGTGACTCCGAATCACACTCAGTTCTTCCATTCCCTCTGTGAAAAGTAATCTACACCAACACTATACCTGGCAAAGATAACTTCCCTTTGCTATGCCAGCTCAGCTGTCCTGGAAGATATATTTGAGTTGGTTGTGGGGCATAGCCTCAAAATGTTTCAGTGTTTGCAGGTCATTGTGGGCCTGGGTGGATGTCACACACACCAATGCCAGCCCTGCATGACTCTGTAATGAGGATAAGAATTCTATCTCTGGCAACATAATGGCATTAGTGAACTGCATTGTTTGCTGTACTTTGGTGAATGGTGTGAACTGACATTACTTTTGCTTGGAAAATTACAAATGTCATCATAGAAACACATTCAAGAGTGACTAGGCAATGTAGCTGGGGCTGTGTTTGGCTGGCTTGCATTCTGTTCACACATTCCTATACTACATTAGCTTTCCAGTATATGCAGGGGGGGTCTTGTGCAATTAAGGTTCTTCTTTGTACTTTAGCAGGTAGCCAAAGCTGAGACAGTCATTGGCTGGTAATCATCATCACTTCTTATTGGTATTGTGGTAGTGTCTACGGGGCCCAACTGAGGCTGGCGTCCTGTTGTACAAGGCACTGCACCAGTGTACAGGAAGAGTAAGCTTTGTCTGAAGGAGGCAGCAGTGTAAATAGTCGAGACAAACAAAAGAGTATCAGAAAGGGAGCATTGTTATCTCCATTCTGTAGATGGGGATCTCAAGCACAGATTGTGTAAAAGCCTAATCCAAAATTGATTAAGCTTCAGTAGAAGAACTCCTATTGGCTTCAGCAGAGTTTGAATCAAGCCCAAAGTGACTTGTCCATCACATAGGAAGACTGGTGGTGCCAGGAACTTGAACCCATGTCTCAGTCTTGAGACAGCCATGCCAGGCCCCTGGGCAAGGAGTGTGGGAGAGGCAGCTCCATACTCATTGATGGGGTGAGACTTCAGGTGGGAGGGGCAGGGCCAGGGGCAGCCAGCCCTGAGCACCTCCCGGACCACAGTGTGTGCCCCCTAGCCCTCAGAATGCCTAGAGTGTGCAGTGTGGCGCTCTGGTGGTTATTTAAAGGGCCCATGGCTCCAACTGCCACCGCTGCAGCAGTAACTTCAGTAGCAGGCAGGAGCCCTGACCCTTTTGAATCACCAAGTCCTGGGACAATTGCCCCCTATTGGCGGGCCTGGTCATAGTAAAATGCCTTACTTACAGACTATCATTCTTTGGTTATGTCTGTGTTATGAATGAGGCATGTGATTCCCCTGCCCATGTGCATAGTCATACTAGCTCCCATTGAACTCACACAAGTACGTGTAGCTGTGTAGCCACAGTAGCAAAGGTAGCAGCCACAGAAGCCACAGCTGATCTGTGCTGAGCACAAACCTGTCTGAAACCGCAGTGAGTGTGTACTCTGTACAACTCATCTATATCTTCACTGTCACTGCCTCTATTACCATGTCTATGGTGCTATTTATACTCAGGCAACTTGAAGGCAGATAGCATTGGTGTGTGTACACAAACAGAGGAATCAAACTCCTAGCTCATGGTGTTTGCAAACACTCTGAAAGTGTTTGCAAACACCCCTTTGGATGTAAACAAGGCTCTTAGATGCCATAGTGATTGGCATGGCATAAGAACCTGAACAGAATAAAAAACAACAGCAGCAAAAACTGGTAGTGCTGTGTTACAAGTACAACATAATCTACCATAAACCAGAAGTTACATATGGATAGGCCAAACTATGGTAAAGTTCACCCAGGTTCATTGGAAGTTTAGATATACCTAGAAGATTTACCCAGCATTGCAGTGGTGCTTAACTCAATTCATTTTTGTTTTTCTTCATTTCATGCATTGCTTGAGGATGGGGCAGGGGATGAGGGGTTCAGTAAGCAGGCTCTCCCAAGAAGAGAGGACAACCCAGCTCTCTCTCACCGCAGCAGCTTGGAGCCAGGTGAAATGTACCTCTCCATGACTACTGCATCTCCAGCTGGCACAGCCGTGAAAGGGTAAATGTCTCCTGGTTGGGGCAGGTCCAGGTTTGGCTGCCCCCTGCTCTCTCTAGCTAGGGTGAGGAATGCAGCTCACTGTGCATTTTCCCTTCACTCCCTGATGAAAAGGAACAGCCAGCATGTTCCTATATGAATTGGGGAGGGGAGAGCTTCAGCCCATCCCCAGCCCTTCCTAAAGGGCATTTGGGGGGGGGTGCAAGGCTTGGGCTGAGGCAGTCCCAGAGGGAGGACATGCTCCCATCCAGCCCCTTTCACCTGCCTAGTGATTCTGTCTCTTTTCTGTATGGTTCTATGAAAAGCAATTGCATTCCAAGCACATCCCATTTTCCTGGCACAATCAAACCCTGCCCTTGCTTTAAGTTATGATAAGAGGAAACTACATACCAAATTTGGTGGTCCTAGCTCTTACTATTTAGGAGAAGTTCTTTTCATGTGTCCCCATGTGATTGGGAGCGGAGGGATCTACAGCCCTCCGCATACACACAACCAAACCCTGACCTTGCTTTAAGTTATGACAAGAGGAAACTGCCTACCAGCTTTGGGGCACCTAGCTCTTACTGTGTAGGATAGAAGAGCTCTTGAACAAACAGACAGACTTGCTATATCGCTCACTCACAGACAAACTCTCTGAAACATATAATAGATAATGCTGTATGGCAGCCAAAATAACATATGCCCTTTTGCCTTCGTATTTTACAGGACTCACATGAGGCCTGTGAATTGTAAGGAAGCAAAGTTATTAGGACTAAACCTGGTAGTAAGCAGAACATTCAGTAATAAGCATTTGCAGGATCAGGCTCTAAGGTATTCAGCCTTGGTTTATGAGGAATTCATTCCAAAACAAGCCACCTTCTAAAGACTCTTTCTGCCATATATTTTGAATGTCTTTGCCAAAGAGAACTGGTTCTGTACTCTCCTGGATAAATACTGTGTGAAAGAAAACAACTGTTCTTATTTATTCAGAGTGAGATGTTAGGCATGTTGCCTCATCTACACTTAATGCCTCCCACTTCATTATATACTAGTGTTGGGTTATACTGGCAGCCAACTATATAATCAGAGATGAGCTGTGTTTATATAATTGAGTGGTTTGGAACATTAGATGAAAAAAAAATAGTTGTCCCTCTAGCAGAATTTGTAAAGGTTAATATTAAACTGAAAATTTCTTTAAGCCATAAATTCATTAACAGCAGGGGAAATGTGAACATGGTTTTCTGATTTCTTTTTTTTAAATAAATGACTCCCTCATGGGACCAATCCATCACATCTGACATGGTTCTCAATTATGCTGCTCACTGATTTTAACATATTTTACTAATAAATAAATAAGGTATTTGAAACTGGTCTGTTTCATGTTTCATATGCTGCTTGTAATAACTGCAGTTAATCATGCTTTAGAAATGGCAAGTAGTCTCCCAGGGTACGACTACACTTGCCCCCTAGTTCAAGCTAGGGATGCAAATGTAGGCGACCGAAATTGCTAATGAAGCGGGGATTTAAATATCGGATTTAAATCTCGCCCGCGCGCTATTTTGCAACTCAGCTGTTTCGAACCAGGAAGTGCGCTCTGGGCCACGTTAGTTTGAATCAAACCCCTTGGTTCGAACTAACGATACTCCTCATTTTTTGAGGGTTAGTTCGAATCAAGGGGTTTGATTCGAACTAACACGGCCTGGAGCGCACTTCCTGGTTCGAAACATCTGAGTTGCGAAATAGCGCGTGGGTGAGATTATGCTAATGAAGCGCGGGATATTTAAATCCCTGCTTCATTAGCAATTTCGGTCACCTACATTTGCATCCCTAGCTCAAACTAGGGGGCAAGTGTAGACATACCCCCAGTTCTTAAGGTATTAGTCCAAAAGCAAAGAAGCTTTCTGGGTGCACTTTCCCCTTCCAATACAAAGGCTTACTAAGGGTGTGTCTACACAGCACCCTAAACTCAAAATAAAATAAGCAATTTGCATTACGCAAATTGCATATCTTATATCGAATCTATTTTGAAATAGCTTATTTTGAAATTTGGCCTGTCTACACAGCGCCAAATTTTGAAATAACACAATTTTTTGAGCCATCCCTTATCCCTCATGCGAGGTTTACCAGAATGGTGAAATAGCACACCAGTTATTTAAAAAAATATTTCAAAATAACGGGCAGCTGTGTGGATGTGGGATTGCTATTTCGGGATCCCTCGGTATTCCAAAATAGCCATGCAGTGTAGACATAACTGAATTCCACCTTCCTTAGAGACTTGCACCCCCCAAAAAATGCATCATCAAACTAGTACAGAACAATATTCTGTCCCACTTCAGTGTCCTGTCTTTGGATGTGCTAGATGATTTGAAAGGAAGTGAAACTCCCATAAATTATCCAATTATTATACCATAGGGTGAACCCGGGGATCTGCTTATATCCTGAAACAAGAGGATTGATATTCCCTACTTTATCTCAGGTAGCATTACTTGAGGTGCTATTTCTATGCATATTAAACTCTGATAATTAAATAAAAAAGCAGAAAGAGCCAGATTACAGTGTCTTTATTCTCTTTGAGTAATACTATTACCCATGAATATTGACTTTAATGGAGTAACGTATGATGTAAAGTACTCTTAAGTATGAGTAAAGTTATCACTATCACACCCCAATACATTTGACCAATAACATTCTGCAGCAGAAAGTTTTACCCATTAGTCTTGTGTATTATGAAAAACAGTATCCTTTTATCCATTTTAAATCGGTTGTGTTTTCAGTTAATCAAGAGTCCTCTTGTACTATATACAAAACAGTAAATAAAAGCTGCTTTTTCTTCCACGGCAATTCTCCATGGCAATTTTGGGGGGCAAAAGAATTTTGGGGCAAATTTACCAAATTTGTTCTTTAATCTAAAAATTATATTGTAGAAAGTTTGTTTCTGAACTTTGGAGTGAAATAAATGAAAAATGACTGAACAGCTGTCTGAGCTGTTTTATCTGAGCATAAAAAATTGATTGTTTTGCATGATTTTTTCTTCCTTAGAAGTTTTATTTAATTCAAACTTTCTCTGGATTTAAGTTAGTTCTCAATGAGAATAAGTACCTTTCAGATATTGGAAGTCATTTGTTTTAGGAATAACAAAGCAATATGTGTTTGAAAATCACATACTGCAAATACAGCTGTGTTGATTTCAATGATTACTTATTAAAATAAGCACAAAGTGATTATGTGCATATGTGATCCCATGTACATATGAAAATACTTAGACAAATGCACTCAGTGTGTTTATTTAAATCTCACATTAGCGATAGAAATCAAACATGCACGATGAAGCAGCATTCCTTTTTTGGTAACCAAATTGTAATTCTACATGAAGGCAATAGTGTAAGTGTGATTTTAAACATAATGCCAAGGATTTAGCCTGCATGAGGAACAAACACTTCTGATACTTTGAAGATGCTAGGTTTGCAAATAATAAATTTATAATTTTTTCCATTCAGATGTGCATTGATTTAAATCTTCAGTGGCATGGACATTAAAAAAAAAGTCATGTATTTATTTAAAGATGCAGCCACAATGGGCCAAGTGTATATCATGGTGGCTCCACAGAAGGTGAGGGAGTGTCGTAATTTTCATTGGCCAAAGTAGTGGGTCCATTTATTATAATAGATAAGTGTTAGTTGTTCATTATCGTAGTCCATGTTCACTTTTTTAAATGTAGAAAAGTGAGGCAATTCAAAGTTATGGTTCTCTCAATAATATTACACATTTATTAAATTATTAGAGCTAATCGCAGTACAAGAATAACGCATGGCTACAGTACCTTAAGAATAATCTCATATCATGAACGAATAACTCAGAGTCCAACAAGGCTCACTTTTATTGTTACCTTAATAAAGGCTTTGAACTCTGGATATATTACAGTCAATAGAAATCACAAGAAAATAGGGATTTTATAGCCAAACGGGTATCAAAGCAGGAGTTTGGCTATAGTTAGAGTTACTGATTGACTTGAGATAGAAATGTAGCCGTGTTAGTCTGGTGTAGGTGAAACAAAAAACAGGACTATGTAGAACTTTAAAGACTAACAAGATGGTTTTCTGTTCTGTTCTGTTCTGAAATTTGATTTGTCCTTTTCATATGTGTTCATTTTTTTAAATTGTATCCTTTGGTATATATGGTTGTGACAATTTTCTTCCACTATTTGATCTGAGGAAGTGGGTCTGGCCCACGAAAGCTCATCACCTAATAAACCATCTTGTTAGTCTTTAAAGTGCTACATAGTCCTGTTTTTTTATTGACTTGAGTTTTCTTTTTTGAAATCCTAGGCAATGTTTCATAATCAACCTTTCTTTTGTAGTACTATGTACACTGCATATACACTAACAGTCCTTTCTGAGAGTCTAATTTGCATATTAGACCATTCATGATTTAGCTCGAGCAGCTGTAAATATATTAGTTAGTTTGTATCTTCTTCTTGCATCTTAAATTAGGGCCTAATCATCAAATGCTTTCTTCCTCACATGGACCTCTATAGAGCACCTGCAATGGAATGGAATAATAGTAGGATGGCTTCTGCTCTGTGAATTAAGTGCATCCCTTCCAATCTGCTGCATTGCAGAGTCCATCACCATTGGGCTCTGAACCTCTTGCTCTTGATGGGATACTTTTAAAAGAAATGTATTGGAAACCTCATGGTATTTTCTTCTCTTGGGCACATGATATCTCTCATCTGTGCCTTTCTGACATAGGAATGACCAAGATTCTATTTCTGTTTTAAACTCCTTCCATAACCCTTACCGTTCTACAAAAGCTTTGAGTACTTCAGCCCATGAAATTCTATACAGCTCTAAATTTTACCTTTCATGTTCTCCCATCTCACTTTTGAGGTGAGCCAGTTAATAATAATAATCATAATAAATAAAATAATGAATAATGAACATTTATGTAGTGGTTTTAACACCTGTGTCCCTAAACACTTCATTAGTGTGAGAATGAGTCATTATTCCCATTTTTCACAATGACAAACTGAGTCACAGAAAAGTGGGTGTCATGGTGCAGTATTTATTAATACACCTTCAGATAAGCATTTAGTGATTGAAGGCCTATCATTAATGCTTGTTCATCATTATACTCTCTGAAATTCTGTGTGTTGCCTGGTTAGTAGCAGTAATTTGTTACACTAACCTGCATTCTCACAGAGAGCTACTCTGTGAATGTAATATCATCTGGATACCATAACAATCCTTACAATATAATTAATATGAGTAAACTACAATAAATAGTCCATTGATCAAAGCAAGAGAAAATTCTCTCATTTTATTTATAAATCATCTGGCAGAAGTTATGATCATTTACTTATGTCCAAAGTTACTGTTTCAATTTTAATATTCGTATTAATATTTGGATGGTTTCTATGAAGACTGTTCAATAAAAGTTATTCAGTAAAAGTTAGATAGTCCTAATGCAAAATCCTCTGGAATGTTTATTAAACAATAATGTTGAACTTCCTGACAGTTTTATTTCTGAGAAAGTTACAGCCTTATTATGTATCCCACTGAGTAATCCCACATTGCTGAAAATTCCGATAACAATTTAGTGAGTAATACTGAAAGCAGATGCAGATGAATTATTAGAAAGAATAACCACTCTGTATACAAAGAGATATTTCAGAATATAAGAGTATAGCAAAAAGAGATGTCTGAAGACCCAGGGAAACTTAAAGATTGTAAAGTGGTAGCATGCAATCAAGGAAATATTAGAGAAACAAAGAATGCATAAAGTATCTTGACCTGCTAAAATGATGTTTCACTCATTTGTTTTTTATGTATTTGAAGCTTAATGGAGAATCTGTATGAAAAATCATGTCAAGTTACATGCACGGTTAAGTGATTCTTGAAGATTATTAAACCCTAAATGATTGAAGTTTGTTTACTTTTCTGAATGGGATTTTTTGTGTTGCTTGCTATAAATCCATTTAGATGGTCTTTTGTGTAAGCATCTCTTTAATCAGCTGCTAATTAAGAGCTGATATTTCTCCTAGTAAATAATACATAGATGGTCCAATTAAAAGTTTGCTAAGATGGCAAAAGAGCTTCAAAGGGCCTTGGATCAGTCCCATAGTGTTTGACCATGAATAAATCTACTAATTTCTGGTTTTCTGTAATAAAAATAATGGGTTAAATACTGGCCTTTTTGAAGTCAGCTGGAGTTTTGCTATTGATTTCAATGGCACCAGGATTGTAATCAATAAATGTAATCACCAAGCTAAAAGAAATGGGAAAAAGTGGAAACAGAATTAATTTAACGAAACCTTTAGAACCAATCTGATTAATTTTATGAACTAGTACCGCCTTTCCTAATCTTAACAAATATTTCCTGACAATTGGGCTGAGATATGTTCACAAAACTACGTTGAATAGTCTTGCATAACACATTTTTTAAAATATATTAATCTTTTTGTGATTAATTCCTGAACAGTAAAGACAGCTGTATAAATGTAATGTGTTGTTGCTGCAATAATTTACCTCGGCCCCCATATAGACCAAGTTTCCCATTTCAAATTTAGTACTTCATATAGTTTGTAGAGACAAAGACTATTTATTCAGAAATATAAACAGTGCTGCCAGCTCTTATGATTTTGTCTCTCATTTGCCGTTGCTGATGTTTTTCTCAAAGTCCCGTCTCCTGAAATCAGATGAATACATGAGACTCTCTGCTTTTATTAAAAAAAAAAAATCTCACCCTCAGAATATGGAGAAGCTCTTCCATCTTTTTTACTCATTAGACTGACTCCACAACAATTTTAAATGCCTAGTTCCAGCTCTGCTCTCCCAGCAGCTGTAGAAGTCTGGTCTCCCAAATTGGCCTCTTGGAAGAAGTTGGCACAGAATGAAATTCCTGTTGTAGTAGTATCCCATTATAACCATTACTGTAGCTTCTTTGCTTTAGAACTCATCTTTTGAGAATCCTCCCTTTCAGTCAGGAAGTGGAGACAAGGAAGGAATTTGGACATCCTCTTTAAGGGCCTGATGTTTCAGATGAGTCTCGTTCCAGTGCCACTTTCATGTGGAATGTTTATAACTATTCTCTCATGGGACAGGTTGGAGAGAAATAAATATACTGGTTAAAGAAAGAAGTAAAAGACTGGCTAAAACACAATGGCCCTGGTTCATGTGCTGCTAAGATGTATCTTCAAAAAGGTTCTGAGCATAAAGCACAGTATAATATTATCATGGCCCAATACAACTGCCTTTGGACTAGTTCAAAATCTTTAGCCATGTGTACTACAGGTTGTACCTCCTTTAACTGGGACTCTCTGGTCTGGCAACATCCATGGTCTGGCATTACCACGGATGTTCCTGAACCAGAGTCTAGGTATAAGGAGGTTGTGCCACAGGTCAGGAAGGGAACGGGAGGGTATGACTCATCCCAGAGCCCCATATTGAGGGAAGGACGGGTGGTGCAGCAGGGAGTTCTGGCCCCTGCTACCAGGCAGTAGCGGGGGCCAGCAGCGGCTGAAGTGCCATGGCAGCCGCAGAGCCCTGGCAGCTACAGCAGCCACAGAGTCCCGGCAGCCTTGGCAGGTGTGACAGCTGCACAGCCCTGGCAGCCACGGAGCCCCAGCCCCCCCGACAACTGTGGCGCCCCAGTCGCCATGGAGCCTGGGCCCCAGCAACTGTAGAACCTCGGCCTCAGCACATCCACAGACCTCCAGCCTGGGGAGCCACAGCTAGTCAGGCCAGAGTGGGGCTCAGCTGGAGTCCTAGTCGGGGGAAGCATGGGCCATTTTGGCAAGGACCACCCGTCGTTTGGCAAATCCCATTATTCAGGACCAGTCAGGTCCCAAGGGTGCCGGACGAGGGAGGTCCAACCTGTACTTGCAAAAAAAGCAAACTCAGTGTGGTAATGGACACACACACACACACACACACACACTGCAAGGACACACACACACACACACACATTGTGCTTTGGTTATTACCCGCTTTTGTTTTATTTCTTATCAAATTATTCACTGGGAAAACCATACAAATTTTGACCATTGCACTCAAACACTCTATAGATACCTTAATCAAAGGGGCAACTCGGCAGCTCAGACAAACATTTTTGTGGTCTGGGATTATGAGACACTGTGTCAGACCAAGTGCTCCCAGCATTTTTCCAGGCTAAAAAATCAGATCTTAATCATTCTTACTCATAAAATATTTAACCTTGAGGTAGCAGTCTTTTTCTGTAAACATGTTAAGATCAGTAGGCGATGTTTGTGGACAATTGAATTGGTTGCAAATCTTTTCTGAGCTCAGCTGATGTAGCTCATCAGAATGTATTTAACAGTTATCCATCTCCGCAGGAATGTTTATAGATAAGATGAAAGCAGCCCTGCTTATTAATCACACACTGTATGTTTGACTCCTGCTCCCTTCCTCAGCCTCTAAATCAACTACATCTGGTTCTTACTGCTTAGCTGTGCAGCTTACCTTTCACAATGAAACATGCTCACTGCTACGGAAGCAGGTCCAATTTGATTAAAAATGAATTATCAAGTCAAATAGTTGTGACTAAGATTTGGCATCAGCTAACCATAAATATGATCAGATGATCAAAGAAAGCACTGATGGGTATAAATGGGTTCAACTGTCATGGCTCCATTGACTCCAGTGGAGGTGCTTCTATCTATGCCAGCTGGATCCAGGGCATTGCATCTTCATGTTACTACTGTACAGAAGTCATTAAACAAGATGTTAGTACAATGCTTGTGTATGTCAGAAACAAAGTCAGCATTTTCTAGTGTGGCACTGTCTTAGGGTACGTCTAGACTACACCTTTCTGTCAACAGAGAGATGTAGATTAGGCACGTTGAAATTGCTAATGAAGCAGGGATTTAAATATCCCGTGCTTCATTAGCATAAGCATGTCTGCCACTTTTTTTCAAAACGGAGCTTTTTAGGGAAAAAAAAAGGCAGTCTAAACGCGGATCTGTCGAAAACAAACCCTTTTTCGACAGATCCTGTATTCCTCAAAAAATGAGGTTTACAGGATCTATCAAAAAAGGGTTTATTTTCGACAGATCCGCGTCTAGACTGCTGGGTTTTTTCGAAAAAGCTCCGTTTCAAAAAAAGCAGCAACCATGTTTATGCTAATGAAGCACAGGATATTAATAGTCACGTGTTATAGCAGGGCCAGAATCTAAGTGACTAGGGAAGAAAAAAACCCAATCTGGCTCTGACTAAAAAGAACAAAGCAAAGCAAACAACCTGTTTTGGGGATGTCCAGTTTAGTTAGAGGGTCCTTATTCAAACAGGTTACACAACCAGCAACCACTCTCGCCAAATCCCCTTCATTCTGCACACAGACGATATCAAAGCAACAACAACAGACAATAACAATGAAGTGCTTCATGTATTCAAAGATCCCTGCTTTGGTTCTGGTCAACAGTCCCTGCCTTTCTCTCACATTAATATGACCCAGCTCTTTTTTAAGCTGTTTTCCGCCCGCCCCAAAACTTTGAAATCCTCTGCTGGGATTTAACCCGATGAAACCACATTGCTGACAGGTCTGAGGCCTGGGAATAAGCAGCATCCCGTCCAGGAGATTTTAAGTAACATAAACATGGTTATTTATATGCAGGGCTTGATTATTCTCCCATAGTGAGCTCTGTTCAGGGTAGGGGCCATTTCAATCACAACAACCCTTGCCTGTCCACCATCAGCACAACCTAGGTTACGTCTACACTGCAAGCTTCTTTCAAAATAAGCTATTCTGGAAGATATCTTCTGGAAACGTTTATTTTGAAATAGAGGATCCACACTACAGGGAAGCCTCAAAATTAGTCTGAGGCAGGCTCCCCTAATGTGGATGTGCTATCTTGATTTAGCAGCCCCAGGAGGCACTGGGGAGGAATAACTTTAGAATGGCCCTGATGAGGAGCTATTTTGACATAGCAGCAGTGGGGTGTCCACACACACCCTCTTCCAAAAAATCTTTTTTGGAAGAGGCATTATTCCTCGTGGAATGGGGTTTACCAATGTTGGAAAACCCCCTCCATTATTTTGATTTTCATTTGAAATAACGGAATCGCTGTGTGGATGCTAGTGTCGTTTTTCCAGAATAACAGATATTATTCCAGAAAACCGGGGCAGTATAGATGCACCCTTAGAGGAACGAAGAGTTAGTTGTAGCATCTAAGGGATGGTAGGTCAGATGAGAACTGGGAGACTAGAACTGCACACTACCTTAAGAGCTGAGAGCTTCCTCATGCTAGGGAAATTCTCAGCTAGGCACTGGACCAGATTTCAGTGCTTTTATACTGCTAAAGTGACATAAAAGTAACATAAAGGAGCTCAAAGAGGGGACAACAACCACGTTCCTTCTTCAATGCATAGGTAAGAAACTTGCCATGCATTAAAGTCCCCTTGTATTGTCATTTGGATCTGGTTAGGTGTTGTTGCATACCTATACAATTATAATGGATTCTAAAAAATAAATGAATCTATTGGAGGTTGCACATGAAATGCACATCTGCAATAGCTGTTAATACTCTGTCGCTATTGTTCGTAACAAATAATTGCTTTGAAACAGTTAATGAAATCAATTAGATTGGTCACCTATAAACATAATGTTCATATGTACTTTATGAATCTCTTACTAATCTCTTATTAACTTTAGCAGTCGTCAGTCTTCAGTCAGTGTGCTATTAATTATCAGCATGTGTTCATTTCACAAGCAAACAACTCTACAATAAATTCATTTTTATTTGGGAGCCCTTAAGTGACAGTGAAAGTATACTGAAGTAATTCACAAGGCCCTCCACTTCTCTAATCACTCCAATGCCAATGTCTCCTATTGCCATCCTCAGCTCTTTGAAGTTCCCCCTTAAAATATGCTCCTGTCCTGAACTCTCTAAGCCCCAGTCTTTCCATCAAATATGTGTTAACAAAGCAAATGCACATGTACATTTTAAAAAACTCTGGAGTTAACTAAACACATGCTAGATATCACTTCTCAATTACTTTTGATAGCACCCCACTCCCCCATCTTGTTTCTATACATTGTCTATTTAGACAAGAGGTGGGCAATAATTTTTTGGGGGGGCCACTCCAAGATTTTGGAAAGTGGTCAAGGGCCGCACTTTTCTGTGGAGGAGGTGCAGGGTCTAGGATGGAGGTTGGGTGCAGAAGAGACTGGCCTGTAGGAGATGGTATGAGGTCTGAGAGGGAGTTTGGGTGAAGGAGGGACTTGTGACCTGGGCCAGGAAGGGAGTATGAGTGCAGGAGAGGATTCTGGTTTGGAGGAGGGATTCTAGAAGGGGATGCAAAGTCTGGGAGGGTATTTTGACTTGGGAGGAGGGGAAAAGTGGGTGCAGACTGCAGACAGTTTGGGTGGTGACCTGGGGCAGGGGAATAGGGTATAGTGTCTAGGAGAGTGTTTGGGTGCAGGAGAGGATTCGGGCCTGTGGTGTGTGTAGGAGGGAACACAGGGTCTGGGAGGGAGTTGTGACTTAGGACAGGGGAGTGCAGAGAGTTTTTATGGTGACCTGGGGGAGGGAGTTGGGGTGTGGGAGGAACAGGGTCCCAGAGGCAGGCTTTGGCGAAGAGACACTTACCTCAGTGTCTCCTGGCCTGCAGCCCTTCAGCACCCCAAAGCAGGCTGGGCTCCCTGCTTGCTGCAGCCCCAGATCACTTTAAACTGCAGGCTCTTCCCTCCATGGAGCTCTCAGTTCTGGGAGGGGGAAGAGTCTTACACTGTCCTCATCCCCCAGGCCAATCTCTCAGCTCCTATTGGCTGGTTGTTTCCAGTGAATAGGAGCTAAGGTTTGGGCTGGGAGTGGGGAGTTCACACAAGCCTCCCCTTCCCTCCAGAGCAGAGAGCCACACAGACCTCACTTTAAACAGCAGCAGCTATTTGCCTGAGGGCCCCAGCAAGGTGCTCTGCAGGCCAGATCTGGAGGCTTGGAGAGCAGGATCTGGCCGCTGGGCCGGGCCATATTTTGCCCAGCCCTGATTTAGACTGTGAGCTTTTCAGGACAGGGACCATGTTTTATAGACCTTGATATATTTTTAATATTATGTTAATGATAATATTATTCCATGTCGTATAGCAAGAAGAACTGTAGTATTATTAGTAGTCACTGGGGGAATATGTAGCCTATTTTCAAAAAAGCTTAGAAAAAGATATGGGCTTATTCACATTTGCATATGTTCTTTTGTCACTTTCCAAGTTCGGTGTGTGAAAGTTTGCGTGAGGCAAATTGCAAAAACCTCCTGTTTCTATGAAGGTGAAATTGAGCCTTAAAGAACCAGCCAGTAAGGTGATTTATGGGCTCAAGACAGGGATAACTGGGTGAGGTTTAGGGTATGTGATATGAAAGAGGTCAGACTAGATGATCTAGCCATCCTTTCAAGCTCTGAAAACCAATGGCCTTATGTATGGAATGATGGCCCCCAGTGACAGATCTGAAACTTCTTCTAGCAGTAGAGTTCCTAGCTAATCATTGCTCTGTCATTAGAAGTGTGCACAATTGGTACCTATTCCTTAAAATGCCCTTGTCATTACCTTTTCTCTTCCACAGCTCGAGAACTACATTGTGGAAAATATGAAGTCGGAGATGGCCCAGATACAGCAGAGTGCGGTTCAGAACCACACAGCCACCATGCTTGAGATAGGAACCAGCCTCTTAAGTCAGACGGCAGAGCAGACGAGAAAACTCACAGATGTTGAAACCCAGGTCTGTCCCAAGGGCCATATTCTTCAAGCATTTACTGCAGAGAACCTTCTCCACCTTCTCCTTTTACCACATCATCACACAGTAGATTTCAACACTGTGCTCCCAGAAACAATATACACTTTCTGTTTATTGGTAGCAACAACAAGGCTGACTGATTCTCATTATGTATTTTTCTTTATACTTAATGAGGGTTGGTTGATATATTTAGCTTTGTATGTGTTTGTCAGGCTGGACTGACCAAAAAACTAACAAGCATTTGACTTCAAATAAACAGCATAGCTACCAACTGTGAATGATTCAAGTGTCAAGCTAAATAAATAGTTTTAGATTAAAATATCTCCTTTGATCTATGTTATTACTTACCATTTTATTTTGAGAATTTTTATTTATTTTCTCTGAAATATTTCCAGCCATTTGAAAAGTATTGTACATGTGGAGTTTTTACAGATCTGAGAGGGGGACAACCATTCTTTCTTTTGCCAGGGGCTATGTAGTTGTACCATTTGTTATTCTATAAAGGTTTACAATGTGACATGAATATAAGACCATTTTAAAGGGCATAACTTGCACAGGATCCACTCACCCATGGTATTAATAACTTTAATGAAAACTAGTTGACAATTGTTCTGTTCTTATAACCAGTAATTTATCCAGAATACTGTCTCAACTGAGGGCTAATGATAATCATAGGGAAGTATATACTATTTTTGGTCTTTTGACTTTTCTGTCAATGTATAGTTTACATTATTTGTTTTCCAGGGACTTCCCCGTGCTGTTTGTAGTGTGTAGCATCTTTAACAGTTGCAATGCATTCAAACTGTATATTTAAAACAAATGTATTCATGCGTTATATTTATTAGGTTTGTTGTAGTGAACTGTTTGAAATAGATCATACTGTCTGCAGTCAAGTCCTGACCCAAGTTTACAATACCATTCCCAATTTATTACATAATCTCATTGCTATATAAAGAAGAACAATAGCAATTACCAGAGAGAGGACACTTAATTTACTCTAGCTAGAGATGATATGCACATGGTAATGACAAAATAGTCTTACTTGCACTCTCGGCTGCTTGGTTTTTTTCATAAATTGGTTCATAAAAGTCACCTTCTCAAATGGCATTAGCTTTTATATAATGTTATGAAAATGTTGGAGCAAATCTGTTCTATTGCACCACTGCACATAGCATTTTAGTATCTAACTACAACAGTACATGCTGAGATTTTGACTTTGGAACACATGCCTTACGGGGGAACAGTGGTGTGTAGAAAATCTTTTTATGACTCTGCATGAGCTACCCAGACTTTGGCTCTGCACAGGGTTCAATGGGTACTATGTGCCCATTTATGCCTTTCTGATTCTGTTCCATTTAGAATAAGAAAATCTTAGAAATATAGGGCTGAAAGAGACCTTGAGAGGTCAATAAATCCAGCCCCCTGCTCCGAGGCAGGACAAAGAAAACATAGCCTATTCCATACTGGTTTTTACCCAATCTGTTCTTAAAAACTTCCAACGAGGGAGATTCCACAATCTCCCTTGGAAGCCTATTCCAGTGTTTAACTCCCCTTACAGCTAGAAAGTTTTTCATAATATGTAACCTAAATCACCCTTGCTGATGATTAAGCCCATTACATCTTGTCCTACCTTTACTTCTCCATGGCATACCTCCCAGCTAAGGCAAAAAAAGGCATCTCAGAGAACAGATCTCAACAAATGGAAATAAATTCAAATAAATGGAAGCATTATTAGACTGAGTCTTCTGCTTTGTGCTTTCTCACATGAGGTTGACTCTATGGGAAAGCATTGCCCACACAATGATATTGATAATTACCCATCCAAAAGTCTTTTTGAAAATGTTATTGTGCACTTTTCAATGGACACCACATTCATTTCAGAGCTTTCATGTCAGCAGTGGTCTTCCCTCTGTTATATGGACTTTTTGGAGATAATATGCTTTAGAATCTGGGGTGTGTGTGGAAGTTGCTACCCCAGTAAAAGAAATTATTACTGGTGTTCTGATTGAACATTTCCTTCCTTCCCCCTCCCCCCTTTTTTTTTTTAGATGAAAAATAATAGTTGGGTTGTTAGAATCTGTTACTTTCCATTTAAAAATGTATTGACATTTCAGTAATACCTTTTAGGGCCTGGAACTGTAAGTTGTAGCAAGAAAGCAGATCCTTGATTCTGCATCCAGAGCCCCAGAGAAGTCAAAGACAACTGTATTGAACAACTTGTGGGATCAGGGCCTCTTATCTTCTACACAATCTGTGTAACTGTGCAGCGGTGTTGGCATAAGCAGATACTCAGTGCATGCCAACATTGCAAAAGAGAAACCTTGAGAGAATGCTGTCATAGAAGCTCTAGTTACAAAACAGTGAATGCAACATGGCATGTGTTCAAATCCTGTCCAGCTACTCCGATACCCATATGATCTATTTATGTGTTTATATTTAGTCTGGGGTTTTGTATACATACAGTTTACTCCCTTTTAATGGCATATGCTACAACTATGAGCCCAGAGCTTCAGCTGTTTACCAGTATAGCTCCATTGACTTTGATTTACACCAGGCAAGGATCTGGCCCCGTGTTTAAAAATATTTTAAAACATGAACTATTTCAATTTAAAACATGAACTATTTCAATGAGAAACTGCCATAAAGTAGAATAAATGTGTAACTCACTGTTAAAGGCTTAAGAATGGTAATACTAGAACACTGCAAGTTGTAATGCTTTTATTTATCCTAAAGGTACTAAATCAAACATCCCGTCTTGAAATTCAGCTGCTGGAAAATTCATTATCTACATACAAGCTGGAAAAACAACTTCTGCAGCAGACACATGAAATCTTGAAAATTCATGAGAAAAACAGGTGAGAGAAAATTGCTACGCCCTTAAATTTTTTCTCTGTTTACCAGAAATACTCTCCATTTCTACTACTTTAAACCACTGGGGGAAATGGGTGTTCTGAGCCTTCAATAAACAAAACCATGTAAGTGGAAAATCTAAGTAAAATCTAGACTGACGGATAATGGAAAGCATAAGGAATTATAAACAAATCAGCAAAACTGATAGTCTATGTCTACACTCGCGGCTTCTTGCGCAAGTACAGACGTTCTTGCACAAGAATCTGCAGAGCGTCCACACTGCCCGCCCACTCTTGCGCAAGGAATTTACAGTACGGCGTGGTAAGAGAGGGCTCCTTGCGCAAGAGTTACGCTCTTTTTTATCAGGTGTAAGCCCTCCTGCGCAAGAGGGCAGTGTGGAAGCTCTGCAGGGATTTCTTGCGCAAGAGAGCCCTATGGCTAAAATGGCCATCAGAGCTTTCTTGCGCAAGAGAGCATCCACACTGCCATGGGAGCTCTTGCGCAAAAGCACAGCGCGCACATGGCAGTGTGGACATTTTCTTGCACAAGACTTCCTGCACAAGAACCCTTGCGCTAGATGTTCTTGCACAAGAAGCCTCCAATGCAGACATAGCCATACTGTATGCTACTAAGGTGTGATATTAAAGAGCATGATGAAGTTGACTACAGTGACAAAATTCCTATTAGAGATCTCTGAATAGAATGTACCTGTTTAAGTTTTTAGACAATTAAATATACATATCTGCTTGAAAAGGCATAAGGAAAAAAGAAGACCTCTGAAGTACATTTAAAATATTGAAGTGCAAAAACTCCCATGTTATAGGCTAAATTTTTCTCTTTGATCCTTAACGTCACATTCTAGTTTAGTTAGTATTTGATCCTACTTACAGTAATGGAAGAGCTATGTATGGAATGACTGAAGGATGTACATTGGAGATCTGACTGTAGTCCAAAAGCTGAGGAGAACTTTGTCCTCTCTTTAATACTATAAAGCAAATCAGAGACAGTAGTCAGTCCTCCCAATTTGGGGGTGAAAGAAATAATCGAACTTGGCAGTTCTCAGATATAAAGAGCTGAGCATGAGTTTCCAGTGAGATGCTGTGGTCAAAAGGGCTGAGTGATCCTTATATGAACAGAAAGAGGAATATCCACTAGCAGTATGGAGGTTGTTTTGCCTCTGTATTTAACACTGGTTCAGCCACTGTTGAAATACTATGTCTCTTTTTGGTGTCCACAATTCAAGAAGGATGCTGAAAACTGGGATAGAGCCACAAGAATGATAAAAGGATTGGAAAAATCCCAGAAACTGAGACACTCCAGGAGCTCAAATTATTTAGTTTGTCAAAGACAAAGTTTAAAGGATGACTTGATCAAAATCTGCAACAGAAATGAACAGAAAAGAGGGCTCTTGAATCTAATAGATAAAGGTAACACAAGATGCAATGGCTGAAAGCTGAAGCTAGACAAATTCAGATTAGAAATACAGTGCAAATTTTTAATAGTGAGGAGAATTAACCATGGGGATAATTTACCAAGAGTTGTGGGAAAGTCTCTGTTACTGATCATCTTTAAATCAAGATTGGATATTTTTCTAATAGATATGCTGAAGTTCAACTACAACTATTGGACTTAAAGTAGACTTAATTCAGAGAAGTTCTATGACCTGTGTTATGCATGAGGTCAGATTAGATGATCACAGTGGAGCCCTATGTCCTTCTATGGTCACGATGATACTTATCACTCCAGAAATCGATTTTCTCACATTGATTTAGCAGGTCTAGTAAGGACGCACTAAATCAAATGCTGATGGTGCCCCTGGTCAGTGCCAGTACTCCTTGATTTGTGAGGAGTAAAAGAAGTCAATTACAGCTATGTTCTTTATGTAGCTGGAGTTGCACACCTTAAATTGATCTTCCAGGTCTAGTATAGACCTAACCTATGAATCAGTGAATCTCCATGGATCATGTAATGAGTAATGGCAACATACTATTGAAAGACAGAAAGAGAGGAAACCAATGATCATGGAGAAAGGAAAAGATGCCCTTGAGAGTGTATTACTATAAAAAAGTTATTTCTAATTCTGATGCTTTTGGAGAAATGGTTAAATATTTCATTTTCAATAGTACTTGTTGTGAATGTTGGCAATTTAGGTACTCTAATAATTATTTATATTATATATATGTTTCATTTAGAAGAGGCTCAACTAATTGAGGATTGATTAAATGAGTTTCATAGGTTTATAAAATTGGAAATGCATATGATTTAATTTCACTAAACAAATAGTTGTATTGCCAGTATCTGCTTAGTTCCAAGTATTTATTTAGAATGTGCAAGGGACAGAGTCATTTATGTGATGCCTTGTGTGTTTAATGTTCTTTCTTTATTTATATATCTTAACAATGTGTCAGAGTGCAAGGCATGTGTGGCAGTAAATAAACTTGACTTGACTTGACCTTTGGGTGGCTACACTGACATTCATGATGAAATGGTCTGTGACAAGATGAAATAGTCTGAGTTTGTATATGGAAATAAAGAATGTGTTGAAAAGCAACATTTAAATAGTATTGTCTCTCTTTAGAAACATGGCTGTGTGGGGCAAACAGAGAAATAGGAAGGAATGTGGTCTAGTGATTAAAGCAGGGACTTGAAGTGAGGACTTCTGAGCTTTGTCACCATCTTATTAGCTGAAAGGAAGGATGGTGTTGTGGTTCATTGATTCTAAAGCCAAAAGGCCCACTGATCTCATCCCACTGATCTCATCTGGTGTTCTGAGACCACAGAACTGCTCTGACTTAATTCCTATGTGATCCACAGCAGATCTTTCAGAAAAACATACAACCTTGATTTAAAGATTTCTATTAATGGAGAGTCCATCATGTCACTGGCTAAATTGTTCCAATCATTAATTATCTTCACTGTTAAAATGGTGCATTCTCTTTCCAGTCTGAATTTTTCTTGCTTCCTTGTCCAGACACTGGGTCTATTTCTCTCTTTGTGTACGAAAGTGAGGATCCCATTGCTAAATTTCTGTTCCATAAGTAGGTTCTTACAGACTCTGATCAAATCACCTTTTAACCTTCTCTTTGTTACTCTGAACAGATGGAGTGCCTTGACTTTGTTACTTTAAAGCATGTTTTCTAACCATTCTCTGGGCTATATGTTGTTAAGACCTGAGTTGGGACTCAGGAGATCTGGGTTCAATTTCTAATTCTGTCACCTGTGTGACACTGGACAAGTCATTTAGTTCCTGATTCTGCAAACACTTTCTATTTAAGTACATGACTGGTCCCACTTAATAATTTTGTGCCTCTATTCCCCATCAATAAAATAGGTACAATTCTTTGCTAAGTAATGTCCCAGTGGAAGCTCCACTTCAGGAGTGCATGTGCCCCATACACCTTTGACCAGAAATTTTCAGTGGCAGTGCCCATTTGTTTCCCCCAAAATATGCCTGGAACCTTTGGATTCAAATTAGCTTCACTTCCCAGGAATCTGTCCTCATGAGTGACAATCATCTTCTTATACCCATTGTTTGGGAGATATGCACATCCCATCTAAGTGCAAGATCTGTTTAAGATTCAGGAGTAGATCCAGAAAAAAATTATTGGTACCAGAATCTTCAAGGTCATTAAAACAGTATCATTCTTTTGTATTTCCTATCTACTCTCAAAAAGTGACAGACATCATGTCCACCTGTCATGCTGAGGACATCTCCTCAACTTTCAGATCTCAGTACAGAGATCACCTCATAATGAGCCTTGCTTCTCCTCTTCATTTCTTCAGGAATAATTTTCTTGGAAACTACCTCCATTCTTATGCGCCAGAAGTAATGAGAAATACTGCACCACTGGATGGAGTTTTAGACACACATTTTGGTTTCAGTGAAGAGCTTGATTTTTCTTCTGCATTATACTAGCTTTACTTCCTATACCTTGCTTTAATTAAATTGAATTAAACAAATAAAAGGAAATGGAAAATCAGGTCCCAGAATTTTACTGGATTTAAAGAAATATGTGCATATAGGTAATACCAGACCATACCAGTGATCCATCTACTTCACTGTCAATGTACAGTGCTTGATAGTAGACAGGAAGTTTCAAGAAACCTTGAAGTAGACTACTATTGAGTATTCTGTTTCACAGGGGAAATTTCTTCCTAGCCTCCCACAGCTAGAAATATACAGGTAGTATGGATGTGATTATATATTTGGCCAGACTTCTCTAGTATACTGATAATACTTGTCTTTACCTGTTGAATAGATCAAAGGCAAAGAAGATCTCACTATCTATGTTGTAAAATGTCCAGACTTTTTAAAGATTACTTTTAAGAGGTTAAGATAACTTTTGATGAGAGAGATTCCCATCTCCATGACCTGATCCATACCCTTTCAAAATACAAGTAAAAATCTTCTCTAAGTCTGGGTTACATTAGTGAAAAATAAAACCTGTGTATCTTACAATGGAGTTTGCCTAAATACAGCTTTTCTTCTCAGGAGAGCTTCAAGGGTATGTCTAGACTACAGGGTTTTGTCGACAAAATGGCCTTTTGTCGACAAAACTATACCTGCGTCTACACTACTGACACGTTCTGTCGACAGTAAGTCGACAGAATGTGGCAGTTTTGTCGACAGCGGTAAACCTCCTTTTACGAGGAAAAACGCCTTTGTCGACAGAGATCTGTCGACAAAAGGGTGTGTGTGGATGCAGGGAGCCAGTTCTGTTGACAAAAGAGGCCTCCAGGAAGAAGCCCTGGTGGACAGTCTAGCTTTTACATGTACAGCACCCCTGTGGTTCCTGGCCGCAGCCTCTTAAAGGCACAGGCACCCAGACAGGCCTTGCTGTCCGGCAGGTAGCCAGAGCACCCATGACAGCCATGACAGCCATGTCCCAGCCTCAAGGCTCCCCTTGCCCTTCTCGGGACAGAGACAAGGACCCACCCAGGGACACCAAAAGGTGGGCACCAGCTTGGTCAGGGCCAGAAATCCAAAACCTCCTGGATCTCTGGTCCCAGGAAGAAGCCCTGCAGGCCTTGCAGACACGCTGCAGGAATGCGGACATGTATTAGGGTATGTCTACACTGCCACTCTAGTTCGAACTAGGGTGGCTAATGTAGGCATTCGAACTTGCAAATGAAGCCGGGATTTAAATATCCCGGCTTTATTTGCATGTTCCCAGTGCCGCCATTTTTAAATGCCCCGTAGTTCGATTCCCTGCCCGCGCTACACGCACGGACTAGGTAGTTCGAATTAAAGCTCCTAATTCGAACTACCTAGTCCGTACGCGTGTAGCGGGCAGGTAGTTCGAACTACGGGCATTTAAAAATGACGGCGCTGGGAACATGTAATAAAGCCCGGGATATTTAAATCCCGGGCTTCATTTGCAAGTTCGAATGCCTACATTAGCCACCCTAGTTCGAACTAGGGTGGCAGTGTAGACATACCCTGAGCGCCTGGCCCAGGGACTGGCCACCAAAGGACATCACCCCTGCACCATGGCACATGTCAGGGCCAAGAAGCTGTGGCAGGGATATGCCAGGGCCTGGGACCAGAGCTCCCGCTCCGGGGCAGCCCCCGAGACCTGCCCTTATTACCACGAGTTGGAGCGGATCCTGGGCAGTGGGGAAGCCCAGACTCCACTGCGTGTGGTGGAGTCTGGGTTACCCCACCACATCGTGGACCGACCCCTCCTGAGGGAGGAAGACCAGGCAGGAGAGTTGCACCAGGAGGAGGAGGAGGAGGAAGAGGAGGCAGCAGGGACCCAGACCCCAGAGGCCTCCCAGGCATCCTTGGACATCGGGGAGAGAACATCAGGTGAGTGCTTTGAGGGGTCACCACACATGGGTGGGTTGGCAGTGTGGGGGGCCAGCTAGCCCCATTGCCACTGTGGGGCCCCTGTGAGGCTTTCAGGCCGCTGCCCAACTCACACGCGGTGTCACGTGTAACACCCCTGAGTCTCCTGTCCAAAGGAGAGCCCCTGACAGCCATGGCATGCCCTCGGGGACAGCAGGGGTGCACACAGACATTGATTGTCTCCTCCTCTTTTCGTCCACAGCCGGACCCTCTATCCAACAGGGGAGCACTACCACCCCAGACCCGGTGCACCCGCAGGCATTGGCATGTGTACATGGACCTGCTGAGGGAGCACGTAGTGGCCCTGCAGGACCTCAGAAGGACCCTCCAGCAGAGGACGCAGGCAGAGGACAAGTAGCACACCAGGCTGCTGGACGAGCTGGTCCAGCAGCACACTGACATCTGTGCCATAATGCGGGAGGTCTTTGCCTTGCCTGCCCCTGTCACGGGCACTGCTCCTCCAGCCCCCCCTGCTCCTCCAGCCCCCTCTTGCCCCCGGCCCCTCCTGCTCCTCCAGCCCCTTCTTCCCCCCCAGCCCCTCCTGCTCCCGAGCCCTCACAGGCCCAACAGCTACCCCCCCTCCTGCTCAGGCCAGGACTGGCTCTCGCTCCACCCGATCCCAAGGCCGTGGTGAGGCCAGGATGCAGGAAGGTGGCAGGACCCTGCGATCAGGGAAGCCGCGGCCCTCTTGAGCCCCCTCCCCCCTCCAGTTTTCAGTCCCTCTCCCGCTCCAGGTTTTCAGTCCCTTACCAGCCCAGTTAAAGGACATTTCAGTTATATTACAAAATCTTTATTTTTGAGTGATATAACAGGTGAACAGTTAAAAGAAAGTTTTGTTAAACAGTTCACACATTTTCTTTACTGCTAGTGTTTCTAATAAAGCAAATTTCTGTTTACAAAGAAAAGTGGGTCTTATATGTGTTCTTAATGGGAAGAGAGTGAGGGTTGTGGAGGGAAAGGTAGGGGGTGGGCCAGGCCAAACCCCCCAATGGGGGAGGCCCTGGGGAGAGTCAGTGGGATCCTTCTGAGAATCTCTCCCTCAGGGCCTCTCAGATTTGGACACCAGCCTGGTGAGCCTGGCGGATGGCAGCCATCCGGGGCTGCTGAAATTGCTTCTCCTCGCCATCAGGGCCTGTCCCCCACCCCGGCAGGAAGGCCTCCCCCTTTCCTCTCCACCAGGTTATGGAGGGCACAACATGTGGCCACCACCTCTGGGATGTTACGTTCGCCCATATCCAGGCATGTGAGGAGGCAACAGAACCTCCCTTTCAGCCAGCCGCAGGCGCATTCCACCTGGATGCGAGCCTGGCTAAAGATGTGTGTTGAAAAGCTCCTTGCTCGCATCCAGCTTTCCGGTGTAGGGCTTCATGAGCCACGGTATCAAGGGATAGACCACGTCGGCCACTATGCACACCGGCATCTGCACATCCCCGAGCACGAGGTGCCGCTGGGGGAAAAATGTTCCTGCCTGCAACCTGCGGTACAGGTAGGAGTTCCTGAATATGCGGGCATCATGTGCCCGCCCTGGCCACCCGACACAAATGTCCATAAAGTGTCCCCAGTGGTCGACCAGGGCCTGCAGCACCATGGAATAGTAGCCTTTCCTGTTTATAAACTGGGCTGCTCGATGGTGTGGTGCCCGGATTGCGATGTGTGTCCCATCAAGGGCTCCTCCGCAGTTCAGGAAGCCAAGGGCGGCAAACCTGGCAAGGATGTTGTCCAGGTCCCCGAGACAGATGAGCCTCTTCAGCAGCTCCACATTGATGGCTCTCACCACCTGCAGAATGAGACAAATAGACAGACAGAAACCAGGGAGTTAGACAGGCTACCTAAGTGCTTGGGAGGAGAACCCTCCCCAACCCAACCCACCCCTTCCCTTGTCAGGACGCCCCCTTCCCCTGCATCAGTGCAGGAATGGCCGAGGAGTGGCCTCCGAGTGCCACTCCATCCCCCATTCCCTCTTGCCCTTGCCTGGAAGTCCCCCTTTCTCAACCCCCCCCCCCACTCAGGGGGCCTCTCCCCCGACAGTGACTTACCTCCATCAAGATGGCCCCAACGGTAGACCTCCCCATGCCAAACTGGTGTCCCACGGAGCAGTAGCTGTCGGGGGTGGCCAGCTTCCACAGGGTGATTGCAACCCATTTCTGCAGGGGGGATGGCGGGCCGCAGGTGGGTGTCCTGGTGTTCCAGAGCAGGGGCGAGCCAGGCACACAGCTCCAGGAATGTGGCATTCCACATCCAGAGGTTATGGAGCCAGTGGTCGTTGACCCAGAGCTGCATGACGAGCTGGTCCCACCAGTGTGAACAGAAAATAAACTGCTGTGATGTCTGAGGAAGCAGGGCAACCAGAGCAAGCACTGCAGCAGCTTTGCTTTCCCTCTAGGAGGTAGGCAAGCCAGAAGCAGGAGCAGACCAATGGCTGTCCAGGGGAATCCCTTTCAGCACGCGTCTCTGCAAAGGGCAGGCAGCAGCATCTGGAAATAAAGACTGCCCCCATGCCCTGCCAGAAGCACTTCTGGGTGCCTTCTTTTGTCAACAGAGCGTCCTGACAGTCTGGACGCTCTTTTTCGAAAAAGCGGATCGATTTTTTGATCCGCATAATGTAATCTAGATGCTCTTTTTCGACAGAGGCTTTGTCGACAGATACTGTCGAAAAAGGCGTGCAGTCCAGACATAGCCCAAGAGTGCAGTCTCCATATTCTACTACATCGCTTTCAAAATAACATTAGCCATCACTGGAAGTCTATACATTGGCTTCTATACTAGCCTGCTAACCTCTCTGGCATTATCAGGAATGTTTATGAATGCTACACACGGTGCAGTCATTCTGAGCTATTTCTCTGGCTTATATTTAATACATCATTTCATAGAATCATAGAGCTGGAAAAGACCTCAGAAGATCATCAAGTCCAGCCCCCTGCTCTAGGCAGGACCAATCCCAACTAAATCAACCCAGCCAGGGCTTTGTCAAGCCGAGACTTAAACACCTCTAGGGATGGAGACTCCACTACTTCCCTAGGTAACCCATTCCAGTACTTCACCACTCTCCCAGTGAAATAGTTTTCCTAATATCCAACCTGGACCTCTCCCATAACTTGAGACCATTGCTCCTTGTTCTGCCATCTGTCACCACTGAGAACAGCCTTTCTCCATCCTCTTTGGCTCCTTCAGGAAGTTGAAGGCTGCTATCAAATCCCCCCTGACTCTTCGCTTCTGCAGACTAAACAGACCCAATTCCCTCAGCCGCTCCTCATAGGTCATATGCTCCAGCCCCCTAATCATCTTGGTTGCCCTCCACTGGACCCTCTCCAATGCATCCACATCCTTTTTGTTGTAGGGGACCCAGAACTGGACACAATACTCCAGATGTGGCCTCACCAGAGCCAAATAAAGGGGAATAATGACATCTCTGGATCTGCTGGCAATGCTCCTCTTAATGCAACCTAATATGCCATTAGCCTTCTTGGCTACAAGGGCACACTGTTGACTCATATCCAGCTTCTCATCCACTGTAACCCCCAGGTCCTTTTCTGCAGAACTACTACTTAGCTGATTGGTCCCCAGCCTGTAACAATGCTTGGGATTCTTCCGTCCCAAGTGCAGGACTCTGCACTTGTCCTTGTTGAACCTCATCAGATTTCTTGTGGACCAATCCTCCAATTTGTCTAAGTCACTCTGGACCCTATCTCTGCCCTCAACCGTATCTACCTCTCCCCCTAGCTTAGTGTCATCTGCAAACTTGCTGAGGGTGCAATCCATCTCCTCATCCAGGTCATTAATAAAGATATTGAACAAAACCGGTCCTAGAACCGAACCTTGGGGCACTCTGCTAGAAACCGATCACCATCCTGACATCGGGCCGTTGATCTCTACCCGCTGGGCCCAGCCTTCTAGCCAGCTTTCTATCCATTTTACCGTCCATTTATCCAATCCATATTCCCTTAACTTGCTGGCAAGAATATCGTGGGAGACCATATCAATAGCCTTGCTAAAGTCAAGGTATATCACATCCACTGACTTTCCCACGTCCACAGAGTCAGTTACCTCATCATAGAAGCTTATCAGATTGGTCAGGCATGACTTGCCCTTTGTGAATCCATGCTGACTATTCCTAATCACTTTCCTCTCTTCCAAGTGCCTCAAAATGGATTCCTTAAGGATCCCTTCCATGATTTTTCCAGGAACCGAGGTAAGACTGACCGGCCTATAGTTCCCTGGATCGTCCTTCTTCCCTTTTTTGAAGATGGGCACTACATTTGCTTTTTTCCAATCATCCGGGATCTCTCCCGATCTCCACGACTTTTCAAAGATAATGACCAAAGGCTCCTCAATGACATTTGCCAACTCCCTCAGTACCCTCAGACGTATTAAGTCCGGACCCATGGATTTGTGTACGGTTAGCTTTTCTAAATAGTTCCTAACCTGCTCTTTACCCACCAAGGGCTGTCGATCTTCATCCCTTCTTGTGTCACTTAGCACATTAGTCCAGGAACCAACCCTGTCCGTGAATACAGAGGCAAAGAAAGCATTGAGTACTTCAGCTTTCCCCACATCATCTGTCACTAGGTTACCTCCTTCATCCAGTAGGGGCCCCACACCCACTCTGATCACCTTCTTCTTGTTAACATGGCTGTAGAAACCTTTCTTGTTATCCTTCACATCCTTTGCCAGTCGCAATCCCACTTGCGCTTTCGCCTTCCTGATAACCCCTGGCATTCTCAGGCTATACATTTAAACCCCTCCCTGGTCATTTGTCCAAGTTTCCACTTTTTGTAAGTTTCCTTTTTGTGCTTAAGTTCACCAAGGATTTCCCCTGTAAGCCAATCCGGTCTCCTACCATGTTTGCCTCTCTTGCTATGCATCGGGATGGTATCTTTCTGTGCCTTCAATAAGGCTTCTTTAAAATACTGCCAGCTGTCCTGGACTCCTTTCCCCTTCATGTTAGCATCCCAGGGATTCTACCCATCAGGTCTCTGAGGGAGTCAAAATCTGCTTTTCTGAAGTCAAAGGTGTGTATTTTACTACTCTCTTTTCTTCCTTTGGTCAGGATCCTGAAATCTACCATCTCATGATCACTGCTTCCTTCCCCTATTAGTTCCTCCCTGTTTGTGAGCAGAAGGTCAAGCTGGGCACGGCCCCTGGTCAGATCCTTCAGCACTTGTACCAAGAAGTTATCCCCAACATTCTCCAAAAACTTCCTGGATTGCCTGTGTACTGCCGTATTGGTTTCCCAACAGATGTCAGGGTGATTAAAGTCCCCCACAAGAACCAGGGCCTGCAATCTGGAAGCTTCTCTCAGTTGTCCGAAGAAAGCCTCATCTACCTCATCCACCTGATTCGGTGGCCTGTAGTAGACACCAACCACAACATCACTGCTGTTGTTTGCACCTCTAAACTTAACCCATAGACTCTCAACAGGTTTTCTCCTCTCTATATACTGGAGTTCAGAGCAATCATAGTGCTCTCTTACATAGTGCAACTCCTCCTCCTTTTCTCCCCTGCCTGTTCTTCCTGAACAGTCTATACCCTTCCATGACAGCGCTACAGTCATGCGAGTCATCCCACCAACTCTCTGTTATCCCAATTAAATCATATTTCTTGGACTGGGCCAGGGCCTCCAGTTCTTCCTGTTTGTTGCCCAGGCTTCTTGCATTAGTGTACAAACACCTAAGATAACCAGTTGATCGCCCTATCTTCTCCATTCGAATCAGGGTTCCTCCTTTCTTGCTCGTTCCTCTTTGCATTTCTTCCCGATATCCAACTTTCCCACTCCCCTCAGGGTTTTGGTCACTGTCCCCCAACGAACCTAGTTTAAAGCCCTCCTCACTAGGTTTGCAAGCCTGCTCGTGAAGATGCTCCTTCCTCTCTTGGTTAGGTGGATCCCATCTCTTCCTAACAATCTTTGTGCCCGGAACAGAGTTCCATAGTTCGAAGAAACCAAAGCCCCCTCTGCGACACCACCAGCGCAACCATGCATTTACTTCCTCAATTCGACAATCCCTGCCCAGTCCTTTCCCTTCAACAGGGAGGATGGACGAGAACACCACTTGTGCTCCGAATTCTTGGATCCTTTTCCCAGTGCTACATAATCCGCAGTAACCCGCTCAAGGTCATTCTTGGTCGAATCGTTAGTTCCCACGTGGAGAAGCAGGAAGGGGTAGCGATCCGAAGGTTTGATCAGTTTGGTAAGCCTCTCAGTCATATCCTGAATTCGAGCTCCCGGTAAGCAGCACACCTCCCGAAATTCCAGGTCCGGACGGCAGATGGATGGCTCAGTCTCTCTTAGGAGGGAGTCCCCGACCACCACCACCCATCGTCTTCTTTTGGGGGTGGTGGTCGTGGAACACCCATCCCTAGGACTATGCATCCCATGCCTTCCAGTAGATGGTGTTCCCTTGCGGTTTCTTCCTTGTGAGGTCCCTTCCAAAGCATTCACCACTGCAGAGCCTGTGGAGAGAGCCTGAAAGCGATTACTTACCTCTATAGCATTGGGGGATTCCCGTGCTGGCCTTTTTCCCCTTCTAGAAGTTACATGCTGCCAGTTCTCTTCCTGGTCCCGTACTGCCCTCTCTGGCTTTTCCGCCTGCCGTGCTCACAAGATTAAACGCTGCCTTCTATCGAGGAAGTCTTCATCCTCTCTGATCGAGCGTAGGGTCGACACTTGGGCCTCCAGTCCTCTAATTTTTTCTTCCAAAATGGCGACCAGCTTGCACTTTGTGCAGATGAAATCCCTTCTTTCTTCCAGGAGGAAGACAAATATGGCACACGCTGCGCAGGTATCAACAGCAGACCTATCTCCATCCATCCCTGCTGTCCTGGAGAAAGGATTTAAAAAGAAAGGCAAGAGAACCTTGCGCCCTTCCCAACTCCCTCTCTAAACTCCCTGTTAGCACTCACCTGTTCGCAAGCTCCTTGGTCGCTTGCCCACTGCTTTATAAAGCCCTGGACTGCCTGAAAGTCCCTCCCCCTACCAAGGCTCAGCCAATCAGCAGAGGCTTCTAGAATTCAAACTTTAATTAGAAGCTAACAGTTTCCACTTGCCACTCACAGCACACACTCCATGAAGGAGAGGGGGAGGGGAAAGGGGAAGTGGGGGGAAAAAAAAGCCTCACTCACAAACACAGGGGAAAAAAACCAACAACAACAAAAAATAAAACACACACCAACCCTCACTCACAAACACAAGCTCAGCACACAGTAAGAAAGCCCCAATAACAACACACACTTCCCTCAAGAGTCCTGTATCTGCTTCTTCTTTACCTGGAGAACTCCCTCTCTAAACTCCCTGTTAGCACTCACCAATTGTATGGTAGAAACTAGATTACTGGCTACACTAATATAAGTAGAATAGACAATATACAAAAGTATGCTTAAAATATAAAGCAAAATGAAGTTGGCTTTCTTCTGTATTGTAGCTAACAGCTCCAAAGAGTCTCTCTCAAAATGGTCAGGCCCATAACAATAATATCCTTTTCTTTATACTTTTATTCTGATACCAAAAATTCAACTTGAGCAGCAAGCTGAAGGCTGTAACATGAAAAAAGTGAACAGTGATTTATTTTTATTCCGAAAGTTGTTCACTATCTGTACTTCCCTAACTATTTCATTCTTAGGAATAGACAGGGTTTAAGAAATATACAAGAAAGTTATATTCTCTCTCTGCACTCACAGAAAAAAAGAGCAGAGAGTCATTCACGCCACAACTATGGCATTTTTATTGAAAGCATTATCATGGGGTAGTACTACATAATTACTGTAATAGAGAATTGTAGCTCATTTGGCTGGTAAAGTCATTAGTACAGAAACTATATGGGTATGTCTACACAGCAAAGTTATTTCAAAATAACAGGCCCACCCGTGCAGTGGAGGGGTACCAGCAGAAGCACCTGAGCCCTGCACCACACCTCGAACACTGGGTGCAGGAAGACCTGCAGCTCCGGCGGGAGCAGTTTGCCCAGGGCTGTGTCATCTGCAAGCACCTGCAGACCCTGGTGCAGAGCTTGTTGCCTCCTGCTGCTCCAGCCCCCGCTGTCTCCCCAGCTACCGCCCCTCCCCCCACTCCTTCTTCCCCTCCCACTTCTTCCTCCACCCCCATCTTACCCCCCCCCCCGGGGACACCAAGGCTTCTGCACCCACAGTGCTGGGAGACAGTTGGGCCGGCGAGACCCCCCAACCCTGAGCCCTGAGCTTGTCCTCCCCCCTTCCTCCCCTTGCCTCCTGCTGCCAGCTCCCTCCTCCCAGGTTTCCCCCTCCCCTCTCCCACCCTCTCTCCTCTCCTCTCCCACCTTCTTTCCCTGGTCTCACCTCAGTTTCATTCCCCCCCACCCCAGTTTTGTTCAATAAAGAGGCTTTGTTGTAATGAACACGTGTCTTTTATTGTACAGCAGGAAGGCAGGTTAGGGAGGGGTAAGGGGAAGGACATGAGGGGCACAAGCCCCCATTGGGGCACACCAGGGAGACTGTTACTGCCTGCAGAACGTGCTGCCAGGCTCGCAGCAACACATCCAGGAGAAGCACCAGACTGCCCAGGGGCAGCTCTGGCTCCATGCTACAGAGTGCTGTGGTATCCTGGTGAGGGCAACCAGAGCACGCAGAGAAAAAAATGCTTTGCTGTCCCTCAGTGAGGTAGGCAAGCAAGCAGGGAAACCTGAGAACTGGCTGTCCCTGGGGGTCCCTTTAAGCACAGGCCTCAGATAGCCTCAGGCAGCAGCCACACAATGTAATTCCTGACCTGATACCCTGCCAGAACCGGTTCCGGCTGGCCTTAAATGCGATTCAACATCCAATCAGTGTGGATGCACTATTTCGAAATAGCAAAACGCTATTTCAAATTGCATTTTGTGTCTAGACACGTTATTTCTAAATACGATATTTTGAAATAACGCTGTAGTGTAGAGATACCCTATATTTCTTCTCTTGCAGAGTACAAAGAATTAACGCAATAAATAATTGATATAATTGGTTTCATTTTAATCACAATATCCTTGTTAGTGCCACTTTTAAATACAGTGATGACTGAAAATTTGGTAAACTTTTTGATAAATGAACTTTCATTTGGGTAGCCTCTTTATGCTGAATGAACTTTTGAGGGTTAGATAAACCTTTAAAATGATCTGAAACTGCTTGGAATTGTTTGGTCTCAATACCAGGCTGAAAAACTCTCAGATAAGATTTTATGAGACATTTCTAGAACTTTCTTGCTGTAAATTGACACACACACACACATCGGTGTGAAGAGCCATGACAGCCACCTTTGTCATGCTATTTAGGTATTTCTGTCTCTTCAAAACTGTTGGAACAGTTTCTTTCTTCACAACTGCCACCAAAATAAAGTGTTGATTTTTTTGCTCATTTTGAATTTCGAGAGACAGTTCTCACTGGTTCTTAATAAAACTGAATTGCATTCAGGGACTTGCATTATTGGTGATTTTGTCACAGGGAGTTCACCTCTCCTCAGAGAATATTCTTGTCTTTCATATCTTTGTATCTAAGGGAAAAAACACTGAAGAGAGGCAGGTCAATATATAAACATATCCTAACAGCTTACTAGTTTTGCAGTTTATAATACTATTTTTAATCTACACAGCATAGCATAAAGTAACCAGGCACTGTCATTCCCCTCTTTGTACCACATGTTATTGACACCATACTCATAAATATAAAGTGTTATTGCTCAAGCAATAAAACATCTGTAGGCTCTCTCTCTGCATAGACTTCAAACAATGAAGCTCTATGCATTATCATCTTCTTTCGCCTTGTCTGACATGAGCAATGTTACTATAAATAAAAGACAGTAACTGTCATCACCAGGGATTCATTTACTGTTAAGAAATGTATGATAAGAAACAAACAATGCAGCAATCCATATTGTGGCAGTCAATACTTTTTTTTCTATGAAACCATTAAGGCATGGACACAGATGTAAAATGTTGCATGGCAATGGCAAGAATTACATTGTGTCCTAAACTGTTTGGGTGGCCTGATGCAGATTTAGGGGGCATCTAATCTTGCCCTACCACTCAGCAACAGAGAAATATTCCAACCTAGCAACATCAAGAACTATATCAGCTACTCTATCATCCAGCACACAATGGCCTGAGCAGGCATTTATTCCAGAGTCTTGTGCTTCTCCTTTTTAAATTAGTTATATTATTATACATTGTAAAATAATACACCATAAAAGTTGAAATGTGAAAATCAAAATGAAACATTTCAGCCTTAGTGAAATGAACTATTTTGATAATTTTCCATGAAAATATATATGTCCTGTCCAAGGTTAAGATTTATAAGTTCCTGTCCAAGGTTAAGATTTATTGCATTAGTATTTTCTGACAGAAAACTCTTCAGTCTAGAAATTTTTGACCAGTTCTGTTTAAAAGAGACATTTAAGATCATCTCCTCAAACTTAGTGCATAACACGGGTTGTAGAATTTCACCAAGTGATCCCTGAATAAATTGTAGCTGAACAAAAACATCCATCCTGTAGACCTACATTCAGTCTTGATTAACATCTAGTGATGAAGCATTAACCCCATCTTTAGTCAATGTATTAAAATAGCGAATTACCCTCATTGTTAACAATTTGCACTTTGTTTCCATTTTAAATATTTATAACCTCAATGTCCAATACAGTGTTCCTTTTTATACATTTGTCAATAAGATTAAGAGCCTTGAGTATCAGTCATCTTCTTCCTTCCAGCTAGGGACAAGGATGATACCGAGAAAGTGGTATTCTGGTTACCTATATCTGACTGGCTTTCCACAGAAAAGGATGGGAAATGCTTGCACAATATATTTTCTTGACTGTCTTCTTAAATCCAAAATTCATGTTTGGGGAAAAACAGATTTGCTTTTGGTTTTATTTAGGGGTCCGTTTTACTTTGTATTTAAGCTTTATATTACTCTAGTGTGTACAGTAAATCCCAGGTCTGAGTATAATCTTTACACTGTTATCATTTGTTACAGCTCACATTAAGACTGTGATATTTAATAGAAACAATTCCATATGGATTTTATTACATTTCCCAGTTATCTTAAATCACCTGAAATAAAGTAGGCATTTTGCCACTGATCTATTACCCAGCAGTAAAAACTAAGGTGCAAGGAAAGAGGAAATAAATAAAATCTAGGACTAACTTGGACAGGAAGTGGGCTATTGGCAAGTTGGAGACCAATGGTCAGTTTATAGTATAAGAAATACCTCCTTGGCATATACAGGAGAAACACTGAGCAAAAGTTCAGCAGATGGGAGGTTTTCATTCGTTAATCTATTAACAAAAACCCTGGTTTCCTGAACTCTTATAGTAATGCCAAAGTGTTGGCACAGACAATACCATAGGATGATGGTTTTATATATACCCTAGCTGTCCCTTAACATCCTCCGCTCCTCTTTTAGATATAATCAAACATTCTTTTGATCTTTATAAAATGTACATTGAGGAAGGGGAAATGTTTGCACGCATTTATTTTAAAATTAACCATAACATTTGATGAAAGCTAGTCAAGTTATTTTTATATAGTTGTACTTAAGATTTTCCTGGTTGAGGAGTCTATTGAGGATTGTGATGTCCTATAGGATACCATATGAGTCATCATCTTCATTTTTTTATTGTGCAAGGAGAGTTCATTGTGAGGAATTTTGACACAATAAGGATCCCACATTAAAAATCCAACTTTCTGATTTACCTTTTGGGAAAAAATATGAAGTGAATACAACACACCTGTTCAAATTTTCCTTTCCTATCTTCAATAGTCACTTAAAATCTGCCAATACAAGTTGAGGAGCATGAAATCTTCCAATACAAGTTGATTGTGACATCAAACAATACTTTATTAAAATTATACAGAAGTTTATACAAAGTACTGAATGGGGTTTTTTAAACCGAAGTTGTCCTGTATGCATTGCATTCTAATGATCTGGAAGCTATCTGCACTGCATTGATTCATCCAAGTAATATAAAATGTCTATATCTTGTTAGTATGCTATTACCATAATTTTCTTCACTGTAAAAGTGTGTAAAATTGTCAGGATACAGTTATAACTCTAATATGCTGTTTAAATATTTGGTATATAATGAAATAATATAATCTGTGAGAAAGAATGGCTTTCATATTAGACTAACTGCAGGCTACATTTCTTTGTTTCTCACTTAATGTTAGCCTGAAGCAAAACAATTAAAAGAATTTGCAGAAGTCCTGAGTGAGAGGAAAATATAAAACAGTGGCATGAAGAAACAAAAAGGCATTGGTTCTAACAAGGCTTTCATAAGTCTTTATAGGCTTTAGATTGCAATATAGGAGCCTCTTGCTCTGAATATGTAATACACTACCAAAGCTTGTGGGAGGATTCCATGTGAGACCCTGATAAAAATAGAAGTAGTCTGGATATTATTCTATATTTCTCTCCTGTTCTTTTAAAGGTGCTTTCCTGAATCAGTTAGCCTGCTGTTTAGGTATTTTTAGTATTGATTCCATAGCCCCTGTCTGGCTTCCTGTTGTTCCCAAGTTTTATTTTTTGCAGTAGCTGCTCTACATAATTCTGTTCCAGCCTATCTCTCTGATCCCATCTCCTACCACTCCACCAACAATGTCAACTTTGGTGACCAGTTCATCTTTTCTCCCTCTCCTGACTGAATTTCTAATTTGGTTACTTAACTACCTGTGCAAAGTGGATAACCACATGCACAGATTTGCAGTTGGATGCATAACTGACCACTTGTGCATGCAGTTCCCAAGGTAGGTGTGCAAATTAGAAATGCAATCACATGCACAGTTTAGAAAGTGAGATCCTAGATGTCAGTTGTGTTTGGGTACTAGATGGAATATGCCACTCCTTGGTTAACCTTTTTAAGTGAAGTTTATTGCCTTTTTAAGCATATGTAATTCACGTGCTGAACTCTGCATACAAGCAAATGATAAAATAGATACCTGCTTCTGTGTCAATGTATATTAAAACTAACTAATGTCTGCTATTTTTTTTAAGTTTACTTGAGCATAAAATATTAGAAATGGAAGAAAGACATAAAGAAGAGTTGGATACATTGAAGGAGGAAAAGGAGAACTTGCAAGGCTTAGTCTCACGTCAAAGCTACATAATCCAGGAGCTAGAGAAGCAATTAAACAGGGCAACAAACAACAACAGTGTCCTGCAGAAACAGCAGTTGGAACTGATGGACACAGTTCACAATCTAGTCAATCTCTGTTCCAAAGAAGGAGGTAAGAGAATAACATTTTTAAAAGTCTCAGAAATTTCTTACTAGAGTGCCACGTTGGGTGGCAGCCGAGAGAGAGGGTCAAATTTACTTTTATAGGTACAAAAAAGAAAAGAGAATCTGACATTGTGAACTAATGTAGGACAAAATAGCTTAGGAGAACATTTGAACCCAGATGGATCTTGAGATAGTCCTGGGATTGAACCTGATCCAACAAGTATATTGGATTTGTTTGGTTTAATAACAGAACTCTTGTGCCACATCATCAGTTGGTGTAAACTGACTTAGCTCCATTGACTTAGTGATGCCAATTAATAGCCACTGAGGATCTGACTCCTCATGAATTGTTCTGTTCAGATATTTTCTGAATATGTTTCTTTTGTTTTTCTATTATTGTTTATATTACTTGTTTGTGTCCAGTAGACACTGAACAGACATGAAAGATGGAATGGGCACTGCCTTTAAGACATTGCAATCCAAACTCAGCAGACAGAAATGGCAAAGGCAAGGGGCAGACTCAGGTCTGCAAATGGTGTGGGTGGAGGATGAGGGCAACTGCTCCAGTACCAAGCAATTCAGTAACAGCGGTGGCACCCAGAGACTTGGGCCCTCTAAATTGGTGCACCAGGCAGTTCTGTGTGCTAGTGGAGGGGCAGGCAGTGTGGCATGCTCCAAGCAGTGCTGAGGGCTGGCTGTCCCCAGCCCCTGTCCCTTTGGCCCATAGCTCCACCCCTTCTGGGAGCCCAGAGCACCCCACCCTCACCTTGCTCAGAGGCCCGGCATAGCTATCAGCTCCTAAATAGACTGTATAGTCAGTCATCGGGATTATAATTGGTTTCATCTTAATAAAGCATTTAAAATGTATTCTTGTTAGATGTTTAGAGTTTGAGGGAAAATATCTACTTGCTTCTCATCTTGCAATTATTATTCAATACAATCCTGACAGTATCATGAAAAAAAATTCTTCAAGGAGGATTTTAATTCTCAGGGGGTAGTGGCCTTGCAGACCAGCTCAGGAGTGTTCTATGCATCAAGAGTAGCATGGAAGAAATAATAGAGCAGCTGTAGGAGAAATGAACAAACATTTTGTCAGAGGGTGGCATCATCAGTTGAGGAGGTAAGGGAAGAGTGAAAAGGGCAAAGAGAAAATAGGATAAGCAGAGTCTTACAGTACAAGAATAAGAGTTGCTGAAGAGGTGGAGACAAGCTTCAAGGAGAAAATGGAGGGAGAATTCAAGAAGGCGACACACTCGGAAGAATGAATAAGGGAGATGACCTTTGTAGATGTGTTCTCTATGGACTCTAGAAGGGATGTTTGGGAGGTCAAATAGGAGTTTGAAATACAACGTGTGATTTGGCTAGAAAGAGGTAATCAGAAACCTTGGCAAGAAGATCCAGAACCTAGTTGAAGTAGTGGCTGATGCCACTCTGTAAGGGGTAGCAAGTGCTTTAAAGGACAGAGCTATAATTCAAAATGATCTGGACAAACTGGAGAAATGGTCTGAGATAAATAGGATATAGTTCATTAAAGACATGTGCAAAGTACTCCACTAGGGAGGAACAATCAGTTTCACACATACAAAATGGGAAGTGACTGTCTAGGAAAGGGATCTATGGGACATAGCGGAGCACAAGATAAATATGAGTCAACGGTAGAACACCTGCCAAAAAAGCAGTCATTCTGGGATGCAGTAACAGGAGTGTTGTAAGCAAGACATGAGAAATAACTCTTCTGCTTTACTTTGCACCAAATAGGCTTAAACTGGAGTATTGTGTCCAATTCTGGGCACCACATTTCAAGAAAGATGTGGAGAAATTGGAGAAGTCTCAGAGAAGAGTAACAAAACTGATGAAAAGGTCAAGAAAACATGACCTATGAGGGAAGACTGAAAGAACTGGGTTTGTTTAGTTTCAAAAATAGAAGACTGAGAGGGGACATAACAGCTCTCAGGTGTGGTCTATACAAGACCAGGCAAGTCAACTTAGAGTACACAACTCCAGCTACTCAAAATGTGTTGCTGGAGTCAGCTTACCTTAAGATGAGCCGTGGTGGTGGTCACACAGTGGGAGGAGTATCAAACACCTGGAAGGGCTGCCCTCAGTATTGGATTTAGGTGTCTATACTAAACCCACTAAATTGAACACTGGAAGATCAATCTTTAGAGCATTGATCTTCTTGTAAATGTAGACGTGCCCTCAAGTACCTAACAGGTTGCTACAATGAGGAGGGAGAAATAAAATTCTCCTTATCCTCTGATGATAGGACAAGAAGCAATGGGCTTAAACTGCAGCAAGGGAAGTTTAGGTTGGACATTAGGAAAAACGTTCTAAAATGTCAGTGTGGCTAAGCATTGGAATAAATTGCCCACGGAGGTTGTGGACTCTTCATCACTGGAGATATTTAAGAGCAGGTTGGATAGACATCTATTAGAGATGATCTATACAGTGATTGGTCCTGATGTGAGGCAGGGGACTGGACTTGATGACTTCTTGAGGTCCCTTCCAGTTCTAGTGTTCTATGATTCTATGACTGTAGTCTGATAGAACCAAGAGTCAAAAAGAGCTAATACATTATCCAATCTAGTATGTTCCCTAGGGAACATTCCCATGCTACTTGTGCAGCTTGTATCTGAATGGCTCCAGTGACTGATTCCACCTTTTCTCTTGGAAGATTTTTTCACATTCAGACCTTATTTATGGCATGTTTTTTTCTCATGTCCATTCTAAAAGCTCTCTTTCTCTGTTGCTTTGACTTGTTCCATGCTAAACAGTTCTTCAGCACCTTAAATTAAATGAAATCATTTTTAAACAATGCCCTCTCATATCAATAGTTCAGCAATGTAAAGCAATTCAAATCCTCTAATATATTTTACGGTCTTCTGGCAGGGAAATCTGGCAGAGTTTTGCTCAGGCTGTTTTAACAGTGCTCAGGAGCATTTTGAAATTAATATCAATGTGAGAGAGGTATTATTTTCATACAGAAATGAACAGCAAGCTGTTGTAAAGACTGAAAACAGATTTTCTAGCCATCTTGAATTAAATTCAAACAAAATGTTTCCTCTTTAATTCTGGAGATTTCAGACAGCAGTCCATTCTTACGAGTGGAGATTCATAAGACTTGAAAGCAGAATTTTTTTAAAGAAAAAATGTCTGAACTTAAGTAACTTGGTTCAAATTTAGGTGCCTCAATAAGCGAATTTTCAAAAGTGCTCAGCACCAAACACTTCCCACTGATTTCAATGAAAGTTATTACATGCTCATTGATTTTGAAACTCAAGCCATTTATGTGCCTAAATGTAGACTCAGTAACATGATTTTAAACACCCTCTCCCATTTCACATATATCTTTGTATTTACTAACTGCCTTAGATTCATGCTCAGATTCTATGTTGATTGGAACATTGGAAATATCTAGAGGAGTTTACAAAGACATAGAGCACGTTCATATAAGCACCTCAATTTGCTATGTATGTAAATCTATCTGACTTGAGTTTTATGAAATAAATTGTTTCTCAGAACTAAAAAAAAAAGCCACGGAAAAGTTTTCATTAACATAACAAGGTTAATATAAACATAAGATTATTATAAAGAAATATTGGCCACTAACACATACACAGATGTTTTTAAAAAATATTAGCAGCATATTGCGAAATAATTATCATACCTACTGAAGTTCTATTACAAGCTATGCATGCTGGGAAAAACAATTGGAACTATTCTAATTTAACACAATCACTCAGGAAAAATATGTAGGGTACCCTGTAATTAGGTACTTTGCCATCTGTGTACTTTCATGCAAAAAATAAAGTGAGGGTAGGATTTTAGTGAGTGATCAATAATAGCAATTAAAATAGTATTTATAAATTAATGGTATGTCCACTTCTTTTATACTGTGCTCAGTTCCGGTCATTTGATCTCCTAACGGATACTGAAGAAATGGAAATGGTCCACAGTAGTACAATGAAAATTATTAGAGATGTGAAAATATTTCTCTTCTAGGAAAAAGTATAAATATAGGGATATTTTGTTAAAAGAGGGTTGGAATAAGGTGATATGTTATAGGAATATAAAATAATGAATGGACGAAAGAAGAGTAATTGGACCTTCCTTTCTTACCTCTTATCATAAAACCCAAAGAAAAGAGTCGCTCATAAAATTAAAAGACAATACATTTTTCACTGATAAAAATAAAATTATTAACTTGTGGAACTCATTGCAACTTGATATTATTTAGACAACAAGCTCATTAGGCTTTTAAAATGATTAGATAGTTATATGAATAGCAAGAATACCTACACTAAAATTAGGTAGGATAAGATTTCACAAGGGTTATAAACCCTCAGACTTCAGGAGAAGAGCTAACTATACAACTTTGGGATTAGGATTAAATTTACTCAATAGGCATGCTATTCCTTTAACATGATTATAGGCAGGGCAAATTTTCTCCTGAATAGATCCAGCCTTCATAAACTCCAAGCTGAAGAATCCGTTTAATTTGTGAACTCTAATAATGCAAAAGACAATCTCAGCTTTCATTTTAAAAGAATAATTTCTAGTCTTTTTTCCTTCAAACAAAAGCTTTGTAAATGTGAATCTATGAACTTATTCCAGCTATAGGGCCAGTGCTGTCCACACTGCTGCTGATGGTGCTAGGACCACTGCAAATTTTCCCCCAGCCATTTGGGTCAGCAACTCTGTTTAGCAGCTAGCATACATTCTGCACACCAGAAAGGTAAATTAATACTTTCAGACCTAGTTGATTAAACAAGGCACTGAGGATTAGATTTTTGATGACATATGGGTGACCAAAGATGCAGGTAGGTGCTTAATGAGATTTTCAAAAAGGCCTAACCTCTTCAGGCTCCCATTGGCCAGAATCCCAGCTAGACCCCTACTCAGCCTGCTCCTGCACCCTACCTCCCAGCCAGACCTCCACCCTAGGCCCACTTTTGCATCCAACACCTACACCCTCTCTTGTACCCATTTTGTCATCATGAGTGGTTGACTGGTGATCCACAGAAAGGTTTGGGTTGAGCAGGGTGGACCGCAGGCTGCAGGCCAAAGAGTTTGAGAACCACTGCCCTAAGAGAATAAGCTCTGACACTGCCTACATGTTTGGCCTTTGTCATGTCACATGGTCCATACATTTCCAATGTAGAAGTCTAGAGTTGGGAAGCAGGAACTTCAGAACATAAATATTTAATTTTTTCTGTGGGTAACAAAGCTACAGTGTTTTGCCTTTTTAAGCTTAATATTTCATAGTTCTTACAAGGACCACCCATGAAATATATTTTCAGTAGTGACATAATGTTGCCTGATATTTTCAGTAGTGACATAATATGGCTGATTTCTTTCTTCTGATTTGAATAAGATGATGCATTTTCTGAAATGCTCCTATCATTGGTCTAGACTGTGTTTAGTTTCACCAGAAACACTAGGAAAATTTTAATTGACCAAGCACTGTGTTATTTATCCTGAGGTGTGTTAGATAAGAAGATGAGCAAGGTTAAATAACATGGTGACAATAATTCTTACGGTTGGTCAACAGCAGTATTTCAACCATTACCAGGCCCAGGAGCTGAGGTAGAATTTCTGAAAATACTCAGTGTATAAAGGCAAGTCAGAGAAGGGGAGTAAAGATCACACTGATAATCACTTTAAAATGTAGAAGTAAACTTCAGTTGCAAAATTTGGATCTAGATCTGAATTCCAAACTCCCCAAACCCTGGGATGTTCAGATCTCTGGTTTTGCTACAAGCCACTTTTAAGACAGGGGCCACCTGTAACATTTTCAATCAATTCTGAGTTTGGATTCCAAAACCACCTCAGTGTTGCCAGTTTGATCAGTTATAGGGCTTTAATTTATGTTGATTTGGAAAAATATATTCCCTACTAGATTAAAAAAAAGCGTTTGCTAGGACAAATATACATAATACCGCAGGGAACCAAACACCTCCCATTTGGCCCGTATTTATTGCTAACAGAGTTGTCACATGTTGGGTATGTCTAGACTACATGCCTCTGCCTGTAAACCTCGTTTCATGAGGCATAAGGGAGCGGTAGACAAAGGCGTTCCCTGTCGACCGATCCGCGTCTTGATTGCCTCGCTGTGCTGACGATCAGCTGAGCCGGCACAGCATGGCGGCCATTTTTATTTTAATGAAGCCGGGGATATTGAAATCCCTGCTTCATTGACTGTCGGGTAGCCTATTTTTGTCCTCAGGACAGGGAAGTGAGGGATAGGCTTAACTGTTTTGGAGTCTTTTCCTTCCCACCTATCCCAGAATATCATCAATTCCCTAGAGAGGGCAATGTGGTGGTAGCACTGTAATTTAACACTGATGAGGTTTTAAGAGTACTCTTCCACTGCTGTGGGCTTATTTGTGGGCAGGGAATATCAGGACCTAAAGTTTTAAGATTAAAAGGTGAGTGAAAATGGGACTTTTCCCCCTCCTGTTCCCAGTAGTGTTACAAATATTTCAGAATGGCTCTAAAACAGAGAAGAAATGGGAAGTGAAGAGAAACTGGATTGTTATAAAAATTAGGGTGATCAGTTGCCCAGTCCTGCTGTTGTCTGCTGATGGGAATAAGTCTGAGTAGCATTGGACCATAAGTTTGATTGATTCCCTGAATTTGCATATTTGAAAATCTGTTTGGGAAAATGATATGCAGTCCAAAATAGATAGCTTGACTCATTCAGCAATCCTGTTCCTATATGCATGGTCTCTTGCAACACAGAGATGTGACGGTTCTAGGAGAAATGTCCCCCATGGACAACATTGTACAACAGATACAATGTGAAAGAGAAAGAAAGCCAAACCAAGGAAGTAACTAAGAGATCATATTGCTCCAACAGGAAATTGTGTATCAGATCTAAAAGCTGCAGTTCTCACCCAGTCAAAAGTCCCCTTTAATGTCAAACAGAGTTTTGACTGACTACTTGGTTGTATAATTTGTCCCAACAGAAAGCAATAGAAAATCCTTATCTAGCAAAAAGTAGCCTATTATTGTACTGTGCCTATAATGTTAAATTTATTTTACATACTATAAACAAATGTAAATAACATGATATGTGATATACCTCTTTGTCTCTCTCCCACTTAAAAGGGAGTCTAAAAAACACAAAGGACTGATAGGGTTCTTTATCAGTGTGGCTATTCATTTTTCCCGTTGTTGTTTTTCCTTCATATGTCAGACTACATTATCAGACTACAGACTATCCCCTCCCCCCCATAGTTTGTTAAAATGTTTGGTCTAAAGCTGTATGTTTCAGAGGATTAATGTAATAGGAAAGAAAGTTTGTTCACTATTGTCTGATTTTGTGACCTACTAACAAGAGAGAAATGAGGCATTAATTTCTGCTTGAATGCTGACAAGAAGTTTGTCGTAAGTCTCAAAACAATACACACATATGCTAGGAATTTACCTCCCTAGAAGTGCCTATTGAATTCATGCCTAAATTATTCAGAGAGTGGGTGAGATATTTAAGTTTCTGAAAACCACAAGTCTCCTGGGTTATGGTGCTTTTCATATCTTACCGAATTAATAAAGAAAATGAAGTAGGGGAAAATCCTTGTTTTAATAGGATACATGTTTAAATACAAATTTTTTATATATTCAGAACCCTAAAATGTAAATAGTTAGTCCTTCAGTAGTTGTCATGTAACCTTAGTGTAAGCCGTAGATGGTGGGAAATGAACAGAAACTTCAAGACAGCGACCTAAAGATTACTAGAGACAGAGGGCCAAAATTTTGGCTGACATAACTCCATTGACATCAGTAGAGTTACACCAACAGAGATGCTGGAGTTGGACAGTTCTCTATAGGACTTCAGAAAGTACACAGATAACATGAGCCGGTGTTACAGAGAGATCCCAATCAGAATTAGTTGGACTCAGGTGTCCCAAGAGTTTATTTTCAATCCTAATATCAAAGCTATACTTATAAAAACAAATTTATTATAGTGAATTGATGCCAGTGTCTCTGAAATAAAATTAAGTGAGAGGAATTGTGTTTAATATGGTCAGAATGGCAAAGGAAATGGATTCAGTAACATCGACAAGAACATTTATATTCTTCTGAAAACCCCTTTTTAAATGACAATAGATTTAATTACTTTCTTTTTTGTCTCACATTTCCACAGTTATGTGTTTCCTCTCATTAAAATGTTGACTCCACTGCCCAGCCCAACCTTAACACTTCTGAGGCAAAGGCTTTTTTGTTTGGTTTGTTTGAGACACAGCTGTAGCTTTGCCTGCTAGACAGGAACCTATAGCACAGACTGCAACCAGTGGCATCTCTTTCTTTCTTTCTTTCTTTTTTTTTTTTTTTTTTTTTTTTTTTGAAGAAACAAAATACATTTCTTTATTGCTTCACTGATATCTAAAAGATTACCTTGATTGCAGTTGTGCAGTAGATTAGCAGTGCTGGGAAACAAATTGACATAACTGTTATTACTAATAATAAATAACATTTTAATTAGTAATAAAAATTGGCACTCTTCATCCGTAGATAACAAAACACTTTTTAAAAGTGGTAAGTTTAATTACTTTACCATTTCATTCTTTAAAAAAAAAACACCGATGGGGAAATTAAGAACGCAGAAATTAAGTGATTCACCAAAGTCACACCTTTGCTCAGTATCAAAGCTAAGAATAGTACCCATGTCTTCTGACTTCATTTCCTGTATCCAGGCCATCCTGCATGCCCATTAACTCTTTTATCTTTAAACCTGACATTGAACCCCACAGTTAGAAGCAAATTACTTTTAGATGCCTAGCAGGTGTGTAAGTAGCATAAAAGCTGCCCTCTGCTCTACTTTCATAGTCGTAGGCCCATCTATGCTAAACAGAGGATCAACGCTGGGGAAGCTGATCTTCCAGCATTTGATTTAGTGGGTCTAGTAAGGACCCACTAAATTGAACACTGAGGGCACCCCCCTCAATTCTAGAACTCCTCACAGTTGCAAGGAGTAAGAGAAGTCAACGAGAGAGTTTCTCTCGTCTACCTCCCACTGTGGGGATATCGGAGAAATTCGGCTTATGTTAAGTCAACTCCAGCTGTGTTATTTATGTAGCTGGGGTTCTATATCTTAAGACCGTTTTTGGTTTAGTATAGGCCTGCCCATAAAAGCGTAGGACTGGAAAAGACTTTAAAAGGCCATTGTCTAACCTGGCCTTTACAACCTCCAATGACAGATGTTTCTTTTAGAGGTTCATAATCTGTAAACTGGTTATACAGGTTGTACCTCCCTAAACTGATACTCTCTGGTACGGCAACATTCCTGGTCCAACAGGACCATGGATGTTTCAGTACTACAGAGCCCAGGGATAGAGACATTTGGCAGCACGGTTAGGAGCATGGCAGGGAGGCCCATGGCAGGGGGGAGGTCTGGAGGCACATCGTGGAGTTCTGGGCCCAGTAGTAGTGGGTCCAGGGGCACAGCAAGGAACTCTGGCCACACAGGAGGGACCCTGGCCCCAGCAGCAGCAGGTCTGGCCACTAGGGAGCTCCGGCCACCAAGGAGCTCAGGCCCTGGCTGTGCGGCGGCGGGGGGTGGGGGGAATGCAAGGCCAATGACAGGGGACCTCCCCATGTCTGGCAAATCCCCTTGTTTAGGACTGGTCAGGTTCCAAAGGTGCCAGATCAGGGAGGTTAAACCTGTACTTAAAAAAAAATAATCAATGGATGTGAAAGGGGCCAAAGAAAGCAACATCTGAAGCATTAACTTTTTAAAATATACATTCCCAAAAAAGAAAACATGACTTTGCAATCTGATGTAAAAAAAAAAAAAGTACACTTAGGTCAAAAAAGTAAAATATAATGATCACTTTGAGAATAAATGTTAATGAGTTATTCACATAACATTTCTAAAGTTTATAGTATTCCTAGTCGGAAAGCTGTGCAAAATATAGGCCTAAATTTCACAATGAGAGACATTCAGGCAGACTCCTCTTCTTGTGGACAACCCCTCTGACTTGGACAACTTCCATGGGCATAGAGAGGTCATCTGCAGGGAGTGCATTGCATGATAGCAGCCTTAGCCAGAACTCTACAGGTTCAGTTTAGTCCCCTCCCCTCCCCCCATAGACAGCATGATGGGCACCCATCTATGTGTGCGTATGTATTTTTTCTGGTTGTCTGGTATCAGATGATGTAGGACTGCTGTTTCTTTTTTAATTTATTGTATTAGAACTTGTACGAGCTTCCTAAAGGATTCATATTACTGCCTCTTGTTTTGTACATTTTAAATAAATAGCTTAAAGGATTATAAATAAGAACTAAAAATAAAAACATTTCACAGCCTCTCAGGCATAGGCAAAAGTTCCCAAATTATGAACTGCAGTTGAATATAATAAAGCAGAATAGTTAAGGATCGTGATCTGTCCAGACTGCAAGTTAGTAATGAAATATAGCAGCTAAAATGTACAGTGTGTAGTATTTCTGTCAGGGACTCACTTGACAAGCCAGGATTCAGCTGCTGTCCCTGTGCTAACTTGTGTATGGTGACAGCTAGTGGTCAATATTTATTAGTGTTGAAGCAGCAATAGTTTAATAGTTTTATGTTTTCTTCATTTCAGTTAACTGCTAATTCTGAAATCAATTACCCGTCCACTCTCAAAAGAACATATAAACTGCTATCTAATCTCTCTCAGATCTGCCTTGTGAAAACGGTATTATTCACGCATGCTGAAGACATTACATGGAATATTAACATACATGAAACACATAACAACATTGCCAATGTTGCCCATTGCCTTGCTAATGAAGCATTTCTTTGTGTAAGTAGTTCAGTTCATGATTCATGGCTCAGTCAGGAAAATTATTTGAACATTAGGGTGTCTGTGTGGAAAATGTACAAAACAATAAAAGAAACATGGACACTGAAGATACTAAACAAAGCCTGTGGCTTAATCTTTATCCTTCAGTTCTCAGTGAATGAGTAGCTGGTTACTCACAAATTTGCTGTCTCGGGCATAAACTTACAGAATTATATTGCAGCTGGATAATTAAGTGTCTTTATCTCTTTGTAAATGGGCCATAAGGCATTCTCTTTAAACTTTAATGAGGACCACTTCATGATATTTCTAAGTGTTCTCTTTCAAATGCACTGTGAATTGAAGTATTATTGTTTTTAGTAGGCACCGAGGCTAAATGTATTGGAAAACACACTTAATAACTGTTGATAATTTATTAGGTAGTAAAGAATTATGGTCTAAAGAGGGTGAAAGCTGAGTGTGTTAAAATAGTTTTATAAGACCAAGTCAATTTGTGTAAAGAAAGAAGGGGCATTTTATTATATATGGCTTAGTTGATAAGTAGTTGGACAGCTGAGTGTTCTTTTTATGGCTTTGTTTGTTTTTCTCACTTCAGACTGGTGGGGGGGAATAACAAATGTGATTTTCTTTTCAGAGGCTAAAACTTTTTTATAAATGTTCATTTCAAGAAAGTAATCAGTGGAACCAGACTTTCTTTCTTTCTTTCTAATGAATGTGCATCTCAAATTCTGAGAAGTAAAGGACATGCACAACTCCAAGAACATCCAATACTGAAATCTTAGCTGGAGGAAATCAACATAGCTCCTTTGACTTCAATGGCACTGTGTCCATTTCTACCAGCTGAGAATCAAGCCAGTGTGTTCGGGACCTATCACAATCAGGTCATGGGGGTTTTGTAGTGTATATTATTTTAAGTCCTCATATGCTCTGAATTATTAAATTTAGGGCCAAATCTTGCAGTCCTATTCTTTGAAGACGCTCGTTAATACAGCAGGTGCTTGTATCTGACTAAGTATTATAAAGAATGGCCCTGCATTCATACGGTTCTATTTTCCCACAAATTTTTAAATACCTCTCTCACTTAAAGGCGAAATCATGCAATTTTAACTCATGATCTACTCTGGCAAAACTTCCATGGACTTTGTCAGGCTGTCTGAAATGGCTCACAACCCGAAAGTGCCAATCTCAGGGTAGATTGTTAAGAAACAGGACACAAATCCCAAATTGGTTCTACAATTAGATTTCACCAACCAAGTATCAAGTGTGAACTCCCCAAGCACTATAAAAGCCTTAACATGGAGTCACAGGCAGTCAGTCCCCTTGAGCACCCTGAATTACCTTGCCACTTAGGCAAGCTTGCCTTTGTAATAAATATAAGCTCCTCTTAAACTCCCAGTGCCAGAGGAGCTGTGACTTACCCTTGGTCAAACACACCCTAGGTCTTTCAGCAAAGGCAGGGCTTGTAGCTAATCCAACAAAAAAGGTTCATTAACTAGGAAAAATAAATGAGTTATTTACAATTCTGGTGGGAAATGCCTAAAAACTCTTCGTCTGTGTGAGTCCTCTCTTTGTGTGGCTCATACTCCATACTTGCACTTCACACTCCTGCTTCACCTGAAATATGGATTCATTAACTGGACTCCCATTCTGACAAACATTTTGAGGCTTCTCAGTCTGGTGCTCCTGCCTGACTTACCAAAGGAGGTTCAACAGACCTCCACATTTGGTATCTGACTCCTACAATTTGGAGGTGCAACTAAGGTGGACTGGCTGCAATCCCTCCCCTCTAGTCCTTCTCCCTATTTTGCATCCCCTAATGGCCACAGAAGTGCTGCCAGAGTATACCTTTGTATGCCTCTGCAGAATGTCATGGAGCATGATTCTATAAATGGATCTTAAAGTATCTTGGATTGTGTGACCAGGGTCTCAGGGGATGCAGGGGGAGGGAAGCTCTCTGAGATTCCTCAGTTAGGGCAAAGTCCAAATAATGGGGCAGACATTCCTCAAAACTGGAGATGATTTCTAACTCTTAGATTCACCACGCCAGCAATAAAACAGCTTCTACAGCACTTTACTGATTACCTAGCAGCCAAACCACAGCTCCCTTAAACTAAAGCAACTCAGCCTTCAGCTCCCACCCAGATGGTCAAGTCCAATATGATGAAGATTCCTGAAAATTTTGTTCATCATATATGAAGATCCACCTAGCCAAAGGATCAGACACATTACCCACCAGGTTAATGAATAGTTCAGATCTTACCCACATACATGCATACAGCAAATTCTTATTAACTAAACTAAAATGTATTGAAAAAAAAAAAGAGGCAGAGTTATTGGTTAAAAGCTCATCTACAGGGCTCGACAATCTATGTAATCTACTCGCCCATGGCGAGTAGATTACATCCCGAAAGAGCCGGTTTCGGGAGATCTGCACATGTGCAGAACGATCTGCTCATGAGCAGAACGCAGGACAGCGCGGCTGGCGAGCAGGGCTCGCTGCAACTCGGCAAGCCCTGCTCATCTATCTATACTTTTTTATAAATGTGTGTGTCTCTGTCTGTTTGAATGAGAGCCTGTTTGTTCAAGAACTCCTCCTAAATGATAAGAACTAGGACTTCTGTATTTGATATGCAGCTTTCTCTTATCCTAACTTAACACAAGGTCAGGGTTTGGCTGTGCTAGGAAATCAGGATGTCTGTGGAATGGGATTGTTTTCCATAACATGGAAGGGGAGGGGGCTGCTGTGAGGGACAGTCATACTTCAGAGTGAGCACAGGGGGACTGATGCACCAGCAAGACAGTAGCTGGCTGGGGGAGGGGCTCTGTATGTTTCCTGCCAGGCCACCATCCATGAGTAAAGTTCTCATGCTGGTGCTGAGCAGGGTGCTTTAGACATTTACAGGTAGTTTACTACAAACTTCATAGAGAAATAAGAATGATGATATTACTACAGTCACATGAATGTTAACATCTAAATGTTAACATCTCTTTTTGATCTCTGAATAAACAAAATACAGTGATGGACAGGAACCCATTGGTTACTTTGGTTTCAGAAGGGTAGCTGTGTTAGTCTGTTTTAGCAAAACCAACAAGAAGTTAGGTGGTGCTTTAAAGATTAACAAATTTATTAGGGTATTAGGGCAGAAGCTTTCATGAGACAGAATTCACTTCCTCATATGCTGAAGAGACAAGAAAACAAAAAAGGCAGGGATAAAGAGATGGGAGCATGACCTCAGTGCTAATTAAATCAGAGTGGATGTGGCTCATCTCCAACAGTGATGAGAAGGTGAGAGTATCTAAATGGGAATTTACCTATTGTAATGTGTGGGTTACACCGTCTATTTCTATCAACATATATGTAAACACAGAAAACCACAATCATCTACTAATATGTCTCTGAAAGCTGACTCTGGATAAATTAGCCTGCTAGTTGTGTGACCCTTTCCGATCTTATGTCACTGTCCTATTCAGAGGGTTTGGGCCATGGGCTGTAGTACTTAGAGCCGTTTTGAACTCAAGTGATGGGGATCCCATTAGCTTCCTTTGGAAAATAATTGCACAGGCTAATTTCATCATCTTTTCCTACCATATCACTTAAGTTAACATTTTGCTAGCCTAATTTTATTACTATGAATTCTTTTTTACTATGATCATCAGCTCTACAGATATTAATGGGAGATCTGTTTCTGGGACTTTAACAGTATTCGCCCACACAGGGAAATTCATTATCACATGAAGCCTTTCCACCATAAGAATCATGCAATACTAACACCACCTCCCACACCTGGGCCACTAACAAACACCCACAGAGAAATTATTGACATCTTTAAACTATCAAGCTCAATTCTCAGTCATACAACATTTTAATTCTAAAAAGGAGACATGCTAGAGACTCCACATAGCTGATCAGGGGTCTTTGCTATTGCTATTGATTATAAGTGGAAGATGCTCTGATACTATAGTGATGGATGACTGTATAAAACCCTAAAAGATATAGATATCACCAATATAAATTACCAAAACGAAGTAATATTTGATCAGTAATAAATGAAAAACATAAACAATGATTGTTTTTTAAATGTTACCTATGACATACCAGAAAAGAAATTAAAGTCCTAGTATACAGCAAGGGCATGTCTACACTAGGAAGTTATTTTGAAATACCTAACATTGACATAAGTCCCAGTTTAAGAAAATTGAAATAGTGTGTCCTCACTACGGAGAAGCATTGAAATTAGTTAGAATTATTCCAAAATAGCGCATCCGCACTGATTGGAGCCTGCCTTAGACATAGAACCCCCCAGAAGCACTCTGGGGAGGGCACCAGCAGGGCAGAGACTTCCTGTGGCTGCTTGGTCAGGCAAGCTGCAATGTGTGCTTACAGAGGCTCTTCTCCATAGCCACATCCCACACTGCCTTCCCCCTCGCAGGACACCACACCAATACAATGTGCTCTGGTTGCCCTTGTGGACTCCACTGCATTCACAGCATGGAACCAGAGCTGTTGCAAAGCAGTGCTAGGCTCACGGACCTCTTGCTGCAACTCATAGTGCGGTACATACAAACTGCCCGCATGTTGCACCAGCAGAACCAGAACCAGGGATGGGGTTGGGAGTGGCACCAGACTCCAGGTGGTTGGGAGGCTTCTGTTGCCTGAGAGATCCCACCGCTTCATGTTCTGGGGCCCCAGTGGCCCCTGTGGGCTAGGAAGGGAAGCCATAGGGTGTGCGGGAAGTTGGCTGGGGGTCTGCTCCATGCAGTATGGCATGTGCTCCATTACCAAGGTGAGGGAGGAGCACATGGCATCATGTTGACTTGACAGCTGGTCCCAGGTGGCCTTTCTTTGCTCCTAGTCAGCCCGGTGCTCCTCCTGGGCGGCCCAGAACTCCTCCTAGTCAGCGGCCCACTCCTGGTGCTCTTTCTTGAGCCCCCAGTCAAGGGACTGCAGGCAGGCCATCTGTTCCCGTGTGAGGTCCTCCTGGGTTCTTTTCCTCCTGCAGATCCCACAGGGTTGTGTAGATGCCATGGGAAGTGGGGGCTGCACCAAGCTCACAGCTGGCCCAGCTGTGAAGAAAAGTTACAAGGGCAGTCATCCCAGGAGACACTGTGCATAATGCCTAGCCCTAATCTCTGAGCTGACACTGAAGGTCTCATTTCAGATTATGGTGATGTGCTTTGAGCAAGGCCATCTGTTGCCTTGACAGTGGGCACTTTCCTGCAGGGGCACAGACGTCCCAGGGACGCATTGCTACACCTATGGCCCAGGGACGAGCAGGCATGGGAATGTGCTGGCCAGGCTAGGAGCCTGCAGGCAGGAGTGGGGGATGGAGTGGCTTGGCTTCCTTCCATGTCCTGCCATTCCAGTCTGCCACTGGCAGTGTCCCACCAGGAGAGAACTTCTATCCCTGTCCGCTGGAAATGCAGGGAGTGTCGGGGGAGGTGTATGTGCCAGAGAGAGTGCTACTGGGTTCTCCTCCTTTTCCTCCTCCCCTGGTAGGTTCCCATGCAGGGGATCAGTCTCCTCCACATCACTGTGCTTGATCGGGAGCAAATGCTGACTGAGTGCAGGCACGAGCCTGTGCCGTGTGCGGCCCTGCTCTGTGGTTCCATTACCCCAGACTCCTTAGTGGTGGCTTGTCTTGGGAAGGTGTCCCACCACAGAGGCCAGAGCAGGCCTCTCCGAGAATCTTGTGAGAAGGAACGAGGGGTTCCTGTGTGTGAGCATCATGAGGCTGAGTGCTCCGGACTGGCACTTGATGTGCACCCATGAGCACAGGCTGTTGTGCGATCCCCAGGATGAGTAGGCCAAGAGAGGAGCGCACAGCCCCTCGCAGCCTGCTGCCTGTCCCCATGTGTATATAGGGAAAGTTAGAGAACTCACCTGAAGTGCCTTCTCTGGGTTCATCAGAAGCCTGGGAAACATCCTGGGAGAAGAGGACTGGCTCCAGGGTGAAGAGCAGGTCCTGGCGGGCATGGTCACCTAGCTGGCCTCCTTTTCTTCCTCCTCCTTCTCCTTGTCTGCCACCCCACCCTCCTGAAGTCTGACACTGGGCATGTCCTGGCTAGACTCAATTACGATGGCGGGGGATATGACCATACACCCTCTCAAGATGGCATCCAGCTGGCTGTAGAGCAAGTTCATTCACTATGCTCCCTGGCCTTCTGGTAGGCCTGCTGGAGCTCTTTGATTTTCATGTGGACCTGGTCCATTGTCCGGGTGTGGTCTTTCTTGGCCATGCTGGCAATGATCTGGCCATAGACCTCTTCATTCCTCTTTCTGGTGTGGAGATCCTAGAGGTTGGTCTCCTCCCACGAGACTTCAGTGAGTTACAGGAGCTTCACACCAGTCCAGGCCAGAGTTCTCCCGCATCCCTGGCCATTGGCAGCTGAGGGAGCAGCAGGAGTGCTGGCAGACATGGGAAGCTCTGAGGAAGCATTGGAGTTTCTCATGGCTATCTCTCTGGCTCCTGTGTTACACATGGCTCTCGCTACTTCCCAACATGGGACAAGCCCTACTCCTGCAGCCTGGAGTTTTAATCTGAGCAGGAGAAGGAGAGCAGTGGAGATGCCAGATGTGGCCAGAGTGATCAGGGCTGCAACTGTGAGAGGCCTCCGGAAGCCAATTATTTTGAATTAGCAGCACTGGAGTATCCACATTAACATTATTTTGAAATAACTATTTCAAAAAAGGGTTATTCCCTGAGGAAAGCAGAAGTACAGATTTCGAAATAACCATCCCATTATTTTGAAATAATGAGCTTGGTAGTGTGGATGCTCCGCTTATACATTTAACCTAAAGGGGGTTATTTCAAAATAACTCCCTAGGGGTATGTCTACACTACAGCACTAATTCGAACTAACTTAATTCGAATTAGTTAATTCGAACTAAGCTAATTCGAATTAGTGCATCTAGACCTAAAACTCATTCGAATTAGCGTTTTGCTAATTCGAACTATGTCCACATTGAGTGGACCCTGAACGAGATTAAGGCTGGCGGAACCAGTGCCAGCAGGGCATCAGGTTAGGACTTAGGTGTGGAGCTGCTGCCTCCAGGCTAGCCGAGGCTGTGCTTAAAGGGACCCGACCCCACCCGGACAGACAGTTCTCAGGGTTCCCGCTTGCTTGTCTACCTCGATGAGGACAGCAAAGCAGTCCTGTCTTGGAGTGCCCTGAGTGCCCACACTCGGCACATCACAGCACTCGGCCATCAGCCCGGCTGCACTTGCAGGCTGCCATCCGGGGGTCAATCGGGGCTGTCAGGATCCAGGAGGCCCTGCAGAGCTTCCACCCGAGGAGCCAGAGCCACCCCAGTCCTCCCCATCGGGGGCTCGTGCCCCATTCCTCCCTCACCTCCTTCCACTTACTCCTCCCTAGCCCCCCGTTCTGATGTAAAAAATAAAGGACATTTGTGTTCAAAAATAGAAACTCTCTTTATTTAACAAAACTGGGGGTTAACCTCTGGGAGACTGGGAAAAGGAGGTGGAGAGAGGGAAGAGAGACGGTGGAAGAGGAGGAGGAAACCTGGGAGGAGGAGCTGGAAGGGGAAGCCAGGGGAAGAAGGAGGAGGAAGTATAAAACTATGGTATGCCATATCTTCAGTACTGTGTACAGATGTGGTCTCCTCACCTCAAAAAGATATTTTGGCCTTGGAAAGGGTTCAGAAAGGGCAACTAAAATGATTAGGGGTTTGGAACAGGTCCCATATGAAGAGAGGCTAAAGAGACTGGGACTTTTCAGCTTAGAAAAGAGGAGACTGAGGGGGGACATGATAGAGGTATATAAATCATGAGTGGTGTAGAGAGGGTAAATAAAGAAAAGTTCTTCATTAGTTCCCATAATATAAGGACTAGAGGACACCAAATGGAATTAATGGGAAGCAGGTTTAAAACTAATAAGCGAAAGTTCTTCTTCACACAGCACATAGTCAACCTGTGTAACTCCTTGCCACAGGAGGCTGTGAAGGCTAGAACTATAACAGAGTTTAAAGAGAAGTTAGATAAATTCATGGAGGTTGGGTCCATGGAGTGCTATTAGCCAGGGGTAGGAATGGTGTCCCTGGCCTCTGTTTGTAAGGCTGGAGATGGATGGCACGAGACAAATTGCTTGGTCATTGTCTTGGTCCATCCCCTCCGAGTACCTGGTGCTGGCGCTGTCAGCAGACAGGCTGCTGGACTAGATGGACCTTTGGTCTGACCCAGTACGGCCATTCTTATGTTCTTCTGTTCTAAGCTCAGGGCTCAGGGTCGGGGGTCTCACTGGACCAACTTGATTTTCATGCAAACCTGCTCCTGGGTTCGCATGTGGCCTTTGGTGGCCAGGCTGGCAGCTATCCTGCCCTAGACGGCCTCTTTCCTGTGCCTAGTGCGGAGACTGTGGACGTTGGAGGCCTCCCCCCAAACCTCGATGAGGTCCACGATCTCTGCACTAGACCAGGTGGGCGCCCGCCTCTTGCGGCCCTGGGCAGGCTCCTGGGAGCCGCCAGCCTGGTCCTGGGAAGAGGCGGAGGGCTGGGTGGCAGCGGGTGGCTGGCTCATGCTGTGCCAGGTGCAGGGTCTGCTGGCTGGGTGCTGGCAGGCTTGCAACTGGCACAAGCACCGTAGCCAGACCGTGCCCCTTTAAGGGCTCCAGGGCCGGGAGGGGGGCAGAAAAGTTTCCCTGGTTTGGCCCAGAGTGGCCACCAGGGCAACCTGGGAAGGGCTAGCCTCCAACTAGTTCGAATTAAGTGGCTACACAGCCCTTAATTCGAACTACTTAATTCAAACTAGGCTTTACTCCTCGTAGAATGAGGTTTACCTAGTTCGAATTAAGCGCTCCACTAGTTCGATTTAAATTCAAACTAGCGGTTTGTATGTGTAGCCCCTATTAAAGTTAATTCGAACTAATGGCTGTTAGTTCGAATTAACTTTGTAGTGTAGACATACCCTAGTGTAGACCAGGGCCAAGTATCCTGTGTCAGAGGGGTAGCCACGCTAGTCTGTTTCAGCAATAACAAGGATTCTTGTGGCACCTTAAAGACTAACACATTTATTTGGGCATAAGTTTTCCTGGGCTGCAGCCCGCTTGGGCAGATGCATCTGACGAAGTAAGTGTCCTGATTTCTTTTACCATTATATAAATTAAGAGCAACTCCCCAGTGGTGTGTATGCAATACAGGACCTCCTTTGTGCTGATCTACAGAAGACATGAGTTAATTCAGTCCCCAGCTAAAGAGCTCTGGCTCCAGATACAGCAGCTCATAAACTGTGGACCAGCACAGATGGGGCCCTGTCACACAAGGTCACCAATGGGTTACATAATTTCTCTGCTCAGCAAAAACTTGTCCCACAGCAATTTGAATCCCAGACAAGTTCTGACTTATGTGATGGCTATCATATTGATTGGTACACAGTGAATTAAACTAGGGGCCTGCAGAGCTGAAAGCATGAGCTGCTATAGCTAAAGAGCCAATGTTGTGTAGCTGTGGGCTGTAACAACTTGCATCTCTTGTGGATTAGCAACAGAGGAGGACTTATCATGTACATTGACTAGTGGGTTACGAAGTAGGAGAAATCTCTACATTGTCATAGTAAGTTTAATAGTCTAAACATACTTTTTGAAAGCAAAATCATCTATGGAAATCATGATCATCACTGAAAGGTTCCCATTCAGAAATACAAACTCTTTAGGTGTATTTTCTAGATTTTAAGCTTGTCTTTTGATTTTCACTGCGCTTAGTGCCCCATTATTGCTCTTATTTCTCTATCATGTTTCTAAAGTGCCCATCATTTTAGTGTGTAGGCAACAGATTAAATAGTTCCTCACTTAAAAGTAGTATGTTATAGTTGTCCAACTGTGAAGTGGTAACATTGGCTACATTCTCTGTTGTGTTTAGTTATTTTTACCCCTTACTGTTTATTAATTATTGTAGCACATAGGAATCCTAGTCATAAACCAGGTTCCCACTCAGCTAGGGCCCTGCAGAATTAGGGTGCATCTACACTGCACCCATAGCTCGAAATAAGCTAAGTAATTTGAGCTACACAAATTGTGTAGCTTATTTCGAGTCAATTTCAGAATATCTTATTTTGAAATTTGGCACTGTCTACACAATGCTTATTTCAAAATGAATCGAAACATCCTTTACTCCTCATGGAATGAGGTTTACAAGGACATTGGAATAGTGAGCCCGTTATATTTCGAAATAACGGGCATGCTCAAAAGACACAGAATAATTATTTTGGGATACCTCTGGTATCCCAAAATAGTGCTGCAGTGTAGACATAGTCATACAGACCAAAAAGCAGGACCCTGCTCAAAAGAGCTTGCAATATAAATGTCAAACAAGAGAGAACTGATGCAGCTTTAGCTGACACTTTTTGCTTTATGGGATTGTCAGTTGCATTTCTCTGTGTTTCCACATTGCAGAGATGTTTTTCTCTTGAGAGTTCAAGTCAGTTGGAATGACCTCTCCATTTCACATCCCAACCTGTGTTCAAGTGTGATAGCTGTAGCTCAGTTTGTACTGTAGTTAAAGGTGCTATACATTCACAAACACTTCCCAGGTTTTCCATTTCTGCCTAGCAGGTGACACAGATTTAGCAGTAAGAACAATATTGTCAGAAACAGATAGTAATATGGGTTGTCCCTTTGAGTTTAGAGGGGGCTTTGGTGGCATGTTACTGCCCACTTGTAACCCACACACCTAGGCTACGTCTACACTGTAGCCTTTTTCCGCAAAAGCTTATGCAAAGGAAGAATGGCTCTCGCACAAGAGGGGGGTATTGCGTGAAAAGGAGCCATCTACACAGCTCCTTTTTGTGCAAAAGCCTCTTGCGCAAAAGCAGCTGCTAATTAATTATTCAAATGAAGTGCGGCGATATTCCACTTCATGCTTCATTTGCATAAGCTTTTGAGGAAGAAGGCCACAGTGTAGATGTAGCCCTAGTGTGGTTCACTGTCACATGTAGTGGTACTTAGACCACTTACAGCAAGAGATAAGACCAAGGGTGTTCTATAGCCTAAGCTGAGAACTGGCTTTATAACTCAAGCTGTAGAAACTCTTATACTAAGCTCCAGAGGTCCCAGGTTCAAAGCCACCTGGTGGTGGTTACACACTGAGGATAACTTCTTCATTATCATGCTGTCCCAAGTGACAGCTGATATATACAAGAGCGGGCTATTGGTATAACACACTAGGCATCTGTCTGTGGATCACAAGTTATTCTGTTGTCACAACCTTGGAGCCATGGAGATAAAGGAGTGCTCCAATACCATTGCAAGGCAGGGTTGAGATTTGGGCATTAATGGGGTGGTGTGGAGTCTATAGGATGGGACAGAGACGGGTTGGAGTGAAATGGGAGGGAAGGAGGAGAACCACTGGGATAGAGGAGGACTGGACTGAGGTGGGGAGATTGAGATGGAGGGGAGCCCCAGTGGCAGAGCAAAGCAGGGATGGGTCAGGGTGGGGTGATGGAAATGGAGCCCTGGGATAGGGCAAGGCTGGGGTAAGTGGATGAGGATGGCAGAAACCTCTGGGATAGGGCAGGACAGAGTCAGGGAGAAAATTGGGGGATAGGGATGGAGAGAAGCCTCAGGGAAGGGCAAGACTGGATCTGGGTGGGGGTATGAGTATATATGGGATCTTGGGGGCTGGGCAGGGCTGGGTCAGGGTGGAAGCAAGGTGGTATGGATGGAAGAAAGCCCTGTGGCAGAGCCCCAGGGTTAGGACAGGGCTGGGTTTGGGGGGGCAATGGAGATGGAAAAGGACAGTGGTACAGGGTTGCAATGGGTGGGTAGGAACTGAGGGGAGCCCCAGGATACTGCAACAGGGCTTTGATGCAGAGGTGCATGAGGTGCCTCTGGAATACTGTTAAGGGTGCTTCAGCCAGAGTGCAGCAGGAAATAGAGCAGCCCCAGCTGAGCTGGAGTTCAAAAGACAGACAAGTGGCACCTCCCTTGGAGCACACACACTTTCCCAGGTTGGTAAGCCCATAGGCCTCTGCTCTAGACCATGGCCTGTTTGTAGACCCTCTGGCTTCCACTGCAGGTAGGGATGGATCTACAGGCAACCCTCTCCTCAGATTTTTGGAAGCACTAGAGCTAAGGAGAGAGATTTCTAACCCAGAGACTTCTTCAGCCCACATTGTTTTTATGGGCACCTGCCTACATACAGCAGGCAGAATTTGGCCCATTCATATTTCCTGGATATGTAGTGAATAAGATCTTCTCTTTTTTGGTCTGCCACTTTCATGACGCTCATTTAGGAATCTCCATTTACTATGGATTCCTTTTAGTACATGAAAAGGAGATTAAGTACCAGCATACAGGATATTATTAAGAGTTATGAAAATATAAAGATTAATTGCAGAAATCTCCACATTTCTGTTCATTTAAATCACCATTGTCCAAAAAGCATATAACTTCATCCATCTGTCATTTACTGGCACTGTTATATGAAGACATAATTAGCACCTATGGGAATAAGTCATTTAGTCATTGTGGAATTTATGAACGCATCAGTTCGCATTTTTTGTACTATGGGAAGCCTAAATGTGACTCCTTAAATACAGGCAACATAATCAGATGCATTTGCCTTTAAGCACTATTGAACATAAGGGTGTAATTAAAGGATATCCATTTTAGGTTGATACAGTAAAAGACACACATATTTCCTATTCTCAAAGCCTAACTAGAAATGTCAGTAAACATTGTAATATATTAATTTTAAGATAATTATTTTTCCCATAGTGATGAGATCAGTTCATGTTGATCAAATTAGAAAAGGGCAAGTACGTTTCTAAAATGTTTTTTGTTCATAGCACCAAATACATCAAAATTTATTTTGCTCAACACAAACTTTTGCCAGCAACCTCAGCTACATAATATATTGGTATGGCCATGTATTTAAAAATATCTGAATTAACTTTAGACATTGTTCAAACCAGTTAAGATCTTTTACACATGATGTCTGTAGCCTATCCATGACAGTTATTAGCAAACTAGCCAATTAGCCTGTCATAAGACGGGATTTTCAGGTCTCTCCTCCACATCGGTCTTCTCTCCTGAGCCTCCGGTTTCTCTCTCTCTCTCTCTCTCCTCCTTCTCCTACTGCCTCCCCGCCCCCCTCTCAGCTCTCCTCCCCCTCCTGCCTCTCACTCGGGGGACCGCGGAGCCCAAATGGCCATTTGGGCTCCGCACTCCCGGTTTGGGCTCCGCACCCCCCATGCAGCACGGTCGCTCACAGCGGCCTGGCTGAGCAGCGCAGAAGTCAGCCAAGCGCCACAGCGGGAGGCGAAGGGGGGGGCGGGGAGGTGATGTTCACGGCCAGGGGGCAGGGCCTGGAGCTGCTGTTATGCCGCACGTCACCGCCCCGACCCCCTTCACCTCCCACTGTGGCACTCGACTGACTTCTGCGCCACTCAGCCAGGCCACCGCGGGGGAGTAAGCAGCGCAAGTGGCCATTGGGGCCCCGCACTCCCCATGCAGCATGGGCTGCCCAGAGGGAACAGCCAGCATTTCAGGCAACAGCGCCGCCCAGAGGGAACAGCCAGCATTTCAGCGTTACAGACTCACAGACACTGGGCTACTATATATATGATTTCTCCAACAGCCAGAGAGGGCAAACCAGATGGGAAGGGCTCTGAGTTATTTTTCCAGGTATCTGGCTGGTGGGTCCTGCCCACTTAGGGTACGTCTAGACTACATGCCTCCGTTGACGGAGGCATGTAGATTAGACAGATCGGCATAGGGAAATGAAGCGCGATTTAAATAATCGCGGCTTCATTTAAATTAAATGGCTGCCCGCTCTGCCGATCAGCTGTTTGTCAGCAGATCGGGGCAGTCTGGGCGCACTTTTGCGATGCGACAAGGAAGCCTTTGTCGATCGGCGCGGGTAAACCTGATTTCATGAGGCATACCTGCGCGGTCGACAAAGGCTTCATCGATGGACAAACATCTGATCGGCAGAGCGGGCAGCCATTTAAATTAAATGAAGCCGCGATTATTTAAACCGCGGCTTCATTTCCCTATGCCGATCTGTCTAATCTACATGCCTCCGTCGACGGAGGCATGTAGTCTAAACGTACCCTTACAGAGGGTCTACTGAACATTGTATTTGGGGTGAGTAAAGAATTTCCCCCTAATCAGATAGTCTGAGACCCTGTTTTCCTCCCCTTCTTCTGCAGTATGGAGCATGGATCACTTGCTGGTTTGAAATAAAGTAATTGGTGGATTTTTTGTAACTTGATGACTTCAGCTCAAAATCTGTGGCTCTCAGTAACTCAACCAGAGATTATGGCCTGTTATAGAAGTGGCTAGGTGGAATTCTTCAGCCTGTGATATAAGTCTATGAGAAATAATCATTCCCATTGGGTTCTATTTATCATTGTGCTTTTTAAAAAATTGTTTACATACCAAACAATATGCAAGTCAAAATTTTATTCGGGAATTTCAACTGTTGCATAAGAATAAGAGGGGTAGCCGTGTTAGTCTGTAGCTGAAAAAACTTTAAAAAAGCCCAATGAATTGTAATGTTCAGCAGCAAATGCCCAGTAAGGCACTGTGGAATGTGGAAAAAGTTTAGAAACATCATGGATTTCAAACATGAATAAAATGGTAAGAATTCCCCATTAGCTTACTGGAAAAGAACAGCAGCAATAAAGTTTACAGGGATTAATCTTCTGATAGCTTGAGGGTTTATTCTTTATAGTTCCTTGGAATATAATGAAAACATATTCTGGTGTCTGTGAATCAAAGTTAACATCAGAATGCATAATTAATTCTCCAACATTCATGGTTTTATCATCTAAAAATGTGTACCAGTTATTATTAAAAGATTCCCTCGTACCTTTAAGGTAGGTACCTTATGATAGGGTTGGTGTGTAATCCCAATGACACATTGGGAGCTCCAGGAGCTATTGTGATCCCCAGAGTGAAGAGGGACTAAAACTGCTGTGACAGCCTTCGATTGGGTGCATCATCCACTCCCCTGGCTGCGTCTAGACTGGCATGATTTTGCGCAAAAGCAGGCACTTTTGCGCAAAATCTTGCCGCCTTTCTACACTGGCCACTTGTATTTGCGCAAGAACACTGACTTTGTAATGTACAAAATCAGTGGTTCTTGCAAAATCTCGGCGCTCCGCTCAGGGATAAGCCCTCTTGCGCAAGTATTCTTGCGCAAGAGGGCCAGCGAGACAGCCACGTTTATTTCTTGCGCAAGAAAGCCCGATGGCTAAAATGGCCATCGGAGCTTTCTTGCAAGAGCATCTACACTGGGCATGGATGCTTTTGCGCAAAAGCAAATCTTTTGCGCAAAGGCACATGCCAGTTTAGACACCCTCTTGTGCAAATACTTTTAACGGAAAAACTTTTCCGTTAAAAGTATTTGCGCAAAATCTTGCCAATCTAGATGCAGCCCCCTGTGTTTTGGGGTAATTATGCTGATTGGTGAAGACATGAGGGAGGTAGAGTGCATAGCCAAGGCTCTGCCACTGCCCTGTTAGCTTTCCAGAAACTAGCAATGACAGTGATACCAGCCCTTTGATCTCTTCCACTCCCCAAATACAGGGAATAACATTATGCCCAGCCATTGCATCTCTAAAATCAGCAACTGTGCCTGCATGCCCATGCGTCAGCCAGTTCTTTTCAGAGATGAAACTTCAGCTGGCTCCTATCTGAGATTAAAACCCAGCCTAAAGAATCACAAACATTTGGAGCTCTCTTTTCTAAGGAAACCTATTGCTTTTAGTTTCTTTGGATGCTTACCCACCTCTGACAGATGAACCATATGTGCTTTTTACTAAATATACAATCTGAATGTTCCCCTGAGGTTCTTTGGTGATTGAAATATCAAGTGCTTTATTGGGTGGGCTGATTTCATTTCCTTTGCTGTAAAAAAATCATTTTATTATTGGCTATAGTGACACCAAGTTCAGGTTCCATAGTTATGACATCCAAGGATATTAACAGTGCTATTTCTGTGTAACTTTTACTGCTTCCTCTAAATAAAAACCCTGTAGATACATACAATATCTGAATAAAGCAAGATTGCTTATGCTATGACATGATGCTTTATAGGATAGCACATTGACCATGTAACTATATATGATCTCCTGCTGTCTTGTTCAAAAAAGATATTTAAATCTCAGTCCAGCTAAAAATAGCTTAAAAAGTCACTGATGTCCCCTAAAAAAATTGCCTAGCATTCAGTTGAGAAATAACCAAATTAGTTTTTGATCTTAGTGACACTGGTGTAAATCTACAGTAATTCCAGTGACTTCAAAATATGCTTCAGATTGTGTTTATGGGAGGAAAGGCAGGTCAGACGACCTCCATGTGTGTATTATATAGCTATACACTGAGGGTATGTCTAGACTGCATCCCTCTGTTGGCAGAGGGGATGCAGATTTGGCAGGTTGACATTGCAAATGAGGCAGGGATTTAAATATCCCGTGCCTAATTTGCATAAAAATGGTCACCGCATTTTGCCGACTCAGCACTTTGTCAGCAAAAAGCGGCAGTCTAGAGGGGGATCTGTTGAGAAAGAAAGCCTTTTTCAACAGATCCCTTATGCCTCCTCCCCCTCTAGACTGCAGCTTTTTGCTGACAAAGTGCTGAGTCGGCAAAACGCGGTGGCCATTTTTATGCAAATTAGGCATGGGATATTTAAATCCCTGCCTCATTTGCAATGTCAATCTGCCTAAACTGCATCCCTCTGCTGACAGAGGGATGCAGTCTAGACATACCCTGAAAGGTAGCCATTTCAGAATGGAAGCAGTGATTCTGACTCAGCGATGAAAGTTAACTTCAGTAATTTGAAAAACTCAGGGTAACAAGGTGGATCTGATCCAAAGTACACTGAAGGTACATCTACACAGCAGCGTTATTTTGGAGTAACTGACGTCATTCTGAAATAACACAGTGCATGTCTACACTACAAGCCTTTATTTCAAAATAATGTTGAGCTGAAGTACTTCTTACTGCGATCATAGTAACCCTCATTTCATGAGGAGTAAGGGAAGTCGAAGGAAGAGTGTTCTTCCTACAACTTCCTGCCGTGTAGACAGTGCCAAAAGCTGAATTAAGCTATTTCAATTTAAGCTACACAATTGATGTAGCTGAACTTGTGTAGCTTAATTCGACATTAGCCTTGCTGTGTAGACATATCCTGAGAGGTTTTCCTTTGACTTAGTGGCATTTGGCTCCAATCCCAAGTAATTACTCAAGTTGGAATTTGGCCATTGAAGCTAATCCCCCTCTACTTACAAAAAAGAACACTCATTTGTTAGTGAACACAAAGTGTCGGGGCTCAGTTTTACATCTCATCTTTAAAATGGCACCTGTAAGAGTGTGTTGTTCTTAACACCATGCTGTGCCTCTAATTGAGTATTGACTCAAAGGGAAGAATCACCTACTGAGTCACTAACATAACTTTTCTTTTCCTAATGGAGTCAAGCCTCCAAGAAGTTTCTTTTCCAGCTAGAGTCCACATATGGATGTGAGCCATGATTTACTTTTAGCGGTGCTATAGAAAAAGAGGAAATAGATGATACATAAATTAACTCAAAGGATAAAGAAATCCACCTTTTTTGTTGTAAAATTCCAATTGTAAAAGAAAAAAGCAGAGCAAATTAAATCTGTTTTATTCAAAGCAAAATGCAGATTCTCTGCTAGTAGGATAGTTTTGTGAAGTTCAGTATACATTCTCTACATGGGGAGGAAGGATGCGCTTAGGGTTAAAGCAACTGATTTCTGCTTCTTCCAAGGACTTCCTGTGTGATTCTGGCCAAGTCATTTAACAGCCCTAGCCTTCTGTTTCTTCATCTGTGAAATGGGATTAATAATAGCTACAGCCTAACTCATAGGAATTTTTGATGCTAGAATTATTGCCCATAAGATTCATGAAAATGCTCAAATGGAAGGTGGCATATATAGGTGCAAAGTGTTAGTGTCATTATATATTTAACATATAGATTTCAACCTGCAAATCTTTTTGTGATGTGCAACAGGCAGTGCAATGTTGTTTCTCTTTAATGGAAGTGGAGGCACACCACTGTATTGTAGGTACACAGTGGTGTCTTCTTTATTGAGAGCGAGTAAGTTGCTAGGCCCTTTTGCACTCACTCTTTACTCTCCCATGCCTGAAGTGAGAAAGAGGTAGATTGCAGACAGACAATTGGCATGTCTAAAGAAAACTTCAATGCAATGCCATATATATGTATTTGTATAGTCCTCTGCAGGGCTTAATATTGCAAAGTGCTGAGCTCTCTGGCCTGGATCCTGCAAAGCACTTAAGCATATGTTTAACTTTATGCATATGAGTAGTCTCATAGATTTCAATGGGACTATTCGAGTTTTTAATGTGTCCTGGATTGGATCCATATTGCAGGATCAAACTCCCTGTTGTTTGCAGAACTACAGGTCCCCCTCTTAGGTCTTACTCCTTCTGCTAGTCAAGAGTTACTTCGTGATCAATTTAGCAGTACACTCATTGCTACAGGATTGGGTTTGCCAGAACACTCTGGCTGTGTCTACACTACAAAGAAAAGTCGGAAAAAGACACACAAATTGCGGTTTGCAATTTGCGTATCTTTTTCCGCTTTTCTTTTGGAAGAGGCTTTTCCAAAATGTGGTGCATCTACCTGGCGCCAAATTTCAGAAACACCTCCTCTTTTAGCACATCGCTTCTTCCTCGAACAACGAGGTCTATAGGGATGGCAAAAGAATGCATCCGCTTTGCCAAAAATTTTTTGGGAAAAGCGGATGTGTTCCTTGGACGCTGCATAGCTTTTCTGGGATATCTTTGGTATCCTGGAAAAGAGCTGCAGTATAGACATAGCCTCATTTAGCCTTTTCTTTTAATCTCACACTCATGCAGAGTACTTCATATCCTATGCTGTACAAGATCAAGTGCTAAGCTATCTCTGGAATACGATTTCTTTTGCTTTTTGTGTAGAAATGTCACAAAATGAAATAAACCCAGAAATTAAAACCCACCATTAAAACTATTTATTAAGGGAGCACCAATTGTTTACAAGTTACCTTTAATAGTAATTATAGGTGGGAATTTTTTGATTTTTTCACTATTGTTTTTTTTTCTGTCTTTGCTATCTAAGAAGTAATATGGTCAAGGGTTCTGTTACTGGCTTTGCAAATGATGACTGACTCCACAGCCCTAAGACAGCTCTTTGCTTTAGATCCTGAAAGGTATTTAGGCATTTAACTCCCATTGCACTCAATGGGCATTTTGTCTAAACACATTTGAGGATTTGGACCTTTTGCCTCTTTACCTCGGTACTACTATCATTAGAATAGGGATAATACGAATTTGTTATTTCTCTCAGAGGGGTGTGTTAATTTTTAAGTATTTGGGGTTTGTAAAATGCATTGGACATGTAGGACTAATAATTAGGTGTAATGCCTAATAAGTGGGTGTTCAGTGGTACGAGAGGAGTAATATTTATATATTTTCCTAGAATGATGTGGAAAAGCTAACAAAGAAAGAAAGAAAGCCACTTTGGTATATTAATTCCTAAGGCTGCTATTATAACCTGCATTATTGTATTTTCTGTTTTGCAGTTTTACTGAAGAATGCAAAAAGAGAGGAGGACAAGCCATTCAGAGATTGTGCAGATGTGTACCAAGCTGGTTTTAACAAAAGTGGTGTCTACACTATTTACATTAATAATGTATCAGAGCCTAAAAAGGTAAAAAAAAATGTATTTGTGTTTGGTTTTGCTTGTTGGTATAGATGTTGCTCTTGGTGTGAGGGAACATTCTGAATGGTTATGGAATCTTTATATTGGCCAAGTGCTGCATTAATAGAAATCACTTGGTCCACCTTCATCCTCAGAAAAATACTGGAAGGGGAAGGAAATGGGGTACCTTGCTTTGAATGAAACCTGACCCATTTGTCCTCTCCACTGGCTCAGACTCCTCCTGAAATCTGAGCATATACCCCCCAAAACATGATTTATCTTCTACCCCTCAGCAAATGCCTGGTCTCTACAGCTGAGTTAGATACCTAGAAGGCAGCTCTGTCAAAGATACGTGTCTCAGAAGATCAAGAAGAAACTCAGGAAAGCCAGTGGGGTATTTCTGGGGACATGAATTGGTGGCAAAGCAAAAGGAACATTGAATGAAGCATTTTTCAGGTGAAGAGGGTAGGGTTTCGGGGTTTCTTTTAGGGAGCAGAGAAGAGCATGTGTTGGGCTGGAGAGAGAAGATTGAGGAGCTAAGGCTTAAAATGGTGTCTGAGATATTAAAAATATGCCTTTTTCTCTCCCACTGAAAATAAAAAAATGTCATAAAGATACATTAATTAAAATAAAGCATCACTAGGCAGGAAGGAAACAAAGGTTTTGGAAGGAACTTTGGGCTGACATACCAGGTCCTGTTGAAGTCGGGAATGCTGAAGAATAGCTGTAATTTCATCATATCCATGGGGAATTCTGACGTCATTTCTTATGACATTCTATTGACAATAACCTCTGTGGGGGCCATAGGTCTTCTCTCCACCGTGCCCGTGATTGGAAACTGCACTGGCTTCCAGCAGGTAGGGATGAGAGAAAGGATGGTTTAGCAGAATTAGGAAGGCATGTGCTGACTTTAGTTAAACTGCAATCATCTTGATGATGATAAATCCAAATTGTAAAGAAGTAGTAGCAATGACAAATTCCATTGTTTGCTTCCGATCTTAAATATCAAAGCCAGCTTCAGTTTACAACTATCTATCGAGTTTATATGAGGCCTACTTCTAAAATGAAATCTGTTTAGATAATGGTATCTCTTGAGGCTTGTAAGAATAGTCAGGGTATTTGATTAATTAAATATTCACCATTGAAAAATTATCATTATCTGTTTGTAAGTAATCACTGATAGATAGTTTCCATTACATTTCAGAAATATTGTTCAGAGTGAAATGCAGGAAAAGGATAAACCACCACTAGAAGAAGACTGTTAAGGCAATATTGACATAGTGATATATGAAAGGTGAATACACAAGATAATTGAGATGTCTATAATGAAACATGGAAAATCTTATTAGATGTTATCAAGTAGTGTAGAAACTGTTAAACTAGATTTGTAAAGGACTTGACTATAATGTAGGTTCAAGTCCACACTGACAAACTAACAGTGAGTTGCACTTGTGTGAGTTTTGTTCAAGGTTTTAAGCTGTCAATGAAAGCTTTGCTGCAAATTTTTAAATTCTATCTGAATATCTGCAAGCTTTACTAATTACTGCTTTTGGAATGTTTAGTTTGAGACTAGCACTGGGTTAGGTAACATTGGGAAAGTCACATTGTAGAAGTCAAAATAGTAGGGAAAATGTCTATAGCTTTAAGAGTTGTGGAATCAGGCATTAAGTGGGCTAATACTTTTTGTAATTTTCTAGTAGTTTTCTTTGCTTAGTTTCATCCCAGCATTACTGTCAATTTCTCTGCCTCTTTGCTGTTTATATCCTGCAGGTATTTGCAGATGATTGTCAGTAGAGCCCTGCAAATTTGCAGAAAGCCACTTTATATCCACAGGAATCACATCCGTGGATGTGGATGTGGTTATCCACATGTTATTTTTGCAGGCATGGATGCAGATACAAATTTTGTATCTAGAACCCTGCACATTTGTGGCTATCCACATCCATGGACGTGGATGCGGATAGCCATGGTTCATTTTTGCAGCTACAGATGTAGATGTAGATACAAAATTGTATATGTGTAGGGCTCTAATTGTCAATCCTGTTCACTCCCCCATTCCCTTCCCATCATAGTCATCATTTTGCAAGCTATATTTATTTAATTATTTTAATTCTTCCTCTTAAATGTGTAGATATATTTAATGTATTGAAGTAATTAGAGGTGTAACAGTATTTTAAGCATTTATTCTGAGTTGTGCATCATTTTATACATTTAAACTGCTTATGTTTAAATTACTGAGGATACTTAGTCATTCTTTATACCATACCATTTTTGTACCTGATCTGATGGCCACTTTTTAAAGTCACTAATATTAGTGAGTATTGTATTGGAGTTATAAAGTGTTTAATTGATAGATGGCTCTGATGGATCCCTCCTATGGATCAGTAAATGGTTAACATCTAGGAAACAAAGGGTAAGAATAGATTGTCAGTTTTTAGAATAAAAAGAGGTAAATAGTGGTGTCCCCCAGTTATCTGTACTGCGGCAAGTACTATCAACACATTCATAAATGATCTGGATTAAAAAAAATCTGTGTTTGTCTTCAAAAGGCTATTTTAATGCTAAAAATTCCTTTAACCCATAAACCTAAAGTGAGTGTAATTAAATTGATGTGTGTTATGAATAACTACTTTTTTCATCCAGGCCTCTAAGGAGAAGGAAATGTTTAGTCCTTTTGGAGTCCTCTTCATCTGAATCTGTAAAAAAATAATTATTCTCATCATAAGAAATACACCAGTTACAGATGCATACAAATACAGTTATTCAAATATCACCTCTTCTTTTGTTCAGGATTAAACCTCAAAACATGGTAATAGGTGTTTAATGGCTGAATGCCTTGATCTTATCTGGGACAAGAGCCCATTCAAGCCTTTTGTTGGCTAGAACTATGCAAAGCTAACATTGATAATCAACTTGGCATTCTTGTTAGTATGGCAGGTGTTCATATTCACCACCATGGAAAGTGCCAGACCACACAATGGTGGCTAATGCATAATTAGGTGCTATAAATTCCTCCATTATTACACAATCCCTCTTTTCAATTTGCTATGCCACTCAAAGAACATGAAAACTTGTTTTATAAGACTTTTCAATACAGGACAATCTTACATTTTATATCTTCTTCTATATTAAAATATTAACATTCTAGAGAAAGGCTTAATGCATTAGAAAAATTAATACTAGATTCCGGGGATCTAGACTTGAATTTTAAATAAGGCACACTCATCAGTTATAAATGCCTACTGCAAATCAGACTAAGACCAAGAAACTAAATCCTATAGAAAAAAATGGTTGACTTTACTGAAGGAAGTTTTGAGCCAAAATGTCTAAAAAATAGTGTTATTTTAGTTGTTGGATTGAATCAGGTTCACGTCTTTGCAGTATTCAGCATTCTCAGTTCCCCCTACATGTATCAGGGGACCTAGCAAATTCAAACAGTGGAGTAATCACAGAGCATCAGTCTGAACAATATATCATAGAGTGAAAAAATAGAACTGATTTGTTCTTTGGTTGACCAATACATAAGAACATAAGAATGGCCGTACTGGGTCAGACCAAAGGTCCATCTAGCCCAGTAGCCTGTCTGTCGACAGTGGCCAGCACCAGGTGCCCCAGAGGGGGTGGACTGAAGACAATGATCAAGTGATTTGTCTCTTGCCATCTATCTCCAGCCTCTGACAAACAGAGGCCAGGGACACCATTTCTATCCCCTGGCTAACAGCCTTTTATGGACCTAACCTCCATGAAATTATCTAGCTTCTCTTTAAACTCTGTTATAGTCCTAGCCTTCACAGCCTCCTCCAGCAAGGAGTTCCACAGGTTGACTATGTGCTGTGTGAAGAAGAACTTTCTTTTATTAGTTTTAATCCTGCTACCCATTAATTTCATTTGGTGTCCTCTAGTTCTTCTATTATGGGAACTAATAAATAACTTTTCTTTATTCACTCTCTCCACACCACTCATGATTTTATATACCTCTATCATATCCCCCCTCAGTCTCCTCTTTTCTATACTGAAAAGTCCCAGTTGCTTTAGCCTCTCTTCATATGGGACCCGTTCCAAACCCCTAATCATTTTAGTTGCCCTTTTCTGAACCCTTTCCAAGGCCAAAATATCTTTTTTGAGGTGAGGAGACCACATCTGTACACAGTATTCAAGATGTGGGCATACCATAGTTTTATACAGGGGCAATAAGATATTCTGTGTCTTATTTTCTATCCCTTTCTTAATAATTCCTGACATCCTATTTGCCTTTTTGACCGCCGCTGCACACTGTGTGGAAGTTTTCAGAGAACTATCCACGATAACTCCAAGATCTCTTTCCTGATTTGTCGTAGCCAAATTAGCCCCCATCATACTGTACATATAGTTGGGGTTATTTTTTCCAATGTGCATTACTTTACACTTATATAATACTTTTTATTTAAAGGAACTGGATAATGACCATCAATTGATAAACCAAAGAAGAATATTAAATTACTAGCCAATACTTCCATGCTGATTGATATGATTACAAAATGCTAGACTGATTAATCAGAATTTTTCAACTCTTTGTATAAATGCACACCTTATTTCACAGGCAAAGGTAGCTTTATTAAAGAGCACAAAAATGAAAACTTGAAATAGTCACAGGGCCAACAGGGAACTTAATGAGAGCTTTATTGTTAAATCATGGTAGGATGTTGTCGTAGAATTTCAGAACTGGCCATACAGTCTCCAGGAATAGTCACACATTTTTCCACCCTTACTTTCTCCACTTTCTCTATACCTTTTGTATGTTGCTTGCCCACTTAGACTGTAAATTCTTTGTGTCATTGGGGGATTACAACACCATATGTGTTATACTGTGGGTACAGCTAGGAGTTAATTAAGAAAGAAAACCACTTGTAAATAATGTATAATCTTTTCTACCTATTTGGCTTCACTGTGCCTCATTTTCCAGTGTTTTTGGTCATTCTTTCCTATCTGGTATAACACTGTGCTACAAGCACTAGATAATATTGATAAACTGAAAAACTACTAATGTTTCAAGACTATTAAGGAAAGTTGTCTTCTTTTTGATTGAGTGGATATGATTTTGAACTAGTATCATTGTTTTCATTATTACCTAGGTCTTTTGTAATATGGAGATTGCAGGAGGAGGATGGACAGTTATACAACACCGAGAAGATGGGAATCTGGATTTTCAAAAAAACTGGAAAGAATACAAAATGGTAAGGGTGAACAATGTACCGTAAAGTTAGAAATGTAATCACTAGAATCATCAGAAAACAATGTATTCAGAAAGAAAATTTCTAGACATATTAGAAGCTGTTTCTTGGAGCAGCTTGTCCGGGAACCTACAAGGGGAGAGGCAATTCCTCATTTAGTCTTAAATATAGCACGGAATCTAGTCTGAGAAGTGAATACAGCTGAATCAATTTGGTAACAGCAACCACATTGTAATTAAATTTCAAATCCTTGTAGGGAGGAAATATCAAAGAATCCCACTACAGTAGCATTTCATTTTTTTTAATTACAGAAAAAAATGATAAACTCATTAAATGGAAATAAAAATGAATAGTCAAAAGGCTAAAATGCTTGCAAATTGCATGGAGATTATTTAAAAACACCACAGTAGAGGCTCAAAATAAATGCATACTCCACATTTTAAAAACAATTTTTAAAATGCCAGCATGGATAAACTGCAGAATAAAAGAGGCAGTTAGAGGTAAAAAGGAGTCCTTTAAAAATTGGAAGTCAAATCCTAGTGAGGAAAATAGAAAGGAGCATAAACTCCAGCAAGCCAAGTATAAAAGTATAATAAGGTAGCCAAGAACGAAAAAAGCAACTGGATAAGACACAAAAGCTAAGAGCAGTTTTCTTAAGTAAATGAGAAGCAGGATGTACTTAAAAGACAGACAGCAGGGCCAATGAATGATCTAGGTGCTAACAGAGCACACAAAGAAGTCAAGGCCATCGTGGAGAAGCTAAATATGTTCTTTGCATTACTTTTGGCTGGAAAGGATGGTGGCGGATGGGGGGAGGCGGAGATCCCAAAACCTGAGCCAATCTTTTTAGATAACTAATCAGAGGAACTGTCCCAGATTGAGGTGTTAATAGAGGATATTTTTGAACAAATTGATAAATTAAACAGTAAGAAGGCACCCAAGAGATCTGAAGGAAGACATATATGAAACCATAGAACTACTAACTGCAATATGTCACCTATAGTTTAACACAAGCTCTGTACCAGATGACTTCAGGATAGCTAATATAATGCTAATTTTTTTAAAAGGCTCCAGAGGTGACCCTGATAATTACAGTCTGATAAACCTAACTTCAGTAACAGGCAAATTGGGTGAAACTATGGTAAAAACCAGAATTATCAGACATACAACATGGGAAAGTGTTAACACAGCGTTTGTAAAGGGAAATCATGCCTGGACAATCTATTAGAATTCTTTGAGGGTGTCACAGGAGAAGGTGACATAGTCAGAATAGTGTATTTGAACTTTCAGAAACCATCTGACAAGCCTTTGATAAGGTCCCGCCAAAAGCTCTGAAGCAAACTAAGCAGTCATGGGATTAGAGGGGAGTCATCTCATGGATAACTAACTAGTTAAAAGATAGGAAATAAAGGAGAGGAATAATTGGTCAGTATGCATAATCAAGAGAGATAAATAGCAATGTGCTCCCAGGATCTGTAGTAGACCCTGTGCTGTTCAACATGTTCATAAATGATCTTTGAAAGGGATGAACAGGGATGTGACCAAATTGTAGACAATGCAAAATTATTCAAGATAGTTAAGCCCAAAGCTGACAGCGAAGAGTTACATACGGATCTCACTAAATTGAGTGACTGAGCAACAAAATGGCAGATGAAATTCAGTGTTGATAAGTGCAAAGTAATGCACGGTAGAAAAAAAAATCCCATCTACAGATTCAAATTGATGAGGTCTAAATTAGTTTTTTCTGCTCAAGAAAAAAAGATCTTGAAATCATTGTGGCTAGCTCTCTGAAAACACCCACTCAATGTGTAGCAGCAGTTGCAAAAGGAAACACATACATGACAAAACAGAAAATAATATGAATACATAGTTCTTTCTTGAGGTGATTGGATGTGTCTATTCCACAGTAGGTGTGTGTGTTGCAATGCACGGTTGTCAGAGAGTTTTCCCCTTAGCAGTGCCCATCAGGGCAGCAAAAGCGCCCTTTGGTGTCTTATGCACAAACACACAAGTATTAATGGCAAGGCCCAGCCACAGAGTGTGCAGGGCCCAAGGCAGCATGCTGAGCCTCACAGCCATGCCGCTCCCGGCTGGGTGGGCGAAGCCAGGAGCTGGGCAGCGTGAGGCCCTGAATGCGTGGAGCCCTGAATGCACGGGGCCCAAGACGACCACCTTGCTCGCCTTGCCCAAAGGCTGGGCCTGTAAATGGCATAGTGGCCCCTTATGCCTCTCAGTTTGTGGTGGCTATGGGAGCTCCCTTTCCTAGCTTCTGCTTGTCTTTAGTCACATCTATAAATAGTACCCATTGCAGAGTTAGTGTAGTTTGTTAGCTAGCTGGATAATGTAGATATTTGTTGGTATTGTTTTTGTGAGTCTAGCACTCAGTCAGGGTATTGCCCTGAGTACCAGAAATATGCCACAATCACTGGGTTTCAAACTTCTGTGGTAAGGCACTTCTGTTGTAAGGCAATGCCTGATAGTGATCCTAACTGCTGCTGCCCTAAGTTGTTGGAAGAAGCTTACATGAGCATGCTGTTCTAGTCACCTCATTAAAATATATACATTGGAATTGGTAAAGGTACAGAGAAGGGCAACAAAAATGATTAGGGGTATGAAACAGCTTCCATATGAGGGGAGATTAAAAAGACTGGGACCGTTCAGTTTGGAAAACAGACAGTTTAAGGGGGTTATGATAGAAATTTGTGAAATGACAAATGGCATGGAGAAATGAAATAGGGAAGTGTTATTTACTCCCTTCACATAACACAAGAACTGGGGGTCTCCAAATGGAATTAACAGGCTGCAGATTTAAAACAAACAAAAGGAAGTACTTCTTCACACAATGCAGTGTCAACCTGTGGAACTTGTCAAATAATGATGCAAAGGCCAAAAGTCTACTTGAGTTCAAAACCTAATTAGGTGTGCTCATGGAGGACACATCTAAGAATGGCTATTAGCCAAGATGGTCAGAAACATAACCCCATGCTCAGGGCATCCCTTAACCTCCAACTGCTAGAAGCTGAGACCTGACAGAACGGGATGGATTACTCAAAATCTGGTTTTGTTCATTACTTCTGACACAACTGGCACTGGCCAGTGTTAGCAGGCAAGACAGTGGGGCTACGTCTACATTGCATCCCTCTTGCCGCGATAGCCTATGCAAATGAAGCACAGATTAGCATATTGCAGCACTTCGTTTGCATAAATTAATTAGGGGCTGTTTTTGCGCAAGAGGCTTTTGTGCAAAAAGGAGTCGTCTACACAGCTCCTTTTTGCGCAAAAACCCCCTCTTGCACAAGAGCCTTTCTTCATTTTTTCAGGAAGAACAGCTCTTGCACAAGAGGGGGGTTTTTCACAAAAAGGAGCTGTGTAGACGGCTCTTTTTTGCGCAAAAGCCTCTTGCACAAAAACAGCCCCTAATTAATTATGCAAATGAAGTGCGGCAATATGCTAATCCACACTTCATTTGCATAGGCTTTTGCGCAAGAGGGATGAAATGTAGACGTAGCCTGGGCTAGATGGATCATTGGTCTGACCCAGTATGTTCCTGTAGGAGCTTGGCTCACCTGCCAACTATAAAAAGCTTTCCCTCCCTTTCCAGGTTTTCAGAGTACTCCCTCAGCCTCTCCCAAAGCCCTATCAAACAAATGTCTTTTGTGAACTATATGTTAAAATGAGTAAGATGATGGTAGTGAGCTAAGGATAAATAAGAAAAAAGTGTGCTGCAACTATATAAAGTAATATATTGGTATATATGCTCAAATTTCTCATGCTGTAGACATTACAAGTCTTGTATAGGAAAATGTATTTATGCTGAGCAAGTAGCATATAAGTAGGGCATCAAAGTGATCCACTTCTTCCAAGTATTTACAAAATAACATGGGTTTTAGGAAGTGAGTTTTAGTTATTGGAATGCAGATTCAGATATTCTCTGAGTATAACCTTTTATGGAAATCAACTCCTCCTTGATAAAGAATTGTGTGGCGTAACACTTTACTAAATAAACATTTGTCTTTTTAACTGAAGTGATTACTCAGTGGTTTGTCACATTCAGTGGGTGGTATAGAAAGAGAAAGCATGTTCTCATTTCTCCTCTAAGGAGAGAATCTAGTATGATTTATACTGCCCAGTGATGGTAGGCATGGTATGAAAGTAGGTGGATGAGAGCTAGTGTGGATATGTATTTATATGATGCTTTGTATGGTGACTGTTATCTTAGCTATCTCAAGAAATTGAACCCGGGGCCTCCAGAATTAAAGTATGACTTTCTATAACTTCAGTTAAAGGTTTAGAATCTGTCCTATTTGACTTCACTATGACTATGTCTACACTACACTTCTTTTTCAGAAAAAGGTACAGAAGTTGCACTCCACAATTTGCATACCTTTTTCCGATTGTTTTTTCAGAAGAGGCTTTTCCGAAATTTGGCCCATCTACACAGGGCCAAATTTCAGAAAAACCTCCTCTTTTGGAAAAGCCCTTCTTCCTCGTGAAATGAGGTTTACAGGGCTTCCAAAAGAGCACATCTGCTCTTCTGCAAAAAATGTCGGAAGAACAGACGTGTTCCCTGGACATGACAGAGTTTTTCTGGGATACCTCTGGTATCCCAGAAAAACTCCGTAGTGTAGACATAGCCTAGGCTTTGAATCACGCTCAAAGTACCCTAGCTGCCAGGTATTACAGATTCATATCTTTTGAATCAAGTACCAAGGGAGATTTCTGCCACACTGGAAGCAAACTACACTTGTTCCCTTAATTTATAGTATATTTTTGCTACTGAAAGGGAAGTTAAATATATTCTTTTGTTTGAACTGAGTCATGCTGTAATTATGCTTTAAAATCCTATCTAGCACTGTCCTCCCTGCACAAATTTGACTGGATAACATCTGTTTCAGGAATTGTGTTGATATGTGGCTATATATTCATGTGTCTGCCTACAATATTTCAATCTGACACCATTAACATATGTTAACAACACCCATGTGTGGTCTTTCCAAATCAGAAAGGACAGGAAAGGTTCATTTATGCATAAAGACTGTTAGCTGTTGAATAAAGTAAACTATTAAGTATTCCTTATATGTTACGCTTCTAATAATTTTTTTAATGACATAATAATTCATATGTCACCTTTATGTAGCTCTCTCATTGGAGCACTGCGGATACTGATTTTTGGTTAATTAAAGAAACAGGTTAATGACAGATTATAATGTTATTTTACAACTAAGCGATTTTCTGACAGCAAAGTAACAAGCTGACTACCACAGCAAGCCCATTTTGTCTTTTTTTACACTTCACACACATTTACAGAGGGCCCTTACAGAGCTCTCCCTTTTACAGAAACCCAGTGGCATCTGGGAAAGGGTATGAACAAAGTAACCTTCTGCAGGAGCCTCAGCACTTTACAGTGGAAGTGAGTGCTGTGTCCATTCTAGTTAAGCGGTGTGGAAGGTAGCACTAAATACAGGCCTGTGGAAGGGTCAGTAGATGTCACATAGGGATCTTGGAGGGACAGCAGCTAATATTCTGCTGCATTGGCGTAAGTAGCAGTTGGTCTGCCCTGAAAAACTGGTTTCTGTCCCTACGATCCCTGCATAAATTCTGTTTACCCAGGCTTTGTATGGGAAATGGGGAATTTAAGTTTTGATTAATCCGCTTAAAAAAAAAAGTTCTCAATTCCCAGCAAATGTTGTACCACGTGACCAAGAATGTGGGCCCCCCGTTTTTCAAACCAAGGTGCTTAAATCATGGCATTTAATTCTGCATTTGGAGAGGCAACTGACTTTCCAATCTTATTTTAGTCATTCTAGAAGGTAAATTACAATTTTTAACTCTGAGCATCCTAAAAACACATCACAATATTACTTTAACACACTGTTTTATCAAAACCTCTTATCTTTGGCACGGTGAAGAACATTAAAGACACTACTACAGACCAAAACATAATATTCAATAAGAACACTGTGCATAAGCCAATGTGTTGGAAATTGAGAAGTCTACTGACTTATCCCAAAATTATCTTCACAAACATTCAAAGTCTATTCCGTATTCTCAGCTAAGGCACACGGAGCTGATTATTCTTTATGGCTTTTGGGAAGACATCCCTGCTGTAAAACACTGAATTATTAGATGTTTTCTTCAGTGAGTTGTCTAACAGGAGATGAACCCGCAGGATATACTGACTGTGTCTGGTTTCAATTTTTGTTTTGTCTATAAAAAGTCAAAGCTTCCTATGAGCATTATCAGGCAAAATAAATAAAGTAAGAGAGATAATTGTTTAATGAACTTGGAGAAACATGATTCAAGTAGAATACCCTTACAGATTTTGCCAAAGCTAATAAAACTCTTTTGCACCATACTTATTATTTTTGAATAAATGTCAACTTTGTGAATTCTGAAGGTCACTTCTAAAACTAGTCTTGAATTCAGCTTCTTTGTACTGCTGACTGCTTTTGTTATTTTGATTCTGTTAATCACAGTGCAATTAAAGATGAAGCAAGACAGACTTTGGGTCATATTTGCTAACTAGTGTAAATATTATAAAATATTACAAGATTGCCTCTGATTCCTGGTTAATATGTTTTTTTGGATCAGTGTTGTAGTGAAATGCTGCTAGTTTTGCTTTTTTATAAAGCACTTGTGCAGTATACCAGAAGCTATGGTATTTGCTCTTTTTTTACTCAAATGTGTACACTGGTGTGCAAATAATTACAGGAAGTATTGGATCATGTCATTTCTACACTTTAGAGACAAACATAAACTCATGTTACTAAACCATGTATAAAAGCATTCTAATGAAACCAGAAATATCCCCAAAAGTATTACCCACTTATCACTCAATAGGGTGAATATTCATTAACCTGGCATGCACTCATGATCCCTTTTCTTTCACTGAACTGGGATTAGCTTTCCCTAAAATACAATCTTTTCTCACACATGAAGCTTCTATATGTGACATTTTAGCAGAATCACTGAAGCTGAAGTAATAAACAACAGTATGGGACAGCTAACTGTTTGCTGACGATACTAAAACTTTGCTGCCAAAGTTTGCAGACGATGCTAAACAGCTCAAGGTAGTTAAGACCAAAGCAGACTGTGAAGAACTTCAAAAAGGTCTCACCAAACTAAGTGACTGGGCAACAAAATGGCAAATGAAATTTAATGTGGATAAATGTAAAGTAATGCACATTGGGAAAAATAACCCCAACTATGCATATAATATAACTAGCCAATTAGCCCGTCATAAGACGGGATTTTCAGGTCTTGTCTCCTGAGCTCTCTCGCTCTCTCTCTCTCTCTCTTCCTACTGCTTCCCCAGCTCTCCTCTGCCTCCTGCCTCTCTCTCCGTCTCTTTCTTTCTCTTCTCCCCCTCCTGCCTCTCACTCTCCCTTTCTCTTCTCCTCCTCCTCCTGCCTCTCTCTCCCCTCCGTCTCTCCCCACCCCCTTCCCCTTCCCTCCCGCCGTGGCGCTTGGCTGAGTGCTGCCTGCTCAGCCGGGCTGCTGCGAGGAAGGGGGTCGGGGTGGTGACATAGACGGCCGGGGCCGGGGCCGGGGCCGGGGCCGGGGCCGGGGCCAGGGCCGGGGCCGGGGCCGTGTACATCACCGCCCTCCCTTTCCCTCCCACCCCGGGAGAGCCCAAACAGCCCCTTGCGCTGCTGGCTCCCCCGTTGGCCCGGCTGAGGGGCGCAGCACTCAGCAGAGTGCCATAGCGGGAGGGGAAGGTGGGCCGTGATGTACACGGCCCGGCCCCCTGGCTGTGTACGTCACCGCCCCGCCCCCTTCCCCTCCCTCCGTGGCAGCTCGGCTGAGTGTTGCGCGCTCAGCCGGGCCGCTGCGGGGGAGGAGGGGGTGGGGCAGTGACATACACGGCCAGGGGGCAGGGCTGTCTATGTCACCACCCCAACCTCCCCTCTCCCGCGGTGGCCCGGCTGAGGGGCGCACCACTCAGCGCCACGGCGGGAGGAGGAAGGGGGGGCGGTGGCGTACACGGCCCCGCCCCCTGGCCGTGTACATCACCGCCCTGCCCCCCTTCCTGTCCCACCGGGCCCACTTAAGCGGCGCTCAGCTGGTCCGGCGGGGGAGCAAGCGGCGGCAAGCAGCCCTTTGGGGTTCGGCTGCGGCCAGTGGCTGCACCCCCTGCCTCGCCAGATCTGTTTCCCACCCCCCTCCTCCCGTCCAGCCCCACGGCCCCGATCCCCAGCTCTGCTTCCCACCCCTCTTCCTGCCGGCCAGCCCCACGGCCCTCCGGACACCCCGCTGCTTCCCTCCCCCTTCCTCCGGGCCCCCATCCTCCCCTCCAACCCACAGCCCCAGCTCTGCTTCCCACCCCCTTCCGGCCAGCCCTGCTCCCTTTCCCTACCTCTCCCCCCGTGGCGCGCTGTGCCGCTCCCAGCTGAGCGGCACTCCCGCCGGGCCCCGGTGGGGAAGCAGCAGCGTGGCAGCGGCCCTTTGGGGTCCGCGCTCCCCACGTGTGAGGAGCGCAGACCCCAAAGGGCTGCTTGCCGCCACTGCTCCCCTGCCGGGGCCTGGCGGGAGCGCCGCTCAGCTGGGAGCGGCGCAGTGAGCCACAGCAGCGCCACGCAGGGAGGGGAAGGGGACGGGGCTGGCAGGAAGAGGGTGGAAAGCAGAGCTGGGGGGATCGGGGCTGTGGGGCTGGAGGGGAGGATGGGGGCTGGAGGAAGGCGGGAGGGAAGCAGCGCTGGTGTGGGGAGTGTCTGGGGGGCCGTGGGGCCCGAAGAGCCAGGGAGCGAGGGGAAGGGGGGCGGGGCGCTGACATACATGGCCAGGGGGCGTGGCTGTGTATGTCTGCATTACAGACGCACAGACACTGGACTACTATATATATGATGGGGGCTAATTTAGCTACAACTGATCAGGAAAGAGATATTGGAGTCATCGTGGATAGTTCTCTGAAGACATCCATGCAGTGTGCAGCGGCAGTCAAAAAAGCATACAGGATGTTAGGAATCATTAAAAAAGGGATAGAAAATAAGATGGAGAATATCTTATTGCCCTTGTATAAATTCATGGTATGCCCACATCTGGAATACTGAGTATAGATGTGGTCTCCTCATCTCAAAAAATATATACTGGCACTAGAAAAGATTCAGAGAAGGGCAACTAAAATGATTAGGGGTTTGGAACAGGTCCCATATGAGGAAAGATTATAGAGACTGGGACATTTCAGCTTGGAAAAGAGGAGACTAAGGTGGGGATATGATAGAGGTTTATAAAATCATGAGTGGTCTGGAGAAAGTGAATAAGGAAAAGTTATTTACTTGTTCCCATAATATAAGAACTAGAGGCCACCAAATGAAATTAATGGGCAGCAGGTTTAAAACAAATAAAAGGAAGTTCTTCTTCACACAGTGCATAGTCAATCTGTGGAACTCCTTGACTGAGGAGGTTGTGAAGGCTAGGACTATAACAGGGTTTAAAAGAAAACTAGATAAATTCATGGAGGTTAAGTCCATAAATGGCTATTAGCCAGTATGGGTAAGGAATGGTGTCCCCGGCCTCTGTTTGACAGAAGGTGGAGATGGATGGCAGGAAAGAGATCCCTTGATCATTACCTGTTCGATTCACTCTATCTGGGGCACCTGGCATTGGCCACTGTCGGCAGACAGGGTACTGGGCTGGATGGACCTTTGGTCTGACCCAGTATGGCCATTCTTATGTTCGTATGTACAGCTAAAAATGGGCACTGCCAAGTGAGGTCATATCTAACATGTATTTGGAACTTAGAGATCTCTGTGTTAATTTGAATGGATAAGTAATGTTTGCACTTTGATCAATTGGATATCTCATGAGTACTTTCAATTGCAAAGAGTAATGCATAACAAATTATCACCGTTGCCAACTCATACGATTTCTGCTGGGTTTCCACATTCTGTGGAGTTATTTTATTAGGTGAGATTCAGTTTTCCTCTAAAAATAAGTAATAATTTCTTATGATTGCAGAAAATAACTTAGTAGGCAAATAAAAATATTCTGATATTTATTATTTAGTGAAGATCACATTTTTGCTCTGCATACCAAAGCCCTAATTTTTCAAATGTGCCAGTCAAGATTTCTAAACCCACATCTTGAGCAATATGCATGTCATGCTTCAGAAGGAAATCTTTGTATTCTACTTGCTTCCCTAGCTGCATAACACTTCACTACACAAAAAATATGCAAAACAGCAGAGAGTTTATTTCCCAAGAAAACTGTATCCATCTTACCCAATACTTAATATGATGTTTTAATTAGTTAGGATTTATGGACTTTATAGATTATTTAAATTATCAAGAAAAATTTCTTGTATAAAGTGAATATATCTTATTCAGCATGGCTTCAAAAGGACCTTATCTAATAGATCAAAAGTATTAGGCAGGTCAGCCTCAATAAAACAATTTATAATTTAAGTGATCTTGAGATTTCTAATCTAATTTATTTTCAGTAATAAATTATTATATGTCTTTCAAACAGGATTCAGCTTCTGAAAATTAATATCACTACCTCTTTCTTCTGTTTTGTCTTCTTTTGCCCTTCCACTAGCTTCTATAGCAACTTAATTTCCTCCAGTCAGGAGAGCACTTAGCAATAGATTTTCATTCCAATCTGATAGCTAATGTGAGAGGAGAAAAGGAAATGAATGGTCTCTTTTCAGATCACCAAGTAAATCCTTTCATATTGAGAATGTGAAGAATTACGGTAGAACCTCAGAGTTTGAAAACCTCAGGAATGGAGGTTGTTCGTAACTCTAAAATGTTCGTAACTCGATAAAAAATGTTATAACTTTTCTTTCAAAAGAATATTGACTTAATACAACTTTGAAACTTCACTCTGCAGAATAAAAATGCTGCATTTAGCCATCTTAATTTAAATTAAACAAGCTCAGAAACAGTTTCCTTATCTTGTCAAATCCTTTTTTAAACCACACCCTTTATTTTTTTAGTAGCTTATGTTTTGCAGATTGCTGTAATGTATTTGCATATGTGTGTGTCTGCTGCTTCCTGATTACATACTCTGGTTCCAAATGAGGTGTGTGGTTGACAGTTATGTTGTAACTCTGGTGTTCTTAACTCTGAGGTTCGACTGTATAATTATTAGAAAATAATTTTATGGTGCCTTGTGTTTATACAGACCCAAAATATAAAAAGATACATGTTCCATGTCCTGAAAAGGCTGCAGATTAAGTAATATAATAAGACAAAATACACAAACATAAGTTAAGAAATAGAGCAACTTTTCAGAACAGATCATGTCTTATAGTTATTAATTATGAGCAAAAGGGAGAAGGGATTTCCTGAAGTGATCTGTTCCAAAGAGAACTCAGAGGAGGATAAATAGAATGCTTGGAGAACAGCAGCAAGGATAACAAAGAAACAAAAGTACAAATGTTTTGGAAAGGAAATATACTCTAATATTGCAGGACATAAATCAATCAGTAATTAGTGAGGTTAGAAAGAAATATTGCCTGTGGGAAGGTTCTTCCATAACAGTGCACAGCAGAGTTTACTGCACCTCCCTCTGAAGCAGATGATGCTGCCGGCTGCTATTGAGACAGGACACTAATGATGATGAACCACTGGTCTGATGCCATATGGCAACTCCTGAATTCCTAGGACTGGGATACTGTGCCAGGTTTGGGGCTAGAAGGGAAAGAGCCAAGCATATGAGAAGGAAGGTAGGAAAGAGAAGTAAGGAGAGAGGATTAAGAACAGCATAAAGGAGAACATAAGAGACAAGGATGGGGATGCAGTTATGCAAAGGGGAGGAAGAAGTTTGTATTTTATTTGGTAAAATATATATGCCAATAGTGTGGTCAAAGCGATATTTAAGGAAGGTCTCTGCAGCAGTAGCACCATGGATAGACTTGAATACTCAGAGGAAGGCCAGAAGGTAGGGCAGCAGTAAGTGGAAGGTTACAATAATTTAGGCAAGAAATGACTGGTACTTAGTAGTTTTAGCAGGAGGAATGTGGGAAACAGATTTTGGAATTATGAAAGAGGAAGACTTTCATGAGCAATGATATATAGGGTGGCAGAGAAGAGAGAGATAATGGTATCCTTTAAGATCACCACGTCATTCCACTTATTCCAGCTGTAAGACTGACTATAGAATAATGGATTTTATTCCTTAAAAATTAAACACATCATCCCCATGATTCACTTTTGCCACTGAGGCAAGAGTTCAGAATTTCAAGCTTCAACCTGAGCAAATTTCTTCCTGATACTCCAGGGTCAGTTTCATTTAGTCTACTACTAGTTGGCTCAGACTTTCTGTTCAAATAGCACACAGGCACTGGTGTAGGAGGAGGGTTATTTGGTTTGATTGTTTGCTTTCTTGTTTGTTTTTTGCCAGAGAACAATTGTAAAAGAAAGGGAGTGTTGATGAAAGTGTTTTAAAACATGCAGGCTACGTCTAGACTGGCATGATTTTCCTCAAATGCTTTTAACAGAAAAGTTTTTCCGTTAAAAGCATTTGTGGAAAAGAGCGTCTAGATTGGCACGGACACTTTTGCGCAAAAGCACTTTTTGCGGAAAAGCGTCTGTGCCAGTCTAAACTGTGATTTTCATAAGAAAGCCCCAATCGCCATTTTCGCCATCGGGGCTTTTTGCAAAACACTTTTTAGCTGTCTACACTGGCCCTCTTGCGCAAATACATTTGCGCAAGAGGGCTTTTTCCCGAATGGGAGCAGAATAGTATTTGCGCAAGAACACTGACATTCTTACATCAGATCGTCAGTGTTCTTGCGCAAATTCAAGCGGCCAGTGTAGACAGCTGGCAAGTTTTTCTGCAAAAGCAGTCGCTTTTGCGGAAAAACTTGCCAGTCTAGACACAGCCGCTGTAATTAGTTATAGGTGAACCAGTTTGGGACTAATCGGAAATCTCTCCCTGCATTCCTAGAACATTGACATATTTTTAGATCTCAGGACCCATCCCAATCATTTTAAGCTTCTGAACTATTCTGAGAGCTTTATTTTTCTTTGGGAATTTGGTTTTAGAACATCTTTGCACTTCCTGAGTAAAATCTTACCTCCATTGGAGTCCATGGGAATTTTGCCACTGACTTCAGTGGAGTCAGGATTCCTCCCCCCGCCCCCCCACCTAGACAGCAGGCAGGACTGGAACCAGACTGTAGCAGGACTTAGAAAGAAGCTGTTCTTACAGTATTTCTTTCTAGTATCGGAAGCAGGAATGAGTAAAATATCATTCAGAGCACTATGATTTGCTGCCAATATTGCAGAAAAAAATCTCCCACAAAATTGCTTCCCTTCAGTCAATTATGAATGCCCAGTATAAGGGAAATCTATTCATGCTTCTTCCTTTTGAAATAAATACACTTTCTGGAAAAGTATGTTGAGTCTGCTGTTAGCATGTTGTTCAATTCATCATCTGAAGTTTGGGGGATGGGAGTTCTATTGAAGACCTCGGGGCTAAGAATAGAACAATTTCCTTTGAAAAATGGTCTATGAAAATACCTGAAATTTGATGTTGGCTGGTCCATTCCAGAAACAAATTTGTGCTTTTTGGAAGTGTGTTTATGAGCTCAGGGTTATAATCTCTGGCAGGGACAATTTAGCAGTAGGGGGTGGACTTCATCAGCGGCAAGAAAATCATCCAGCCCTCCTTCGTATATGGTGGTGGAATTTTAACTAGGGTCTTTCACAAACCCTCCCTGGAATATCATTGTGAGAGAGCCATTAGAGTTCTAGTTCCATTTCCTCACTCACGAGGTTTGAATAAGCATGAGACAAGCATGTGATTATCTGAATCAGGGTGAAAGTTAATCCTGGGGTTTATCAGTACGCAGCTTGGGGTGGGCTAGGTTCCTGGGAAAGGTAGGGGTGCAGCTCTTGGCCCCTGGAATGTACAGGGCTGGGAACCAGACTCCCCCAGGCAGCCAGGAACATGGCTCTGCAGCAGTGGTAGCTGGGAGCCCCAGGGCTCCAGTGACAAATAGAAGGTCCTGAGGCTCCAGCTACTGCTGCTGCTGCAGTAGTGGCAGCTGGGAGCCACAGGCCCTTTTAAACCTCTAGCCCCTGGGGCAGCTGTCCCTTTTGCCAGCTGCTACTGAAAGGGCCACCGATGGAGGAAGCAAAAGGGGGAACAATGAAAATTAATTAGGAAAATTAACTATAGTATTCATCTTATTCTCTTTTTTCTATATTTTGTATATTCACTTAGGTTAGCAAGAAATAAGGTAATCTGAATACGTGGAAGGTGTATAGTACTCCTACTGACAACCTCTAATCTATTAGCTATTCATTTATAAAATAAATTTGTAGTGCCACATGCTGTGGTCCGAGCATCAGCCTTTAGGTTGAAATACAAAGTAATGCAAAAGGACTGCTAATTAAGATAGCACCCAAACTCACATCTTAACCCCATCTCAGCAGACTGAGAAAAGATGGCATCCGACATAATGTTAGAAGTTAACAAATCTGGACTCTGGTGGGTGAAGGGTGGTATGGTGGAGTACCAAAGCCAAGGACCAGCTCAGAGAACAGCCTGCTCAGCATCAGTCTTTTGTTTATAGGAGGAAGCTCTATCTCAAGCTCCACAGCTGGTCTCAGTTGACATAATACATTATGGCAAAAGAGGCAATCTACCAGATCCCAAACCTTTGAGGGCGTAATAGATTCAAAGCAGCTGCATGAACATTAAAGTTTGGAATCCAATACCAAATGTAGGTGCATGCAGTCCCACTATACTACTTAATAAATAGGCTGCAAAATATCATCTCTGTTTTCAATATCCACAGGGTAGGCTGATCTGAAGCATATTATAGTTGCCTAATATTTAAGTAGCAGACAAAGGAAATAATGTATTAATTTGTCCTTTAATGTGATTTTGTGCCTGGAAACATCAACTAACTTAATGTTCTTGCAACCACAAAATGTTCTTGCAAGGTATGTTAATAAAAGATTGGTAAATTGGCTACGTAATTTGACTTTAGAGTATATAAGAAAAATGTAATGATAATTTTATTACAGTATAAATATTACACCAATTTTGAGAAAAATATTTTAAGAAAAATAATTAAATTCCATTATTTACCAATTTTTTTCTAGGGTTTTGGTAGCCCATCTGGTGAACATTGGCTGGGGAATGAGTTTATCTTTGCAATAACCAGTCAGAGGCAGTATTCTCTAAGAATTGAGTTAATGGACTGGGAAGGAAATCGGGCATATTCACAATATGACAGATTTCATATAGGAAATGAAAAGCAGAATTACAGGTAAGCACTTACTGATGTTCTGTTGTTGTCATTGGTGTTAGAGCTTGTTCACTGTTTGTGAGCGAAAAGACAATAATATAGCATGAACTTGCACCCAACTTTAAATTAAATGTACAAATATAAACCGGAAATGCAATTTTCCAGAGAAGCTGAGATAGAAATTAGCATATTTGACAGCAAACTATATGGCAGAAATGTCAGGTCATTCTTAAATTTGTTAGCAGTCGACCTAATCTGGTAGCCTCCCCCACCCTGAAAAATCTTGCTAAGGGAACAACCAGGAAGTGGCCCTTGAGGACGTGGGGAATAGGGTACACTCTTTGTTGGCATTAGGCCCTTGTCTCTACTCCAGAATTCTGAAAAGGTAAAGTTAGGGGTTTCTGGACGTGTGAGGCCCCCAGCTGGGAAGGTATTGAGGTTTTGTTATTTGAACTTCTAAATAAACTAGCAACCATTCGTTCATTGCCAACCTCTGTGAACAGACCTTTCAAATTGCAGTTTGTGGCTCCTAGTTTGTAAGACTCATTCTCCATCTCCTATTAACAGTGTGGACTTTTCCACAGGCTGTATTAACCAGGAATATAGCTCATAGTCCCTGTTTGTTCTTGTAATTTACTTCTAAGACTTCCAGATTCAATTTTTCTTCAATAATCCCTAAGATGGAGGAACCAAACGAGGATGAGCCCCTGATTTCACCATCCAACAGACCCATTCAAAACTCCTCACATTTTTTAGCATATCAAAAATCAGCTGTGCTAGCAAAATTTAATCTCGATCTTGGAGGTCCCAATGATTTAATATCCATCACACATATCTTCTCTAAGCCTCAAATGTCTGCAGACTAATCAAAGATATTTATTATTCTGAGAATGGTTGGTACTTAAGTGTTATGGTATCTTAGCCCTTAGCAATCAATGGAAGAGTTAATATACTGTCTGTTAGTAAATTCAATGAGATACTGGACACCTTGGGAGTTCCTGTGCTCAGCAAGAGATGACTTTCATGCTCGGTAGCACAATTCCCTTCTTCTTTAATATAACGTCTTCTCCTACATTCTGTTATATAATCCCACCCCTACCATGATCTCCATATGGTTTGACTACATTGCTCCAAAGTTCTGACTATGTGCACATACAGAGCAGTGCATACCGATTTGGTATACTTTCCTCCATGTGGAGGCAAACCAAAATGTTCCTAGTTTGTGTTAATGTAGTCCTCTTCAAACACAACTACATTAATGCAAATCACAAACCTTTTAATTTGTTTCCACAGAAGGAGTAACAGAGCAGCACTTTGGTGTGCACTGCTAGTCATGCCCTGTAGTTTGACAGGGTAGTGTAGACAGAACATAGATAGTTCATACCATCCTCAAATGTATTTTTTTAATTATATGCATTGAGGAACCACTGTCTAACTTAAATTTAAGAATTGCAATGCTTCATTAGGAAAAAAAAATATGGACCCTTCAAAGAACTGATAGAATTCTACCTCAGAAAATAAGACTAAAGACTATGGAGTTGGGCAGAGGAGACTATAAATTTTACTAAAGTCTCTCAGACTTCCAACCCAAACTACATCTGAAAGTGAACAGGACAGACAGAAGCTAGATTATATTGCAAAGGAATGCAATGCAGATGAAAAAAGTAGTTCTATAAATCACTGACTAGGCCTCAATTACAATATTGGACATGTCAATGCAGTAATGATACTAGTTACTATGCCTTGAAAAGAATATGAGTTTTTTTATACTTAGTTCCAGCTCCTCCAGTTTTCTATCAGGACTTCCAATAGCACTGAGTGTAGGAGATCACAGAATCATAGAATCATAGAGTGCTAGAACTGGAAGAGACCTCAAGACATCATCAGGTCCAGTTCCCTGCCCTCATGGCAGGACCAAGCACCGTCTAGATCATCCTTGATAGATGTCTATCCAATCTGCTATTAAATATCTCCAGGGATGGAGATTCAACAATCTCCCTAGGCAATTTATTCTCCCTCCTCCTTGTAGCACCCTTTTGAAAACCGCTCTCATGTCCCCTCTCAGTCTTCTCTTTTCCAAACTAAACAATCCCAGTTCTTTCAGTCTTCCCTCATAGCCGATGTTTTCTAGACCTTTAATCATTTTTGTTGCTCTTCTCTGGACCTTCTCCAATTTCTCCACATTTTTCTTGAACTGGACGCAACACTCCAACTGAGACCTAATCAGTTCAGAGTAGAACAGAAGAATGACTTCTTATGTCTTGCTCACAACTCTCCTGTTAATGCATCCCACACCATGTTTGCTTTTTTTGCAACAGTGTCACACTGTCACACTGTTGACTCATATTTATCTTGTGGTCCACTGTGACCCCTTGGTCCCTTCTTTCAGTACTCCTTCCTAGACAATCACTTCCCATTCTGTATGTGTGAAACTGATTGTTCTTTCCTAAGTGGAGCACTTTGCATGTGGCCTTATTAAACTTCATCCTGTTTACTTCAGACCATTTCTCTAGTTTGTCCAAATCATTTTGAATTATGACTCTGTCCTCCAAAACACTTGCAACCCCTCCCAGGTTGGTATCATCTGCAAACTTAATGAGTGTCCTCTCTATGCCACCATCTAAATCGTTGATGAAGATATTGTACAGGACAGGTCCCAGAACAGACCTCTGTGAAACCCCACTTGTTATGCCCTTCCAGCCCCAGCCCTGCTGGGCTTCCAGCCACCAGCCCTCTTACCACTGGAGGTCCCAGCAAGGACTCCCTGGTCTATGAACATCAGTGGTCCTGCCAGACCACAGATATTACTGAACCAGAGGGTCCCGGTTTTGGGAGGTCCAACTTTTTCTCTCTTTGGATAGAGAAAATCCAAAAAAAAGGGAAATGAGTTTGAATTATCATGCAAAACACCTACTAGGATCTGGAAGAAATGGTGCATAACCTTCTTAAACTGTTGTCCAAAGGGTTCACATAATCCATATTCAATTGTCTACATGAAAATAATCTAATCTTTTGAAGTTCCGAGATACCACAATTCTTTTCAGACTTCCAGTGATGGGGAAGTTGCATCTATTTTGCACTTTTTCCTGATGGAATTCTGCACCTGAGTGATGCATGAAACCTTATCTGTCCCTTTGAATGTGTCAGAGGGTATTTTAGTATTGTATCAAGGACCAGAAAGTTCATTTATAATACTCCTGCATGAAATTAGTCCCCTTATGGTGAAAAGGATGCTACTGAAATCTCAAAGGACACCTGTAGGGAATCAAGGCTGTTAGTCATTATCTAGATAATTTGCTCAATTGTTTTATCCAAAAGAATAGCTAGTGGACCACATTAGAGTATAATAAATTAGTAGCTAGTGGACCACATTAGAGTAAAATAATGGTCTCTAATGGAATATGGATGACAGAGGCTTCAAGACTATGTGAACCACTGTCAAATGGAGGGTCTGCATTTAGACGGAAGGATTGGCATCAAAAGAATTCAAGTGAAATTTCTTAACACTGAGATAACAGATCGATTAAATTTAAAAAGAGCAGCAATGGGAGCTATTAGTAAAAACATTTTAAAAAGAGTTGGACAAGTATTTGAAAATGAGAAGAACTTGTGGTACAACAATTGCCTCTAGGAAGAGTGAGCCTCTACATTCCTTTTTATCAGGAAAATATTTGTGCTATTCTGCTCCTACATTACACCTTTCAGTGAACTCTCTCACCTGTGAAATGAAATGCTCCTGATTCCTATAATTTCTACTGGCTATCTTAGGCAAGTCCCCCTTCTCTATGGTGCCATCTCTAAAGCACATTATTTGACACCTAAGTCTTTCCATGCATTGTATAGGGAGCCTGGGCACTAGCATGCAGATGAGGAATCCCCGGAGTGACAGGTTACATAAAAAGTAGGTTGCAGTAACCCCAAGTTGATCTACCTTACAGTGCCTTTAGGAACATTGCCAAGAAAGACATAGTGAGTAATTGGAGTACCTACAAAAGACAATGATCCTTAGAGACACCCCTGTAATGGACAGTGTCACCCTCAATTCTTTGTCCCTTTAAGTGAGGAGTAAGTTACTGCAGATCCAGATATGGTGCAGCTAACTAACCATTCATGCCTAACCAACTACTTTCAGCCTTAGCTATGGTTTAACGATGATTTTATTTTAATCTGGAAATACACACATGTATGTAAAGAGTATGTGCATATATACACCCATTCCGTTTATGTGGAAAGAAAGAGAGATTGGAGATTTTAAAAATATATGAAGTTTGATGAGCAGTTACTGGACTGCAGAGTAATCCAAAATTACTATAGGTCTCCATGGTTAAAAAAACCTTACAAATTTAGACAAGTATCCCTGCTTTCATTTGGGGGGGGAGGGGGGAAGGAGTTCTTCTGACAACCTGAACCAGGTTTCACCAACATGACAATAATTGTGAAATTTAATTCATGAAAAATCCTCTTGCTGCACATGAAAAACAAAGGGCCATGTTTCAAAAGTGCAGCAGTAATATCAGAAAGAGAGTGTGGGCTACTCAACTTTTCACTCAAAAGGTAAAAAACTAGACAGCCAAGGCAGAATTTTGTGGTTCTTGCTTAAGCCAAACTCTCATTGTAATCATTGGGAGGTTAACTTGAGCAAGGGCTGAAAAACTGGGTCCTAACATACCTAAAATCCCAATTTAGGAGTAGTTCGTGCATGGCCATCATGCAGGTGTATGAAGAAGTTGGAGAGGTCAAGAGTCCTACTAGTCTCTATTTGTGGGCCAATACATTGAACATCTTGCACTCAGGAAACGTAGGGATAGTTCTATCACCTCTCCCATGACCCAAGAGGAAAGGAAACATGGGCCATATCCTTCCACACTGGTTCATGGAGCTTTGGATCAACTTATCCATCTTTCCTTATATGAATGTGAATTCTTGAGAAAAAGCCAACTCACAGGAATTAAATCTAACAGCTTTTGAAATAATAAAGCACCAGTGATAAGCAAATCTCAAGTGATTATTCATATTTGTCAAATTTGCTTGAGTGCCCAGACCATACCAATATATGTCATTAACTATTTTATAAAACTAAAGTTGGTCTCTTTGAGATGTTATAATAGGAACTGCAAAGCTTCCTAAAACAGAGACATTATCTTCTTATCTTTGCCAGCCTAACTATCTCTCATGGTTTTAGAAGCAGCCCCATAGTCCAAGTCAGGTGAAAGCTTCGTTATTGAATTCTAAATAACTTGCCATCTATTGCAGAATGGGGTTGCCCCTTGATCTGAGAAACCCACCAAACTGAGTTAAAGGATGCCTATATAATGTTGAAAAACACAGTTCTCAGCCTCTCTCACACAATTTCTTTCCTTCACAGTTGGTAGGCATTTGTAATGTTTGCTCTCAATACAGCAGTCTATCTTTCCATAACTTCAGTACCTATTAATCTGCAGTCATTCTGCCAAGAAAATTCGTGGTTTTATTTTGTGACCATTAGGAATTCATTGGTGTTTTTCTCTGCTTATTCATCACTGTTTGTAAATGTGAGCAAACATAGGCCAGCTATACTGTAACTTACTTATTTTCAAATAACACCTATGCACTCTTAAATAATAACCAGAAATAAACTAGCTTCCAAGTTGGTCTAGGCATTAGATCAAGGAAACTTAAAATAGAAAAAGGGATAATGAAAGGGAGGGAAAAACTCAAGAGATGGAAAAACTTTTGTTTATGTTGCAGTAATACCTTTTACAGGCAGGAGGAGAAAAAAATATAAGGATCCAAGTCCAGGAATTTAATCTTGTAAGTAATGTAAGAATAAAAATACCACAAGGTGACAAATTATATCTGAGGAAATATGGAAAATAATTTTTCATGTGTTTTTCCAAAATCCAGCCTCAACATTAGGCAAAGCCTGAGTCAGTCTGAATTGCTCCCATTTGGTGTTTTAGGCGAACTCTGGTTTTTCTCTCAGCTATTTGTATTCTCTCTAATATATTTTTATTAGTTTAAAGAATATGTGGTTGAAATGGGGTAATGCTCAGCATATGTATATTAAAAATATATTTGTTTCCCTTTCAAAATGATACAGCTCTAAGAAAGTTTCTGGGCAAGAAAATGTATATGTGTGTGTATATGTATATATCCCAGATGATGATGACTATAAAGAAGAAAAAAAGTTTAGAATATATGTATCTAGCTTTAAATATATTATGTTAAATAATAACTTACATGTGGTAATCAATTATTCAAAAAAAAACTTGGTGATGGAGCATAGTACAAGAGGTGATAAAAGATAAGAGAAAAAAGCTTAAACTCTGGCAAAGGAGTAGGAACAAACAAGACCTGAAGGAATACAATAAGTATAAAGAAATTGGCTGGGGATATAGTTGCAAAACTTTATTCAAGACCTGGAACAAAGGAAGGGAAAAAATTGTGTAGACTGACGAATGCATAGTACCAAAGATATAAAGAAAGTGAGCTTAATTAAAGATGAAACTGGTATGGTGATGACTGATGAAAGACACATAAAGGTCAATAGAAAAGTATTCTGAACAGTTTTTCAGTGGAGAAAACCAGAGAGAGCAATATGACCTCAAAATTATTGAACTTTGTTGTAATGGAAATTTATCATACTAGATGAAACATCAAATGCTGCAAAATAAATATAAAATAATAAAGTCCTAAGGCCATATGGAATTCCTATTGAGGCATAAAAAAAGATGTGAATAGAAGGCACCTATCTGCTTATACCCTTGTTCAATTCAATCATGTGGTAGGAAAGGATACCAAATGAGTGTAGGAAAAGTTCCTTGGTGCTGTTGGAAAAGTTATCACTGGCAACTGCATGTGGTATGAAGTTGATAAGTCACACAATGAAACTGGAAGAGAATCACTGATAAGAAACTGAGAAGTGAGATAGACAGTAGCATAAATCAATATGGTTTCATGCCAAGAAGATCGACAATAGATGCTGGTTTGACACTGAGCCAGCTAGTGGAAAAATTTAGAGAGTATAGGAAAAATATTTTGATGGTGTTAATTTATTTGGAAAAGGCCTTTGATAGACCTTCAACAAAATTTACCTGTTAATGCATGAGGAGCAAATGGTACCAGAACTTTTTGTGCCACTTCTCAAGCCATTTATGTAGTAGCCATTTATGTAATGTCAATACCAGACCTAGCAGTGAACAAGAAGACATACTGGTAAGGGTGGGATCAGGGGTCAACCCTGAGGTTTGTTTTGTTTCCCCTTATCCTGTGTATCCTCACATGAAACATAGAGAAGGGGGCAGGTTGGTGCATGCTGTTTCTAGAAGAAATACAGTAAAAACAAAGATAGTCTAGAAGCAGATCTTGATACATGATGGAGAGATGTGTTGGGGAGACACGGGCTCAAAATAAGCAGAGGAAAAACATAGGAAATGGTATGTAACTTCAATAATGTGAACACTCAAGAATCATCTTTGAAACTAGATAGGTAAACAAAACCAAAAATTCAAAGCTTCAAATATCTTGGTTTTCAGAAAATGGGAGGTAGAAAAAGAAGATAATAAATGCCTTGGTCAAATAGAGTGTGGGGCTGAGGCCAGGGCCCCATGGCAACCTGGGGTTGGAGTCCCCATGGCAATCCCCAGGTGTGCAGGGCTGGGGCCGGAGCCCCACAGCTTCCCCTGGCTGTGTGGGGCTGGGAGTGCGCGGGGCTGAGGTTGGAGCCCCGTGGCTGCCCCCAGCTCTGTGGAATTAGAGCCCCACAGCAGGATCTGGAGCCTATGACACCCAGGGAGCCAACAGTAGCTGAACAAGCATCCCAGCCAGGTTTGGGGGAGGGCAAGGCAGGGTTGCCTGCTGGGGCAGCCTGCCAGCAGCAGGTGATAGGTTTGGGGGACCAGTGCAGGAGACATCACCTGGTCCAGCAAATTCTCTTGTTTGGGACTGGTCAGGTCCCTACAATGCCAGACCAGGGAGGTCCAACCTATACAGTAAACTGAGTTTTGGAATCTGCTTGCTCCAAAAGAGATTGAATATATTTACCTTCAAAGTATAGTTTAAAATCCATCTGTTTTCTTAGATCACTTTGGTAGGCAAATAGGTTGGAGGTTTGGTATAATGTTTAACTCTCATTTTTAGGATGAAGCCTATTCATTTTAAAATAATATTGTTTTAACTAATTTTAGTATTATTCTGTTACAAAAACATCCCATTTTCCTCCTTGCAAAATGGAAATGATACTACTACCTTTTGTAAAGGGCTTTGACTTTTACAAATAAATATACTATTGATTGGTAAGTGGGAAGTACTATCATTATTATGCAAAGGTGTAAATAGACTCAGTTTTACATTTCATGACTCACCAAACATTTTCCTTAAACTGTTGTTGTCACATGGTCTTATGAAAGAGTGGTCAAGCGGACATATCTGTGTTCATCACCATTGTGCAACTGCGTTTTGAGGAGTGGATATATTATTTTGCTATCATTGAGATTTGGAGCATAGTTTCTTCTTTTGCCACTCCATGGTTTTGGTGTAATGGGGGAGTTACACCCAATTTGACAGTGTTGCTGGGTCTCCACCCAGCTTTTCCACTCTTATTACTTTTATCACAGTAGCCCCTAACATCTCCAACCACAGTCAGGACCTTATTTTGTTAAATCCTTTACATACACATAACGAGGCAGAAGCTGCCATAAAGAGTTTAGAATCTGAAAAACAAACAAGACCGACAGAGCATGGAAGGAAAGAAGCATTATTCCCATTTACAGATGGGAAACTGAGCTGCAGAGGATAAACTAAGGGCACACAGGATGTCTGTGGCAGAACCAGGAACTGAATACAAATCGTTTGATTTCCAGTCCTGTGCTCCTGCCAAATGGGAGGCCTATATCATAACCCAAGAAAAACACAATATTGTGCAAAAATGTTTCTCCACACTAATTTACTTTTCTTTGGAAGCTTGAAATTCAGTTTGCAGTTTTATTTTATGATATGCATTTTGCAAGTTTTTCAAAGGAAATAACAAGGGAAAATCCTACTAACAGGCAATGTGATTTGAGCAATTTCCAAACTTTGAACTTTCATCTTCTGGAAGTACATTTTAATTAAACAATGTTACAAAATAGATATTATAAAACAAATGTTTAACTTCTATTAAAAGAATTCATATATGTTTGTCTTGCTTAACTTTATCCATTTAAAGCTGTCAAATCAAATTCTATAAAATCTAAATGCTAAAAGTGCAGTAATTCAAACTGATGTCCATTAATGAAAGGTCTCTTTGGAGCTATGCCAATGTGCTATATCATTTCAATGACTATCCCTCACTGGCAATGCATGAGCTATCTCCAAATGTAAGCAGAATGTAAAATATAACATTTTGTTTGACTCAATGAAAGTTGATGCAAATATACTGGTGGGGTTTATGAATAATAAAACCTAACAATCCACTCAGATCCCCATTTATACAATATGTCAACAACTAGATATAATGATTCTCTAAACATTTCTTTTCTACCTCTTACTTTCTAAAGCATATGTGTAGTTCCCTAAATAATGCCCATGACTGCTGCAGTGGGATTAGATAATAGCTATGATTAGACAATAGCTTGCTTTTTCTAGAAATTATAGATAATGAATAATTAACTGAGAACAATGAACATTGGCCCAAATGACAGAAGGGAAGAGGAAAGGAGAAGATGGGAAGAGGAATAAGGAGGAGGGTGTGTCAAAGTTTTTTCGGAAAAACAGCCGTTTTTCTGAAAAAACTTAACTTACGTTCACACTGCTATTGCGTTCTTTCAAAAGAAAATCGAAAGAATGCAGGGGTTTTTCCGACATTGGTCATTTTCCGACATTGGACAAACCTCATTCTACGAGGAAGAACACCTTTTCTGGAAGAGCTCTTTCAGAAAAAGGTGTGTGTCGATGCAGAAGAGGGAGATTTTTTTGAAAGAAGAGGCCTCCAGGGAAAAGCACAGGTGCCCTGGTGGCCACTCTATCTATAGTAATCACAGCTTACATGAGTCCAATGACTGTGGATGCTCTTTTTCGAAAAAGCAGATCACTTTTTCAATGCACTTTTGAAGTGTGGACGCTCTCTTTCGGAAGAAGTTTTTTCAGAAGATCTCTTCTGAAAAAGCTTCTTTTGAAAGAAGCTTTCAGTCTAGACATACCCAGAAGAGTGAGAGGGCTGGGATGAGAAAGGCATGCTTCTCCCTGGTGCGTGCCCACCTTACAGATGCTGCAGGCAAGGTGTGGATCATTTGTGCTTTCTCTGAGAAGCAGGTGAGCTCAGTAGCTCAGGAAAATGTGGGCACCTCAGCACTATGGGCTTTCTGGGAGGTCCATCACAGAGTAAAACACTTGCCCTTGTCATCTTGTGTACAAAATCAGAGATCTCATCATTGGCAGTGCAATAAAAATGGGTAAACCCAACGCATTGTCTGCCATGTTTGAGTAGGGAAACTTTACTGTCAGAGAACAAATGGATCTTACCCTAGCATGGCATATGTAGCCATTCAGTGCCACAGAATCCTGCCTCTGCACATGTGCTATTCAGTAACAGCTCTTTCAACACTCTTTGTGATACATGGATTCATAACAGGTCTGAGATAAAAATCCTTTGTACTAGTTTAATTAGCTGATGTACATCAGCTTTACCCATCAGAGAGACATATCACTTTTTCTGCCTTTATAACCTAATTTTTCCTTAAAGTAAAGAAGTTCCAGAATTGTACTTTAGAATTATATCAAATAATTTGTTAATTTAAAATTGTAGAAAAAGGACTTTAGCCCATAACAGATTAATAATTTCCTTTTGTAATATCCAGCATTTGTACTGTTTACCTCAATACAATTAGTTCTTCTTAAATTCTCCCATCAAAATTAAATTTTGCTGCTAGGTTTCATGCCCTGTCAATAAAGGAACCATATTTTCATTTCCACCCAATAAAGTAACTCTCTGCACAGCCCAGAAATTCCACCTCAAAGGAGGAGAGAAGGTGTCTCAGTTTTCCATGTCTCCCTTCCATCTTTATGTCCTAAACCTTCATGCCCCGATAACTACAAACTATATTTCCTAGATATAACATGGGCCCTAAAACATATTATGTTAAAGAAAGCCTATTTTGAAAAATAAGGTCTCTTTTTGCCATTCTTCAGGCCATAAGAATGGCCTGACTCTAGGTACACCTAGGACAGAGTCCTTCCTTCAGGTATGAGAATACAGTCTGCCAGATAGCCAGGTCCAAATACACTGTACTCGTTGACTGCTTTACTTATTTTTCCTCCAGTGGTGCAAAACACACATAATCAGGTGTGAAGCTCCTTTGTATGACCAGAGTAGTCCATAGCATCTGGCCTGCAGTGAACACTCCCAGAACATGTCATGACTAGATTTTGGAAGCAGTGATGTGTCTGTTTCACACACCACAACAAGCTGGATATAAATATTGACCCTTAATTTCTCTGTATTTCCCATTTTTTCCTGCTACTGACTAATTTTCAATAGCTTTCTCCTTTAGGCTGATGGATTCTTATGTGTTGGAATTATCCAGTTCTGTTCTTACCTAAATATTTGCAATTCTGCAACAGGCCTCTTGTTCTTTTTGGTTTGCAGTTGGCACAGAGCAAGGATCAATTTATGATTTGTATTCTTCTTCTCTTCTTTATTTTATTTTATTTTATTTTTATTTTTTTTTTTTTTATTTTATTTTATAACCTTTGGAAACTTCCCCTTCAGACTATTTAGATATCCACAGATCTGCAGAGAAATTTGCATTTCAAAATCTTTCAGCAAAGCTGTCTCTTTAGGACTCTGGCACGCATGTATCAAGAGGTTAGGGGGCTATTACTACAGTGGATGGCTAAGGGTCTGTGGTCTGAAATGTGCAGGAGGTCAGACTACATGATCATGACTGTCCCTCCTGGCCTTAAACATTATGAGTCTATGTGTCTTCCAACCTCCTGGATTCTATTTGTTATGAAAAGGAAAATTTATGGGTAAGAGTAAAATTGTCTCATTTGTTCATAGGGATTACCTACAATGAAGTAAATTTAGTATTTGAAGTTATTAATCATTTTAGGGAAGAAATAAAACTGGTATCCATCTATTTACTAGACTTTAAGTTAATGATTACAGAGAAATGTTAAACACATGTTCACAAATTATCTATTTAAAGTATATTAAACAAAGAAACACAGCAACATTATGGATTTTAAAATGTCCCAAAAGGTTTCTCAGTGATCAGTTGAGGATTCCCATTGTATCATTTTTAACATTTGTTTAGAAAAGCAAATTGATTTAGTGTCTATAAGTTGTATTATTTATTCAGAAGTATAATAATAAAATTCCAGCAACTACATTGGAGATATTCCACTTAAAGGTTTTGGCTTATAACTTGCATTGCTGTTAACTCTAATGTTCATTTATCTATTTGAAAAATTAAATAATTTTGTTTATAATAAAATAATACTTTAATACTTCTTTCCAAAAAGAGAGTTTATATGAGAATAAAATCATAGAACACTTGAACGGGAAGAGACCTCGAGAGGTCATCGAGTCCAGATCCTCTGCCCCCACGGCAGGACCCAGTACCATCTAGACTATCCCTGATAGATGTCTATCTAACCTGCTCTTAAATATCTCCAGAGGTGGTGATTCCACAACCTCCCTAGGCAACTTATTCCAGTGTTTAACCACCCTGACAGTTAGGAAGTTTTTCCTAATGTCCAACCTAAACCTCCCTTGCTGCAGTTTAAGCCCATTGCTTCTTGTCCTGTCCTCAGAGGCCAAGGAGAGCAATTTTTCTCTCTCCTCCTTGTGACACCCTTTTAGATACCTGAAAACCGCTATCATGTCCCCTCTCCTTTCCTAACTAAATAAGCCCAATTCTTTCAGTCTTCCTTCATAGATCATGTTCTCTAGACCTTTAACCATTCTTGTTGCTCTTCTCTGGACCTTCTCCAATTTCTCCACATCTTTCTTGAAATGTGGTGCCCAGTACTGGACACAACACTCCAATTGAGACCTAATCAGCGCAGAGTAGAGTGAAAGAATAACATCTCATGTCTTGTTCACCACACTCCTGTTAATGCACCCCAGAATCACATTTGCTTTTTTTGCAACAGCATCACACTGTTGACTCATATTTAGCTTTTGGTCCACTATGACCCTTAGATCCCTTTCTGCAGTACTCCTCCCTAGACAGTCACTTCCCATTCTGTATGTGTGAGACTGATCGTTCCTTCGTAAGTGGAGTACTTGGCATTTGTCCTTATTAAACTTCATCCTATTTACCTCAGACCATTTCTCTAGTTTGTCCAGATCATTTTGAATTATGACCCTATCCTCCAACCCCTCCCAGCTTCATATCATCTGCAAACTTAATAAGCATACTCTCTATGCCAATATCTAAATCGTTGATGAAGTTATTGGACAGAACCGGTCCCAAAATAATAATGCATTTACCTTTTTTTAAATAATTATATGATGCTTTAAATTCTAGAAATTCTTTACCAATGTTAGTAATGCTCACAACACTTCTGTGAGCAATTACAGGTATATATGGAAATTGAGTAAAAAAGATCATGTAATTTGTTCAGGGACACATTACAAGACAGTGGCAGAGATGAGATTAGAACTCAGAGTTCCTGTCAGTCCAGCTTTTTAACCACTAATCATACAACTATTCCTAAAAGCGTTGATCATTTAGTATGAGCAGTCAGTGAGCATAGTGAAGGAATAAGTATCAAAGGGGCTTCCATTAAGTATGGGAGATAAACTGAAATATAGAACTAAAAATAGGCCTAGTTCAAACTCCAGGAGTCAAATTATGCAAATTTCACAACAGAGTAATGGACCAAAGCAAAACCTTGATGAGGCTCACACATGAACTTTGTAGGGTTACCATATTTGAACTTTCAAAAAAGAGGACACTCCTGAGAGGGACTGTATCTGTAACAGTATCTACCAACTCACATTGTATTAATGTGTTATATATAGTATACCACATAAAAACAACATGAGTTGGCAGATACTGCTACAGATACAGTCCCTCTCAGGAGTGTCCTCTTTTTTGAAAGTTCAACTATGGTAACCCTAAATTGGGTATGGGTTATGCTTTCTGGAACTCAGACTTTGGCCCAGATCTGTCAAGGTTCAAATCCAGACCGAGAATACCAAACCCTCCAAAAGTTGGGGGGGGGGGAGATTGATGGGGGGCCTGGGTCGCCTCGTGCCCACCCCGGAATTTCTTCACACACACCCAGGGGGGCACGCCCCCCAGTTTGGAAACCCATGGTCTAGCTAATGATTTACAATACAAAGAGAAAGCATATTACCTGCTTTTAAGGGAGCTCCATATCAACATAAACAATATAATATACTAGGGAACAGCATGTCAAAGGTGCAACATCTTCTTTTAATTTGTTTTATTACATTCAAATACCCTTATAACTGGACTAGGGTTTCTGGTGAGAGAGTTGAACATGGAATAAGGAGATATTAAATATTTCAGAGATACCCACAAATAAGAGTAAGTGTCTTGTACTGAAGGAGAACCATCCATTCTCCTTTAGCAGAAATAATTGTTTAGTCTGATAGCATGAGCAGATGTGGTTGCAATTGTTACAGCCCAGGTAAGGCACAAAATACTGCAGCCCCGTGCTTGTACAAAATAAGACAATTTCATTAATACTTATCATTACTGAGCCTTGATATTGTGGTAACACTAAAATAAAACCTCTGTATGCCTATTGCAATGCTATTTAAACTGGTAAAAAAAGGCATAATTCTAAGTCTCAGTTTTTACAAGGTTATGACCTGAGTTTTTAGGGGAAAAATTGAATCAAAAGCTCAAGCTGAACCCTGATGTCCTGGCCAGAGTGGCACCAGAAAAGAGTTTGGACCATAAATGGGTGACCGTCAGTGAACCTTTCACTCATATGTGACTGTTTATCAGCCACCAATGACGCTGAGGGAGTTGAAATATGTTTAACAGTCTGTTTGTATTTTTCTACAGAGGTCTTAGTGTCACATAACTCATTTTGACACTTTTTAAACTAAATTTTTCATTTAGAAACCCAAGAAAACATTTAAGCCAGTATTTATTTTTTCAAATGACTATAAAAATGCCACAGAAATACTCTGAATATTTCTGTTAGTTTTACAATAATTGTTACCTTATTTTAGATAATTGGCATTGAAATCAAAGCATGCCATTTGTAGAATAGCAGAAGGAGATGCCAGAGGAGGTACTCAGCATCTCTCAGGATTGAGCCACTAAAAACTGTCTGTGGGCACAAACCATGCTTCTTCCCCTTCTGTTTTTTCTTGGGCACATCTTTTCAGCACATAGCGAATTTGAAACTGTAGTTAAGAGTCATCTGAGCACCAGCTCTCTCTCTTAAACTCTCCAATTAATTGGCAAGGAGGGCAAATGCTAAAGTGTTGAATTAAGTCTTTTCACTCCATCCTTTCCTGTCCTCACAGTGTCATAGGGCTTTATCCTTTAGCCTTAGTCACACAAATAGTAACTTTGATGTCAAGTGAATGGCTCCTATGAGTGAGGCTTACTCCTATTAAGGAAGACCTGGAGAATCAGCATTTGATGCTTTAAAACAAGCATGGTTTTAGGCATTTGCTTAATTTTAAGTGTTATGTACTTTACTTACTGAATCAGGGCCACAGAAATCTTTGTCTGTTGTAGGAGTGTTAGAGAAAGGGTAAAATTCTCTCTCTCTCTCTCTCTCTCTCTTTCCAGCTAATTTCATGTCAAAATAATAACAATAATAGCAGCCCTGGTCAGAATGAGATTATGATACAATGACACAATTATATTGGCCAGACCACAACCTTATATTTCAGCAGCTTCCCCATTTGGAATTTCCCACCCACTTGGTGAAGTGGTTCATTTATTTCCATTTATTTAGAGCTTATTTTTGTCATTAGTCTGAGTACACTCTAGTCAAAGACCAGCCCACTAGCCAAGCTACTATAAATTCACAATCTGAAGTGGCTTTTTCATCCAGATTGTGAGTCTAAAATTTGGTTTCTGAAGGAAAATCCCACATGAAGGTATAATTTTGAAAACGATATTCCAAAAAATGGCTCTGTGTTTTCCTTTGGGATGTACCCAGTGGAAAGCACATATCTTCTGACATGGATCCCACCATAAATCTTGAAAATCTCATGGAGAACCCAAAATATTTATTTTAATGTGTTATTCATTAAGCTGTTTCTTTAAATCTTAGTTTGTTGGCAGCCACAAACTCATTCCATTCCAGCCACATTATAGCAACACTAGCACGATTTGAGAAGGCCATTAGGTTTTTAACACTGGACAAATTTCAAAATCAGAATCTTCAAATGCCCAAAGGAACATAATTGTAAAACACAATTACACTATTAGAATAGAAGAATTTTGATATATAAACAATCCAAAAAAGATTAATGAAAATATAATTTTATGTTGTTTTCAAGTCACTTGATAGTAGTTCGTTTCTTTATATTCATGATTTTTATAGGCAAGAAACACAATAGTTTTCGTGCTGTTTTTGACATAGCTGCAATTAGCTATTGAATGGAAATTTAGAGAAATGGTTATTTAATCAGGCTGATGTGTCCTGTGTGACACTGAAATAGTTTCTAACAATGATTATAGATGACACTCACCACTGCATGTACGGGAAAAAAAGTTTAATCCACACTGTTTGATCTTGTGATCTGCTGTGCATCCTCAACTCCCACTGAAGTCACTGGTCCAAATTCAGTCACTTCTTTGCAGCCCATAGTCATTTGCACCTGTGTAAAATGGATAAATACCTTTCCCAGATCAGAAAGACAGCACTTTACACCTATCTTAAAGAGACATAAATAATTACACAAGGTAAATCCAATGAGGACTCCAACTCAATAGAATTGAGGGTGCACAAAACCTTACAGGAGATGATCAGTATCTTGCAGAATGGCCACATGTTGTTTTATCCAGAGCCTTCAGAATCTTAAAAAGCTATATAATCTACAGTATTATTCCATGCCGTATTTTGGTCTTTTTCACTGGTATCTCTGTCCAACTTCTCACATCTGCATCTCACAATTGGCTCGCAAGATAAACTAAATAACTTTCTGAACCCCTCTGGACTCTTCAGCTGCATTTTCAGCAGGCAGGCTTGCCTGAGGATTAGACAACCCACACTCTGATTTGTGAGCTGAGATGTTATCACAATCATGTAAGTTAACAGAAGTGGGCTAATATTAAGGGGGCAAGAATCAATTAAAATTATGTTTCAGTTTCCATAGTGTAAAAATCCCTACAGGATAGAGCAAAGCCCAAGGATAATGATTTATTTGCAGGTTTCTGCTGTGCTGGTTTAAAGTTTTATTGAATAGGATTTAGTATTCCACTAAACAGGTGAGAAAAAAAACCCACTGAAATTATCTATAGAATATTTTTATCTTAGCGTTAAGCTATTGAACTCATTCAAATGTTGTGCACGTTGGACACTCATTATTCAGTCAAAGTTCCTCTGCTTTTAATAAAATATGAATTAGGCTCGCTGTGCAGTACTACTGTTAGAGTCCAATTCAGATTCTAATAAACTCACAAACCTTCACAACAGTCATAACTTAATTTGGTCTTACATGCATGCGCACTCACACACATACATGCACACATGCACGTTTGAAAACATGATATGGCATGATAAGCTGTAGTTACATTATTGTTAAAATGCGCATGACTTTACTAAAACTACATTGGTTAGAATTAAAGCAAGTAAACATTTTTCAAATTTCAAAATTTTCATTTTTCAATTTCCTCAAAAATTAAAGGGGAAAACAAAAGAAAAAAGTTTGACTAAACTCTTTTATCACCCTCTCTCACACCCACTCATGCACACCCACACATTTTTTCAACCAATTATAGAGCAGAACAGTACTTTTCAATTTAAAAAAGTTAGGCAAAAAAAGATAAGATGATTTTTTTAAACTTTCCCTCATTTTGCAACCAGATGTATTAGAGGTGGGGCTTGCAGTGCTATCTAGTATTAAATTGCCTGACACTTCCCTTTGTAAGACCCTGTTTTCAATTAGTTATAATTTTGCCAAACTTAGTTATTCAGGCTAAAATTTTCCATACTGGATATCTGCCCCAGATTGAACTAGTTTGGGAAATTAAAATTTAGCTGTTTCCAAAGACACTCAGGGCTTTTTCTAAAGATGGCACTTAGGTTACCTGTTTGACCACCCCAAATTGTAGAGGTGGTGTGATCTAGGGGCAGAAGGTCATACCATCATAGACTATTAGGGTATGTCTAGACTACATGCCTCTGGCGATAGAGGCATGTAGATTAGGCTACCCGGCATAGGAAAATGAAGCGGCAATTTAAATAATCGCCGCTTCATTTAAATTAAAATGGCTGCCGCGCGCTGAGCTGATCAGCTGTTTGTCGGCTCAGTGTGCTAGTCTGGAAGCTCCGCAGTCAACATCAAAGGCATTTATCGACTGATCCCTTATGCCTCATGAAGATGTGACTCCCAGTGCCTCTCATGGCTAGATCCCACTCCTCTCCCACAGCCAGGAATAGAGCCCAGGAGTCCAGAGTCCCAGCCTTCCCTGCTGCTCTCACCCATTAGCTCGCACCTGCCCTCCCAGAGTTGGGGACAGCACCCAGGAGTTCTGTCATCGTCTCATATTCACTGTAACCAATGAACTTTGCCTAGTGCTGGGGGGAGGAGCACAGTGGGACTGGGAGTCTAATGAGACTGTGACTAGAATCCAGTGAGGAAACTGGGGTGGGTGAGAGGAGAAGCAGACCTGAAGAGGAACTGGAATGTAGGGGGACAATTGTGACTGGAAGGACAAGCATTCTAGAACAAGGAGCCAGACAAGGAGCCAGAGAGGGAGAGACTGGAGGAGGGGTCTGGGAAGGCTGTGTGGAGGGAGGCTGCGACTGGATCAAGGCCCAAAGGAGAGTGACTAGAACTGGGAGCCAGTAGTAGGAAAGGGAGAAACAGATCACACAAGGAGCTGAGGCATGTAAACTGGGACTGGTAGGGCAAGGAGACTAAGGCTGAGTATGAGGACGAGGGAGAGACTGGTAGGGGGAAAACTGGGCTTCAAACAATTACCATAAAGGGTGAAACTAGGACTGGCTGGTCTAAAAGACTGGAATGAAAAGCCTGAGTAATGGAGACAAGGACTGGGTATGAAAGGAGGTGGGACTGGGGGGCAGAGACAGGTTGTAGGAGGCTAGGCAAAAGACATCAGACTCGGAGTCTGTGCACACTTCTGCATATTCCTCTGCTATCAGCAACTCTGTGAAATCTACTGACAAAGTCTGTGTCTTGTAACTTTTAGTGCTAGTCCACCCTGGTATTGCTAAACTGGGTGACTGTGTAACAAAATAGCATTTGAAATTCAATGTTGATAAGTGCAAAGTAATGTACATTGGAAATGTTATGCAAGCTGTATTTACAAACTGATAGGAGCTAAATTTGCAGTTACCAATCAAGAAAGAGATCTTGAAGTCATCATGGATAGTTCTCTGAAAACATCTGCTCAGAATATAACAGCAGGACTAGATCATAGGGGATGGATCAGTCACAAAAAATGCCCTGTTCTATTCATTCCCTCTCACTGACCACAACTAGAAGACAGGATACTGGGCTAGATGAGCAATTGGCCTGACAGTACAGCCATTCTTCTTATGTTTTATACATTATGGTGATGTCTTTAATTACATGATCACATTCTAGTTTTTCCACAGAAATTTAAATTGTAGGGTTTACCATGTACCATGGTCACAATTAAAAAGCCTTCATTTCCCATCAGATACCACGGTATTATCACAGCCATGGCCTATTCTAATTGTATGGAAAACTAGGGTCATTCTTGGCGCTGAGTAAATTGCTGTTTGTTAATAGTGACTACAGTACACCAAGCGTAAAAGGCACTTTTAATAAGAATAGGCAGATGATGGAGCTATTTGTAGGGATTTTTGTTCTGTCTGAACAAAGGCGTAAGTCTTTGGGTTTCTTTTCTGGTATAAGATTTATTAATCGTTAATTATAATCGGTATTAATAAACAACATAAAATGGAACGTACTGAGATGCATATTCAACAATATTTTTCTCTTGATATTCTATTGGTATGTGGATAGTAACATACTGACAAGGGAGCCAACAGCCACCATGGGCCCCTGGGGAAGGGGGGAGCTGCTCTGTGCCCCCAGAAGGGGCGGGTCCTCAAGCAGAAGGGGTGGAACCACAGATAGCTAGCACTCCACACTGCACAGAGCTTGGTGCCCTTCCTTCAGCCCTCAGAGGTGATTTAAAGATCCCAGGGCTCCTGGCCACTGCTACTGCATCAGCCATGGAAGCTGGGAGTCCTGGGCCTCTTTAAATTGCTGGGTCCCAGAGCAATTGCCCCTTTTGCCCCCTCCTTTCTGTCAGCTGGTCTGCATACTAATATTGTCACTCCTCACTCCTTTCTACTGTGTAGGAATGAATGACTGAATGTCATATACACACGAATCAACAAACAATAAAAATCGATGACACCTCCCCCAAAGGCACAGCTCAACATTATGTGGTATGCTGTGTTAGAAGTAATAATTATTATAACAATACATCATTGCAAGGGTCTGCAGTTAAACCTTTTTCTGAGACGTGGAAAGAGACCATCACTTTTTTATACCACACCACATAATTTTCAACCACAGCAAAGTGTGAATTCCTGCAGCATATAATGATACAAATAAATGTCCTTCTAGTGACAAAATGCCAGGTAGCACTTTACAGTGAAATAACATATACTTGTTATGTACAGAAACAAAGATGGAATTTCAGTAGTGTTTTTTTTCATTACTTAATAAATGGCAATATACAATGACTGTTAAGAAACATTTATTATTGACACAATTATGTCAATATAATTAGGAGTGTATGATAAATACAATACTTTTAATGTACCTTGTAATTACAGTGACATTATTTTTATGCACATTGTCATTGCAGGGTAACTAAGGTGCTACATACCTGTGTTGATAATCAGACTTTTGTGATAAGTATCTTTGTGGTTGTTACCATTGTAAAAGTTAGCATTTGATACCATTTACCACATGGTGATACTTGAAATTGCCAATGTTTTCACTATACTTAAAGTAGGTAATTGTGATAATGCTTGGCAAACATTGGCAATAGGATACAATTTGCTTCTGCTGTATGACAAATTGTAATTGAAGTGAACATCACATTAATTCCACTGCAGTTACAATGTCTACTGATATTGGTTGCAATAGGTATGGCATTGACTCAGTAGCTTTATGAGTAGACAACGTAAAAGTGGGATATTTGGTGTGCATCTTTTTTGTACACTAACCATACTTTCAGAGGTGCAAACGCCACTGGATTTTCTTATCTGTCAGTCTAATCCAGATTTACTGAAGTCAGATGAAGCAGTTAAACCACCTACAAGTAAAGTAAGAGCCAATCCCACACCCATTGAAACCAATAGCCATTTTTCCATTTATTTCAATGGGTGTAGGAAGGGACCCTTAATGGATGGACTTCAGCTATTAATAAGAATAATAATCAAAACCCAGAAAGTTCAGGAGTTCAGTAAAGATAAGCATCAGAATGTCTGGCTACTTATCCAAACCTTGGAAACTTTTCAAGAGTAGATTTTCTTTTGAGGTTCCCTGTGTTTTTGTGTTGAAAATCCCATGAGAACATATTTTGGCATTTCTCCTTCTGGTTCCAGCCAAAATGAAGAAGTGTAGAGAAGCAGGGAGAAAATACTGTTACATTAAATTAACCAAATTTCTTCAAACTTGGCTTTGTTTAAATTCTGGGCAAATGTTCAGGCCCATTTTTTTAACTAGTTCATCCATTTCTAGCACTATCAAAAAAATTAGCATCATCTTAGTTTATGTATATGTTTGTCTCTGTTTAGGGTATTGCTCATCTTCCTTCCTGAAGGTTGGAATTAGGATGGACCCCTTACTTTGGAAATTAGTTCAGCCCGCAGTACACAGTATTGCATTAGCACAGAAACTTTAGTTTATGCGGAACAGGAAGTCTTTGGATATAGTCGGCACTGATTAGTAGAGCTGATCAGAAAAACACGTGATTTTCTTTTTTTGTGGAAAATTTCAGATTTCCAACCAAAACCAAAAAAGCTGTCACCTAAAACTCCAAAACTTTTTGGGCTTTCAACCAAAGGTTTATTTTTGCCGCTAAAGCAGACATTTCTTGTTGGCAATTTCGTTTAGCCAGTTTGCTGCCAAAACTGTTTTGGTTGTTGAGAAGCCAGACTGTGAGCAGATTGTTCTGTTCACCAAACAAATGTGACTGTTGCAGTTCTTTAGACTGGGCCTGTTCTAATTAACAGTGCTACATCAGCACTGCAGAATGCCTCTCTTCTAGCACTCTGACACTGAGAGCATCTCTGAACCTAGCAACACCCTGTATTGCATTGAACAGTTCTGGAACATCTGTATTACAAGCAGTAGAAGCAGTATGTGCTCGCTTGTTTCCTGGCCAGAATAAACATATTTTTTTATATAAGCAGTGAGTTAGCTACTTCTGTCTCCATGCTTCAATAGTAAAGGCCATACAAATCCTTTTCCTGTATGCCAAATATACAACATTCCCTAAAAAATATAAAATCAAACAGAATGCCTTCTCAAGTCATTTCACTGCTGCGCATTAGGACATGCACACAGTGCCTGCCATGTACAGGCATTTTGTTATCATTTTACCTTTACAGATGACATACCCATTCTATGACTCAGCATACTAAAGGATATAGATTGCTGCTTGTATTTAGTAATGGCTGGCACATTTTGCTTGCATCAGCAGGCACAAGAGTATGTGCAGCTGACTTTACTAATGTCAAAGAATTCTATCAAAATGAGTCAAGCATCAGGGAGAAGCAAACACATTCTCTTTAAATGGCTGTAAAAAAGAAAAACTAGCTGGCTACGTCTACACTGCAGGCTTTTTGCGCAAGAACGGCTGTTCTTGGGCAAAAACTTGCAGAGCGTCTACACTGCATGTGCGTTCTTGCGCAAGTAAATTTACAGTACAGCGTCAGAAAACAGGGCTTCTTCTGGAAGAGTTATTCCTCTCCCCACGAGTAATAAGCCTTCTTGCACAAGAGCTCTTCCACAAGAAGGCAGTGTAGACAGGCAACATGAATTTCTTGCACAAGAAACCCCTATGGCTAAAATGGCCATCAGAGCTTTCTTGCACAAGAGAGTGTCCACACTGCCATGGACACTCTTGCACAAAAGCACATCTCTTGAGCAAAAGCACATGGCAGTGTGGATGCACTCTTGTGGAAGGTCTTTTGCACAAGAACTCTTGCGCAAAACAGTTCTTGTGCTAGAAGCCTGTAGTGTAGACGTAGCCGCTCTGTATACTGCAACAAGAATGTGCAGTATTCCAATAAACATCTGTTCAGACTGCCAGTACCTAAGATTTTATTATTCACATATCTAAATGTTTACAAACCTTGCGTGCCTATTCTTTGCAGAGCCAGAGTACAACAGGAATAAAATAAAGTTAAATAAAAGTTCTTCTGAACTGCTTTAGGTTGGAGCAATATTGGGAATGGGCAGAATTCAGTGTCAATTGGTGTTACTACTATCTACAGTACCGTAGTAAGTCATCCTAAGCTACAGAACTCTAGTTAGATGAATAATGTAGCTGGAGTTGACACCGCTGGGTCTCATTCCTACCAAGTTTACATCACAGGGGGTCAACAGGAGAAACTCTCCCATTGACTTCCCTTATTCGTCTCATCTGGGGTAGAGTAGAGGGGTCAACTGCAGAGTGATCTGTGGTCAGTTTGGTGGGTCTTAACTAGAGCCACTCAATCAACCTCTGGTGGATCAATCTCAGAGCATCGATTTGGGCTGTAGTATAGACATACATTAAGTAATATTATTGGTTTTCTCAAACTGACAACTGGAAGTAACTCTCTTTTATCCTTTAGATGCATGGCATTTCCACTTTAATGATTCTAGCAAGAACAGCAGGAGAGGTCATGAGATACTCTCATAATTTCAAGATGGCAAACTAGAAAACTTCAAGATTCTGAGACAGCATTGTTGATAGAAATGGTTTTTGCCAACCTGATCTTCTAGTTAATTTTCTACTTCACTCTCATATTTTTTTCCTTTCTATAATGAGCACAACTATCTTAGTGGTCCTCCCAGAATTAATGCCCCTGCCTCAGTAAATCCATTACTGCTTCTGCTTCTGATTTCAGAAGAAAATTGTAAAGGTCTGTTTTCAGTTTACTTGCATGAGCACAATTCCTGCCTCCCTTACAATGTCTGAGCAAAAATGTTTTGTTCAGAGCAATTTGTGTAATATTGTGGCCAGAATTCACCTTCCAGTACAGAAGCAGGATGAAGGTGGGTCATCTATGTAGCCACTACAATAGCCTATGAACAGGAGTGCCAACGTTAATCCTCACCATCCCACAGGAAAAGTGTTCAGAGCTGTAGGACAATGTCAGCCCAGTACAGTGAATCACCACAGCATGGTCTGTGCTTTTCTCCTGTGCTGGAGGCACATTAAACTCATTAAACAGACTGGCTAGGTGATCCAATTACTTCAAAGGCAAAGCTTGTGGTGTAAATTGGTATCAACAGATTTTTTTCAGGCTACTTTGCAGATGTTTGAGTAACACTTTTCAGATCTGTGCTTTCCACACACTATTCTTTGTTTTGGTTTCAAGTGCATGAAGATAATCATGTTGGGTCACTCAGTAAGAATGATGAAAAGCAACACAACTTAGGAGATTGCCTCTTGCTAGCCATTCTGTTTATATAGACCCCACACTGCCAATGCAGAAAATCATGTGGAAAAATGCTGTGGAGATTTGTAAGTCATTCCACATAAAAGGTAACAGTTGCAGAAATGTTCAAGGTCCTGACCCTTTTTTACAGCATATAACATAGGAAAATTACTGTATATGAATGGTTTCAGAGGTAGCTGTCCTAGTCTGTTTCTGCAAAAATAACTCACAAAAGCTTGTGCCATAATAAAATTGTTAGTTTTTAAGGTGCCACTGGACTCCTTGTTGTTTTTGCTGTATGTGAATGAACAATGATATTAAATTGTTGTGTGATGGATTCTCTAAGTGAATGCTGGTAGCCAGTTGTCCTCTTCATTATGGTAGAATTTAATATGAAAGCCACATATAAATGGTTACCCTAGAGGTTCATTATATTACAGAAGCATGCTTTCTCTCCCTGCTGGCCCACTGCCATCCCTCGTAGTATATTGGTTGTGATTTTAATAATACTGCACACTCAGATTGGGCTTCTTTTATCTCAGCATGGAATAAGGCTCTCCCCATTCTAACCCTTTGCTCCACCTGCCCACATCTAGGCTATGTCTACACTGGAGGCTTATTGCGCAAGAACATCTTGTGCAAGGGTTCTTGTGCAAGAACTCTTATGCAAGAACACGTCCACACTGCCATGTGTGAGATGTGCTTTTGTTCAAGAGCATCCGTGGCGGTGTGGACGCTCTCTTGCGCAAGAAAGCTCTGATGACCATTTTAGCCATAGCGCTTTCTTGCACAAGAAACCCCTGTTGTGCATCCACACTGCCCTCTTGTGCAAGAACTCTTGCGCAAGAGGACTTACACCTATTAGAAAAGAGCGTAGCTCTTGCGCAAGAAGCCCTCTCTTACCACGCTTTACTGTAAATCTTCTTGCTCAAGAGCGAGTGGGCAGTGTGGACGCTCTGCGGAAGAACGGCCCTTCTTGCACAATAACCCGCCAGTGTAGACATAGCCCTAGAGTGTGGCTTCAGTGTCATGCCCAGCCATTATTCTCTAGAAACTCCCCTATGTGAGTCAGTGCGCAAGCATAGTCTTGGGTCTGCCATCTACACTGTGGCTGGGCAGATGTGAGGGCACACTTTTAATTACCCACCTGCTTTCCTTCCTGCTCAGAGCAAGAGAGAAGGAACTTTTCATTCTGCCCTGGGGCAGAGAATTTAGGTCATTCTTGTTAATTTAGGATGGAGCCAAGGGACTTTGAAACCCTTTATTAAGGTGGGTATGCATTTTATCATGTTTTATGGCTGGAGCTAGTGAAATGCAACGTAGTTAGGTGTCTTGTCCCAAAGTTGCACTGTGTGCTCATTTGTGGTATTTTACAGTTCCTTAGCACAGGGAAAAGGTTGTAGAAGGGATAAGAACAGGAAAGACTGGGTGAAGTTTTCCAAAATGCCTCAGTTATTTTTCATCAGCATTCAATTAGACTTGCATGCCTAACTCACTAGGGTGTTTTTGAAAATTCCACCCTGTAATGTTATCAGTGTTTTTTTATATTGCATTAGAAGATTTACCTTGCATTGCTCGGGTCCTTAACTGAAGCCAACCCCCCTCTCTGGAGCTAGGTAGGTTTGGCTCTCCACCCAGCTGCTGGGAAGGGCCAGGACGAGGTGTGGCAGTCTTGGCCTGCCCTGGCTCTCATGCCCCAACCATCTGGGAGATAGGCCAGGCCAAGGATCTCCCTTTCCCCCCTCTCCCCCCAGCCAGGGAGTGGGGAACTGCCCCGCTCTTGCCCCCTCCTACCCCTTTGCCTCCGGCCCCCTTCCCCCACCCACTGGCCTTGGCTCTTTCCTCTCGCCCCCCCCCCCCCCCAGCTACCAGGAGGCCCAGGTGAGGTTGTTCCTGGCTTTTGCTCCCCAGCCAGAGGGAGGGAGGTGGGCCTCGCAGGCTCTGTGCTCTTCCCGCCTCCCCCCCGGCCACCAGGATGGGGAAGGGGACTGTTCCCAGGCTTCTCAGGCCCCCCACTCCTCCCCCTGGCTGCCAAGGAGAGAGGGGGGCTTCTCAGGGGCCTCACAGGCCCTGCACTCTTCCCCTCAGCTTCTGGGAAACGGGGAATAGGGAGTCTGCCACATGGCAGCAGAAAACTGGAGAAAGGGAAGGGGGACAGTGCTCCCTCTAAGCTGCATGGCAGCACAGCTTCACAGGTGTGAAGCCCTGCCCAGTCAATCAGCTCCCTGCAGGGAGCCCTGAGCCTCTGACTGGGAGGGGCTGATTAATCACCTGTGAAGATGTGCTGCTGCACAGCTTAGAGGGAACACTAGAGGGTGGAGATAGGGAGAGGCTGTTGGACACATCACTCTGTCATCCTGCAGGAAAAACTTTTGTATATATTATATAGAGAAAAGAAAATCTGCATGCATCATTTAAATCAATGCTCTGGGGTGTGGCTGGAGATGTGGGGTACAGTATGCAGGCTCCCCAGGGAAAGAGACCTACCCCAGCCTACTGTCACTGCAGCAGCTTGGAGCTAGGTGAGAAGTGCCTTCCATGGCTGCTGCAGCTCCATTGGGAACAGCCAGGAGAGGAGTGAATGTCCCCTGGCTGGGGCAGTTCCAGGTTCATCTGCCCCTTGCGCTCCCCAGCCAGAGTGAGGAATGCAACAAACTGTAAACTTTGCCCTCTCCTGAAAGAAGGGGAACAACCAGCAATGTTCCTGTATGAATCTCCATCCTCCCTGATGGACACCTGGGGAGTGGGAGGCTCAGGACAAGAACAGTTCCAACTAGGTGGGAGGAGGCACCTTCCATCTACATCTTTCATCTGCCTGGTGATTCTGTCTCTCTGTGCAGGTTAATGAGAAGCAATCCCATTCCAGGCACGTCCCATTTTCCTGGAAGAACCACATTTTGGCCTTGCTTTAAATTATTATAAGAGGTATCTATACCAAAGTTGGTGGTCTTAGCACTTACCATTTAGGAGAACTTCTTGAACAAACAGACAGATGGACAGACAAACTTTCTCAAATATATTTACTTCAATTTGCGGTCAATGAAAATTAACTCCTCCTAGTATTTAACTAGCTTTCTTTTTAAATGTAGTTTGCTGAACATATATTATTCATGGAGCGAGCTGATCAGTGTCTTTATGGTTTTGGAAATTGATGATAACTTTAAAATGGCTTCAGATGTAACTCAGAGATGGGGAACTTACCATTTAGGGCCAGATTCTGATATATTAATTCACACTGAATAGTATTTTACTCATTTGGCTGATGTGTTGTGACTCAGGAACCTCTTGGTGCCTCTGACAGAGGACCTAAAAGCTACAGAGGGTCTGGTATTTTCATTTTAGTTTACCAAAGAATGTCATGAAAGGTGGCTAAGGAGTGAGTCAAATGTTAAAGGTGGAAACAACATAGAATTGTGCAACACTAGAACTGGAAGGAGCCCCACGAGGTCATCAAGTCCAGTCCCCTGCCCTCACGGCAGGACTGGATCATATTGTTTGTCTAACCTGCCCTTAAAAATCTCCAAGGAAGGAGATTCCACAACCTCCCTAGGCAATTTATTCCAATGCTTAACCTCTCTGACAGCTAGGAAGTTTTGAAAGCACATAGGAAAAAACAAGCCATGGAAGTTGAGGCAGAATATCCTGTTGCAAAAGGAAACAGTGGCAGCGGGACTATTATGAAAACACTGGGGAAGAACTTGGGGCAGGCTATCACAGAGGAGTTTGGAGAATGCTTTGTTAATTAAGTTTGACCTTTAGGGTGTATCTAAACTAGAGGTTTTTTTTTTTAAAAGTGGCCTTTTTTCGAAAAAACTTCCCCTGCGTCTAGACTGCTGCCACATTCTTTCAAAAGTAAATCGAAAGAATGTGGCAGTTTTTTCAATGGCGGAAAAGCCTCGTTTTACGAGGAAGAATGCCTTTGTTCGAAAGTGCTCTTTCGAAAAAAAGCGCTATGTAATGCAAACTGTGCTTTTTCGAAAGAAAGCATCCAGACTGCCTGGGTGCTCTCTTTCGAAAAAGTGGCTTGCTTTTTTGAAAGTACTGGTTGTAGTTTAGAAGCTCCTTTTCGAAAGAGGCTTTTTCTAAAGTATCTTTCGAAAAAGCCTCTTTCGAAAGAGGCTTGCAGTCTAGACATAGCCTTAGAAGCTACATTATAATTTTGGTTTAACCATTTGTTTCCAATGGTGTTACGCTCTTTCCCTTGAATCTCTGTTCTGTGACAATAAAGTTAGCCTTGTTTTGACCACAACTAAGTGCTGGATGCTGAGTAAAACTGTGATGCTGAGCTGACTCTTACAATCTGGTTTGTGCACCATTCCTTTGGGGATAGCTACTCTAAGAGGTCTGGGAGTGTTCTGTGAAACAGGGTGGAGCACGCTTAGGAGCACTTGGAGACCTCTGTGGTTGGTGTGTGCCTTTTGTTCATGTGTATAGACAGCGAGGTCTGCCAAGATCTGGAAGGCAAAACTTGTGTTGCCAGACACTGGTGGTTTCAGGGAGCTGAGGCACAGAAGGCATATACATGACTACCTCACACTAAAGCAAGTGGTGTTGAGGTGCTACACAACCCTGGAAGTGCTACTCGTGTACTGAATATGAGGCCCTGTCCTACCAGATTCGTTCACTTCAGTTTGATAGGTTAGCTTTACCCACCTCTAGCTACTAGTAGCCTGCCTAAAAAACAGAGCCACGGAAAAGTCAGATTGCAGCGCTGAGTAGGATGTTTATAGCATATCAGAATAGGAGCATACGTTTGTAAATAGCCTGTTCCTCCAAGGAAAAGTAAACCACAGACATCTTAGTGATTGCCCAGTAATTTGTCATTCTGTTATAGTATTTGTATGATGTTATTGGGACTAAGTGGGGTTTATGGTGTGGTTTGTTAATAAAACGATCTGGCCAGCACTGTCTTTAATGATTGAATAAAACAGCATTCACTTTATTTTTAACTGACATAAGCCGCCTGTGAGCTTGGTGTTGCTGCTGCACTGCTGACATGAGCAGTAGACAGTAACCTTGTAGCATGCGCTGGAGTCATTTTTCTATCAACACAATCTCGGAGAAATTGATTTTGCCCTGCAAAAAATTAAGTGCAGCTAGTAAAAGAAGTCATCAGTGTCCAGCCTAGTGACTATAAATAGAACCAATTCCAGCCTTTTGGGGGTTGATACAAAACAAAGAATTGAATGTGAGTAAAGGTAGCTCTTAGACTAAATGGCCCCAAAGCTCAGGTGTCCCTCGGTGCAATAATGTGCTAAAGGAAATCAGCTAATTGATTCTGTGATTGAACAACTGCACAAGGCTTTGGCGTTTCTGATTCTCTGGCATTTGGTATATTTTACATTTTTAGGGCTTTTTAGGCTTTTCTCATTTCTTTTTCAGTGTTGGTGTAGCCATGTTGGTCCCAGGGTATGAAAGTGACAAGGTAGATGTCCAATATCTTTTATTGAACAAAGTCTGTTGGTGGAAAGCTTTCAAGCTACACACAGCTCTTTGTCAGACCCGAGAAAGGCAGCAGTGTCTGAGCTACAAACAAGTTGGGACAGATTGTTGAGCAAAAGAGGTAACGCTTGTTGTAGGGAGTCACTTAAAATAGGTAGCTGGATGTTAGATTGTTATACTTGCTGTAGGCAGTTAAGGGTAGCAGTCAGTATGGTGTGTTACAAATTAGCCATAAAACCTGGTAAGTCCATAGCTTTTGCTCTGTAGCAGAATTATGAATTGAAGTTCCCAGGCTCACCTTTTGAAGGTGTTTAGTAGGTTTCTTTTGAGGGCAGGTATTGGAAGAGCTGCATGTGCATGTGAGAGCTCTTTGTGAAAGTGTTTGCCCACTGGCAATATGGTGCTTTTGTCTTTTTATCATTTTTCTGTGGTGGAGTAAGGAACTGAGTCCAGGTCTCTGGCTAGCTCATTAACCATTGGATCATCTGTCCCTTCTAAAAATTCTGGATTTGCTTCAAACCATGACAGGGAAAAGTTTTCAGTGCAGTGCCTGGGAATTAGCATCTCCACATCCAATAACATTAAATATAAATTACATGTGTAGCAAAATTCCTGTGTCATGCTAAAATATACACCCAATTCCAGGTACACAGAGTAGAACCTTATTCTGCAAACAATCCCAATTATTACAATTCATGGTGTCACAATGAATTGTACCTCACTTTGCAATTAGTCCCACTGAAATTACAGGGGAAATTTGTCAGTCAGCATGAGTAAGAGAAGGGAACAAAATTGAGCCATGCATGAACAATGCCACCACGTAAATCCATACCTTCTTTTGCCTTTGCTCTCTCCCTTCACCATCTTTCTTCCCCTCTCCTCTGTTTCCCAGTTTAGATAATTTGTAATGAGGTTTGGTCAGTGATAGAACTTATGTCCTAGTGAAGAAATGTTGAAACATCCTGGATTTCTTCATCTTACCCCGACAACAAACTGATTGATCCAAAACCCAAGACATTTGTGAGGTTTCTGTAATCTTTAAGTGTGTGCATCACCACAGAAGCCAATCCTACCATGGAAATCTGGATCTTTTACTGTTACCTTTGGTGATATGACTTTTTGCTTTGACTTTTTCAGGCTGTATCTAAAAGGTCACTCAGGAACAGCAGGAAAGCAAAGTAGCCTGATCTTACATGGTGCTGATTTCAGTACTAAAGATGCTGATAATGACAACTGCATGTGCAAATGTGCCCTCATGCTAACAGGAGGTAAGCACACTACCATGAAGGCATTCTCTCTATACACTTTAATCTGCTGTTCATTTCTAAACTGGCCATGATGAAGCAACTTTGGGGAGAGGGAAAGATGATGTGCAGTGCTCTGAGAGATTCCTTGAGAGGCTGTTACTTTGGGCACTGTGATTGTGCTCCCCAAAGTCCCTGCCATGTGCTGTAGAAACATGTACACTCTGGTATCCAAAAGTTTACAGTCTAATTTGAAACAAGCTGCAACAAGTGGTGGCAAACAATAGAAGGGAAGGCGGAAAGAAAATGAAAGAGAGGGTAAAGGAGATGGAGATGAGAGATTGGGGGGGGAGGAAGGGGAAAAGAAGAGAAGGAGAAGGGAAAGGTTAAGGGTGTAGGGAAGGAGAAAGATCAGAAATGGGAAAGAGAAAGAACGTGTTAGAGATAAGAAGATGAGACACAGAACAATTCAGGCAAGAGAGGCAGATGGAGTCAGAAGAAAATAAAATGCAGACAGGACGCCTATCAAGATATTCAGGCCTATTTTACCCCCAGTTCTTGTATAGGTATAACTGTTTCCATTTACAGGTGTGATATTTTTAACTAAAATAATGGATACGGACACAACCCCTAATAGAGATACAACTTTAGAGGTGACAAACTGCTACAGCTTATTGCCCTTCGCAGACAGGACTACCCATACTGGTATAGATAATTTGGAGCAATTCAGACTAAACCAAGAGGAATGCTCTCCTTTCCCAAGCAACTGCCTCTGGGGAGCTACCTGCGGTTTATTTTGGCTTTAGCATGGTAGGTCAGTCAGCCCTTATAAGCTTAAGCTATGTCTACACTAGTGCCTTGGTGAGTAAAACTGGTCATATGTGTGAAAAAAAAACCAAACCAGCCTCAGGTTCATTGAGAAAAGCACACGTGTGGACAGTGCAGTGTTGGCAGGAGATGCTCTCCCACCGACATAGCTACTGCTCTTCAGTGTGGGTGGTTTAATTATACCGGCAGGAGAGCTCTGTGCTATCAGCATAGAGCAACTACATGGGAGGCTGCAGTAGTACTGCTGTGGGGCTGTGAAGTCTGTATTGTAGACATAGCCTTAGTCTGCTGTAGAGCTATAATTCCACAGGGCTCTGAAAGACACAGGTATATTATGCTGAATCCTGTCTGTACATTAACAGAAAAATCCCTCTGTCATCTAAGAGTATGTCTACTCTACAGAATTGTTAATCTAAGTCACATGGACTTGCAGCTAGAGCTTAGCACAGATACAACATTTTGCTTGCACATCCACATTCACGGATGCGGATACCTGTGGACACAAAGCAGATATTCCTGGATTTGCAGAGCTCTACTTATAACCCCCACAGTAATTAAATCACTTTTGCATGTCCACACTGCGCTCCTTATGTCAGTGATCCGCATCCTCACCAAGAGTGATTTAACTGTCATGTGAGGCATTGTGGGGTGGCATCTGAAAGGCAGCAGCAGTCAATGTAAGCAAAGCAGTGTCTACATGGACACAGTGTCAACCTAGCTACGCAACTTATGCCTTTCATGGAAGTGGGGTTATTAAGTTGATGTAGTGGGCAAGTTACATCAGTAGGGGCTCCATTTTAGTGTGGACACTTAGGGCACGTCTACACAGCAGGGCAAAAGTTGAATTAAACTACTCAACTTCAGCTACGTCAATTGTGTAGCTAAAGTCAAAATAGCTTACTTCGGCTTTTGGAACTGTCTACGCAGCAGGAAGTGGAAGGAAGAACACTCGAACCTCGACTTCCCTTACTCCTTGTAAAATTAGGGTTACAGGAGTCAGAGTAAGAAGTCCTCCAGCTCGCCATTATTTCAAAATAATAGCTTGCTGTGTAGACATGCTGTTTGTTATTTCGGAATTACGCTGGTTATTCTGAAATAAAGCTTCTGTGTAGACTTATCCTTACAGAGTTAGCTCCATGTAAGCTGCCTTACATCAGCCTACCTCTGTAGTGTAGTCCCAAGCTAAATATACTGGCGAGGTAAACAAAAGAAGAAAGCAGGAAAGAGGTGAACTGCCAAATTCAGAGTAAAGTTCAAATAGGAAAAAAAGCAACTAAATGCAATTAGTCTACAGGGATAATTTAAACAGTTTTATAAATAAGATTGTTTGAGTAATGTATTGTTTTATAAAAGGGTCAAGACCTTAAGACACTAATTGTTTTTTCACTTAATCTCTAAATATTTCACCCTTTTACATTTCTCCTCACACATTCTACTGCATTTTCCCAATGGTCTTGATTTTCTCACTCCTTGAGAAATATCAGTTAAATCTTTCAAAACAGGAACATTCAGTCGATTGATTCCAATTTTATGTCACAACAAAGGGGCAGAGTAAGAAAAGTGACTGTGATGACAGTTTGTTAAAAAAGCCCTCTGAAAAAAAAACAAGGATTGAGCTCTACTGAAGATTGTCAAGCCCTCTGTTGCTTTTGGCAGCCCCACAGACAGCACTTTAATTATGAATCATGTGAACTCTACAAGCAGGTTTCTGGCTATCTTGAGAGCTTAGGGGATCCTGTAACCTCTGTGAGATGAACCCAACATATTTGTGTCAGGAATATGGACTGAAATAAACTGCAGATAAAGTTTGTGAGATGGTTGTAGTCAGGGCTGAAAATAGAGATATAAAGAAGGCCCATGTGGCGCTCTCAGTGATCTTATTAGCTGCCGCTTCCCATCTGGTGCACATCAAAAGTGTTATCCCAAAACAAGATTAAATACCATGCAGCAGCCTCATCAGAAGAGCTATTTCAGATGTCAAATGGCCTGAGGGGCTGTGCTATATTTATTCACCCTACTTCAGGGTGATTTTGGGGAAAAGCATTCAATGGCACAAATTGGAATTAAATACCCAGCTCCCACTAATTTTAATTGACAGGTGGGCTGGCTTCAGAGGGATTTATTTAAGAGCCGAACTTTAGACCTCATATCCTCACTCAGATGCCCCATAACCCTGCAGGCACCTAAAGCCTTTAGATATCTAAGTTTCCATTGGTAAACTCTTCTAGGTACCTAAATATCTGGACATGTGCATGCACACAGCTACCCAAGTTCTGGTGTCCAGTTTGTACCTAAGCATGGCAAGACCCTCCCCTGCTTTCCATGCCTGCCTGTACATTATACTCAGAAGCTACCTGAGAGCAGATATGCTGGGTTAGGTCCCCTCACACAACACAGTGGGAGGAGATGTCATTGGCCCCTTTAAAGCCCAGTGGTTAGAGCATTCACTCAGGATGGGGAAGTGTTGGGCTTAAATCCCTATTCTATCTGCTGTGGAGTAGGGACTGAAACCTCTCAAGTGAATGTCCTAGCCACTGATCTGTATGGAACTCTCATTGTCTTTTTTGTGTGGGAGAAAGGACTGACCTGGCTTTATCACCTAACTTGAGTAGAGGGTTCATATTGTGAATCCTCAGTGGAGGCAGGCACCTAAGCTTGGGTCACTCCCCTCTCCATTTCTACCATGTTTATATTATCTCCCTGCAACCATTTTTACCATGTTTACATTATACTAACAGCTCGGGGAGAGGGCTTCCCAAGGCTAATACAACTTCTCGGGGCAATCAGCTGAAAGCAGGATAAAGACCACACATAATTTTTAGCATCATTCTCGAAGAAGGCATCAGTGATTTATGTACACAGCACTTTGCATGGCAGGAGACATTCACAGTAGTAAATTGGCCTGGTACTAATAGAAATAGATAGCTTCAGGGCTAGTTAGTACCTGATAGGAAAGTTTCAAGGAAAATACAGAGGGCACATAAAGTTTGAGCCAAGTCAGGAAGAGAATTAGAGATTGCTGGAGAGAATAGACTAGCTTCTCGGATGGTGCAATTCAGAGTAGCTTCACTAATCTGGCCTGCTGACTTTCAGAGGATACAACCTTCTCCAAAAACCACTACACATGCATAGAAAATGGACTTACAACTCAGTGATTCCCCAATCTTTTCATTCCATGACCTGCTTTGTAAGAGGGAGCTCTCTCACTGACACCCTTAGCTCTCCACTGCCTCTTTCTGTAAATAGTTTTGTGACTCTCCAGGAAGAGCTCTGCAAATGAGATCCTGTCAAAGCTTGTAATAAAGCTTCTGGCTTTAGTAATAACACAGCATGAGTTATGTAGTCAAACAAGACTACAGGTATTCTCTATCCCCTTATTTGGAAGGACATTGTTGAAAATGGCAATGTCTGCCACTTTAGAGAAGAATGTGCCATGAGCCCTTACTACCCTGCCTTTGAACCATGGTATCCAAATATCTGCATTTAAAAGGTTTAAAATTTCTGGATTCATTTGTTTAATTCATCTCTCTCATACATAGCTCTATATTTAGTATTAGAATGGAGCATTATATATAGTGATTATCAATATATTTATCATTCAGCTACAAAATGATTAGCATATAATGACATTTTTGTTAAAGAAGGGGGAATATGAAAAATACTATTAACAAAGACAAGTTGTATGTTACAGTGCTTAAGAATGATATAGAGAGGATGGACAATAGCACATAAAGTGTCTGAATAAAATCTAAATGGTGACTGACTCAAATAATCTCCTAATACATGTCACAGAAAAGTCAGAGCACAGCTGTCTCTGAACATGCTCCCAGTTAATGTTACCTTGTGGCCCCTTAACAGTATACAAAAGGACCTTGTAATCCATGTCATGTGAAAAGCACATGAGAAGTATATGCCCTTTGATTTTATTTTGTACAAACAAATTTCTTCTTCACGGACACAGAGATTTTCACATTTTCTGAACTTTTATCTATATCCTGCATTATAGTCTTGCTGATGTTGTACTTTACTGAAATCCTAAAAAAACATCTGCTCGTCTCAGGTCCAATAAAACAGAATGGTCCAAATTAGGTACAAGAGTAGGTTTAGCAGCTCTCTTTCTAAAGGTAAGCAAAATATGGTTCACCATTTTAGGTTAGGGTTAGGCGACGTGTTCTGCTGCTGAACATGGATTCTATGGGTCCAAATCCAAGAGACCAAGGTCACTCAAGATCATCTCATCTAAAGACGTGGGTTTTACCCACAAAAGCTTGTGATACTATCTATATATTTTTCATAGTCTCTAAGGTGCCACAGGACTACTCATTATTTTTAACCATTGTTTTTAAAGTTACAGACTAACACGGCTACCTCTCTGAGACTTTTATACAAGGGACCAGAAAGAGACATTAGGTCTTCACAGGACCCATTCACCCAACAAAGCCACCCAAATCCTCTCCCCCAAATAAGCTGTATTTTGAATCAGACAGCTCAGACTTGAACATTGCATGCTGTGTTTGATGGATATGAGCTTGCATTCAAAAAGTCCATGCATAGAGCTCAGGAAGCAGAACAGAAATGGAAAGTGTTTGGCAACGAAGTATCCACTCTCCAGAAAGCCATTCTCAGACACTTTGAAGAATAAAGCAGTCCAGAGAAGCTCCCTCTCTAGCACCTAATGGCCAGGAGTAAACACCCAGCATACTAAGAATTACAGTACATCTGGTGAAATGATGGGCAAAAGAGAATGGCCGAGAGGTGTGAGCCATAATTTCAAACAGGCCTCAATACTCTTAGACTTTAACCATTTGTGCATGCAAAGCCTGCATTTGTGCATACTAACTGGATATTTTCCCCCAGAGACTACCTGAAAATGCTGCTTCCATCACCCCTTTTGGGGTAGAGTAGGGTTTTTGTTTGTTTGTTTTGCTTTTACAAGTGCTGATTTTAAGCATATGAAATTTGTAAATGGGATTTCAGAGAAATTGACCAATAATACAGTCATCTCAGTGTTCACATAGGCAGCTGTTATTGTTTATTATAGTTACAGGCTATTTTTACAAGAAAGTTTAGTGCTGATCTCACACTCAGCACAGGCATTCAGGACACAGGTAAGGCAGCAGAACTCCTGAAATCTTCCATACAAAGGCAAATATATCTGAAGTTTTGAATGTCTTTTAATGAAAGTTAGCTGGTTGCAAATTTCACAGCTTTTCACTAGAAGAAACAACATCTTTTTAAAACAATAAAAGGGAGCAATTAACAACGCATATTGCAGAAGAGCAGTTGCCCACAGTGGGGATCAGTGCTTATTTCTTTAGATGATTTTAAATCAATGTACCAATAATTATCTAAAACATCGTTTGTTTAGACAATATAATCTATGACTCAAAGCTGTTTATTATTGGCAGAGCTGGTGCTAATCATAGACGTAAGGTTACTTGACATTTCCCATACACATATAGTTATTAGAGATAGTTTAACCTAAAAAAATTAGAAAGCTCTTTTCAGTTGGCATAAGCAACTACAAGTCTTGATGCTTACAGAGACATGTATAAATTGTCTACAATTTTAACACAAATTTCCTTGCAAGGCTAGTTGTATTAGTCTGTATCTGCAAAAACGAGGAGTCTTCTGGAACCTTAAAGACTAGCAGATTTATTTGGGCATAAGCTTTTGTGGTTAAAACCCAAGTTGTCAGATGCATAGTGGATTTTACCCATGAAAGGTTATGCCCAAATAAATCTGTTCATTTTTAAAGTGTCACAGGGCTACACATTTTCTTAAATTTCTCTGCGCCTTCTCCCTTTTAGTGAACAAGAAGCTTGCTTTTCCTACCTTTTTGCCTACTTCTCCTCTTCCTGACTCACTCCAGTGGCTGATTTGCAGGACCTGGACATCACTGTAGACCAAGGCTACTCAACTTTGGAAGCCCCAGAGGCCACAGTGATACTCACAGCATATGCCGAGGGACGCAACTTAAGTGTGGTTGCATATGCATGCAAATAAATATTCAAATATATGCAAATAGCTTCTTTCACACTGACAGGCATGAGTACAAAGATTAAAGCAAGACTACACCACATACAGGCCCCATTTAAGTCAGTTCTGCTGATAATAATGAAATGCAATATTTACCCGATTTCCACCCATATGACAGCACTTTTAATGAGCAATGACAGTCCAGGAATTTAACTACTAAAACGCATATTAGTAGTAGAAGACCATTATATTGACTGTTTTTTTGTTTTGGCTCCCAGACACGAGCCACACATTGAGTCCCGCGTAAACCCAAACTGAACCGCAGGCCGCAAACAAACAGGCTGCATGAGGCCTGCAGGCTGCGTGTTGAGTAGCCCTGCTGTCAACAGTACGTGAAAACCTCTTCTTGCAGCTGCCATAAAAAAATCATATAAAATGTTAGAATCTGTGGGTTGCTGGATGACATGAACATATCTTGATGCCATGACAGAATCCAAGGTTATGTCTTCACCAGGAATATGGATCCTCCTGTTTCACAAAGAATATAGCAGGAGAGGGGGAGTTCACAAATGAGTGATGAAAATGATTAGGAACATAGAAAAGCTTTCAAAGGCCAGAGTCAGAAAAGGTTGGGATTGTTTACCTACAACAGGAGATTAACACAGTAGGTAATGGATGGTATAAAGAAGGTAGATTGCCAATCGGGCACTCCTCTTCAACCATTTTATAACACAAGAACAAAGGGACAGTCAATTAAATGGAAAGGCAGCCTATTTAAAAGTGATAAAAAGAAATTATATCCCTATACTAGATGTCTATGAAACTCATTGCCACGTGATATCCATAAGGCCCAGTGCTTCCTAGAATTCAAAGAGAGATTTGATTTTTAAATGAATAACCAGGATATCCAGGGTTGCTATAGTTTATTAAAAACAAACAAGGTCTTTGGAAAAAGTGGTCCTTCCAACTTCAGGAATAATCCAACCTGTAAGTATTGGGAATTCAGAAGAAGATTGCTCTGGGTCAGTCTTTTACCTGCAGGATTTCTTCCTCTGAAACTTCTGGTATTGGTGCAGACAGGCTATTAGATGAACTGGACTGACCCAGCATGGGAATTCCTTTGTCTTCCTTTGCAGCTTTCTGGGAAGCCTCCACTTCACTCTTCCTCCTTTCTTCCCTCACAACTCTTCCAAAAAAAAAAAAAAAAAAAAAAAAAAGAAGCCACTCTCTGCCCAAACACACAACCATGCTGATAATCTGATTGGTGGCCCAGCAACACCTCAGTTGAATTCAAAGTAGAGAACTCTGACATGAGAGGATTTTGGGACACCTGTAAGGGCTTGTACGGGGATATGGGAAGAGGCATCTCAGAGTAGTGAACAGGAATGGAAAGGAATTAAAAAAACTAAAGGAGGAAAGATTAAAAACACAGTATTGCACTAATGACAAAACTGTCTCTAAAAAAGCCCATGCATATTCATACTTGTAAGTATGTGGTATAATAAAACACACTACTAAAAAAATAAAAGGGGAATTAATCTTAAGAAAACTTTGATGGAATGTTTCACAACTCCCCTTATGAAATATAATGCCTCTCAGTGCTTTTTTAATTAGTACCATTTCAGAATTGTATTTTCTTTGGGCAGTGTTTGGAGGACACCACTGAATGCAAAAACCCCAGATCCAGTCCGATCCTGCTGTTTTTGTTCCTGCAAAATTAAATGGTAACTAATGCAGCTTGCCATGTCTATATTGAGGTAGTGTAAACAGAATCCAGCTGCATCTGTGTTCCAACTTTGAAACATGAACATTAGGTTTTTTCTGTTCAGGTTTGTCTTACATTTCTACAAGATTATGTTATAGTTACAGTAAAACATCAGTTATACAGCTTTCTCCTTCTTTGGTTATTAGCCCCGAAGGTATAGCTTTGTAATCAAAGAGAGGTCAAATGTATCAAAATAAAAGTTTGCCAGAGTTTATCTGGCATAAATCTTCCCCACAAGATTTGAGTATGAAGTGTTACTTTTGAAAAAAAAAAAAACACTGAGTAATATCCAAAATGTAAGAAATTACTTTACAAGACTAAAAACATAAATAACATAGATCTGAAGGCAAAGGACAGAGTAAACACTGGATATGTGTACTACTCACTGTCACTATTGTATCCATTGGTTTAAAACCACCAAACAGTGGATTATCATCATCATCACATACAACTCTAAGAGCAGAATCTGCTGACACTGTAGGAACAACCTAGGAATTATGCACTGCACAAAAAGATCTCCCATTTTTTAATTCCAGCTCAAGAAGTTGGACTGGGAACAATGAACACTGAACATTAACAAGCTCCATCTTTGTTTGCAAGTTGTAGAATTGTTCCATTGAGCCAAGGAAAGCTCAGATCACTAAATATGTGCACTGCTTGATCATTATCTGGTCCTGGTAGAATTCTACTGGTGCTGCTTGCAACAGGTTCGCAGATGTTTCTGTGCATGTGGAGAAGTTGAGAAGTCAATGACTTGTAAATTTAAAAAGGGACAAGGTGATTCACAATTGAAAAGGAAAAGATCCAGGTTTTCTTTTTATCAGGCTAGCAGTGGAAACTTATGAGCTAATTTTTCTTGGGACAGATACTGCCTCTCTTCCCCATGGTCATGAAAGGCACTGAAGGATTCACACTCCAGGGTTGCTGCTGTATTTAGTCCTAACTATGCAACACTTACAGCATAAACAAGGAATCCATCTGCAAAGCCTTAGCCAGCCATAGAGAAGGGGACTTGGTACTCTGCACTTTGAAAGGGGGGATTCGTTCCTTCTCCTCCCTCAGTCTTAGCTGAGCATCTTTATATCATACCCTGTTTATGTCAATGCCAAAACTTACACTGACTTCAGAGGAGCCAAGATTTCTTTTGAGTATTGCCAATTTTGCTGATAATTGGTGTTTTTCTTTAGTCCTCACTCCTCCACTCATGAAAATATCAGTTTAATTTTATAAACAAAGTAGTAATAAGTCTTTAGCACTATGCCACAGCAAAAAGTTGGAAATCAGAACCTTTAAGGTTCAAAAAAAAAGGAAAGAAAAATAAAAGCAACTCAAGATTTATTTTTTTTAAACTTCCATGATTTTTAAACAGATCTCTTAATTTTGAGGTGTCTGACTCATGATTTTTTAATAACTTCAGGATGGCAATACTGTAGTCCACAAAAACCATGATTTCAGAACCATCTCCTTGTGCATATAAACTAGTGTGAGTCACCATGTTTTTCCAACCAGTGTTAACCTTCTAATCCTTTGCTCATCTGTTCAATTTGTGTGTACCTGCCATTTGTTGCATCTTCATTTAAATTAGACTGTAAATTCTATGAGAGAAAGACTGTCTCTTACTCTGTGTTTCTACAGCACTGATAACAATGAACATAGTTACCATACTATGAATAAATAATACCGATATAGTCCAATTGCACAGGATGTATGTAGGCTCTAATATTGATTCCTTATTGCAACAGTATGTAGCCTAAATTGGGTTGATTATACTGTACAGGGTTTCCCACAGTAATTGGCTTGATTTGACAAACTCAAGAACAAGAAGTTATATTTTGCTTATGTAAATAAAAAAAATCTACTAATCCTTGCTCTTTTCTTTAATTTAGTTATAAATTTTCCCTTCCACATTTTGAAAGTAAATTTTATTTTCTACTTATTCAAGTATTTATATGATCTATCTGATAGGAATTGCACTTAAAACTAAACAAACTAGTTTGACATGAATATCACAGATTTAAGAATTTAGTGAAAGATTTTGCTGAATAATTTCAAATGATTGAATTTGAGAAAAATCACAAGAGGTGAAATTATAAGGTATTCATTTGACCTCAGTTGTGAGAGGTGGGAATTAAAGCACTATGTTAACATGATTAACATGTAATCCAATTTATTTGATCTATAAATACTTTGTTGCATCACATCGGCCACTGTCATACTATGCATACACAGTGCACAACTCAATGTGCATTCTCTTGAACACAAAATAACCAAAAGAGCGATAAAACAAAATCCTGGCCTTACTAACGACATTTACAAGTCTTTGGAGCCACAAATTGCCAATCAGTTAACGTTGTAAAACAAAATGGAAATGGTTTGTTAACTGGCAGTTTAATTGCATGTACTTAATTGTTTCAGGCTGGTGGTTTGATGCCTGCGGTCCTTCCAATCTGAATGGAATGTTCTATACTGCTGGACAAAATCATGGAAAACTAAACGGGATAAAGTGGCACTATTTCAAAGGCCCCAGCTATTCCTTACGTTCAACAACTATGATGATTCGGCCCTTAGACTTTTGAAAGCAATCAGCCTCAAGACACAAGAACAAAACACAATACCACTCTTATCTAAAGAACTTCTTGTGTTACCTTCAGAAGAAAAGAGGTTGAGGGTGTCGTAAAAGCAACAAGTAGGAGCTACACAAAGTTGTTCCACTATCACTTCATAGTCTCCAAAAACTCTACACGAGGCAGCCTATATACTGATGACATTGGGATGGCTTGGCCTATGAGAAGGTGGCTGTAACGATTTTCCAATGGAGGAGAACACATGGACTTCATGTAACTGTCACTGTGACTGAATGTAGTATCTGTCAGCAGATATCTTTTCCTTTGTCTAAAAGATGCAAAAATATACTGGATAATACTAAAGAACAGAAACAAATCTATCATATTCTATTGAGAAGAATCATTTTCAGCAGTGAAATGGCATCACATCTATGCAAAAGTATTACTGATAAGGTGTTATTAATGCACATCTTAAACTATCCAAAACGACCACTCCAATCATTATCTTTCTTTAGTAATCTGAAGTTGGATGGATGGATTTCTCTTAAACCCAGAGTCAAATAGTGTACGATAGAGTTATTTTTTCATCCAACCCATTTCAAATGTAAAACATACCCCGATAAACATACTGAGTCACAGAGCATGAAGAATGATAAGGATAATATGCAGAAAATCGTCAGCACTGTTAGGGCAAAGTAAGTATAGGTAATCCAGATAATTGGCATAATCCCTGAGCTAGGATTTATAGTGTGATAAAAAAAATAACCATTGGGGCTTTTTAGTGCAGCTTTTGCCTGCATTAAAACAGTCTGACTGTCACACTGAAAAATTAGAGGAAAGTTTAAAGAATGTGAAATATATCATGAAGAAATATGTTGTTTTGCATATATGAATTCCTTTCAAAGTACACAGGAAAACAGACTGTTAGGATGTATAAAATGGCATAAACATGTAGTTTACCTGGATGGATTAATTTTAAAGTATCTTTGCATGTGCACACTTTAGCATTAATTATTTTAAATTGTTATTAGATTTTCATTTCTTCACTATATTGTTTCACCTACTTTGTGAATAACTGAAGCAAACCAGTGCTACACTCTGCTTCAGCTATTACTATAAAAAGTATTCATCACAACATTATAGAAAATAAAGGAATAATTATAATTATGAATTGTAAATAGCATGTTTATATCTCTACAGTACAAATAGTGGCCATTTAATTTGTACATGCTGCATATACCCTATTCAATGCACGTGAATGCAAAACTACAAAAGGATATAATTTTAAACAAATTCTAGAATGGTGCTATACATGTTGCTTCCCATTAAAAATGTGTTGTATTAAGTCATTTTGTTATACTAAAAATTTGGCTTGGGTGCAGGGTGAGCTGTCAGATATTGTAATATTTAAGGTGCCTATGAAAAAAGTTTGTAGCAAAGGGGTCAAGTGGCACCCAAATGTAAAGCTGTTATATTTTCTATTTAAAAACCTCTGTTGACATAATCTGATGGGGAAGCTAGTTTTTGGAAATTAGTCTCTACATAGTCCCTTCCCGCTTTGAGAAAAACAAAGAGACTAATCCTACTCCATTTAAAATCAAATGTAAAATGTCCATTGATTGGAATGGGAACAAGATCAGACCAATAAAATATATGTGGATGGAGCTGTTTGTTTTTGTTTTAATTAAAAAAAAAAAACTGTTATTGAAATCAGGCAAAACAACAATCTGGTTGTTGTGGGGGGTTGGTTTGGTTTGGTTTTTAACAATTACGGTATTTCAATAACTAGGCTCTTTATTCTTTAACAGCTTTCTTCCATTTAAGAAAACAAAGCAGTATCGATTTTTTAAGGCAACATGAAAGGACAAGGAGCACCACAGGGTTCTTTTGTAATTTTGTTAGCTCAATGTTTTCCAAGTAGGAAGGGCTTTGTTTTTATGCATCCGTATGATTTTTTTGAATAATCCTGCCCAAGGGGTTAATTTGTTGTGTTGTGTGGATTAAATTACCCAACTATTCTTTGCTCAGCAGTTCTTCATAATGCTGCTTTGTCTCTGTTTCCAGTAATCTTTGCAATGTATGCAGTCATCATTTGGGTGCAAAACCTGTGGTCTTGGTCTGCCTTCCACTGTGTTCTCACAAGATTGTTTTTTTCAGGTCACAGAATTAGGAATATCATTTTGTAGAAACTGTTGCAAAAGACAAAACACAAAAAGCAAAAGCATGATATATACTGTTTATTTATCTGGTTTGAAAAAAATGGGGACATGGGTTGCTATCCTTTATAATTAAAACTTTTTTAAAATATTTGCTGAGTCTGACTCTGTCCTTTAAGCATGCATTTTTGTGACAGAATGATAGGTCATTTAACATACTGACATCTCTCTCTCTCTCACTTCTGTTCAAATGTTCAGATTTTTCTTATGAAGGGACCCATGTTAGCGCTTGAGCACAAATGAATATCTTCTTACCTTTAAAATATGCATCTGAGTTTTATTTTACTCGTTTTTCTTGGTTAAAATAATCAGGATATATTTCACATTCTTAATCTAACAAATACAACTTGTTTTCAATTTTTTTTAATCAGGGCCAGCCCACAACATTTTGGCACCTGAGTCTGGGAGCTCAAATGATGCCCCCATGCCACCTTTTCTCCTGCCTGCCTGTTATGTCTCTTGTGGCCTCCTTCCTCCAGCACAGCACTCCACCATCTCTGTGCATCTAGAGCAGAGAGAATACATATGCATCAGGAGCAGACACAATTTTCTACACTCTGGGTCCTAGCGGCGCCCCCCTGCTCCTACAGTCTGGCACCTGAGGCGGCCTCCTCAGTTCACCTCATGGTAAGGCCAGCCCTGTTTTTAATCTCTCACATTCCACTGACCAAGAGACAAATTGAAGCACACCAGTTGTTTCTCCTGCCCTTATGACTTTTTGTACTTTAATAATCATAATAATAATAACAGCAGTATATACAGCAGCATATATAATTCCAAAACAGGATATCTACCATGTACTAACTGTAACTACAGAAATACTCACATCCTTCTAGGCAGAGTTGGCTCTGTCAAAGTCTGTTGGCCCTCACATGGACTGACTGTCAATTTGCGGTAGATTTCTGCTGGAGTCTCTCACAGGAAGCTCAATTTGCCTATCCTAGGTACCCCCTTTTTATACAGTGATTCTGTCTATACCTACATTCTGTGCATGTACATGCTGACAATGTCCCTCTCTTTCTTAGGCTGTGTCTACACTGAGGGGTTTTGGTTTTTTTTGCAGAAGAGGATATGCAAATGGCGTGCTCATTTGCATATATTCTTCCAATTCTTTTTGCGGAAGAGGTTTTGCCGCTAAAAAGCCCCATGTAGATGGGGCCATTTGTCAGAAAAAAACCCTTTTTCGCAAGATCCCTTATTCCTCAAAAATCGAGGTTTGCAGGATCTTGTGAAAAAGGATTTTTTTTCTGACAAATGGCCCCGTCTACACAGGGCTTTTTAGAGGCAAAACCTCTTCCGCAAAAAGAATCAGAAGAAGATATGCAAATGAGCATTCCATTTGCATATCCTCTTTTGCAAAAAAAACGCAGTGTAGACATAGCCTTATTGGTCTATGTCTCCAGGAGACACAAGGGATACCTAAATGCGATCGGTTGTACAGGTTGATGTACCACCTCTGCCTTACTGTCAAAGCATGTGTTATAGCACATTTTAGTTCTTACAGAACTTTTACGACTAAATTGAGCTTTCCAAAATCTGTTTCCAAAAGATTGCTAGTTTCTGCCTCTTTTCTCCGAATCTTATGGTATTAAGTCATTTTTAGGTCACTCATTTCTTGTATCCAAAGCCTAAAATAGCTAAGCTAGATCTTGAAGGCTTTGACCTTCAGTTTTCTTGCATTTCAGCTTGTCTGATCTATCACCTAATTCCTCTAAATGTTACTTACTCTTATACTTAATCTTGCACTTTTGTAATTCTATGTTTTAATCTTCACAATGAACAAAGTCATTGGCCACACCACTCGTATCAGGCATGCCATCACACGAAGGGTGGGTCTGTGTCACTTCTAAGCTACAAGGCTCAAGGACATTGAGCTGCCTCACAAAAGCAATGCAAGAGGTACCAAAGCACACTACATCGCAGACAAGTGAGTGGGGAGAAGGTGCCATTGACAGCTGCTCCTGTATAGTATATGGATAAAAAACTGAGGCTCTCCAAGGATATCTTTCAGTTCAGGTGGAAGGCAGGTTGAGAAACTCTGTGTGGGCCTCCCTGTGAGAGGCAGAGAGAAGGTGGAAGAAAGGGTGATGCTGACAGAATGATATAGCCATAGGTATTGAAAACTGATCTTAAGAACCAGAGGGCATGGGCAAAGAAAGAACAGGACAGTTAGACTGAAAAAAAAATGTGTAGGAAAGACTGAGGTGAGAGCACTGATAAAGAAAGAAAAGAAGAGGAAAAAAGCTAAGGAGAGACAAGAAGGGAGCAGAGTAAATGATTTGTAGGGGATGCTGAAAATCAACATGTATTTGAAGGGATTAAATAAAATGGTCTTGGATAATCTGAACAGTTAATACTAGAAAAATCTGGAAAAATAGTATTAAATGAAGCAGGATGAAAAGATATTTCAAGACAATGGAACTGAATGGAAGAAGAAAGAACAAAAAGAGGAGCGGCAGATTAGTTTTATTATTGTTATTTTGATACAGGGTGTTTTGCCAAAATGTTTCAATAAGATAATAAACACAGTGCTATCGATGATGGAGCAGCATGTGTAGTTGTAGGCAAGCAAAACTCCCCTTGATTACATATGGCCTGCACAGTGGGTCCCATATTATTAAATTAAATTCACATAACCATAAGGATGTGTGGAGGGCCCATAGTTTTGGTGGATCTGACTTCCTTTATCCTGAATAATTTCCCTTTTGCAAGGTCATATTATAATTGTTTTATTTCTGTAATCATTATTGGATAGTTAGCCAAGGTATGAAAGCAACATAATAGCTATTTTTTTAACATGTCTTCTTCTTCTTTATTACTTCTGGTGCAAAGTAGATGCTGACAGTGGTTTTTACATCACGCAAAATATAAAACAAAGGCCAGAGAAGTGGCCCCCCACTTCCTTGAGGAACCATTAGTGACATTGTGAGAAACAGTTCATTCTCTTACAATGAGACAAGAATCCATCAGTCAGATAAATCAGCTTCAGATAATATTTATTCTTCTACTAAAAGACTTGGACCTCCAGCCCTGCACAGACCCCTCATGCTTATATTTAGAATCACTATCTACTCTCAAGGAAACTACAAATCTCAGATCTGTTCCCATTCAGATGCATCACTGAACTGCAGGTTTATTTTCTTTTGGGTAATGGAGCAGAACTCCCTGGCGTATATTTTGCTTTTACATTTTTGAAGCAAAATGCTCTACTTTTATTTTCATTTAAAGTCTTCTGCTCTAGAGTTCACCTTCCACCCACCAGCGATTATTATTTGATTCCTCTTCTGAGAGCCTCACCCAAAACAATCAGCGCTGTAAATCTCTGAGCAAAATTCTCCCCTCAAAGTCATATAGTGGTTCTTGGCTCCAAAACACTGTGCTCCCTTCATGCCTGCCGAAGTACCACACGTTTCTCATTGTCCATTTTGTATCCTTCATTTAACTTCTGGGGATGTACTCTGGCATAAAAATTTACTTCAGAGACAAACACTGTCTCGGGGCCTGCTTTGCATCAAAGCTGTACTTTGCGCAGCTCTGGTATAAGTGACTTTAAAGTCATCTTTGTGCCCCTCAATCCTGGGGTCAGCTAAGGCCCAGCTATTCAAAAGCAATTCAGCTTCATGACTACCTGCTTGGCACTAGCTGTGCATGTTTCCCAGGAGCTACTGCAATAACTGGGGCTCAGAGGAGCCTATCTGTGTCCTGGCTATGCCCCCTTGCTCATGGGAAAACTCCATGCGCAAGGGTCTGGGAACCATATAGTTTAAAAGCAACCTGGAGAAGAGTCTGTTGCACAGAAGGAAATGGTCCACTTAGCTTTAAGGCTTTGTGTCCATGAAGCAGCTCAAAGTAAGCTTAACAGTGCTAAGACTCTGGCCTTTGCTCTGCCAGTTCTCAGATCAGTTGGAAATCAGTGATCTAAGGTGTCACAATCATATCCTATTTATTTGTAATAGTTACAACTGTGTTAGCTGAAGAACACTGCACAGGAAGAGGGTGTTTGTTGCTTTAACAAAATATAGGCACATATGGAAAACAGAAAGCCATTGACAGTTTCCCTACTGCTCAGGGAAAGCTATGACCATTTACCAGCAGAGTATCTGGCCTTAAGCTTTTGGCAGATGCTGCCTATTAATAGGCAATGTGACCTGTTGTCTTGGGAGCTTTGAGGAAAACAATAAATTCCCTACAAGTAAATAATTAGCTTACATCATGCTGTAGACATTGGTTTGCTAGTAAAGATCATTGTATGGCCAAGTAGAATGGCACAAAGAGACAGCCGTGTACTTCTGTACGTGAGATGGTGTCATTTTATTGTGAGAGAATGCCACCCTTCTTGCTTTAATATAAGAGGGTTTTTTATAACAATACACATACCCACTCCCACCTCCATGCCATTATTTAACATGGTTTATTCACTATGCATTTCAGTTTATTTGAAATAGAAGACGTTTGTTTTCAAGCATGTCAACTTTTAGAGCGACATTTTGATCGAAACACAGGCGAACGCACAGAAGTGGTTTAAAATTTATCTTTGGGCTTTCATTCTTGCTTTGTTCAGGGTCTGGTGCCTCTGCATAAGGTTACATCAGATGGAATTAGGTTCAGCGGCCCTGGAACAATTTTTATGCTGTTCCCCTCTGCCCCGTCTTACCCCCATCTAACCCCAGGGGCCCTTCATTGCCTCGGGCTGCTGGGACAGCTGCAGAGCCTTGGGATTGGGGGCTAATGTGTAGAAACTGCAGATGAGCTCCTAGGCCTGGCTGTCATGACCCTGGGCAGCCATAGAGCTCCAGTAAGTGGGACCCTGGGCCTACATTTGGGATCCCCAGAGGCAATGGGGCCAGTGTCCATGACCCCATGGAGCTGGTAGCCAGGACCCCAGATGGTAGTCAGCCCCTCTGGTATGGGCTGGTGGCTGAGACCTGGAGCAGGATGCAAAATCTGCAGGGTGCTGCAGCACTGTCCACATGCTTACTTCTCACACCTATGATTAGGTTGTGATTTGGGTCTTTAGGACAGTTCACATGCAGCCTGTCATGAAACAGAGGTGTCTGGAGAGATGCCCATGTAATTTGAGTTTGCTGGTATCTCACAGTGGACAGGGTAAGATTAAATCATCCAGCAGCCACAATCCACCCTGAAATATATTCCATTCCTTATACTTTTATGTTTTTGATGTTTGCTGCCACCTGTAGTTCAATATTAAGGTTTTACAAGGTTTAGCTCACCAAAGAGGCTGAGCTGCAGTGAATGAATACTTATCTAAGCAAACCTAGAGGGACTGATAGAAAGCCGAGGTTTTAAAACATGAATGCCCAAAGTGAGCACTAGTTAGGTACCTAAATAAATGGTTTCAATTTTAAATATACTAAATTCCTATCAACTTCATCTTATTTCAAATATATTAAAAATACAATGGTATTGTAAGAGTAGGGACTTTCCCAAAAGGGAATATAGACATGATGAGAGCAGAGACATTTATAGTGTAAAGTGTATTTCATAAAACATAGGTGCTGGTACAAAGAGAGGTAAACAAATCAGTATTTTGCAGACACTGGCAATCTCATCCTTGTATTATCTGCTTTCAGAGTTTGAGATAAGTATAGGATCTCTTGTGCAGGCATGAAAGCAAGAAGCCAAAACCTTGAAAAGGCCAGCTTGTATCCAATGAACTGTGAACACACCCAGACTAAGCAAATGCAATACATAGGAGGAAGTTTAAGGAGGGTGCAGAAACTGAAAGGTAAGATGGAGGAGGCATGCTATATTTTGTGAGTTCTACTAAATCAGATTTCAAAAAATAATTATAGTAAAGGAATAGGTTACAAAGTCAAGCACTCAGAAAATGCAAGAATGCAGCTTGCCCTTGCAAACTTAATTCACTTTTCTAATGCATAATGCATTATGATACAATCTTTGATTACATTATCACATATTGTTTTTTCCACAGGGTCCCTGAATCATTCAGTATCAAGAGGTCAGCCTGAAATGCTAGTTTTGAATTGCGGAGAAAGTTTAGCCTCCTAACTAAGAATACATACCATCAAACTGTCCATCAAACTGAAAAAGGATCCATCTATTCTGAGATCTATTTTTGCTCTTGAAAAGATTCATAAATCAATTTAGAAATATAAAAATACAATTTCTTTTCAACATGTAAGCACTGTTTTTCTCTTTGTGGCACATGAGCAATGTTTGTTATAAAATAAAGTCCTGGTTCAAATTAATAGCAGTGGAACAGCCAAAGCTGCTAATACTGTTGCCATACATAAGATATCTAGTTTCTTTGACCTCTCACTTTCCAATGTACCAACCACAGTTGCCTGGCAGTTAGGATTCAGAGGTCACGAGACCATAGATAACCTTTAGACTCTACTGGGACTCCACATACAATTATTTTCTTAAAGGAACTAGCAGTGAATCAATATTTAGAGAGCTGAAGAAATTCGGTCATTCGTGGTATTTTTTTCCTATTTTCCCAAAAGCTATGAACTTTGCAGCTGTGAACAAATAGAAATAAACAGCAGTAAAGAAACACAGCACTTATTTTCAGGTCCTATAACTCAGCAGCTGAGTACTACAGACATGGCCTCTGTGGTGTCTAGGTTGCACATCCAGCTTTATTCAATTTCCCCTCTAGAGTATTGAACACTTGGAACTGAATAGTATACTACAGCTAAGATCCCAGTTTGACTTGCTTGTTTGTGAATAAAATGGCAATCATGTACCATGTATCTCAGTAGCCATGCCATTTTTAGAACAGTCAATACTTTTAGTGGAAGGATAATCTTATTAAAACAGTGAACCAAGAATCAGGAGGCTATGATTCAATACCCAACTGTGCCAGAGACTTCCTCTGAAACCGAGGACAGCTCTGTGAGTAGGTTCTGTCTGTCAAAAAGAGGATAATAATACACTTCCTCCCATTCTTTGACAACTCTCTCTACTTGGGCAAAGTTCTTTGAGACAAGTCTCTTCCTAGGTGTTGGGATCCTGATCTTGTCAGGGGCCTGTAAGCACAACCATAATACAGGTTAATAATAACCAAAGAATGGCATTCTGTGTCTCCAGCATGGAAACACTGAACCCGAGGCAGGCATTACATTCATCTCTTGATTTTCTTTTTAGTGCCTTTGACAGCAAAAGTGAAGTGACATGCACCACTATTAATTGCAGACCAAAAATTATGATCTGTTGATTTCCTCATTATACACAGACTTCAGAAAAAAAAGTATATTATTGATTGCAGCCTTCTGCTTTCCTTGCGGGCATTTTCAGGTCAGATGGGAAGAAATATTAGCTGGAACATACCAAAAATGTCAGAACACTGAATGGATTATCAAATAAATCTAATTTGTAAAAGTGTTCTTTAGTACTCAGCCAGTGAACTTTGAGATTAGCATCAGAGACAGGTTAAAATTAGCATCCCACCGGGAAATATTATGTTACGCCATTTATTCCAAAGTGTTTATCTCCAGCATGTTATCAGAAACAATTATTATGCAATAGATATTGCTAATGCTCATTTAAATAATAATCTGCCCAAATCTATGCACTTTATAGTACTACTAGATAAACCTCCTCCTCCCTTAAAAAAGTCTATGTCCTGGAAGGAATCGGTTAGAAAACCACTGTCTTTCCTTGTTTATATTTGTCTACACTAAATTCAACCTTTGCTGGCTGAGCGGGGGAGCTGGAGGGTTTATATAATGTACAGGTCCTGATCCTAAAAGTAATCACCTACCACCTTTCAGAGCTATTAATACTGCACCCAACACACAGCCCTATAGGAGAGTAAGTTTCACCCAATAATTCTGCAAACTTTCTAAATCTAGCTTCCTATGGGACCTGAAAATTCCTTCACATTGACAATAAATAGACAGCCTGGGGAAGAAGCTTAGGCCGCTACAGCACACCTCTCTAAGTTACGCAGTGTAGCCACTCTTTGCAACAGGAAAGAGCTCTCCTGTTGACTAAATAAACCCAGCTCCAATGAGGGGCAATCAGTTTGTTGAGAACGTCCACAGTGGTGCTTTTCGTCAGTATCATGTTTATTGGTTGGTGGAGGTGTGGTGTTTTACTGTTGGAAGTGCAGTGTGGACAATTTTAAAATGATGGCCAGAACATTATCAGCTCTGTTATAGCCCTTGGTGCCAAAGGTGAGTAGGTGCAACATGCTACAGCAGAGGGCCTGCCAGCCTCAAGATTAGAAAGCTACAAAGGCAGCATAAAACCAACTTTCTCTCCCTTTTTCCCGTCAGGCAGAGCAGCACACAGATCAGTTGAGCCAGAAGATCCAAACTGAAATTGACAAACCACTCATCATGCAGCTGTGCAATTTCACAGTTTACTGAACCATTAAATCATCCAAATTATATAATCTTTTCCCAAGGAAGCACAATTTTTTTTTGCCACAGAAAACTTGCTGCTGACTTGTGCTCCTTAAATTAATTCATTTTCCTGTGTATGCCCAGGTAGAACACAGCAAAATGATGCAGTGCCACATTACTCCCTATTGCAAACAGAGCAGCATCTAATATATTCAATAGGGCAAAACTCAGAGACAGTGTCGGGCAACACCATGAGATTCACCTTGTGGAGTTTCTTACTAACTCCTCCTTCAGCAGGAAGGGATGAGAAATAAAATGCAGGATTTGGCAGCTACCAGCTAATAGGCAATTTATTTAACTAATTAGGATTGCCAATGATGGCATGAAGGGAGTCCCATCCAACACTATGATCGTGACTGTGATAGGGATCACCAGGGTGGGTGAAGGGAAGGTTAACATGAGGAGAGCCTCAAAGCACTGAAGCTGCCCTATTATAGAAAAAGTTAAAAAGAAAACCAGTGACACTATTTGGCAGATGGCCTGACCATTTTAATTAGTGCAAGGAGAAAATCTTAAGTGTGATCAAACAACAAGGCCCTTGTGGGTGAGGCCCCTCATATGAACTGAACAGTTGCTTCTCTTGATGGTGGTGGCATGGTCTAGTTTGTATTCACTCACTAGACTCCCAAAAGCTCTCTCTCTTTCCCTCTTTCACACACATGCACACACTCACTCACACAGTTAAAAGATGCAGCAATTAATCAGGAAATCTCCAAACACAGTAGGAATCAGTTTATACTATGGAAGGGTTATGGTTAAAAACCAAAGTAGTCTTAATTCTATTTGCAGAATGCAGTACCTAATGCAGTTATCTTTAATGACAGCATGGTGTCGAAGTACTGTGTCAGATTTCAGACCTTTTCATAGTTTAAATTCCAACGTTTAATCAAAGGGTAACTAAATCATTGCTGGTGGCAGCCAGCTACTACAATACACAAGTATTGTGGGTGGCCTACAATCATGATACCATATTAGAGATACAATCTCCTATATACAAAACATTTTCATGGTCTCCTTGTCCATATACGTCTCCTGGTATGTAAAGTATATATGGCGATAGACACATGGCACTCCTGAAAAGCGTGAACAAATCAGTTCTATCTGAAGCTCTTGTTTAATTCATTTACCCTTTTAGATGAGTAACAACTTTCTAATGTGCAGTTTTGTTTTGATTCATCAAATACCTGTTGCTTGTCAATAGCATAACATTAGAACAATTTATTTTATTAATCCCTAACAAAGCCAATATCACTCATATTTTCTATCAGAAAAGGTTAAGAAAAGCTACATTTTCTTACTCTCCCTTTTAGCTGCAGGACAGCTCATTTGCAAGATTGCAAAGTAACATCATAGCCTCATAAATTTTAGTCATTCATTGGTTGAAGGATATTCAAATACAACTAAAATAATCAGAGGGGACTTTTGCTTATCTTGAAAAATGTTATGTGACTGCTCTACTCTTGTAAATGTTGCATTTGTTGTAAACCAATTCTATAAAAGGGTGATAAAAATGACTGCAATGTCCCAAAGGTATTTCCCAACTGGAAATAATAGTCTAACTATATTTTAGGGGTTTTCATCCTTTATTTCAGCAGTAGCTGAAATTATCTGTCCCAAGTTTTATTTGTTTTCATTAAAATGTAATCTTTTCCCATTAGCTTTATCCAGAAAGATGATGTTTAGGAGCAAGTCCATGCTATCACTCCTCATATGGTTACAAATGTTCCTGCTACGCAGATTGCATTTTATATAAAATAATTTCATCAGACATCATTAGTTTTGTTTATAAAGGTGTCTATTCAGGCAAATACTTATTAGAGCTGGTTGAAAATTTGTCACTAAAAAAAATACCTTTTTGATGCAACAGAAATTTTTGCATAAGGAAATTTCCATTTTGAAATATTTTGGGTTTTTATCAGAAGTGCCAAAAGTTAGTGTTTTGGTTCTCAAACATCAAAAATAAAAATGTCACATTTTTTGTGAAATGTTTTCCATTTTGTGTTTTTTGCTCTCTTTTAAAGAACAACTCCCTCATCCCACCCCTCCAAAAAAAATGCATGAAAAATTTCAATCCAGACAAAATATTTTTTTTCCTTCAAAATATCTGTAAAATAGAAAATACATTTTCAACAACTCTAGTATTTAAAGTTGAATATATGTGTAAGTGCTTGAATTAGAACCAACTAATTCTGAATTCAATAGCTTTGCAAGAGTAGGGTACCAGTTAACAGCATAATTTTGGTTATCATGTAAATGTGAATTGTTGAATGAAGAATATTAAGGCTTTTCTGGTGTTCTCTGAACACAGCAAGAACCTTAAGCTTACAGCTACACTGTAGCCTTCTTCCGGAAAAGCTTATGCAAATGAAGCGTGGCGTGGAATATCACCGTGCTTCATTTGCATAATTAATTAGCAGTCGCTTTTGTGCAAGAGGCTTCTGTGCAAAAAAAAAACTGTGTAGACAGTTCCTTTTTGCGCAAAAAACCCCTCTTGTGCAAGAGCCGTTCTTCCTCATTTTTTCAGGAAGAACGGCTCTTGCACAAGAGGGGGTTTTTGCACAAAAAGGAACCATCTACACTGCTCCTTTTTTTGCAAAAAAATGGCTGCTAATTAATTATGCAAATGAAGCACGGCGATCTTCCACGCCGTGCTTCATTTGCATAAGCTTTTCTGGAAGAAGACTACAGTGTAGCCGTAGCCCTTGTGGAAATCACAAGGAAAAGAAAGCTTCAGGTTACATGGAGTGCAAAATTAGTGGGATCATTAGTCCATATTATATCTATATAAAAAGTAAAAGATTATGGGAATGAATATTTTTCCTACACTCATTCATGGCTTGGTTTGTAATAACAGGGTATGGCTGGATTCTGGGAGGTATATGAGAAATGGGGAAGGATCATCTTTCAAATCTCTTCTAGCCAAATGACTGGAGCAGAAAAGATTGAGAAGCTATACTAGAGTGGGGCAAATAACTGATTTTTAGAGTCAGTGTCAGTTCAGAAAATGGAAACAAACTTGCTTGAGTTAAACCAAATCTGCAGGTTTTTTTGAATTTTCAGAAAAAAGAGTCTGTTTTGACCTGTTCCCAGAGCAGATTCAAACGTGAGCGTTCCTCATCCCAGTTGAGTGTCCTAACCACTGGGCTAAACCCAGGGCCCCATCACCTCTTCCTCTAGCCATTTTATGAATGGCAAAAATTCTTCTTCAGAAATTCATTAAGAGTTTCAGGTCAACCAAACCAGTATTTTCCAGTGAATAAATTATTTCTCAAAATTTTTGTCCAATTTTAATTTCCATAACATGAGACTCTTGTGATCTCTCCTTTTCTCTTCTGTCCCAGCCTCTTTTCACACACCCGCCTCCATACACTGCCAACCAGGAAGCCCACATGGAACTGGATCTGTGTAGGGAGCATACAGTCTCACTATGGCTTCCTGAAGCAATGCTCCTTTGTGTCAAGAAAACAAGGAGTCATCCAGTAAACAAATTTTCAGTGCTTAGTATTGTCAGGACAACACACTAGATTCCTCGCTAAACTTGTCATATTATATAGCACAAATATAGACTCCCAGTTTTAAAGGTGTTTATAAGGCAGAATGGTGTGTGGAAGCCCTAGATGTCCATGTAAATAGACTTTATACTAAGCCAGTCTATTCTAAGGGAGTGATAGTGGACTCTTAGGGAGAGAAGAGGAGAAAGGACCTCTGTGAAAACTATAGCTAATATGATCCAATATAGATCTGAATCTCTGGAGATATCCAAGGAATTTGTTTCAGTTTTAAAGAAAACTTGGATATCCACGGCACCATTTTCTGTTCTAAATAACAATTAAACCATTAAAGCAGAAACTTAAAGCCAAGTTTCTCTGGATTTCACAACACCACCAGAACAACCTCACCCCGCACCCCAGACTATAACATAGGCTAATTCATATAACAGAGTAAATCATCCAAAACTGCACTCATGAAAAAGACCTAATTTAAAATCTAATCCAAAAATTACATCTGCAATTTTAAGCAAAGCTGTGTTTGTTGAGAGATTAGATCTAATGTTTGACTGAAAGGAATTTCAGGCCTCCCCGTGTTCCAAGAACCATCTAATCTGTGAATTTACTCTACCTATTTGTCCAATATTTTAGCTTGCACTGGAAGTAATGAAATGTGTCAATAATTTGTTACTTTCAATTCTCTTCCTTGAAAATCTGGTTTCAATTCCATTTGGACTAACATCTACATCTAATAAGCTTAACTGGTTCAATACATCTAGAGCCAAAAATGAGGCTCATACTACATCAAAAACCTGGGGAACAATTTGGTAAATCAATCAAAAAAATGAGAATTATTAGACATCACATTTTCTACTCTGTTCAGGAGTTTATCCAAAAACATATCAAAACACCACTTAGAAGCTGGGAGGCCCAGGATTGGCCCCTCATTTCAATGGTGTGGATTCTTCATGGACAATGAAATGTACCCAGATTCCACAATCACATAACCTGAGTAAGAACATTCCCACTTAGGCAGATGCATTGTCTTCCATCTCCTCTGGGTAAGAGCAATTTTGGTGCTTCCAACTGCCATATTGGACAGATGAAGATATTGAAAGAAGAGGAGAGCTTCTTTGATGAATCGCTTATATTTCATAGAGTGGGCTGGTTCCCCCAGCTGACTGGCATTCTGACAAAAGATGAGCAGGGTACACCTGGACCAAAGATATTTCCCTCGCTGAAATTTCAGAAGTGAAAATCATTCAGAGAGTCAGAAAGGTAGGTCACCCTGGGTGAAGATACTTTGGTAGCAGTCAGATGAGAGGAGAAAGGTGCGAAGGAGTCGAAAGCATTTGCATGCATAGGCATAGTTTGATCTCTGTATGTGGGAGGGCAGCTCCAGTCAGGCCAATGAGTCTATGATTTGAAATTCTGTGCTTGCCCAAGGTGGACAGCCTGGGGGTGGGGAATACTCCCCAGGCCTCCAAACTGCATGTATTCTAGCTCTGTCATTAGACCCAGTCCTGCAAGATGCTAAGAATCCAAAGCTCCGACAGATTCTGGGACTCTCTCAGAACCTGGTAAGATTAGTCTGATAATAACTTGGAAATTTTTCAAAATCAAAACAATTTCAGAGGTACTCAAAGTTCTGCACGCCAGATGAGCTCTGCTTTAAGGAAGAGGCTGACACTTTACACATTCACCTATATCTGTTGAAAGAGTGTTTATATGATCTGAATATCTATGCTGAATAGCAACCATGCAAACCTTATGTTTTTTGTCTGCCATTCCTGCAAACCACTCTGCACCTCTGCAGTAATAATATCCTCAAAGAATTCTAACCAGTTAAAGCATGATCTTCACTTCCTGAGAACATGTGGCTGGTCTCAATCAGGCTGTGGGCTTTTCCAAGTGTATTTCCATTTGATCTCCTCAAATACTTGCAACACTTTCCTCCCAAATGAGGTCAAATGGATTGATGTATAATTTCAGTCCCAGGGCCATTTTTTCATAATGGGGTAATGCTAAACATATTCCAATCCTTGGGGAGCTTGTCTGAACCAAATTTTTGAAAATATCTGCTAACGTTTCTCCAGTTTCGACGCAACATCTTTTATCAGTCTTGGATGTGTATTGTTTGGCTTGTTGCCTTGTCAATTATAATATTCCCTAACTCTTTAAGACTCATTGCCAAAGTTGATAGCATGGTCTCTAATTTTTCATTTGGCATCCATAGAAACACCATCTCCACTGTCAGCTTGTCCCTCACCTTTTGCATTTGGAATGGCAGATACAAAGTAATAATTCTACACCTCGGTTATTTCCTCAGTTTTCTTTTTCAAATTCTAACTGCCTTTTATCTCTAATACTGCCTTTTATCTCTAACTGCCTTTTATCTCAGTCGAGGCTGACATTGTACCTATTATATACAGTACAAACATGGTAAATGGAGACTTTTAATAGAAACTCTATTCTAGCATTCCCTCAGCATATAAGTATTGCAACTATAAGTGACATGATATACATTAGGATATAAGTTTTGGTTTAGTGAACAATATATTTTTCCTGAGTGTTATTCCTGTTGAGGACCTATTGTAATTAACTGCACATTTTTTATATACTTTTGCCACTAAATTATTTATTTGAGACTTTCAACAACTCTAAAATATGTCATGAATGACCAGGTTCTGTGTTGTCATCCAATTTTAAATCATATAAACTTTTTGTAACATATCACTATTTTAATGTGCCAATATTGTATTATTGGTAATACTGCAGTTGTGCTGAGGTACACATTTGTCTTTCCATAACAGAAACTTCCGTGGATGAGTGTAAGCACTGGCAAAGACAGAAACAAATGCATATAGAAAATGCTCAAAAGGTGATACAAGTATTAATATTATATAATGTTTATATTACAGTAAACCCTAGAGCCTAACCAAGTCCTATTACGGTAAGTATTGTGCAGAGATATAGAAATGACACTATCGGTCCCAAACAACTTATAATCCAACAAACAGATGGCAGGTTAATTAGACATACAAGTGGGCTGGGGTAGGAGTCAGGGAAAATGTAGTAGCAGAAATAAGATATGTAATTTATTGAAATGACTTTAAACAACATAATATGTGAGGACAATTTGTCACTAGCCTCCTTCCAATTTTAACATCCATATGATTCTAATTTCTAATTATACAAGGCCCAAACCAAAAGTCTAACTAAGCACAGACTATCTTGAAATAAAAACAAGTTTTCAGTCCCCTAGAAAATTACTGTGTCCAGAAACCCCAAAAGCTAATGCTAGGTTCCCCGCACTCCATTGGCTGAGAAGAGTGTGCTCAGAATATTTCTCCCTCATTCCCTAAGCCAAGGACTGGGAGTGAAAGTAATTTAAAAATCTTATTGGTATGGGGCCCAGCTCCAGGCTCTGAGAAGGGGCACGGCCTTAGGTGGAAGGGACAGGGAGGGTTTGAGAGGAAGGGGTGAGAGCCAGCCTCCACCAGTCAGCCCTTCAGAACTGCACAGCGCATGCCGGTCGAGGCTATGCTGGCAATTTAAAGGGCCCAGATTTCCAGCCGCTGCTGCAGTAGTGGAAGCAGTAGCTGGAAGCCTGCTGGGCCCTTTTAAATCACTGGGATCCCAGAGAAGCTGTCTCTTTTGCCCCTCCACATTAGCAGGGCCTGGCAGTATTGCCAATGCAGCACTTTAATGTCTGCTATGTAAAGGTCCATACCAGTAGCCACTTCTCTCTGCTAAGACCCTAAAAGACATCATAAGAGACATCATTCCACAACATTACAAATTCAGACTCTATATTTGCATCTTGCTGTGTAGTACTTGATAGCTGGCAGATCTGTCCTTGCATAATTACTGCTTTAGCATTTTTTACATGACAATGTTTCTTGTAACTCCTTACCTGATAGGCCATTAGACACCAAATAAGGGACTATGCTTAATTTACAGGACTGGCAGTCTTTGTTTAGTTGTTACATTCCTCTCTCAAGAAGCCAAACTGAGATGTACTCCACATCCTTGTTTGTCTGCACATCAAAGAGCTGTGACAGATTCACCTTCTCTGTGGCTCAAGCCAGAGGACTCTGCTTGCCTACCTCCTTTGGAAAAAGGAAGCATCTGAGATCAACAGCTATCTGAATCTCAGATTATCCTCCTCCATTTCTGTGATGACCATCATCTTGGCTGACACATGTGGACTGAACCAGAGACCTCCAGAGGTAAAAGCCAGAGTAGCTACAGTTCATGCAAAAGAGCCAGACACCATATCATGGGCTGTAACACCCTTATGTCCATTGTGGATTGGGCACAGAGGGAGACACATGACACACAGTAGCTAGTGGGTTACACCACCTCTGATTCTTAAGAGGTATTGAGCTGCCTAAAGATGCCGGCAAATGTTTCCTGGGACTTTAAAAAGTCTAGACTCCTAATTTACCTGTGAGATTTAGGTGCTTAGCCACTTTTAAAAATCCTATTAGTTGCCTAACTGCATCTTTAGACATATAAATATCTTTTAAAATCTGTCTCACACGTTCTTGAGGCATTTGGCACAATCTCTATTTGCACTGACAACAGTCCTTCCTTGTGTACGACTGTGTAAAGATTGTTCTATTTCTAGCAACAATTACACAAAATGAGTGTTGGGGAAAATAAAAGTAGAGTTTTGGGCCATTGATGTCAATCAGATTTGCAAGTGAATTTCTGAAAGCAGAATATGGCCTAGAGTTTGCCCCACTGAGTTCAGTGGGCTTTTCATCAGATCCTAAAAGAACATTTGAGTGGTAAGTGTCACTATGTTCAGCCATGACCTTTAAAGAAGAATGCCTCAGCAACTTCAAAGGGTGTGTTCAAAGTTTTAAGGTTACCAGCAAGTAGTTTCATTGAATTGCTTAGCAATCTCTGGCCTCATTATGTAGCGTAAAGACAGGGTAGTTTCACTTAAGTTAATGGTGTTATTCTGGATTTATATCAGTATGAGAGCTCACTCCAACCTAATGGGACTATTCATTTGAGTAAAATAAGCAGGAATTGTCTCTTTTTAAGAGCAAATCTAGAAAGAAGACGTCTGCTTTTAAAAGAACTTTTTTAAGAATGTGTTCTAGAAGTGCAGCTGAAAGCATTTAAAAAACCCCGAATTGTTAACATTAAAAAATTTGCTGCAGAAATATTTCCTTCTGTTTTAGGAGCTTATGTTTCAAATCCCAATTAAATATATTTGTAATTCTGCACTTGTAACTAGAGATGCAGAAATTTGCTGTCAGTTGATGTGGGGTCAGAGGAACATTTTCTTTGGTTTTGATCTGCACATGTTCCCTATATCCAGCAATTTAGAACCTTTAAAGAATCAAGCCAGCTATTTTGGCTCACAAATATGGAATTAGTAGTCTGACTTTCAGGATCTACTTCTTAAAATCATGGCCCATTGTCACAATCGAACAACAGGAGACAAAGAGGAAAGGGGAAATGTTTGGCTAGCATGGCAGCAGCATTTTGAATTAAAATGAAAGGTACAAAGGGTAAAAGACTGATCATAGGAAAATGTTATAGAGGAAATGGGTCTATGATAAGAGAGATACAAAAGTCAGTATTTAGATAAGGGATGTTTTTCAAGAGGATGGAACTTCATAATGTTAATCCTCATTAGAAATGGAATTTGGCATCTATGAAACTGTTTTATGTAGCAAACATGAAATTGTTAAGGACTAGCAGGCATCCTGGAACATACAAGTTGTGCAGATTCGATTTTACGTATCAGTCAGCAAGAAAGGCTTCTGTCTTATTCCACAACCCTTCCACATCATAAAAAGAGATCCACATAGAAAAGTAAACCACTAATAGGCAATAAGCCAAGAGGGGACCACTATGGTCATGTATTCTGACTTCTGCTCAGGACAAGACATAGGCCTTACCTGACCCAAATAATTAACAGAGTCAGAATTCAAGGGCTGAAGAGACTAACAGATCATCTTGCCTGACCTCCTCTATATCATAGTCCACCTGCACTGCACAGCATCCTCCTGCTAAACCCAACAATCAAAATGAAACAAAAGCATTACAGCCCACAGGAGATTAGACTATTACGTGCCATAGGGAAAATATAGGAGGAAGTGAGGTGCCCCAATGCCCAAGGTCCCCACAATCACAGGCAACTGACTGGGTGAGATATACCCAAATAATCCAAGCAAGTGACCCACATTCCATGCTGCAACCCTAGAGTCCCTGCCAGTCTGACTTGGGGGACAATACCTTCACAAACTCACCTATGGTGATGTTACACCCTGAGTATGTGAACAAAATCCAGTCAGTTAAGCACAGGAAAAGGGGGAGTGGGCATTGTCATCTTAGGGTGCATCTACACACCCTTAACTCAAAATAAGCTACGCAAATGGAGCTGTGTCAATTGTGTAGCTTATTTCAGAATAGCTTATTTTGAAAACAGAGCACTTATTTCAAAACAGAGCACTCCTCCTCTGACTTCCCTTACTCCTCATACAATGAGGGTTACAGAAGTTGGAGTTAGAAGTTTTCCCAGCTTGACAGTATTTCAACATTATTTTAAAATAACTGCCTTCTGTGTAGAAGCTAAGTTATTTAGAAATAACACTAGTCATTTTGAAATAATGTTGCTGTGTAGACATACCCTTATAGCCCTCATCCACCCTGACCAGTGTCCCACCACAGCCATCTATGATGCTTCAGAGGAAGGAGACAAAAACAAAACGAAACAACCAGAGAGTACATTTAGGAGCGGAATCCCTTCTTGACCCCTGCTTCTGACTGGCTGATGTATCATGAGCTCTAGGAACATCAGACATAAACCAGAATGGAACCCAAAGTCTGTGAACTCTAGCATCACAAGCATCCCCATCATACAGCCCCACTTGTGTCTAAGGATAACATTTGGCCCTAAACTAAGACTGGATCTAAATATGGTGCACCATTTTTTCCCTATAATGCATTGCTGAATAATGAATTTAGCCCAAATTGCTATATCATTACTTACAAAGAGGAGTGGAGGGTTTTTTCAATAAAGCTTTGTCCTTTCACATCCTACACTCCACTGAAAGGTCACTTTGTGGTCAAAACTGAAATGAGGAGTTTCAAATTTAGTGTCCACGTTACACAATTGCCTGATAAAGTTCATTGAAAGTTGGCATATTTGGCAACTTCAACTCACTAGAGAATTGGTACTTAGATGGCATTTGGCGCAGTTGCCTCCAGGCAGCAGCCACCCTAGGGACCAATTTCTCATTCTTGATAGTGAAATATGTGCAAACTGGCATTAAAACTAATCTGCCATACTTATCCAACAGGCAAGCCATAGTTTGTAGCTCTGTAGCATTAACCTTTCAAGGATACAGAGGGGATAATACATTAAATACATGTAGTCATTAACTGGGAAAAATATAATTTTAAATTCAGTTCCTGGGCACCGGCGGTAAAGATCCCCCTCCTTTAACTATCCGTCCATTTCAGGATTTTATACTGCCTCTCATCTGAGTGTCTATTGTTGCTGAAAACATCTGCAAGATAATGAGTGCTCAGAAATACAGTGGTAGTCATAGGTGTTGTACTTCATCTCATCTTCATCTACTGTAATTACAAAGAGAAAGTTTTTAACTTTCCATTTAAAAATAGCTATAGAGGAGTCTTCCTCCTCACCTCTTTGCTTCTGTTACATCAGGGTTTCCCAACCTATGGGTCGGGACCCAAATATGGGTTGCCATTACATTTCAAAAGGGTCACCAAGTGTCTCCCCAGGTGGCTTTGCCCCCTTTCGTCCCCCCGTTTTTGAATTGCCTTGGGTCACCAAGTCTTCCTGAATTGTCAAAATGGGTCCCCATCTGGAAAAGGTTGGGAACCGCTGTGTTACATTATCATATTCACGGTTATGTTAAACGCTAATAGACACAGCTAGTTCTTGTTTACTATTGCAGATTTACCTCATTCACCTGCCTGTAGCCTCAAGCTAATGTAGAAACTATAGCCATTGAGATGTGGAACTCTCGTGGACAAAGAAATAGCATTCTTTCACTTCACTGCTATTTGCAATACAACAGCAAGCTACAATCCAACACACCCATAATACAGTGCATCCAGAACAAGGCAGGAATAAGATAAGAATTATGTTTGTGTTTTATATTGAAATGTATGGAGTGCATCTAGCAAATGCTCTGCTTTGTTTAAGGCAACCTGTAAAACAAGTAAATTAGACATCATTAGGGACAAATATTATGTTCTAAACCAAGGGTGGGGAATCAAAGACCTGGGGGCTGGCTGCAGCCCCTGGCTTGCCTGGATCCGGCCGCCGAGGTGCTCCAGACCCCTACTATGCCACATACCATTGTGATGCTGGAGCACACAAAACCTACTAGCCTGGGCTCTGGTGTGTGAGGGAGATGTGGAGAGTGTCTTTCTCCTTCTTAGTTGGGGGCCACATCAGTGAAGGTTTGGGGGGGTTGGTTTTGTTTTTGTTTGTTTGCTTGTTTGTTTTGCTTCTCACTTCCGACTTCTCACCCCAACTGATTTCTCTGTGGGTCAGAGGCCCCTGACCCAAAAAAGGTTCCCAACCCCTGTTCTAAACACATCGGGCTATAAACACGTAAGACCTAGTGGTTTTAACTCTAATGGCAACCCCTACTAGTAGAAAGACCACTGGAGAAAGAAAGGTGAAAAATTAAGTCAAAAATTATTTAAAGTAATTAGTTGTCTTCAAGTCCCAATGTCCTGATGAAATACGTCTTAGCATACTCAAGGAGCTGACTGAAGAGGTATCTGAGCCATTAGTATATATATTTGAAAAGTCATAGAAGACAGAAGAGATTCCAGAAGATTGCAAAAGGGCAAATATAGTGTCACTATGTAAAAAGGAAAGTAAGGACAATCAAAGGAATTACAGATCAGTCAACTTCACTTTAGTGCCAGCAAACATAATGGAGAAAATAATTAAGTAATCAATTTACAAATGTCTAGAAGATAGTAAGGTGATTGTAGCGGGGTAGTGTGCTTGTCCCTCCCCAAGGGGGAGCTGTCGAGTCCTTGGGGGGTCTTGAAATCACACTCCAACCCTGTGCTTACCATAACTCAACTGCTATTCTAAACCCATGGCCCTCTTATTTGGGCAATGCGGCCCAGTGGCCGGAGTCAATAACAAGCACCCCACACTGAGTCAGTGCAGACTAGGGGCTGGAGTCAATAGCAAATGCCCCTTTCACTAGGGCAGTGTAACCTAGGGGCCGTAGTAACCAACATCCCTCTCAATGGGGCACTGTGGCCTAGCAGGCAGAGTCAGTAACAAACGCCCCCATCACTGGGGCAGTGCAGCCTAGTAGCCGAAGTCAATAACAAATGCCTCTCCTGCTTAGGCAGTGCAGCCTAGCAGTTGGAGTTTTGTAGCAGCAGGTGCAGGCCCCAGGGGTTGGGAATTGAGGATGAGATAGGGGGACCTGGGCCCTCCCTACTCTACTGGTCCCAGCCCAGGGCCCTGACAGCAGTGGTGTGGTACACCACTAACTTGGCATGGAATCCCTCCACAACACACCAAGATTCCTCGGGGGAGCCAATCTCCCACCCTGGGGTACTTCCTACCCACCTCCACTGGACTCCTTTCAGGTTGCCATTGGCATCTCTGGTGTCTCACTGGCTGGTCTCCAGGTCTGGTCCCACGGGCAGTTTGCCTCCAGGAGCTCTGGCAGTACCTCCTTCCTCCTCAGCAGCCAGTCCAGACTGAGCCTCTCTCTGAGCCTTTATACCTGGGCTGCAGTCTGAGCACGCTCAGCAGGGCTGCAGGGGAGGGACTTCTTTAGCCAGGTGAGCCTGGTTAGGCCTTGGTTCCCCAGTGCAGGGCTGGTACACTGGAGAACCATCATTGCAATGATGAAGAGCCAGTCAGTATGGATTTGTCAAGAATAAATCATGTCAGACCAACCTAATAGTTTTCTTTTACAGAACAACAAGCCTTGTGGATTAGTGGAAGTGGTAGATGTGGTATATCTTGACTTCAGTATGGATTTCTGATACCTGAATGACTGTTTCATTAACAAACATGAGAAATACAACCTAGATGGTACTATAAGATGTGTGCATAACTGACTGGAAAACCATTCTCACGAAGTAGTTATCAGTGGTTCAGAATCAAAATGGAAAGGCATATCAAGTGGGTTCCCACAGGGATCAGTTCTGGGTCTGCTTCTGTTCAATATTTTCATCAGTAATTTAGATAATTGCACGGAAAGTACACTTATAAAGTCTGTGGATCATGCCAACCTGGGAGAGGTTGCTTTGGAAGATAGGATTAAAATTAAAAATCATTTGGACAAACTGGAGAAATGCTCTGAAGAAAATAGAATGAAGTTCAATAAGGAAAAATGCAAAATACTCCACTTAGGGAGGAGCAATCAGCTTCAGACATACAGAATAGGAAATGACTGTCTAGGAAGGAATAATTCAGAAAGGAGTCTAAGGGTCAAAGTGGATCACACGCTAAATATGAGCCAACAATGCAACACTTGTAAAAAAAAAAAAAGCAAACATCATTCTGGGATGTATTAACAGGCGTGTTATAAGCAAGAACGAAAAGTAATTCTTCTGCTCTGCTCTGCACTGATTAGGCCTCAATTGGAGCACTATGTCCAGTTCTGGATGCCACATTTCAGGAAAGATGTTGACAAAAGAAAGAAGGTCCACAAAAGAGCAACAAAAATTATTAAAGGTCTAGAAAACGTGGCCAATAAGGGAAGATGGAAAAAAGGGGGTTAGTTTAGTCTACGGAAGTGAAGATTGAGAGAGGACATGATAACAGTTTTCAAATACATACGTTTGCTACAAGGAGGTGAGAAAAAATTATTCTTCTCACTCTCTGATACATCTATACAGCAGCTTTATTTTGGAATAACTGACGTTATTTCAAAATAAAAAGTGTGTCTACACAGCAAGCCATTATTTTGAAATAATTTTGAAATGGAGGACTTCTTACTCCAACTTCTATAACCTTCATTTTATGAGGAGTAAGGGAAGTCGAAGGAAGAGTGCTCTTTCTTCGACTTCCTGCTGTGTAGATAGCACCAAAAGCTGAGTAAAGCTATTTTGACTTCAGCTACGCAATTGACGTAGCTGAAGTTGCGTAGATTAATTCGACTTTTGCCCTGCTGTGTAGATGTACCCTGAGGCTAAGACAAGAATCAATAGGCTTACACTGCAACAAGAACAATTTAGGTTGGACATTGGGAAAAACTTCTTAACTGTCAGAATGGTTAGGCTCTTAATAAATTGCCTAGGGAGGTTGTGGAATCTCCATCACTGGAAATTTTTTAGAGTAGGGTATCCAAACATCTGTCAGGGATTGTCTAAATAATATTTAGTCCCGCCATCAGTGTAGAGGAGTAGACTAGATGGTCTCTCAATGTCCCTTCAAGGCCTATGATTCAAAGTTGGAAGGGTGGTGGCACTGACAGGAAATGGGACTAGTCAGACAAGCTAGCGATTGTGATTATTCAGCAAGTTCTACCAGCAGAACTGCTACAGAATTCATCCACACAGTCATGCTCTCCTAGGTGGAAATGTGGTTTCATTATACTACTTTACAAGTAGAGCAGCTGAAGAATCTTTAGCTACATGACAAGTATGAACTTTTTGTTTTGCCTCTATTATTATGAAATGGCTTTCCTGACATTCAGAGAGACACATTTGCATTATCCAATGTGTCCTACATCATTTTGGGTAACTGCATGTTAATGTTTTCCAGGACTCCAGACACATTTTGTCTGGGTCAAAATAATAAAGTTACTATTTCCTGCAGTATATTTTTAAAAATGAAAGTTAATAGATCAGTAAGAATTGCAGAACTATATAGCATAGTAACTTTATTACTGAATGCAGTGTTATAGCAGTGTTGGTTCCAAGATGGGTGAGGTAATATCTTTTATCTGACTGAAAAGAAGAGCAGTGTCTAAAGTTGAAAGATTGGCTCTCTCACCAACAGAAGTTGGGCCAATCAAACATGTTAGCTCCCCCCACTTTGTCTCAATAACTTAATTACTATCTGCCATAACATAATAAAAAAATCTCTGGGACCCAAGCAACACCCTTGAATGGACCTGTATACCCAAGACAATATTGCTGGGATTTTCATCAAGACTAGGGAACTGTAGGCAAAGTATGCTCTGGAGATTTTTGACAATGGCTATGTGGGTGAGTGAAAGAGAATAAGATGCTAGAAGCAAATCAAACAAATCCACTGTAGACAGTCCTCTGAAAACATCCACTCAATGTCCAGAAGTACTTAGAAAAAAAAAAGCTAACAGAATATTAGGAACTATTAGGAAAGGGATAGATAATAAGGTAGAAAATATAATAACACCACTGTATAAATCTTAGGTATGGCCACATCTTGATTACTGCATACATTTCTGGTTACCCCATCTCAAAAAAAGATAATTCAAATTAGAAAAGATATGAAGAAAGATTAAACAAATGGAACTTTTCAGCTTTGAAAATGCCATTTCAGATGGGATACAATAGAGGTTTATAAAATCGTGATTGATGTAGGAAAAGTGAAAGAGAAAGTGTTATTTACCCTTTGACGTAACAGAGCACTCACAGATTACCTGATGCATCTAACAAAGTGGGTTCCAGCCCACAAAATCTTATGCCCAAATAAATTTAAGGTGCTACAGAATTCCTCATTGTTTTTGTTGAAACAGACTAATACGGCTATCCCTCTGAAATGGGTTACTCAATTAAATTAATAGGCAAACAAAAGGAAGTACCTCTTCACTCAGTGCATAGTCAACCTATTGCCAGGGGATGATATCAAAGACAAAACTTCAGTGGGGTTCAAAAAGCTCTAGATAACTTCAGGGAGGATAAGTCCATCAATAGCTATTAGCCAAAATGGTCAGGGAGGCAACCCCATTAAAACAACGAGTTTTCTTGGCAAAAAATATGCTAATGAGGGATACATGAATCACAATCTCATTTGTATATTTTCTACCAATCCGTTTTTGCACTGGGGTTTAGCATATTTTTTGCCAAGAAAACTTGGAATGTAGATGTAGCCTGAGGGTATATCTACACTGCAGAGTCTTTTTGGAAAAATGGCTGATTTTCCAAAAAAACTTCACTTACATCCACACTGCAATTGCATTCTTTTGACAAAAAGTTGAAAGAATGGAGGGCGTTTTCCGACAGCGATAAACCTCTTTCTATGAGAAAGAAGCCTTTTTCCAAAAGAGCTCTTTCAAAAAAAGGAGTGTGTAGATGGGGAAAAGGGTTTTCTTTCAAAAGAAGAGGCCTCCAGGAAATAACACAGGTGCCCTGGTGTCCACTCCATCCAAAGTAATCAGAACTCTATAGTTCCTGTCTCCTGGCACCTCATAAAGCTGCAGGCACCCTGAACAAGCCTTGTGGCAGGAAGCCAGCCTGGAGCAGCACCTGACCATGAGGCTCTCCCTGCCACAGGCATTGCCAACTATGGCCAAGCCACAAGCCCCCTGACACCCCCCTGGCCCTCACAGGGAGTAGCACCAGAGCTCCCAGGATCCACCAAAGGGTACCAAGCACAGGCACCCTCCTGGTCTGGAGAGGAGATCCAGTCCCTCCTGGAGCTGTGGAGGGAGGAGGAGACCATACAGAATCTATTCCAGATGCTGAAATGCCAATATCTATGGGCGCTTGGCCAACGCCCTGTCAGAGTGGGGACACCCCATCCCCTGGACTTTAGAACAGGTCCAAAGTAAAGTTAAGGAGCTCCGCCAGGGCTATGCAAAGGCCAGGGAGTGCAGCTGGCACCCCAGGACAGGAACCCACTCAGATCCTGGGGGTTTGGGAAGCCCTTTCCCCACCCAGGGTGGTTGACTCCGGCCTTGAGATGCCCGTCGTTGCCTGGCCGGAGGTCACGGGGGAGAATGAGGGACAGCAGGGGCAGGAGGAGGAGGACATGGTGAGCACTGTCACACTGACCCTGGAGCTGGTATCCCTGGTCCAGGACATGTCTCATGCATCGTCTGACACCAGGGAGGGATCATCAGGTAAGTGCTCTCACCTTTCCACACACACGGGGAGGGGGAAGGGGGAGTGCTGAGGGGATGGGGTGCGATCCTCACTCAGCCTGCTCATGTTGGACATCGTGCTGCAGTTGGTGCACGTGGAAACAAGTGCAACAGCAGTGTGTACCACGCGGCCTCAGGAGGCAGCCCCTGAGTATCCCCGGGATCCTGCTCACAGGCTCAGAAGAGGCCACAAACATGACTAGCTCTGAGGGAAGATGCCCTCCCACCACCAGCCACCGCTGGAAGCAGGCTGGCCGCAAGGGTGCAGGCATGACCCCAGACACACGGAGGAGTGCCACACACCACCCGCTCCCGCGGACAGCACTTCCAGGTGCAGGTGGGTGTATGGGCCTCAGGGAGAGCCAGGCTGCTCCAGGCCCCTCTCCTGCCCACGGGATCCCACTGTGGCCAGACACTTCCCTTGCCTGCTTGTCCATGGGGGTGGGGAAGTGGGCAGCATGGTCCCCTGGGCATCTCGGGTTCCTGTGAGGCAGGGCCTGCTGGTGTGGCCACACATGGCCTTGCCCCAGGGATATCCCTGTCCTCTAGCCTGAGGACTGTTGCTCGCTGCTCACAGAGGAGGGCACGGCCTCAGGGACAGTGTCTACATAGATGACTGACTGCCTCTCCCTCTTTATTCTCCACAGCCAGACTAGCCATCACTGAGGGGTGAACCACACCACCCGAACCAGCCACCTGACCCTGGGGAGCCGCAAGCGCAGGATGGTCCACGAGGACCTCATGAGGGAGCATGTGGCCATCCTGTGCAACATTCAGCGGACCCTGACCCAAAAGGTCTGGGATGATGCTGAGTGGCAGAACCGCATGTGAGGTCAGCTTGTGCGGCAGGGCGAAAACTTGTGCACCACCATCCGGGAAGTGATGGCACATCCGGCTCCTGTCCCCACTACAGCCTTCCCTACTCCAGCTCCCCCGCACTCCAGCTCCCCCTGCGATACCTATGCCCTCTCTCCCTACCCCCCTGCCATCCTTGACCCTGCTCCAGTCCCCCATCCTGCCCATCTCCTCCCTCCCCATCCAGGTTCTCAGACTGCCTCCTCCTCCAAGTTCTCAGCACCTTCTCCTCCCTCCCCACTCCAGATTCTCACCCTCCTCCTCCCCAGTTGCTTTAAAAAAAAATTATCCCTCAGGGCCTCCCAGATGTGCACTTCCACCTGATGTGTCTTGCAGATGGCAGCTGTCCACAGCCAGTCCCTGCCTCCCACCCAGATAGGAAGTCCTCCCCTTCCTCTCCATGATGTTGTGGAGAATACAACACGCCGCGGTAACCTCGGGAATGTTGTGCTCCCCCATGTCCAGGTGGGTCAAGAGGCACCTGAACTGAGCTTTGAGGCAGCTGAAGGCTGAGGTGCACATTGAATTGTTATACCCTGGTGAGGTCCAGGTGGCCAGTGTAGGGATTCATGAGCCAAGGCATTAGTGGGTAGGCTGCACCCCCAGTGCTACACAGTGGCACCTGCAGGTCCCCCACATGAAAGTCCCGCTGGGGGAAGAATGTCCCAGCCTCTAGCTTGTGGTAGAGGCTGGAGTTTCTGAATATGCAGGCATCGTGTGCCCTGCCCAACCACCCAACAAAAATGGCTGTGAACTGTCCACAGTGGTTGAACAATGATGACCCACTTCTCCAGGGGGGTGGCAGGCCGTAGGTGGGTGTCCCATCATCAGAGGGTGGGGGTGAGCCAGACACACAGCTCCATGAAGGTGGCCTTCCACATGAGGAAGTTATTGAGCTACTTCTGGTCATCCCACCACACCGTGACCAGCCAGTCCCACCAGTCAGAACTGGTATCCAGCCTCCAGATTCATCTCTCCACCATGGGGTGCGGTTGCAAGGGCATTGCTCCCACAACCAGGCAGAGGGACTCACTGATGAGCTCGGAGTCGAGCTGGGGCAGGACCATCAAGATGGTCTGCACAAACTGCTGCAGAACCTGCAGCATTACAGTGTGGGGCCATCACATATCCAGAGGCAACTCCAGCTCCATGTCAAGTAGTATGCTGTGGCGTCCAAAAAATGGGCAACCAAAGCATGCACTGCTAAAGCTTTGCTATCCTTTGGAGAGGTAGGCAAGCAGGCAGCAGAAGCAGAGAAACGGCTGTCCAGTGGGGGTCTCTTTAGGCACATGTCTCAGATAGCCTTAGGCAACAGCACCCAGAAGCAACAGCTGACCTAATGCCCTGCTTGAAGTGCATCCAGGTGGCCTTATATGTGAGATAGTGTCCAATCAATGTGGATGCTATCTTTCGAAAGAGCAGATCACTTTTTCGATGCACTTTTGCTGTGTAGGCGCTCTCTTTTTTAAAAAGTTTTTCCAGAAGATCTCTTCTGGAAAAGCTTCTTCCAAAAGAAGCTTGCAGTCTAGATGTAGCCTGAGTTTTGCCAGCCTCTGATTGCCAGAAGCTGGGAATGGGTGATAGGGGATGGATCACTTGAAGATTACCCACTCTGTTCTTCCCTCTGAAGCCCCTGGTGTCAGCCATTCTCAGGAGACAGGATACGGGACTAAATGGACCACTGGTGTGCCAGTGTGGCAGTCCTTAATGTCTCTTAGGGTGTGTCTACACAGCAGGGCTTAATTCGAAATAAGCTACACAAATTGAGCTATGTGAATTGCGTAGCTTATTTCGAAATTGGGAGCATCTACACATCACTTATTTTGAAATAGAACACTCTTCCTCCAACTTTCTTTACTCCTCGTACAATGAAGGTTACAGGAGTCAAAGTAAGAAGTCCACCAGCTTGACAGTATTTCCACATTATTTTGAAATCATTGCTTGCTATAGAGTCGCAAACTAAGTTATTTTGAAATAACACTAGTTATTTCAAAATAATGTTGCTATGTGGACATACCCTTACTGATTAGCTTCTTCTTTCTCTGCTCAGTGAGCAGACTTTCCAAACTCTGTGAAGTCGGGTCATTCTATTAGGGTAAGTCTAGACAGTACCCTTCTGTCGGAATAAGCTATGCAATTTACGCGCTTCACAAATTGCATAGCTTATTCCGAGTCTAGGTCGAAAGAGCTTATTTTGAAATTTAGCGCTATGTAGACAGCACCAAATTTGAAAATAAGGCACTATTCCAATGAACAGGGACACCAGAATAGCGCGCCCACAATTTCAGGAAATAGCGGATGTGCTTAAAGACACAGCATTGCTATTTCGGGATACTTCCAGTATCCCGAAATACCACCACAGTCTAGATGTATCCTTAGTCAAAGCAATTTCAGACTAAAGATCAGCGCACCAGATCCTCAGATAGTGTATACTGGAGCGATGCTTATCAGCTGAGTCAATATACATCAGCTGAGGTTCTAGCCCATTATGGATTTTCTTTTCTGGTAAAATTTTGAAAACAAAAAAGAATATCTAAAGTAATCCTGCATTCCTCTGTAGCTACAAGGACAAATTTGACCAACTAAATAGATCAAGGAGAGCCTGATTCTGCACTGCTACCCACATTCACACTGAATAATACCTTACTCCCTATGTAGTACCACTGCTTCAATCAGTGAAGGTTCTAGAATGAGTTCCCCAAACTTTTTCTATGATTATCTAGATAAACTGTTGCTCAGGACCAAATCTTGACCATTTTACTCATGCAAGTCATCCCAGTGAAGTCAATTAGGCCACTTGTGTAACTCAGGACCTTAGAATAAAGCCTGTCTCTTCCTCTCTGCTCAGTGTGAGTGCATTGTTAGAAGCCAATAATTAAGTACAAAATTAAGGTATAAACAAATATAATAGAAGGGGCCACCTTTATTTTTAATGGTCTCATTCACAAATCAAAGGACTCCACCATTAACTTCATTGGACAGTAGATACAGTCCTTGAGCAAGATTTACTTTAGGTAAATGTACACACTTCACACACAAGCTCCTGTTATGTTGCCAGTGCAGCTTTTTATGACTTAGAATTTTGTTTCCCTTCTTGAGGTCTAATTCTCTGAGATGTTCAACAATCTCAACTCCCATAGTGAGTAAAAAGGCACTCAGCAAATTTCAATAAGCTCTCTTCTCACCCCAGATCCACTAAACAAACCAAGCTATTTGCTTGAACTGGCTGAGCAACTAGAATTCTGGTTGCAAGAGATATTCTAGCCCAAGGCAACATCAACTTAGGCATGGTGGATGTGAATGTGGGCTCAGCTATCATAGTATAATTATTTTTTTGCTGAAAAACAATTTCATATTTTTTCCTCTGTGGGGATTCTTCTCCTTTTCACGGAAAGGGTCATGGCTTTTGATGATCTTATTGTTTTTTTCCTGTTTCTTTTTCTTCTGCTTACATCCTTAAACAGCTCTCTGGCTGACCTAAATGGCTGCTGGCTGACATCGGGGGGAGCTGGAGAGTCTTGAGAATACCTTCTTCTGTAGAGCTGTAATGCTAACATTACTTTAGATGAGCCAAATAATGTTTGCACACTGAAATACATATGGACAAAGCAGTTTGAATAAACAGGACACAGAACCAACTCATACCTTCCATGAAAAGTCATACTGAACATAAGAAACAAGGATAATTTTAGGGTGTTGGAATTGTTTACATTTATTTTTAATTATTATGTTTCACTTTTGCCAGTCTTTCCATTTTCTGGATAGCCAGAAGGTCCAATTGACAAAATATTGCAATAAAAAGATAGTTGTGCTGGCATTTCCAGCCCAAGCAGAAGAAAGTATCTGAAATCTCACAACATTTGCAACCCCAACTTTGCAGTTCTTGATAAGATTCAGAAAAGTATCTGAACTTAAAAAAGGAATTCAGAAATCAGAAGTATGCCAACAAAAGGAGGAATTTAACATAGCTCAGAAATGAAAGAACCTGAAAGTTACAAGTCATGAGTCAGAACCTCCTCTGGTGTAAACTGGTGTGACACTAAACACAGACCTGTGGAGCTCCATCGACTTTAGTAGAGCTACAACAATTTATAGTAGCTGAGGAGCCGAACCCATATTATCAGACAACATTTAAGGTAGGAACAAGGCCCAATGGCACACCTGGCACGGCAAACTCCGAGGCTTCATTCTGAACATATTCCAGATAGTTCCATCTTCTTCTTCTGGACAACTTTGGAGATTAGATATTGTTGAAGTATGATGAACCTTGGCATTTGTTTAAAATTCATTCCATTTAATCCTGAATATTTCTCCAAGGCATTTCACAGATATTTGGACATTGGTGTGTAGGCTCTGCCCCAACATGAAGGTCTGGCCCAAAAGGAAAAATAAATGTGTGGTTTCTGTGCCTAAATCTGAAAATTTTGCCAATGAATGTAACACCAATTATAGTAACTCCAAGTACTGGATCTCTCTCAAACCTCAAGGGAATGTTTCAATAGCTGAGGTATTCATAATTACAAACAGCTCATTGGAGGTAATGCACATCTATTGTCCGATATTTTTTCAGGGGTGAGATAGTAGGTCACATTTAACGGAAAATAGTCATTGGGCAGAAAGAAAGAGCACACAAGCATGAGAATGATTTTGTAATCTTGTAGTCAGGATATGGATAAAGACCTCTTTAATATTTACAATGAAATACAGAGAATTGTGTGATTCTGGGAGATTTTAATTTCTCACATGTATTTGGAAGACAAAAGCTACTAATAATGATAGAGCCCAGATATTCCTGGATGCAATAGCTGACAGGTTTCTGCACCAAATAGTCACTGAACCAAAAAGAGAAGATGTAATTTAAGGTTTAATATTAGTAAAAAACAAAGACCTTGTAGAAGAACTGGTTGTAGAGGAGAACCTTGGTTCAAGTGATCATGAGGTAATTCAGTTTAAACTAAATGGAAGAATAATCCAAAATTAGGTTTACCAGTGGGATATGAAAAGGGTAAACTTTAAAAAATTTAAAGAATTGGTTCAGGAAGTGGACTTGCCTGAAGAACTCAAGAATTTGGTTGTGGAGGAGGCTTGGAATTGCTTTAAATCAAAGTTGCAGAAACTATCCAAAACCTGCATCTCAAGCAAGAGGCAAAATTCATAGGGAAATGTTGCCAACCAAACTAGATGAACCAGCATCTTCAACAGGATATTAAGAGAAATCTAAATCTGGCCCAACACCTACACTTTTTGACACAGTTTTTAATAAGGATAACAAAGAGTTCGAGCACAGCGGCAGATAGGCTAGTGGGAATGAAGACATGGGAGTAGAAATTACCACATCTGAGGTGGAAACAAAACTCAAACAGCTGAATGGGACCAAATCAAGGCTGCAGCTAATTTCCATCCAAGACTACTAAAGAAACTGGTGCATGAAATTGCAGGTTCCACCTTAGTAAATCCATAAACTCAGAGGTTAAGCCTTTGAGAGGCGAATTGCAAACATACTGCCTATATTTAAGAGAGGAAACAAAAGTGATGCAGGGAACCCATTTGTTGATCTCAGAACAAATTTTGAAAGATAAGTAATTAAAGACATAAAGGTAAACAGTAACAGGGATAAAACATAACCTGGTTTAACAAAAGATAGCTAGTGCCAAACTAACCTGTTTTTTGTTTTGTTTTGCTCTTTGAGAAGACAACCAATTTTCCAGACAAAGGAAATCTACCTGAATTACAGTAAATACCATTTGATATGGTTCCCCATGGGAAATTATTTGTTAAATTGAAGAAGATGAGTATTAATAGGTGAATTGAAAGGTGGGTAAGAAATTGGTTAAAAAGGAGATTACAATGGGTCAGACTGAAACATGAAATCTTTACATCATGATTTGAGACCTATAGCCAATCAGCCAGAAGCCTACTGCAAGAATGGGTGGTGGGTGCCTGTGGTATGCAGGAGATGTGGCTAGATGATCACAATGATGATTTCTGGACTTAAAAGTCTATAAAAGGGAAACTTTCTCTGCGAAAGTATGCTCTGCTTTTTAATGTCTACAGATAAAGGAATAATAACTAGCCATTGTACATTTTACTTCTGCCTCATGCAGAAGACTGGTGCATTAATTGTTGTGTGCACCTAAGGCTCAAACACACTGTATGGAAAAGAAAATAACGTTGGGTGTCTATTCCAGAGAACAATGAAGACACTGGAGATGTTTCCACTCTGGCCATCTCAAAGTAAACCCTGATTTCATGAAAAATACATAACCATTTCTAGACTAAATTGTAGCCTAACCAGTGACCAAAGTGTAATCAAGACCTCCCATAAGCAGAGCTTACAGAACATCTTATCTTCATGGAGTAGATCAATTCTACATAGTCTCATAATTCAGAGAGAAACATTCTGTTACATTTACATTGCCAAGGATAGACAAGGTTCAATTGTGCTGAATGGTGCCTGAGGTCATGGACCATCATTCTTCTAAGCCTTCCAGCTGATCGCTTCATTCTCTCACTCTCTCATCTGCTCCCTTGTGTTTATTTTATAGTTGTGACAGCAGAATTACTGAATCCATCCATTCAGTCTCAAGCTGGTTGTTTTCAGCAGAGTGCACATGGAAATTATTAACTAGAATCACAATCTGGAGCTTTGAACTAGCATTTTAAACTTTCAGCTCAGGTTTATGACTCATTTCTTACCTGTAATCCCCATTTTACATTATTTAGTATGTATATCACATCCTAGCTGTGCAGAGTCAGGGTTTTTAAAGTTTAAAGGAAACCCTGATGGACAGATGAGTTAACTTACTTTTCTGTGATAATCATGAAAGACAAAGGTAGAGGGTCTCCACTAGTATGCTCCAAAAACTGGGCCTTGGTCAGAAACCTAATCACCTGGGAACCTCTTCCCATCTGTGAATAGTTTGTGGTTGTGAATGAGAGGGGAGGGGAAAGGATTTCTTCCACAATGCTCTCCCTGCCTGCAGCTGCAGCAATTCTCATATTCATTTCAACCTCTAGCTAATAGAAGCCTGATAAATTTTAAACCCTCCCTATCTAGCTGCTGGAAGGGAAAAGCAATTTTCTGCCTCACTGGCAGCAACAGGAGCAGGGAGTCCTCCATTGCTCTACTAGGTGGTCCTGGCAGCAGCAAGTATAGAAGGTCTTCCCACAGCTAGGAGTGGAAGGAGAGAAATGTACTCTACTCCAACCTTTCCAATTCTCTAGGTTTGGGATCATTCTCCCCAAGAGGCAAATCCTGTGGCTTCTGGTTCAGAAAAGGGCAACAAAAATGATTAGGGGTGTGGAACAGGCCCTATATGAAGAGAGATAAAAAAGACTGGGACTTTTCAGCTTAGAAAAGAGGAAACTAAGAGGAGATATGATAGAGGTCTATAAAATCATGACTGGTGGGGAAAAAGTGAATAAGGACAAGTTACTTACTTGATCCCATAACATAAGAACTAGGGGTCACCAAGTGAAATTAAGAGGTAGCAGGTTTTAAACCAACAAAAGGAAGTTTTTCTTCACAAAACACATGGTCAGCCTGTGGAACTCCTTGCCAGAGGAGGTTGTGAAGAGCAGCACTTTAACAGGGTTCAAGAAAGAACTAGATAAATTCATGGAGGTTAGGTCCATCAATGGCTATTAGCCAGGATGAGTAGGAATGGTGTCCCTCGCCTCTGTTAGAGGCTGAGAATGGGTTGAGGGAAGAGGGATTGCTTGATGATTCCCTGTTCTGTTCACTCCCTCTGGGGCATCTGGCACTGGCCACTATCAGAAGACAGGATATTGGGCTAGATGCACCTTTGGTCTGACCCAGTATGGCTGTTCTTATGTTCTTATCTTCTGCTATTTTTTAGATTCCTAAATAGAGCTCTAAATAGCTGCACTGAAAATGATCAGTTTCCTGTTCATTTCATTTTTCTGATGTTTGGGGCAACTCTGAGCAGCAACAGAGGCACTGGGGCTTGTCTATCTACTGATGTAAGAAAAACCACATCGGACCACATTCACATTAACAGATGGAGGGTTATCTTCTCCATTCCTTGGGTCTAGAAACCTAGTATTTTATAGTTTCAATTGTTTAGAAATTGATGATGCAAGCAAGACCTCAAATGGACTTGGAAGTGTATAAATGGGAAGATCACACTCAGGACCACAGGCTTTGGAAACAAGAGCTTATCAAATGTCTCCAGAGTTATGAATGGATGCAGTCCTGCTTAGCCAAGGAGAAAAGAGCTCCCAGAAGACAGAACACAAAAGTTTAAAAAAAACCCGCCTTTAAACATGAGAGATACAGCAGAGCTTGTCTCTCTGGAGTGGGTCTCCCCTGCCACAGCCACAGCTGCCATAAAACCAACTGAGTACATTCTTTATGTCTTATTGGTGCATATCCATTGTCTCTGGGGGGTACAATGCTCATGAGGGTAAGTTTCATAGGAGACACAAGACAAAAGGAACTTAACCAGTTACGTGCAAATATTTTAACATAGATGACATTTGTTAGAAAGATTAAGGAAAAGAAAGCTAATTTTGACCCAATCTATCACACAGAGCTCTAATAAATATCCAAAAGCCCCTCAGAAAACTAATTATAAGGCTAAAAATGCAAAAATTGAACTTCTTATTGTGGTATTGATTAACAAAACATAGCAGTGTTGCCAACTTTCCCTTTAAAGGAAAGTACAGTGAAAGGCAATAATGGTAGCCAGAGTTTCTATTCAGGGCTCATATTATTTTAGATGAAAGGCCTGATTCTTATTTACACTAAAGCCGCTTTCTACCACTGTTATAAATACAATTTGCCCTCATTCTAAGGTCCCTTTAGGTGCCAGAGAGGTGTTAAATGGCCAGAGCAGAAATAAAAATCCAGTCCCAAAGATTTAAATGACATCATTTTTATTGAGTTTAATCATTTAATCACAGATCCAGCTTGGTGGCCCCTTTCAGCCACCCATAGAACTTCTGTCAAGGGAATCCAAGCCACTGTACCTTGCATCCCATATAGGTGCTTTAAGTCCCTGCATCTTGAATGGAATCTTGCCACTGCCTCAGTCTTGGAGGCCCCTAGACACACATTTAGAGCATAGACCTTCCATCTGGCATCCCTTTCTGGGACAAGAACTCTGCCATCCTTCTCTGGGAGTAGTAGGGATTGCCATCTTCTTCAGAACAGTCCTTAATATATTTGAATACATCCCCCGCCTCAGTCCTTTCTCAAGACTAAACATGCTCATTTTTTGTAATCTTTCCTCTTAGGTAGTGTTGCCAAAAATGTTTCAGATTAAATATATAACTGCATAAAAAACTTAAAGTTGGGTCCACTTTTCACTATAAAGCTCTACTTCCTAAAATGATACAAAAATTTACTTAATGGAAAAATTAAAACTTCCAAGTCATGGAACCAGAATATACTATATTTTTGTAACCAAGTTTATTTTATATCAAACAAAAGAGAGAATGAAGATTGAGGGTTTCATGTCGTAAGCATCCATATAATGTACAGATGACTTTGACTTAGAAAATATGGGGGTAGGTTAACATGTATACATAGTTGTTGTATTTAGGAAATTGGGGTGGCCACTTAAGATAAATGTGTTAAAGTAAATCAGGTATATATTTCCACCTATCTTAAACATATATAATCTGGGGAAACAGTCCATTGGGTTTTGCCATCCATTGCTTCCATGTTTATAGGTCCATGTGACAATAGGCTGCACTTTAAGAAACGTATGCTATTCTTGTATGGTGCATGGAACTTTCCTGAGAATGAGTTTTGTACAAAAAGAAAAGGTGGTTGAAAAATTTCCAACAGAACAGCAGAAATTGCTTATTTGGAAGATCAAAACATTCCATGGGAACAAACTTTCAACTTTCCCTGGCAGCCTGCCTTGCAGGGATCATGTGAACTAGGGGTTCCCAGGTTCTGATGCTCCCAGGCTCCTGAGCAGCCCACCTGATGGGAAACTTGGGAGCTGGGAAAGGTTGGACAAGAAGTTTTTGAAAAATTCCATTGTGGTTCCAATTTTTTTTAATGTCGCTGCCATGAAAAAATTTCTATGTACAACCTTTCGTTCTAATTGGGAATAATTTTTGTGGTTCAAAAATTCACTGTTTTCTAAAGGACAGAAATTCCAATTCCATGCACAGCTCAAATAAAGAGCATGACCAGGACCTGAACTGCTTAACAGGTCACCTATTATTTGGGAAAGTCCACCATAAAAAAAAAGTTAATTCCGGATAAGAATGTCTCCTTTGTTTGATGTGAAGCTCAGAAAAATGATGCTGGGTTAGTTTCCCTCAATTTTCACTTACACTTCATCTAAACCCAACTCTTATTTGAGATTTAAGAAAAAAAATCCATTTCCTGTCCTCCATCGCCTTCTACAGAAAAGAAGAGAGGGCAGGTCAAACTTTCATCACTCCTCATCACTAATGTAGGTGGAGTCTTCTTAGGAGAAAGAGAAATCTGACAGCCTCAACCACTGAAGATGTGATACTTGGATTCTATTATCTGACATCTCTCCTTCCTCTCGTTCCCTGGGTCATTCCCTGAGCCTGCTTGCCCAAATGTATGACTCCTTCTCCTCTTTAGAATTAAACCAATGTAACTGAAACAGGAATCTGGTTCACAGTTCATAAGACACAAGCCCTAATATAGCCCTCTCCATACAGCATGCCCATCTTTTTCATTTTTCACCACATAAAATTCCTTAGACCACTTTCATTCAGCCTTGCTGAGGTTGCTTTCCCATTCAATAGGGCTTGATTGCTTAAGTAACAAATGCTGATCTGTTCACAGCTTGAGGTGGAAGAGCTGCAGTTTTGGGTTTGTAAGGGAGAGCAAGGACCATTACTTTCACGAGTATAGGATCAGTTTTTGCTCTAACTCCATTCACTTTAAAGGAATTATGCTAATGTAATGTAAACAAATTTGCTGCCAGTTTATAAAACACTAGCCTTAACATTATATAGTTCAGCAGTTTAATTTGAACCAAACATTTATGACATTTACAAATTACTGCAGGCCAATTTTTGCTCTGAAGTCCATTCATGTGTACATATTTGGTCATTATTGATTAAATTCATCCATGTGATAGCAACCACAAAGCTAATGCATCAGCTCAGCCCCATTTAAACCCATAAGACAAACTGAAGAGGAATATTGGTTTTGTATTATCTCACTGCACAGGGGTTAATTCTCACTCTGTGATTACCTATCATACTATATTAGCTCATGTCCCTCTCATTCATCAAATAGTTCTTTCACACTTTGCTACATTTCAACTGCTATGCAGTACCCCCACAGCTGTAATATTTCAGTTTTAACAAAGGTTGGACCCCACTTGCCCACCCAAGCTAAGGATATGTTAACTGAACAAGAATGTTTCCCTCAATTTTTTTGTTTATGGATTAGAATATAAAATTGTCATTGGTCTGTTTTATATGTGATAAAGCAACACATATAAATACTTTTTTCCAGGGAAGGCTTGCTTCAAAGTAGAAACAACTGTTAATTCCCAGGTTACAAATCCAACAGAACAACCAGGGAATCACTGATATTGGTGAGAAGCAGAAAATGCCTGAGGTTATTGGTCATTTGGGCTGACTTATCAGCATATGAATCATTAAAAGACTTTCATTTTGACATATTTCTTGGAATTCATTATACTTTTTTTCATTTTATCTCTCTACTCTTCACTGATTATCTTTATACACTTTTAAAAATGATGATTCGCTTTTTCAAATATAGGAGCATAAAGTCAGGCACCAAAACCACAGGGTCTTGTTGTCATGAGGGCTGATCACACACTATACCCATAGAAATAAATTCAGCCACACAAGGTGGAAAAAATTTAGCCCAGTGGTTTTTATATTTTGTGGTTCTTTCCATCAGGATTTTGAGGTAAGCAGTCTGCAGAAGTTTAAGGAGCAAATGGGTTGGATGTTGTGAGGTGAATGTGAATTTTACATGTACATTTCTTTTGGCATAAAGATAAAACTAGCTCGTGGGTCCTTCTGGGGCAGAGCTGGTCTTAGGGGCGGGGCAAGCCAGGCAGTCGCTGAGGCAGCCATTTTCAAGGGGCAGCCCATAGAGCCAGTCTTAGGGGTGGGACGCGACTACATTTTGGCCCTACCTCCCAAATCCTCCCCCTCAGGGTTTCCCTGGTTACTACCCGATGCTTCCCCCCACCCCACCCCACCCCCCGGTGGTTTTTTAGTTTTTAGTTTTTTGGTTTTGTTTGACAAATTTTTGTCCTTTTTTTAAAAAAAAACCCACCTGGCAACCCTACGGGCGAGCCAGGTGGTTGCCCGGGGTCGCCAATTGTTTAGGACCAGCCCTGTTCCAGGGAAAATTTTAGTTTCATGGCATTTTTAAAGGATTCACACCAAGAGTTTCCTCTTTCTTTCCTTCTTTTTTGTCCAACAATTATTTTTTCTAACAACTAGTAGGATTTCAGTCTGAGGGGACTTATGCTGCAGTTGGTTTCAGTGATAAAACTGGCTTTTAAAAATCAGCTACAAGAATAGGATGCCAGTAGAAGCTTAACAGAATTATTATTATTATTATGAGTTACAATAGAGCATAGAGGCCTCAATCAAGATCTGGGGCCCACTACGGCATACTCTGTAAATTAACATAAGAAGAGAGTCTTTGTCCCAAAGAGCTTACAGAACAGAAATGACAGAGAAAAGAAGGTAATGTTAGCATTAGCCTCATTTATGGAAAGGGAACTGAGGGCTTGTGATGCTAAAGTACCTACCCAAATATATATAGAAAACGTGTGGCAGACTATGGAACTGAATCCAGATCACATGAGTCTGAGTGTTTAGTGCCCAAAATCTTTTCCACCACCTTCCTCATTTTTTTAGGATAAGTTGCCATGAAGTGAATACTTTACAAACTGAAGGCAAATCTATAAAGAGCATCAAAATGCTTAAAAGACTGGCCTAGACATGAACAAATACTATAAATGGGCTAAACTTTGATCCTGCTGTGACCAATTCAAGAAGATTAGAATTTCATTCAACACATGTAACTTGAACAAATGATGACCAAATTATTGCTGTGTACAAGTATTTGAGGGAGGGTGTACACTCAAGAAGCAGAAAGGAAATATTCAGAGTTGCACAAGAAAGTACCCAGATAAACATAGGCCAAACTTCCTCATGAAGTGATCTACTGATTGTGGAATGGTGGTAAAAGCATATTACATGAGACATTGAAAACTAGACTAGATAAAACACTATAAATGAAGTGATGAGAACAATCCTACATTTGCAGAACAGACTACCAAGCAGGTCCTTCCCATTTCTGACTTTTGTGATCTTATGATGTTAAAAGCTGCCAGCAGGGTTGTCTTATTCATTCCACATTCAAATACTTTCCAACCTCAGATCAGCAGCTGGATAATTACTTTATGCCTCAAGTATAAAAATTTCTACATAAAAAATGAACATCAGTCATTAAGGGTTTTTCTTCATGCATAACAGTGTCGATTACAATTATTATGTACTTCATAAAACAGAATTATCCACTTTTCAAGATTTATATAACATTCTCACATATGCTATAATCACCCACCATTTTCTTTAATATTTTTATGATTTTTTGCAGTTTTGTACATCTACACATCTGGAAATGAATGCAGCTTGGACAAAATAACGCTCCCCATTTCCTCTTCAAACACATTATGGTATTAAACCAGCACTAAAAATTTCATTGAATTTTAACTGTAAATGAAAAATGCTCTGATTTTTTTTTCAGTAAAATACAGATCTAACCTTGTAACAATTTACAGCTGCTGTATCAGTGCATATGACTTCTTACATCTATACAAAGTCCTGACATCTTAAACATTCAGATTTTTTCAATTGTGTCTTGTTCAAAAATCTCTATTATTAAACATGAGTAATGCACAAAAGGATAGGTGTTCTATGACCAATTAAATGATAGTATCTAAGTGATACTTGAAAGAACAAGCACCTTGGAGTGCCTAAAGCTACTGATAAAAGATGTGGTCTCTACTTAACACACGGATTTAATTACCCTGAGATTATAGCCAGCAACAGTTGAATTATTTTTAATTCTTTACCTAACATTAGTAAATATTAAACGAGGCCTTAGGGAATAACTGGAAACAACCTTACAACTTCCATCTGAAACATCTGTCTGAATTTTCCTCTGAGAGGAGTGAACTCACGAAGTACAAGAACAAGACTTTCCCAGGAGGCTTTTAAATATGTAATCCTTAATATTTTTTCCTTTTACATAAAAAAGTACTTCATCAAATATTACATTTCTTTTATTCGGGCTTTCAAAAGTCACCAAACCATCCATTTCCCATTTTAAAATGTTTACATTTCTATTTTATTTCACTGTTTTGATGATGCTAAATAGGGTCACAACCTTGTTCAGAAATGCACTGAGAATATTTGGGCTGTGTTTTTGAGCCAGCCAGTCTGACTGAGGAGCTAAACATTTTGTTTAAAGCAAGGGAATAAGACCCCAGGGTATAAAGAATTAGTGGTATGCACAGGGAATGGGCCTAACAGTGTCTTGGGTAATGAGGGTAGAATAGAAATTAAAACACATATCAGATGAATATTCCAGCTATTGTAACATACAAAAATCTATTCTATTCTACAGAGGGTCTTACATTCTCTTGGCACAATAGTATCTAAGCTGCTTCAAGTTTGCACTAAGCAACATGACTAACATCTGTTCCTGTGGTTTATTCTCTCTCATCCTCTGCCCAGAGGGAGAACTGTGTGTCCAGCAGTGTTTGGGAATCTTGCTTGTTTGTTGTAATGGGCATGCTGCTCTGTATTTACTTTAGAAAAGGCAATACTGCAGAAGTGCACCTTGCTGCCTGAGTGGAAGGTGAAAACTTTGTGTTGGCCTTTACTTCCTGTGAAAGTTTGTTCCACAGTCTCAAACCAGTCCCTGAAAAAGTTCTGCTTCCTGCACAGAGGGAATTTATCCTTAGTACAAAAAGTTCTATGGTGCCACATGATGGGAGTTGTTTTTCATCCCAGGGCTGTCGAGGTATTTAGAAATGCTGGGCAAAGACCATTTAAGCACCTTGTAGATAAGGACCAAGACCTTGAAGTTCATTAGATACTCCCTAGGAAGCCAGTGCAGAGCATGGAGAACAGGTTTGAAGTGCTTGGAGTATCCCATGTAGCTGAGTAGATACACTGCAACTGTACTAAATGGAATTCCTTACTGTCTGGATGGCTATGTGCCCACGCAGGCATGGCTATGGTACAGATAGGCAGTGAAGAAGGCATATATATTTGTATAGTAAAGGATAAAAGCACACAAAAGACTAGATTTCATTGGAGGAGATCCAATGTCATGGTCTTTGACATGTTTTTCATGGCCGTGAATTTAATAGGGCCATAGGTATTTATTGATCACTTGATTTTGATGTTCCAGTTCAATTTACTCTGTATTACAGTTTTTGAGATTCTGTCTTGCTTCAAGACTGTACAGGCTACTAGAGAACTTGCAAAATAGTAACACCATAGTCATTAACTAGATGAAATCTAATTACTTGAAATGGGATGGGATTTTTATTCAGATATTGTTGAAAGCCACCCACACTTGCAGAAGATAGTTGAAATAGCCAAGACCACCATCAATTACTCGAGCAGCACCTATGCAGATCACGCTTTATATTCTTTGATAAGAAAAGGAAAAAAATAAGAAAAATAGTGAACCTCCATTTTTCAACATTCTTTCAGGTTTCTTTGGCAGAACATATAAAATAGAAAAGTGCACAGACTCACACACACACACTTTGGAAATCACCTTTAAATTTTTTTCTAATACCACTGGAACATATAATGTTGTAGAGAATCAAATGCAATTTATAACCATATTTTTTATTTCGTCCATTTTGAAATCTACTAAAGTGACAAGAAACATATTGCTGTCTCTGCTGTAGAGAGTATTGTTATTCTTTCAAACAATTACTTAGAAACAAACAAATGCAGCTTAAAGCGGATTTCAAAGACATCACTGTAATAAATTACTTAATTATTTGAATAGGAAATAGCACTAAAAATCCCACCAATATTATATTCTGTGTGTACATATATTTGTAAACCAATTGCATGTATTTATTTGCCTATTTCTAGGCAATATTTGATAAATCATAGAACAAGACAATGTACATGCAGACAATTAAACATCACCTGAACTAAAGACACAGCAGGTTCAAGTTAGGTCAGAAAAGCCATTGCTTTTCCTTTGACTTCTGGGCTTCCTTTAGGTTCCAGCATTCATCAGAATAATTTCTGATGGCTCTCTGGCCATATTATCCATAGACTCATTGACAATTTTCTTTTTTATATTCTCTAAGTTTTCTTTTAAGCTGAAAAAAGCTACCTAAAAGGCTTTGTAAAAGTTGGTCATTTATGACTATTCTCACAGTCAGACTTGTAAAGGGTCCTTAAAGTCTTGTAAAGGGTTGGCTCAAAATCATAGGAGTTTGTTTACATTTTTTTAAACATGTTTAAAGGCATGGAGTGTCTTGTTCTCTGAGAAATTGCTTTGGTTTTGTTCTCTCAGGCTTTATGGATCTGGGTGAGCTATAGCAGTACCTTAAAGAGGGATATCTGCTTTAGGATTTCCTTAGCAGGTTGCTGATTAGAGATGAAAGGTACAAATGGAAATCTATCACAGAAGAGATTTAGTGACCAGTATTGTGAGAGGTGCTGAGAGCCTTCAGAAAGTGATGAGTATCCTCAAGTCCCACTGAAGTCAATGGCAATTTAGGGCACTTGTCACTTTACAAAAGCACTTTATGATTTGCAAGAATTCCCCGGGCCTCTAATGCATTACAGGCCACTTTCAGTGAAAATGAAGGTTTTCCTGGTAAATTAAATCTATATGTGCTTTTAACCTTTCAGAAAAATGAACCAAGAGTACAGGCCTTCCTCCTGCTAGCATCTTCTCTTTTTATTGCTTTTCTTTTATTGTATTTATTGTTCTTCTTTCCTTTAGAAAGGTTGTACTGTATTGTCACTGTACTCTAACAGTCCAAATTACGCTATCTCAAACAGAACTCAAGATCTTTCATTCCAATTACTTCACACAACATTCTATATGTACCAGGGATGATCCTCAAGCATCCCTCAGCCCTGTTGGTTCCAACACATGTAACATCCATTCTTAAGAATCAACAGAAGCAATCAAGAAGATTCTAGGTCATGTCACAACCACTTATATGCCAACTACCATCTCTGTGACATACAGGTTCTTTCTGCATACACAGTCACATATATATGTACAAGAGACAGAAGGGCATACATTAGCCATTTTAAAGGGGAAAGAGAAGGTAAAGAAAAGAAGGGAAGATGGAGAACACACAGCGCACTGTTCATCTACATCTCTTTGTTAAGGTTTTAATTTCAACCTGAGTCTGAGGGCCATAGTTGAGAGGCCAGTCTGAGGAGTTTCAGCAACTGCATGAAGGCTGCTGGAAGGAGTTTCTGGAAGTGAACATCACCTCCTCCCCCCATCCCACATGACTTACACAGCAGAAGAAGAATGAGAAGTTGAGTAGATAGCTATGTTCACGAGTGGATGCAAGAAGTTCCAGTGAATGGAGAAAACAAATGGGAGAGGTGGGAGAAAAATGACAAAAAGGAGGATGAGAAAAAGATGTTATTTTTCATCTGCCAACCTTGTGCTCTCTCACCCATTCTTTTCTCCATCTGGAATGCAGGGCTGGACTAAGAAACCAGATGAGAGGTTGTTTCATCTTTTTATTCCCTAAAAACAGTATTAGGAGCTCTGGTGGGCTAGAATTTTCAACCCCTTCCCTCTCTTCCCCCCCCCCCGGTGTGATTTCTGTGAGAGCTTGATTGACCTCTACAATGAACTGGACAACTTTGAGAATCTGACAGGCAAGAGAAAGAATATTACAATGTAGATATACCCAAAGATGCTCAGATACAGGGATCTATATAGATTCCTTTAGTGTGGTCCTTAAAGAAGTTTCATTTATATTATTGCATGATATTATACCACTTGATACAGCCAAGGAACAGAGAGCTCTCAAAGCAGATATCTTTTTAAGAATTGTAGAGACCAGTAATGCACACGTGAAATAAAAGCATACTGTGAAACAAGAAGGATGAATGAGATTATAAAACCAAAATTTTGGTTGGTAAAATATTGTTCTTGTGCATTATATTTGTTAGGGCACAGCTATAGGTGTTTATGGCCCAAAGAGATATTACATGTTATAGATACTACTCAAGGGTATGCATTAAAGTTCATATAAAAACATGAGTTATTTTTGAATAAATGGCGATGATTGTAGTTGCGTCCCCTGTTACATTTCAAACTGTGTTTTAGTAATTTGGTGAATTCCATTGAAATGAGTGACTGGAAACTCTGATAGAAGTTAGAAAAACAAAGGAACAATTCAAAACTGGATCTGCCTTCTTTTCTTGTCTTGAGGCTACAGATTTAACAAGTTCTACATCTCAGCAAGAAAAGAAAAAGAAAAAGAAAAAGAAAAAGAAAGCTGTGAATGTTTCATTACAAAATCCCAATTTGAGTTTTATGTCAAGCCCAAAACTCAGGCTAGTTTGTCCAGACTATGCACTTTTGGAGAATGTGAGCCAACGATCAAGAAACCACAGGCTTATCAAGTTTGAATCCAACCTGGATTGATTTATGACCAATAGCTGATTATTTCAGGTGATTTTCACTAGGACTTTTGAGGTTGAAAATCAAAGCAAAATTCAGTGAGTTGGAGCCAACTTGAACCAAAACTAAGAACAGCTCATCTAACCTTCTGCCCAACAAGCCCAACAAACCCAGCCTCATCAATAAGTGATTTGTAGAACCCAATGCAGTAGTAGGATGGCAAACTTGTAGAACCTACGAATGGATTATATGTGTTGATCTGAAAGCCTAAATGTGGTGTCCTTCCTGAGATATAAAGATGGGATGTTAGGGTATAATCTGAGCCTAACCCCCAAATATCTACTTTGGAATAGCACTTGTAAAACAATAAGAAGTAAAAAAAAAAATAAAGAGAGAGACAAAAGAGAAATACAAAATTAGAAAAGGGAGACAATATCTAAACAAATACACCAAAGTCATATTGAAGAAAGAAACCATAATGAAAAACAAGAGAAGGATCAAGAAGCATCACTAAAACTATATACCACAACACACTAAAAAACACAAATGTCTAAACAGAATTAACAGTGATATTTTTTAAATATTGGGGAGGGGGGCGGGGAATCAGAAACAGATATACAGTGAAACCTTTGTTATCTGGCACTCTGTTATCCAGAAAACTTTGTTAACCGGCATTGCCCCCAGACACAATACTGTCACATCTTCAGGCGCGCAGGCCTGGCTTGGTTTACCATGATTGGCTTAACCATTTTTTATTTACAAAGTACTAACCCTCTTTAACTCAAAATAGAAATGTGAGACCAACTGCCTCACACTACAAAACTACCAATATTAAAAACTTGAGTTTTACTATTATTGTCCATTGTTTTTTTTTCTAAGTTGATGGGACCCTCAGATAACTGGAATTTTTAGATAACCAGAATGCCTTAATCCCTGAGCATGCCTGATAACACAGGTTTTACTGTATAAGACAAAAAAAGAAAAGAACATAACAAATCATTAACAATTTAAATAAGAAAAACAGATAATTTTTAAAATAAAATAAAATAAAAATTACAAATAAGAACAGGACAGGTTGATCCTGCTTTGAGATGAGGATTGGACTAGAAGGCCTCCTGAGGTCTCTCCCACCCCTACTCTTCTATGAAAAATACAATATAGCATACTTTTACACAGCATGGTACTTTATTCCATAAGAGGTCACCCTCGTTTCAAGGGGAACTCTTTAAAAGTCAGATGCTACTGATCATGAGTAAAAGTGGCAAAATCTGGCCTAGGAAATATGCAAAGAGCCAAATTCTGGTTCTGGGTCAAGAACTGTGTCTCCAAAACACAAAGATATTATAATGCTGTGGGTCATATAAGCACCCAGATATATTGATTGATTGTTCAGTATTCAACACAATGGGATCCCAATCCTGATTAGACATGCTAAGCATTTCTGTAACATCAATTAATAATAATAGTGATGAAAGAAAGGTGAAAATGATGTTAAATAGCAGAAATTTTAGAAGTATTGGGTTACAACAAAAACAATTAAAGCTGTTCATTTACTTTGGTTCTGTAGAATGGGTCATTGATCAGCATTTTCAGGGGTATTTGATTATTTTCCAAACAGCAAACTGACAGAATAAGGAGTTATTACATCACACTTTGATGGGGAAGACCTTTTTTTTAAAGCACTCCAATCACAGAAGATACTTTCCTATTCTCTAAGGGGTTGACTTCAATATTTCTAAATGTGAAGGTCATGATTCTACTCCCATTGTGATCTAATTAGCTATGACTAGGGCCCTTTGGTTTTGGTTTTCATTTAATTTAATTTTTCCCAGTAATTTATCAGTGTTTATTATAAACAACAAGAAAAACAGTAGGAAATCACAAAAGACAGGACTATGCAGCACTTTAAAGACTAACAAGATGGTTTATTAGGTGATGAGCCCACAAAAGCTCATCACCTAATAAACCATCTTGTTAGTCTTTAAAGTGCTGCATAGTCCTGTCTTTTGTTTCAGCTAGACCAGACTAACACGGCTGCATCTCTATCACAGTAGGAAATCAGTGCAAAAAGTTATTAATAACGTCTCTGGGTAAATATCAGGGTTTATTTTGGTGGCTGGAAGAACAGAGGGTAAAGTGCCAGTTTGTTTTCTGTGTGTATCCTTTAGACTAATACATAGTATTACTCCAACAAGGAAATTTTGCATATACACACAGACTAATGTGTTATTGGAACACATCTCTCTCATGCAATGCATTGTGTTTTGTTAATAAACAAGTTATTTTTATATATTTGAATGACACAAAAGAAGGGTGAAAATTGGGGAAAATAATAATGCTTTTTGTAAAACCTGGGAATTTTCTTTTTAGCAAAAATCAATTTAAACTGGAAATGAAGGAACAATGATATTGTCCTAGTGCATACATAAGCATCATCAAAGTTTATTAGAAAAGTTGGAAAGGTCACAAAAATAAAACAAAACAACTAATATATAATAACCTTCCAGATGCTTGAACCCTAACATAATGTATGGTACTCTGTGCTGAATGGAGTCCATTGGTAACATTTTGCTCTTTCATGAGCTCTTTTTATGTTAATGCAATTCTGGAAAATGCTATAATTCTCAAAGAAAATGTGAGTTTCTCTGAATAAAATATCTTTGTCAAAATCATGTTGGATCCTTTTTTTTATTAAACTACATTGATTAGATGACATTTCTTTTAAATCAGGCTGCCACAGAAATTTTCTCTCCTTTCCCCCTCAATTGAGAAAATTGCTCCTAAAATTGTCCTGGCCTGAGATCCAGAATAGGCAAAAATCAACTCTGCATCAGTGACAGCTTGCACAATTATATCTATCAATCATGAAATCTATTATCTTGAGCCCTAAGGGTTATAAATAGGAACTTTTATATCATTGGATAGTAGAGAGTACAGCTCTTGCTACCAATCCTCAAAGGTCAAGATAGAACAGACTTTGAATGTATGACATATTTAAGTGCAGAAGTGGTACTTTTAGGCAAACCAAAGGTGGTACTTTAGGTTTCAGACTACCTCCTGATTCAGATTGCAGACTGGTACTTAAGACAACTGACAATGATAAGAATTAGTTTTGCGGTTTTTTTTAAACTGTTAAAGTAATTCCAAATTGGGAGGTGGGGGGGGGGGTCTTCTGCAATGCGTGTGACATATACAGAATACAGGATGGCTTATTGCAAGTGAATACTAACAAAACCTTGACATACCTGCATAACTCCTAGTTTCACCACTCATAACTAATTCAGCCACCTCAAATGCATGCAGATATGTATACAGAGAGTAAAAATTAGTTATGTAATTATGTGGCCACCAATGCTATAGTATCTCAATGCCACACAAACATGCATGCCTTTTTTAAATGTAAACAGTATTTTTTTTAAATTCCTATAGAAATTCTATTGGTTCTATGCTCATGAAACAGAGCATGTGTCATACCTTTAATATTACTTCTAAACTAGCACATATCAAAACCTTCTCTAGAATTTAAGTAAAGATTAAGACAATCAGAGTCTATAGAAATTTTAAATAATTTCTACAGAAATTACTCTACGAACCCATATAATTTAATAAAGAAAGCTTTTCTGTAGTTTTTTAACTATCCTACAGAATTCAGCAATGGAGATATAATTCTCTATGAAACACTATACAATACTTCAATACAACTTTCAATACAATTTTGAATAATTCAGTAGAAAAAGAAAAGCAAATAGCTCTATTATTGTATCTTTCTCCCTCTGGAAAAGTTATAATAAAAATGGCAAAATACAGATGGTTTACTATATGTCCTGTGATAGGTCACTTATTTCAGTGATAAAATGGTACAATTCATTTACAGTTTTGTCAGTCAAAATTCCCTAGAGTGACTCTTTATGTAGATGTTCTCATTTCTTCCCACTCAGCTTCCAAAGTTGAACACTAATATTATATTAATCACATCAGTTTAGTCATCCCACAAAACATGATGAGTGGGAAAACAGATAAAAATCCTCTGTATTCAGAAAAGGCAGCTTTTCACCAGGTTGGCTTCTCCAGTTTGCCAATTTCATCATGTGTGCAAAATTAAATTCAAATAGCCGGAGATTTGCATTGGAGAATTTTTCCACATAGCTGAAAAATTTCTCGTGCAAAGCTAGTAGAGGTGGGTTTGTTGCCTCTGCCACCCAGCATATTCTTCCACCCAGAATTCAGGGCAGTTCAGGGCATGGCAGGGTATGCTCGGGTTGGGGATGGTAGGACAGACAGTGTGGCCTGGTCTACACTGGAGCGGAAGCTCGACCTAAGATATGCAACTTCAGCTTTGTCAATTGCATAGCTGGAGTCGATGTATTTTAAATCACCGTCCACACAGCAGGAGGTCGACAGAAGCAAACTCTCCCATCAACTTCCCTTACTCCTCCTGAGGAGCAGGAGTACCAGCACTGATGTGGGCACCCTCTGAGTTCTATTTAGTGTGTCTTCACTAGACCCATTAAATTGAACACTGCAAGATCAACTGTGGCAGAGTCAATCTTCCCCATAGTGCAGATGTACCCTGTAAGAATAAGGGGTATGGCAGAGTAAAGCTCTGTTGTGGCAGATGAGGTGTTATGACATACACATACACTGATTGAAGGTGTCCTCTTGAAGCTTTAATTGTAGCCCCCTATCCCTTACAGCCATGCACTCTTTGAATGGTTCTACTCAAATGTGCAATGGTGACATGGTTTAAATTGACATTTAAATTGGTTTCTTCTAGCTTCAGGGTTACTGACCCCATTTAAATGAAAGTGGCAGTCCACATCTCTGGACTATTGTTTTGAGCTATATGTAGATTCAAGAAAGCAACATTATATTTATCATACTTCATTCATATTTTCAAAATTATCTTCAAATCCTGCTTATGAGTAGGGAAGCAGATGATACATGCTGTAAGAGGGCTGAACTTTCCTTTACTTGCTTTTGTTGTTTATGTCAGATATGTTGTCTATTGTCTGTGTGGCAAGCGTAACTGCTTCACAACCATGTTTTTGGTGTATGAATGGAATTAAGGGTGTCAATTTCTCTTTGCAAACGTTAATTTAGACTGTAACAACTATTGTACTTAAAAGTAAATGAAAAAACCTTCTTTAACTGCACCTTTATGGGCATAAATTTGATCTTTTAATATTAATAAAACCTGATGGGATGATTCCTGTGACAGAATGTTAAAATCAAAGGCTATATCCTATTTAGGAAGGATCGAGTGGGAAAAAGGAGTGGCACTTCATATAAAAAAATATTTTGACCTATTTTCAAGGCACAATTAAGAAGCAAATGTAATTGAATGTTTATGGATCAATGTTCTGACAGATAAAGCACAAGACGAGGTGTTAACTGATGTGTGCTACAGACAAACAAATCACATTAGGGTAAAGGATGATCAGTTCCTTACACTCCTGTTTACAATGCGTAGGGGAAAAAAAATGAAAAAATCATGTGGTACTTCAGTCTGAGTGACATATGCTGGAGGTCTCCTGCTGCCAGGTCAGCTGACAGGGGACAAATTCATTTACAAGTATGACAATATCAACTTAGGCTTGAATAAAGATATTAACTGGTCTAAAGTGCCACAGGATTGTGTATTTTTTTTTTTTTTGAGCAACTTACTAATGGTTATGATGGATTCTCAATCACTGACAATAAAGATTACATTAAAAAAATCAGGATTTGGATATTTTTCTAAATAATCTAAGAGATATTTTGAAGAAGTTTTATGAAATGGTCCTATCTGGACTTAGACTCTTTGAATATATGAATTATTCCACATGTTAAAACTATTTTGATACTTTACAAAAATAAAAGACTTTCCCTTTAAAGAACTGGTTAATGCACTCTGCTATGCATGGAAAACATCAATAATAAGATAGATGAAATATAAATTAGATGATAAGATAACAGTTAAACTGCTATAAACAATGGCAATGATAGCCTATAAATAATATATATTAAACTATATGATCAATTATACTGTATTCTCTTACATCTACATAGTTTGGTACTGAGATATGATGCCATACTGAAGATGTTCCAAAGCATACATTGCAGGAAATTATAATCATAGTTTTGGGGAATATTTGAATATAAAAAAATTCTGCAACAGTATTTTATGCTTAGTATTTAAAAAGGAGGGATATTATTGCCAACTATGTGTATACCATTAGATTATTTAACTGTAAAACATTTTCCCTAAGAGAAGGACATATAGATTGCCATGAATCTGAAGTGGCAAACATAATTAATCTCAAAACACAACAAATAGACTAGCAGCACCTTTAAAACTAACAAAACATGTAGATAGTATCATGAGCTTTCATCGGTGCAACCCACTTCTTCAAATGACTGGAGTATTAGAAGTCCAGATCCAAGAATAAATAAGGTGGGGAGGAGAAGGAGAGAAAAAAGGAGGAGCTGAAAGAGAGAGAGAGTGAGTAGATGGTTCAAATAGTTACAAGGGGCTGATAAGAACAATGATCACCTCCATTGTTTGATTGGTTGGTTAAGTCATTAGGATGTGGAAGGTAGCGTGCGAGCCAGCCGATGTCCCTGTTCATTCCATATGCATAGGAATTAAACTTGTAAATGAAGTTAAGTTCCAATCCTTCCCTGTCTATTTGGCTTGTGGAATTGGCCTGAAACAACACAGTGACTTGGAGATCTATTAATGAGTGCCCAGGCAGATTAAAGTGTTGTCCAACAGGTTTTTGTGTGTTGCCTTTTCAGATATCTGATTTGTGTCTATTAATTCTTTCCCGTAGAGACTGTCCAGTTTGGCCAATATACATGGCAGTGGGGCATTGTTGGTATTTGATGGCATAGATCACATTAGTGGATGTGCAGTTAAATGAGCCTCTGATTTGGTGGCTGATGTGGTTGGGTCCAGTGATGAAATCGCTAGTGTAGATATGTGGGCAGTGTTGGCACAGGGGCTGATTGCAGGGATGGGTTCCTGGATGATTATGATGGAGGTGTGTTGCATGGTTACTGGAAAGGGGGTTGTCTGTAGGCGAGGATTGGCCTTTCCCTCAAGGCCTCTGAGGGTGAGGGGTCATTTTCCAGGATAGGTTGTAGATTGTAGATAATGCATTGGAGGGGTTTAAGTTGTAGACTGCAGGGGTATGTCTAGACTGCATCCCTCTGTCGGCAGAGGGATCAGATTAGGCAGGTCGACATTGCAAATGAAGCAGGGATTTAAATATCCCGTACCTAATTTGCATAAAAATGGCCACCACGTTTTGCCGACTCAGCACTTTGTTAGCAAAAAGCAGCAGTCTAGAGGAGGATCTGTCGAGAAAGAAAGCCTTTCAACAGATCCCTTATGCCTCCTGCAAGAAGGTTTACAGGATCTATCGAAAAAGGCTTTCTTTCTCGACAGATCCCACTCTAGACTGCCGCGTTTTGCCGACAAAGTGCTGAGTCGGCAAAACATGGCAGCCATTTTAATGCAAATTAGGCATGGGATATTTAAATCCCTGCCTCATTAGCAATGTTGACCTTCCTAATCTGCATCCCTCTACCGACAGAGGGATGCAGTCTAGACATACCCTAGGTGACGACAAGTGGAATTTCTGTTGTTTTCTCTTTGGGGCCTGTCTTAAAGTAGTTCATGTCTGGGTAGTCTTTCAGCTCTGTCAATCTGTTTTTTCACTTCTCTGAGTGGATATTTCAGTTTTAAGAATCATCTAGATAGATCCTATAGGTGTTTGTCTCTGTCTGTGGGACTGGAGCAAATCTGGTTGTATCTTAGGCTTGGCTGTAAACAATAGATTGAGAAATGTGTCTGGGATGAAAGCTAGAGGCATGAAGGTAAGAGAAGCGGTCGATAGGTTTCCAGTATAGAGTTGTGGAAATTTGTCCATCATTTAATTGTACTGTAGTGTCAAGGAAATGGATCTCTCAGGTGGACTGATCCAGGCTCAGGTTGATGGTGGGGTGGAAGTTGTTGAAATCCCTGTGAAATTCTTCAAGGGTCTATTTCCCTTGGGTTCACATGATGAAGATGTCATCAATGTAGCGTAAGCAGAGTAAGGGTGCTAGGGGGCGAGAGCTGAAGAAACGTCATTCAAGGTCAGCCATAAAGATGTTGGCATATTGTGGTGCCATGCAGGTGCCATGGCTGTGCCACTGACTTGAAGATACAAATTATCTCCGAATCGGAAGTAGTTGTGGGTGAGGACAAAGTCTCACAGTTCTGTAACCAGGTCTGCAGTGCTATCATCGGGGATGGTTTTCCTGATAACCTGTAATCTGTCTTCATGTGAAATATGAGTGTAAAGAGCTTCTACGTCCATGGTGGCCTGGATGGTGTTTTTACGAAGATTACTGATGTTTTGTAGTTTCCTCAGGAAATCGGTGATGTCTCGAAGATAGCTAGGAGTGCTGGTAGCATAGGGTCTGAGGAGAGAGTCAATATAGCCAGATAATCCTGTTGTAAGTGTGCCAATGCTTGAGATGATGGGATTTGCAGGTTTCTGTATCTTGGGTAGCAGATAGGAAAAACTCTTGATCTGGGATTAGAGGGGGTGTTAGTGTAAATTTGGTCCTGAGCAGCGTCAGGGACCAAGTTGGTGCACATTAACAACAGACAGGAAGGTGAAATTACAATTGAAGGAAAAACAGTTCAAGAGGTAGATCAGTTTGTATACTTGGGGAGTGTTATCAGCAAGAATGGGGGAACTGAAGAGGACATCAGTGCAAGAATAAGAAAGGCGCAACAAACCTTTGCCCTACTATGACCAGTCTGGGGTGCAAGAGCCATTTCAACAGGAACCAAACTACATATTTTCACTTTCAATGTGAAATCAGTGCTGCTGTATGGCTCAGAGGTGTGGCGCGTTGTCCAGAGCAACACTAAGAGAATTCAGACATTTGTCAATAAATGCCTTACACTCATTCTCCAGCTAAAGTGGTACGATAGAATGCCAAATGAAACCTTGTGGACCAGAACAAATCAGAAACCAATGGAGGTCCAGATTAAGAAAAGAAAACGGCAATTGGCAGGCCATATCCTGCGTAAGGACTGTGAGGAATGTATCATGAGACAAGCGTTAGAATGGAATCCAAAAGGAAAAAGGAAAAGGGGACGTCCCAAACAAACATGGCGTCGAAGCTGCCTGGATGAAGTAAAAGCAGCTGGTTTAATATGGGAACAAATCAAGACTATCTCTAAGGATCGCAAGAAATGGAGAATGACTCTGGAGGCCCTATGCTCAATTAGGAGCTCAAAGGACTAATAGAAATAGCATCAAGGATCTTCATGAGCAGTTGTTTCAGGTTTTTTGGTACTCTTTAGCGGGATCACAGGAGAGAGGCTTGTAGAATCTGGTGTTAGTGAGTTGTCTGGTCGCCTCCTGTTCATAATCTGTTCTGTTCAGTTCATGATGACTATGGCGCCCCCTTTGTCAGCCTCTTTGATTATTATGTTAGAATTGCTTTTGAGGCTGTGTATAGCATTGTGTTCTGCATGACTGAGGTTATATATTATATGATGTTGTTTGCTGACAATGTCAGCTTGAGCACATTTGCGGAAGCAATCGATACAGAAGTCAACACTCTTGTTACGACCGTTAGTAGGGTCCACATAGAAGCCTTCCTCTTGTGGGATTGGTGGGGGGAGCAGCAAGGTCAGTGTGTTGTACATCGGTGTTTTGGAAATACTCCTTTAGGCAGAGGCAGCAAAAATAGGTTTCCAGATCTCCACAGAACTGAATCATATTTGGAGGGTTCATGGGGCAGAAGGAGAGTCCTTGAGATAGGACAGATTCCTCTGCTGGGCTAACAGAGTGGTTGGATAGGTTGACAATGTAGCTAGGTGAATTAAAAGTATCAGGAATGAGAGATCCTGAGGCATGTAGGAGTTTGGATAGTTTATTGTCCTTTTTCTTCTGAAGGGAGATGAAGTGGCTTGTTGAATTTCAGTAATGGCTGGAAAAATTGAAGTGTGTGTGGAAACTTGGGTTTTTTGATAGATTCTAATGTTGAGAGCTCCTCCTTGATTTTCTTCTGTTTGTTGTATAGAACGCTGATAAGGTGGTTTCTGAGTTTCTTAGTGAGAGTGTGGCATAATCTCTGACTGTAGTTTGTGGGCTACATAGATTGCAATGGGTTTTCCACCCTTAGTCCCTTAGGTATGATGTTCATCTGTTTGCACTTGGAAAGTAAGATGATGTCTGTTTGAATCTGTGTGAGTTTCTCTGATGGATTTCCACTCCATATGCTGAATGTAATGCCTTGCATGTTCAAAAGCTTCAGAGGGGTAGCCGAGTTAGTCTGTAATAGGAAAAACTTTAAAAACAACAAATAGACTAGTAGCACCTTAAAGACTAAGAAAACATGTTGATGGTATCATGAGCTTTCCTGGGCGCAACCCACTTCTTCAAATGACAGGAGTTGGAAGGGCATGGCAGGATTGCTGGAAATTAAGCTGGCTATGGATCTGACAGGAACAACTGGGACATGGAAAAGTTAGCTATTGGACATTTGCTGTTTTTGTATAAATAAAATCTCTCTTATATACATTGTATTCTATCCTATACTGTTTTCATGGGTCATGTAAGGACAGCAGGGTGTTGTCATGCAAATGCAGGATTACTGGAAGGTTCAAATAAAATCCATGGCCCTTTTGCAGATCTTTGTGTTTTCTTAAACAGAAGTGATTAATTCCTTTCTTAAGTGTTGACTCAAATTTACTGACACTTAAAAACTCCTTATATGTAAATATTTGTGAAATGTTTATATTCTGCATTAAAACTAATTATGCACATTTGAAAGGACACAAAGCCACCCTCTCAAATAAATCTGTGGATCAACTAGCCTTTCCTGTTTAACCACAATACAAAATCTGGATCATATACACTAACTGTTGTCCAACATTAGTATTTACAGTAATAAGTTTAAAATCATGACTCTTTGAAGACTGCACATGTGTATAAACCTCTCTCTTCCTCTGCAATGATTGAACCGTCAATCTGAAAACAGACTCTTTTCTGTAGGCTTTTAGCATACATGCAGTCACATTCACTTTAATATAAGAGTAACATCGGTAGGCTATGATCCCAATTTGTACTCTTGTGCAAAGAGGGAATTCATACCAGTTAGGCATACACGTATATACTGGCTCCTTCAGCACTCGCCTCCCAGACTTCTCTTTGGGGAAGAGGAGAGCAGCTAGGAACAGTTAAAATCCTGGCAATTCCTGGCTGTTGGAATGGCCCCGTGGGGCTGTTGGTAACTTCTAGGAATAGGAACCTGGACCAGTACCCAAAAGATCCCAAGATCGTAAGAGCAGAGTGATGGGTCAAGACCTGATCAGATACATTTCAAATCCTTCATTGAAAGCATCCTAACAATGGTCCTTCAAGCTTTATTTTTTCCATTTTCATTGTGAATAATTTTTTTAGAGTAATCTTCAATGAAAACCCAATTTTGATGAGGCAAAAACGATTTCCTTCCAGAAAGGAAATACAATTATTTGACTGAATCTAATCTTAATCTTTATTGGGCTGAACAGAAAAACTTCTTTTGCTTCTTTATGTTAGCTGTAACAAAACTGTAATGCAAAACTTTTTGCAAGCTTGTTGTTAATTTTAAAGGAAAGATTAAATACAAATTTTAAATATTAACTCTAATACACTGAATACTGTAGCTACTGGAATATGACACCTAATAAATGTCAGTTGGATACAATTTTATTGTCTATTAAGGAAGCTATTGCTCCTTGTTAAATCACTTGTTGAATTGTGGACAATTTAATTATAATCCATTATTACATGGAGACAAATAAAAAATCATGGATATTTTGAATGAAACATATACAATATTTAACTTTTCATTGTGAACAGATCCTTCCTACTCATAAAATATACAATATAGAAGTTGTTTTCCTCAGTCTGTTGTATAAGTATTTAAAAACTGAATATAATGTAATTCCATGTATAATTCTTATGGATTGCAAATCATTTCAATACCAATATTCTTCAACAATGTTTATATTTAGACCTCACCAAATCAAACCCTGTATATTCCTTTGTATATCTATATAGGGAGCAAATGGGAGGGGGGTGGAATTTCTGCTCCCTTGAAATTTCATCTAAAAGGTAGTATGACTTGTAAAACTTTAGTGTTTAGCCAAATTTCAGGTAATGTTCAGCTTCTATCTATGCAGTGCTACTTCATTAGACAAGTTGACTTCTTAGCAGCTAAATCTACAAAACCAGCATTTGTAATAAAAACACCTTTTAACATTTTTGAAAATTAATAAGTTTTAAAACTGTTTTCCAGTCAATTTTTACTAATAAAACAAGTACAAGATTATGTTTTAAAGTTATTTAGAAAAACCCCTAGGACCAGATCCTTGACTGGTGTGAACATTGACTTCAGCTTGCAATAAGTTGCTTGCCTTCTATCAAGTAAATTTAAAGTTCTGTAACAGCAAAATGTTTGCATCTGTATGAGAACAGTAGTCATGAGCAAATGATAGATATATTAAGTGCCACAGCTTGTGGTGATCCAAACATAGCACTTTAATGCAATGCTGATTAGAAAATCAACCCAAACCCCAATATTTCATCCAAAAATTCATCCCACAAAGCAAAGCAATACCTGTGTCCATTATGACTATCTATGAAAAATGTTATTGGCTTGCATTACCTATGGAGTTTGTAAGGGGGGGTCTCATACTGCAACTCTTCTCTGCATGACACTCCAGACAAGTCCCTGAGAATTTCACACACAGGATGTGATCCAAAGTTTACTGTGTAATCAATGGAAGGACTCTCATTGACTTCAAAGGGAATCAGAGCCGGCACATGGCCCAGTTGCAGAACTGGGCACAGAACAGAAAAGTAACACTTCATAAATAGTAATGGAACACACATGTAAGAAGATAACATCACACCCCATACATATATGGACATAGAAGAACATATATAAACATTCATATCTTTCACTGATATACTTCTCTTTGACTATGTATTAAAGTTCACACACAAGGACAGATTAAATTCAGATCTCAGTAACTCCACACAATTTCACTAAAATCAGTCTTTAATTTAATTTTATATTGGATTATGCTTAAAGATCAACTAAGAGCAGAATTTAGCTGTATTAATGTAGAGTTCATGAAAATAGAGGAGAAACTCCTTCACCAAATCCATAACATGTTGCAAATTTCAATTGAGCGTGTTGGTCAAGTACTGTCAGTCGTCTTATGTTCTGACCAATAAAACACTCATCACTCTTTCATTTCTACTGTGCAGGGAAATACAGAAATCAAGTGAAACAGCTTTTCCTTTAAATTTTCTACAGCTTCATGCTGATGACAAGAACATCTCACACCTGTAAGTGACATTCTTCTTATAGTTACCTAGAGATGAACAGTGAGGTGCACTGCTATGCAGCTAAGAGCTAAAACTGTGAAGACATGAGAAAGGGCACAATCATGGTTTTTAGTTATGTCCCAATTGTTACTTTGGAAATGAAACACCTGGACTAAGTCCAGGCCTGATCTTCAAATTGGCATAGTTAGTGTTTATCTGTTGATGTATTTAAATAGATGGGAGTTACACCAGAGATAAATTTGGCCTCCAAGTGTAAGTGACAAAGCACAAGCTACATTCTGTTTAATCTCAGACAGGTGTTAGAAAGAAGGCAAAATAGCAACATATTTATCAACACCTCTAGTTGGAATTCTTTACAAGTGATGTATTTCCCACACCAGACAAAGCTATTTATTCCTGACACGTTGTCTATTACAAAAGATTCTCCTTCAGGAGTAAAAAAAAAAAAAAATCAACTTATGTTTTTCATCACCAATGAGAAGGGTCAGTCAAAGGAACTAATGGAAAAAATGTCTGACCTGCAAAGAATGCCCAGATTCAAAACAAGATTTGTTGGGAGCCAACAAATTAATGCATTTGTCCTCTTGGTAACTAAATTGGCCAAATTAAATATTTTTCTCATCATGCATCTTTCTTTTCTAACCTGTCAGTGTCCTAAAATTACAGTGTAAACCAAAGAAAATAGTTAATGTACAAAATATAATGCCATACTGTCAATCACAAATGGAATTTTCACCTTCATATTTACTGAATATTTTAGCCTTAATTTGCAGAAAAGGTATATTCTTAAAAGTGCTCACATCTTACTTTTCAATTTTCAATTTCCTCTGTCAACACCTTCTAAGCTCTTGTATATAGTCAACTGAAGACCACACAAACCACAACTTTACTGATAAAAAGTCAGCGCAAAAAGAATACACTATGCCTCAATACCTCACATTGCTTCGGGACGCATCCAGTATTGTCAACCCAAGCATTCAAAATCATGGATTAGATTTAATAAAATCATAATATTAAATTAAAATCATATATTACATCTTTTCATAGAATCATAAGGGCTAGAAGAGACCTCAGGAGGTCATCGAGTCCAGCTCCCTGCCCAAAGCAGGACCAATCCCAACTAAATCATCCCAGCCAGTGCTTTGTCAAGCCGGGACTTAAAAACCTCTAGGGATGGAGATTCCACCACCTCCCTAGGTAACTCATTCCAGTGCTCTACCACCCTCCTGATGAAATAGTTTTTCCTAATATCCAAACTAGACCTCCCCCACTGTAACTTGAGACCATTGCTCCTTGTTCTGCCATCCGTCACTACTGTGAACAGCCTCTCCCCATTCTCTTTGGAACCTCCCTTCAGGAAGCTGAAGGCTGCTATCAAATCCCCCCTCACTTGTCTCCTCCACAGACTAAATAAGACCAAATCCCTCAGCTTCTCCTCACAGGTCAAGTGCTTCAGTCCCCTAATCATTTTGGTTGCCATCCACTGGACCCTCTCCAATGCGTACACATCCTTTCTGTGGTAGGTGTATCAGAATTGGATGCAATATTCCAGATTTGGCCTCACTAGTGCCAAATAAAGGGGAATAATCACTTCTCTAGCTCTGCTGGCAATGCTCCTCCTAATGCACCCTAATATGCTATTAGCCTTCCTGGCTACAAGGGCACACTGTTGACTCATATCCAGCTTCTCATCCACTCTAATCCCCAGGTCCTTTTCTACTGAACTGCTACCTAGCCAGTCGGTCCCCAGCCTGTAACAATGTTTGGGATTCTTCCATCCCAAATGCAGGACTCTGCACTTGTCCTTGTTGAACCTCATCAGATTTCTTTTGGCCCCGTCCTCTAATCTGTCTAGGACACTCTAAATCCTATCTCTGCCCTCCAGTGTATCCACCTCTCCCCCTAGCTTAGTGTCATCTGCAAACTTGCTGAGGGTGCCACCCATCCCCTCATCCAGGTCATTAATTAAGATGTTAAATAAAACCATCCCTAGAACCGATCCTTGGGGCACTACACTTGAAACCAACCGCCAACCAGACATCGAGCCATTGATCACTACCTGTTGGGCCCAACAATCTAGCCAGTTTCTATCCACTTTACAGTCCATTTATCCAATCCATATTTCTTTAACTTGATGGCAAGAATATCGTGGGAGACCATATCAAAAGCTTTGCTAAAGTCAAGGTATATCACATCCACTGACTTCCCCATGTCCACAGAGCCAGTAACCTCATCATAGAAACTAATCAGATTGGTCAGTCATGATTTGCCCTGGGTGAATCCATGTTGACTATTCCTGATCACATTCCCCTCTTCCAAATGCTTCAGAATTGATTCCTTGAGGATCCCCTCCATGATTTTTCGGGAACTGAGGTAAGGCTGACTGGATCTGTAGCTCCCTGGATCGTCCTTCCCTTTTTTAAATCATCCGGGATCTCTTCCGATCTCCCCGAGTTTTCAAAGATAATGGCCAAAGGCTCTGCAATGACATTTGCCAACTCTCTCAGAACCCTCGGATGCATTAAATCCGGACCCATGGATTTGTGTATGTCTAGATTTTCTAAATAGTTCTTCACCTGTTCTTTCTCTACCAGGGGCTGCTCACCTCCTTCCCATGCTGTGTTGCCTAGTGCAGTAGTCTGGGAACTGACCTTGTCTGTGAAGACAGAGGCAAAAAAAAACATTGAGTACTTCAGCTTTTCCCACAATATCTGTCACTAGGTTTCCTTCCTCATGCAGTAAGAGCCCCACACCCTCTCTGATCACCCTCTTATTCCTAACATTCCTGTAGAAACCAGCTGCAATTCCAATTGTGCTTTCGCCTTCCTGATTACTCCCCTGCATTCTCGAGCAATATATTTATACTCCTCACTAGTCATCTGTCCAAGTTTTCACTTCTTGTAAATTTCTTTTTTGTGTTTAAGCTCACCAAGGATTTCCCCAGTAAGCCAATCTGGTCGCCTACCATATTTGCTTTTCTTACTGTGCATCGGGATGATTTCTTTAATCTGTGCCTTTAATAAGGCTTCTTTAAAATACTGCCAGCTCTCCTGGACTTCTTTCCCCTTCATGTAAGCATCCCAGGGGATCCTGCCCATCAGTTCTCTGAGGGAGTCAAAGTCTGCTTTTCTGAAGTCCAGGCTGTGTATTTTGCTGCTCTCCTTTCTTCCTTTAGTCAGGATCCTGAAATCTACCATCTCATGATCACTGCTTCCCAGGTTGACACCCACATCTACTTCCCCTACTAGTTCCTCCCTGTTTGTGAGCAGCAAGTGAAGCTGCACAGGGCCCCTGGTCAGTTCCTTCAGCACTTGTACCAGGAAGGTATCCCCAACATTCTCCAAAAACTTCCTGGGTTGTCTGTGTACTGCTGTATTGGTCTCCCAACAGATGTCAGGGTGATTAAAGTCCCCCATGAAAACCAGGGCCTGTGATCTGGAAGCTTTTCTTAGTTGTTGTCTGAAGAAAGCCTCGTCTACCTCATCCAACTGATCTGGTGGCTTATAGCAGACACCAACCACAACATCACCCCTGTTGCTCCTGCCTCTAAACTTAACCCAAAGACTCTCAACAGGCTTTTCTTCCTCTATATACTGGAACTCTGAGACATCATACTGCTCTCTTACATACAGTGCAACTCCTCCTCCTTTTCTCCCCGCCTGTTCTTAATGAACAGTTTATACCCTTCCATGACAGTGCTCCAGTCATGTGAGTCAACCCACCAAGTCTCCGTTATTCCAATCAAATCATAGTTCTTTGACTGTGCCAGGGCTTCTAATTCTTCCTGATTGTTTCCCAGGCTTCTTGCATTCATGTACAAACACCTTAGATAACTACTTGATTGCCTTATCTTCTCCATTAGAATCAGGGGTCCTCCTTTGTTGCTTCTTCCTCCTTGTGTTTCTTCCCAGTATCCCACTTCACCACTTACCTCAGGCCTTAGGTCACTGTCCCCCAATGAACCTAGTTTAAAGCCCTCCTCACTAGGTTTGTAAGCCTGCCCATGAAGATGCTCTTTCCTCTCTTGGTTAAGTGGATCCCATCTCTTCCTAGCAATCCTTGTGCCCAGAACCGGGTCCCATGGTCAAAGAAACCAAAGCCCTCTCTCTGACACCACCTGTGCAACCACGTGTTTACTTCCACAGTTCGATGATCCCTACCTGGACCTTTTCCTTCAACAGGAAGGATGGACAAGAATACCACTTGCACTTCAAATTCCTTGATCCTTCTTCCCAATGCTACATAATCTGCAGTGACCCGCTCAAAATCATTCTTGGCTGTATCGTTAGTTCCTACATGGAGAAGCAGAAGGGGTAGCGATCTGAAGATTTGATCAGTTTTGGAAGACTCTCAGTCACATCCTGAATTCTAGCTCCTGGTAAGCAGCACACTTCTTGAGATTTCAAGTCTGGACAGCAGATGAATGATTCTGTCCCTCTTAGGAGGGAGTCCCGACCACCACCACCCTTCTTCTTCTCTTGGGGGTGGTGGCCGTGGACCCCCCCATCCCTAGGACTATGCATCCCATGCCTTCCTGTAGATGGGGTCTCCTTCTGATCTCTTCCCTGAGAGGTCTCTGCCAAAGCATTCTCTATAGTAGTGCCTGTGCAGAGAGCTTGAAAGTGGTTACTCACCTCTAGTGGAATTGGGGATACCTGAGTTGGCTTTCTTCTCCTGGAAGTTACATGATGCCAGTTTTCTTCCTTGTTCTGTACTGCTCTCACTGGTTCTTCAGCCTGCTGTGCCTACAGTATTAAATGCTGCCTTCTATTGAAGAAGTCTTCATCTTCTCTGATGGAATGTAGGGTTGAAACTTGGGTCTCAAATCCTCTAATTTTTCTACTAAAATGACAAACATCTTGCACTTAGTGCAGATGAAATCCCTTCTATCTTCCGGGAGGAAGACAAAACACAGCATATGCTGTGCACGTAACTACAGAAGACCTATCACTATCCATACCTGCCTTCCTTCAAAGATTCCTCAGATGTTTTAAAATGCCCCCTTGAAGGGCAGGAGAGAAACAAAATTCAAAAAAAGACCACCAAACACAATGGGGCTTCCCCAAAGGCGAACTCCCAGGCAAACTCCCCTGTTGGCTGCTGTCCTGTTCGCTGCTCTCTGCGTTTGCTCTGGCTGCCTTTCTATAAGGCTGCTGGGTAGGCCTGGCTGAAAGTCTTGCCTCTCATCCAATCAGACCCTGAAGGCCCACCTAGAACAAAGCGCTCCCAATTCACACTTTTCCAACTTTTCCAACTGCCACTCTTTTGAAACCGCCAAACACACAGTCAAACAAATACTCACAGACAGACAAACACTTTGATACTCACCCCACTGGCTCACAACACAGCCCCCCAAAAGCCACACTTACCTGAGCTCCTCTCAGACATTTCCCTGGCAAACTCCTCTGTTGGCTGCTGCCCTGGTCGCTGCTTTTGGGTTACTTTTATTTCACTTTCATTTTCTGAAGTATTATGGTGCACTCCGGTTATGTTTTTAAGCTTTCCAACACAATAATAAAGGCTTTAAAAATGAAGACCAAGATTGCCATGTTTTCATATGACTCCTGCAGCTTGGCTTTAAGAAAAATTGCAAATATTATGAGACTTGCAACAAAATTCTGATAGCTAACAACACATAAAAGTCCGAGACCCAGATCATTAAGAGTTAGGTGCCTAAATACCTGGATAATCTGAGCCCAAGTGATTAGATGGAACTTGACAAGACCTATCAAACAGGATCACAGAATTCAGGCATGGTCTATACTTAAAAGATAGGTCAACACAGCTACATCTGTCAGCTGTGTGCAAAAACCCACACCAGTGACCAAAATAGCTATGTCAACCTACCCTTCAGTGTAGGTACAGCTATGCCAATGGAAGAATGTCAGTGAAAATGTAGGCTGCATCTATGCAACAGGGTTATGCTATCTTAGCTATGCCAAAGTAACTTGTACTAGTTTACTTGTACCTCCAGGCTTTCAAGGCCATGAAACAAAGCAAATTACAGTGTCAAGAATGTATAGTACTGTCACATTTAACTCTATTTCTCATTGCTAATGTTACAAAGGGACTAGAAGACTTTAGCTCCATATCAACTGTGGATTTGAATGCCTTTAGTTGTATGCATACTTGTGCTACTGCACTATCAAAAAACAACAACATGTGTACTGCTGTATGCATGTGAAACTTGGACAACATATAAGCATCACCTGAAGGCACTTGAACAATATCATCAACGCTGCCTCAGGAGAAATCCTAAATATCCCTTGAGAGGACAGGCACACCAACGCTAATGTCCTGGAAGAATCAAACATGACCAGCATCAAAGCTATCATCATCTACCAACAACTTCACTGGACTGGTCACGTGGTCCGGATGCCTGATCAGTGCTTCCCAAAACAGATTCTGTTTTTGGAGCTGAAGGAAAGATGGAGGAGCATTGGGGTCCAGAGGAAACAATGTAAGGAAATGTTGAAGGCAAACATGAAAAAGTGTGGCATCGGTGTTGATACTTGGGAAAACCTTGCTCAGGACTGTCCTCAGTGGAGAGCAGTGATCCGTGAGGGGGTGGCACAATTTGAGAGGTCCTGCCACAGAGCAGACGAGGAGAAGGGGAGAAGGAGAAAGGAGTGGCAAAAACTGCCCCGCATCCCTCCAAAAGCCACCAGCACCTGCCCATTCTGCAATAAGACCTGCGGCTCCAGAATCGGGCTGGTCAGACATCTATGGATCCACAAATAGGAGGCTGACAGGGAGACGTCCTACTTATTATCGAGTGACTGCTGACAGAGAGAGAGATGCTTACTTGTGCACTATCAAAAAACAACACCACTCCGTATGAAACTCACCCACTGCTGAATGGAAGTCTGAACTCATCTTGAGTTCTGATTTCTTCAGAAGTACCATACTTTTAAAGGGGTCCTTTAAAACAAAAGTAAAAACAATGAGACTTACTACAACTCCTGCCTGCAGGATGATATATACTGGTATAACCCCCTTTTTTCTCCCCAGGTTACTCGGGAGCAGGTCACACTCACAGGTGTGCCTGGGCACCTGATGGCTTAAACATAAAAGGAGATCCAGAGTACCCCAGTGGTGATGTTATTTAGTTGGGGAAAACCCTATCCACCCATTTGCTGCTGTCCCTTGCTCATAAAGAACATACAGTGGTGGTGCTGCCACCTGGCTGGCCCTGTACACACTTAATGGTGTGCCTTGGGAGCCTCCAGAAATAAAATTATTCCAGCAATAATCTGGATCTAACTCCAGAACAACAACTACAAATCATATACATCTAATAGATTACCTTAGAATTACCAACCTTTACTTAACAACTTAAAGAAACAGGGTTTAACAGATTAACAGTGAATAACATTAACAAAATACACAGAAATAATAGGAAACTTATCTATCTGGCACGTGCACTGCTACCATTTATCCCACTCCTTAAAACTCTCAGTACCATACACTTGCTTGCATGGGCACTCTTGAAGATTTTGCAGCTGGAGTGGATGATTCTAGTCTCCTTTTGCGTGCTGGATGCAGAGTAGCTTCTAGCCACAGGTACAGCCAAAGAGCAATCAGAAGCAGCCTGCTAGATTCCAATCCCAAAGGCTCTTAGTCCAAGTCTGTAGCTGCAACCTAACAGCTCCTGGACTGGATCAAACTCCTCCACAGCACAAAACAAAGGGAAGAGTCCACAGATTGCTGAGCCTTCCTCCGCACACATGGGGAGACTCAGATCCCCCAAAACAAAAAGTAAGTTCCTTCCTGGTTTCTTCTAGGGCTCATGGGAATTGTAGTCTCTGAGGCATGTTTAGTAAGGGGACTACACTGGGAATTACATCACCATAAATTTTAAAAATCCACACCCCTGAGAATCAGAGATAAATCAATCTGAGAAGATAGTGCAATGGATTACCTAGCTACTGCCTCTCAGGGAGGTGGATTACCAAAAGGAGAACCTTAGTAGGTAGGCAGGTCTACCCTCAAATTGCTAACGTGGTCCAGCTGTTGTACTGCATCTGTGCTACTGTAGTGGTTTAAGTTATAGACATACCCAGATTCAGCATCTCTAGGAACAGCAGCTCTTCAATTTCTTTAATATAATGGCTACTCTTAAAACTCGCAGCTCAAAAATGTGGAAATTGGCAGTCTAGAGGGAAGTTTGATTCAAAGTAAGATTCTACTCCAAAAACTGACTCTGAAAAGGCATTGTGAAAGTCTATGCTTCTTGACTCTTCACTGTGCTGAGTTTACATAAATAACAAAGAAGTGTTTTTTAAGTGCCAGTCCTCAGACCAAAAGCTAGGCCTTAAGAGTTCAGCCAGGTACTTTTATTCACATGTACTGTTGCCATTAAAGAATCTGCAATGCATATTACACCCTCCTGGATAATGATGCACGGCTAGGAAGGGCATGTGAAGACAGAGATGCCAGTCAAATTCCTATTGAATTCACATGATTGCAATTGAGTAATCAGATCTGTTCATGAAAAGCAAACTGGAATAAACTCCAGCCCACTTTTAAAAAAAACCAATGTGCTGGTTCTGCAAAAGTGAAAAGCTTTAAAAATGTATTTTTGTCATTAACATAGGCAAATATGTGTCTCGGTACAGCTAGAGAGCAGATCTGCTAAGTGTCATTTGGTGGAGAACCACATAGCTAAATTTATAAAAACCTCACTGTGATGGGGCAGCCCCACCCCGCACTCAAGCTCAAGGAGTCCACCTGGCCCAGGTGGCTGAGTGGGCCCCACCCCCGCAGCCATGCTGGGCATGCTCCCAGAGCAGCCCAGGTACAAAAGGCTGCAGAGGCTCAGTTGGGGCTGACCTCCAGAACAGCAACTGCTATAACCAGAGTGAGAGGTGCTGGACCAGCTAACCAAGCTGCTACCTGCCTTGGGCTGAGCCCCAACCACAATGCAGACTATGCCATCCAACCCCCTAGACATGGGTGCTGTACCCACTGCAGGTGCATGAGATGCCAGGGCTGGGAATGCCGCTACTACTGCCAGACTTGCACCTACAGGTGGGACCACTGCAGGCCAGGGGAAGGGGGTAGGAACCAACCCAGAGTGGGGAGCAGGAAAGGGCTTGGTGAGTTTTGGGGAGAACTCCCCACTGAGCCAGTGGTGGGAACCTCCCACCACTGATTGGGGCCTGGTAGAGAGGGTGGGCCTGGGCCCCCCTAGCCCTTATCCCCAAAGCCTGGAAAGAGACTGGACCATTTAAAGGACTAGGCCCAAAGGCCATATTTCCCCTAAGTCAGGGGCACTACACATTGGGACTAGGCCAGAAGGCTGTATTTCCCCTAAGACTGGGGCATCATATTCTGGGGCCAGGCCGGGGAGGCCTGAAGTATGCCCGGGCCCGGGCGATGCACCCTGACGTGGGGGTTGACCTTTGACATTCACCTACATTCTGGGAAAGAAGCTGAGGTGTGCAGGCAGGGAAAGAGGGTCACAGAAGCACAGCCATCAGTTAAGGTCTACCTTTCAATCCAAGCAAAAAACCCCTCAGGATATGTCTACACTGCAGCTGGGCAATTGCCTCCCAGCCTGGGTGTCAGATTCAAGATAATCAGGTTTGAGCTAACACACCAAAAATGGCAGTGTGGACATTCTGGCTTGGCTGTCAAACCCATGTGATTCTTAGGCCCAACATCCAGCTTGCTATTTTTTAGCACAGTAACTTACGCTCCACAACTGAGGGGGTCTGTCTTCCTGGCCAGGAATGCTTGGCTCCCAATAGCAGTGCAGACATAACCCAAAACACCCCATGTCATTGCCTCACAAACTCATTGTTGTCAAACACCCAGCTCTCACACTGCTTTATTTAAGTTAACTATATAGACCAAGCCACATCCAGGACTGTGGATTTTACATGGAAAAATCAACAGGACACTCTAACCTGTCATTTTAAAGTGAATTTTGAGCTTATGGGAGATATCTGACTAACTGTTCCAAAGGTTGAAATCCTACATTTTTTCACGTGGAAGGATTACTGTTGCATTAGCAGTAGCTTGTTCATTGTCTCCTGCCAATGCTTTTCAATCCTGGCCCAGAGGAACTAGCTCTGGGTTTTAGAGCTCATGCTGTATCTACCCTAGACATTGTTCTTAAAATGTCCCACAGTTGCTGCCAACATGGAGCAGCATCAAATGTCCATCCTGTGTGGCGAAACACTGACTTTAACTCCAATTCCAAAACGTAAGACTGTCACATAATATACTAAATTTCCTAGCTGTGATGTCTCAGACAATGCCTGACTGCTCTGGCACAGAGAAAAAGATTCAAAATTGCTAAAAATGTTTGAATCTCAGTAGCTTGTCTCCTCCCATCTCCACAAACTGCTTTGAATCTTTCCCTTAGGTAATCAATAATTAATAAAGAGGTGGGGTGTAATCCAGTGACAACCTGATTACACTTGATTACACCTTCCCCTCTGTATTAGTTACACTGCAGGAAGAAGGCACTGCTTCCCTAAATGTGGGGTAGGCACAACAAAGACCTAACCCGGGGAGAGTCAATTGGCATGAACAGACCTCACAATTATTCTGCAGAGCCTCAGTTTTTATCTTTTCAGAAGCAAGTCTCTAGCTCTTATAGGGGTGCTGGAACAATTTATATAGTGGGGGCACTGAAAGCCATTGAACACAGCTGAGAACCTGGTATGTAATGGAAACATCTCAAAGCCAGGGATGGCATCACCACTCTGAGCAACCCTAGGTCCAGCACCTATGAATTCATATGGTTGGGGTGGAGGGAATCCCTTCATAACAAGGAGTGTGAGTGATAAAGTGGTGTGGACCACCATTTCAGTGCAGACAGCCTGAAACGACAGCTCTGAGCCCTAAACAATCCCATTCATGCCAGTCTGTCGGATGTCAGTGATGATGCTTCAGATGTTAATAATGTCAGTTACTTCACTGCTCAAAGGACTAGCCAGGGGGCACAGGAAATTAGGACGGATAGATATCTAACAGCATATGGTGGGGCAGCAGGAGGCGGCACAATTCATTTCATTTTCCTGAAGGGAGCTTGGCTTCCCAAAGTTTGGAAAATACTGTGAAGGGAATAGACACTATCATATTACTAAAGTGGCCAATCACTGAGTGGTAACAACAAAGAGTGAATACATGCAGCGGAGATAGTTCAGAAATAACCAATATGCTGAAATCTGTTTGCCTTATGTGTTTGTCTAACAATTACAATTCTTCATGAGCAATTCACAAATTTAAAAAAAGGACAAAACACAGCAAATCTGCCTATAACAAGCTAGCTCTATCTGCCGCAAATAATTCCTTCCTTCCTTGGTGATTAACCCTTCAAAGATTTCAGGAGAATCCTGTCCCATTTTAGTAACTTCTTAAAATATATGTTTTGCCTTTAACTTTTCCTCCAAAAGTATCTTATCCAAAGTCTATTAAAACCAATGGAAGCAGCTGGTCAGCTCATAATACCCCAATTTCAGTAGTAAACAGAATGTCACAGGCAAAGAAATGTCATTCAGAATCAATCCCTTAAATATATATCTTCAGCATTAATATTTAAGCAATACATGCCTTAGATTCTCTGAAGCCCCTTTGTCTTTGGTGCCTAGTAAATCATTTCATTTTAAGATTACTCAAGAATTTGGTCAGACACACTATTCACAGTTCAAGACATTTTCACACAATAACTGGCCATTATGAAACCTAAAATCTCTAAATTAAATTATGAACAGTCTTTCGAAATGAATAGCCAAAAGAGTTTAAAGGTTAATATTTTCCATTGGGATTCTCTCGGAGAAAGATTTTAACACTAAATTTCTAAGCATTCCAATCAAATGTCAATATAAGTATCTTCACTGTATTGTTTACGGAAGTGTTCTTTATCAATAGAAAGTGAAGATTTTTTGTTTCCATGAGACAACATTAAACTGTCTGCTTTATCTTTGTATTAAAAAAAAATCAGACCTTGCTATTGTTCAAAGACGCAGGCAGAAGGGAGTTTTATATACCATAGGGGTGGAGAGTTTCTCAGGCCACATTGGTAGTCTGCATGTTTTTACAGTAGTGAGAATTGACTATTCCCACTGAATGCCCTTTTTTACTTGAGTTCCGGGACAGGCTAAACAGAGTTTATTGAGAAACTATTTTTGAATCTTTATGCCTACAATGGATCTACAGAGAGATCCTACACCCAATAACCTTTACAAGTCTGCTCATAAGTGGTAAATGGGATCAAAGATATTTGGCCTGTTTTCTGGCTCTAATTTAAAAGATGCCTCCAGCTCTTTCATTTTTGCAATACCTTAATTTCACCTATTGGATAAAAGGTTATCCAAATCCAGGGTCTGATTGTGGACATAATGAACAGTCAATGACTTTTCCCTATGACTTTAATACAAGCATGACAGGGCACCAGATTTATTTAGAAGATTGAGAGCCTGACCCGGCAACCTTTACTACATATAAGTAATCCTTATTCTGTCAAGCAGTCAGTCAATGTAACTTCCATATGGCTACCTAAGTAAGGATGGCTCGGGTGTGAGTAAGGGTGTGTGTGGCTGAATTCTGAATAATAGGAATGCTGGGTTAACAGTACTTACCTAAACAGAATAATGAGCTGGCAGGCTGGCCATTATATTTTGATAGGGATATACTCACCCTGCCAATTTCCCATGCACATAACTGTATATCATGGCCATAGATATTGACTGAAAACGACCAAGCTCTCAGCAACAAAATTACCTCAGTTTACAGTAGATATTTGACAAAAGCCAAATTGCAACACTAGAGAAAAGCTATTTCCATTTGCAATCAGATTCTGATTTAAACTTATCTAAAACCTTGTTCATATGAAAGTAAAAAAATGGTTTCTAAGGTTAACAGGCAATCAAATCACACAGCTTTTGCATCTGTGTTTTCTTCAGCTGAAGATTTAAATGAAATGTTTAATGTGATTATACAGCTTCTTTATTAAAATCAGGATATTCAAATAATTCTTCCATTTCAGCCCATTAGGCTGTCTGCCAACCTTAAAAACAAAATTATTCTCTGCCAACTATCACAGAAATTGGCAGCTTTATTAACTGTAGTCTAGGCATACAGAGCTTCTGAATTAAATGCAATCAGAATTAAGACTGGTGGTAAAAAGGGTCAGATTACCTCCCAACCAATTTTACTATACGTGATTTATAGCCAGTCTGAACAGTCCTTCTGACTAACCCCATGTCTGTGTACTTTACCACAAGGACTTGATCTGTCAAGAAGGATATTAGGCAACTTTTTATTACCAGCTAAGACTAATGCTATAAACTCAGTGATTAAACAACCTGTACAGACTCATGTCTGGCCATTTCAGTCATCAAGTCACTCTGCCAGAGCTCCTTTTTAAACTCTCTGCCTTGGATAAGAAGAAGAGTTACAAATAGTCTTTTCCATACAGTAGTGCTCACACTGAAGAACTTTGCGCAAGTTGCACCGTCTAACAGAGACTGATTTCAAGAATGCCCCCAATTTAGCCTAAATTTATAGTGGGGATTGTTCATATCACTGAAATTACTTATCACTATAACTATGGCAGAGAGAGATCACAGAGTATGCATCCTATTCCCAAAGGCAAAACTTCCATTTACTTGACCGAGAGCTCAACTTGAATCAGCATCTAAAATTGTTTCTTTTACTTACTCTTTACAAAGGACAAGCATATAGCTACAAAAATTATTCCTTTACATTGATTTCAGAGGCACCAGAACAGGGATCTGCCCCCAGCCCACTGTTTACCAGATGTGAGGTCAAGCAAGAGAGGGAGGGAGGCAGAGAGGAATGAAAGGGAGATAGGGTTTTAGGGGAAGAGGTTGTTTGAAAGCTGTGCCTTGAGGAATGGGTGATGCAGGGGCAGGGCTATGGTTTAGGTGCCTATGGTCTTCCCTCCCCTGGTTTTAGGGCACTTCCACTAGCCTGATTGAATTGATGTTATTCCAAAATTACATAGCCTGTGACTACACAACAAGTAGTTAATTTGACATAATGTTGAAATAATGTCAAGCTGGAGGACTTCTTACTTCGACTCCTGTAACCCTCATTTTACGAGGAGTAAGGGAAGTCGGAGGAAGAGTGCTCTGACTTGGACTTACTACTGTGTGGTGAGCACCAAAAGCCTAAATAAGCTATTTGGAGTTAAGCTACGCAATTGACATAGCTGAAATTGCATAGCTGATTTCTCCTTTAGCTCTACTCTGTAAACATGCTCTTAGAGGCACCTGCAGGGGTATTGAGTGTTCCCAGTTCACTGGACAGGGACTCAAGGAGGTTCTCTTTTGTATTGTTAAGAGGAACCCTTAGATTTTGAACCCAGATCTTGCTGATGCCAATACCACCTGGCAGAACGACCATACATAGGATTATGAAGCCTTTGAATTATTTCTGTAAACTGAATATGAGCTATAGCAATTTTAAAAGGTCTTCCAGGATCTCTAGGCTTCTCTAGGTCTATTTTCCAAAATTTTCAGACTTTCTTAAAGATCTTAATGTTCTTCACATTGAAGTCAAAGGGAGATTTGCCACTGATTTTAATAAGGGCAAGATTAGGCCCAGAATACTAACTGAAGATTTGTTTCTTTAACAGATTAATTATTTCATAGCAGCACTGTCTCAAGTGTGTTTTATCTGGCTAAATCATGCAGTCTGGATTGCACTTAAATATTTGTTTTTAATTGAAGGAGGCCAAAATCATTTTGGATGACAATTCTTTCTAAATGAAAAGAACACAAAATCTTGTACAGATGTCTGTTAAAATCTGCTTTTTTAACCGTGATTTACAATTCATTTTCTAATTATTAACCATAACTATAATACTGTATATTTTTCAAGTGTATTTGATTGTTGTGTTGTAACAGAGATTTTGTCCTTAGACTAAAATATCTTTGACCTAAGAAATGTTTGCAGCATACCATTAATAATTTTCTTATATATGACAGATTATTTCCTGCGTTTGCTTTAGTTTGCATATGATACACTATATATGGATGATTTATATTGAAACCTGTCATTCATGCACCACAACTGTGAGGATTGCACGCTTTATCACATGTTGTCTGCAGTGCTGTTGTAGCTGTGTTGGTCCAGGAGATGAGACAAGACGAATTAGGTCATATCTTCTAATGGATCAACTTCTGTTAGTGAAAGAGATAAGCTGTCTACCTGCACAGAACTCTTTTTCAGACATGGAAAAAGTAACGAGAGTGTCACTGCTTCCCAGCGTGAGACAGATTGTTACATATAAGGGGTTAATATATGTTAAAGGAGACTAGTTAAAGTGAAGTGGGCAAGTAACACCTCTGCAGTGATAGGACAAAGGAGGGCTAGTACATATTACATTGATTATGAGACACTACTTTTATTGCTCATTATAATAATCTATAAACAACCCCTTTCTGGAATCTATGGGGATATCATTAAACAACTTACACTTCATATTTAATATAAACCATATCAGTCATCATGAAATAAATCTTTCCTGAACCTCTTTTGGATTAGAAACAACCCCCCAACTTTGTCAAGTACATCATCAGCGGCAAGCTCTCCACAAACCAAGACACACCAATTCAAAGGCTATGTCTACACTGGCAACTGAACAACAAAAGTTTCGTTGTTCAAAGATGCTAAAAAAAAACCCTGAGGGCATGTCTACACTACAGTTATGTATCTCCCCTTATTTTGAGGAAGACCACTAAGAGTGCCGTGTTGACCAGGAGCTGCAGCACAACATCTGGTAGCAGATGTCCTGGCACCAGGAGATGATGTGTGTAGTATACACCAATGTCATCAAGTGCCTGGTCACTATCATTGAGCGATCCAGCAGCTGCTCCCCCAGCATCCACTCTCCTCCAAGTCCCTCCAGCACCCACCCCTGTCCCTGCCCCCCTGGCTTCTCCTCCTATCCCCCCTCCTCAGGGCCGTTGAGGGCTGTGCACATGAGGCGGTGGGACCTCTCGGGAAGCTGAGGCATCCCGACACACCCGAGGCAGGCGCCAGTCCCAGCCCTATCCTTGAGCCCTTTCTCCCCCCCCTCCCTTCTCCCCCTCCTCCCAGGTTCTTTCTCCAGTCCTGTCCCAGTTATATATTCCTCAAATAAATGTAACAGAGTTTATTGTTTCAAACAAAATGTTTTTTTCTATTTGCTCTGCAGGGGAGGGGCAGGGGAAGGTGAGAAGGGAGGGGAAGGGAGGGGCATGAGAGGAAAGGCACCCAGAGGCTATGCAGAGGCCCCTTATGGGGAGACCCAGGGGAGAGAGTCACAGCAGGCCTTGGATGAAACACTCCTTCAAGGCCTCCCAGATGCGCACAGTCCCCCGATGGACTTGCCAGATGGCAGTGGACTTAGCTGCTCAAACGCCCTTGTGAATCGCTCAGCCTCTGCCCCCCCACCATCTCCCCCTTGTTCTCAGACAGGTTGTGCAGGACACAGCAGGCCACCACCACATGGGGGATGTTCTGGTTGCCAAGGTGCAGGCACGTGAGGAGACACTGGAACCGCCCCTTGAGGTGGCTGAAGGGTCCCTCCACCATGATGCAGCACCTGCTGAGCCTAGCATTCAACTGTTCTTTGATGGGGTCTAGGTGTCCTGTGTAGTGCTTCATTAGCCAGGGGAACAAGGGGTAGGCTGCATTACCCACAATGTACATAGGCATGTCCATGTCCCCGACCCTGATGTTGCAGTCGGGGGCAAAAAGTGCTGTCATGCATCTTCTAAAACAGGCTGGAGTTCCTAAAGAAGGGGGCATCGTGTGCCTTCCCCAACCACCCCAACCACCCGAAATTAATGCCAGTGAAGTGGCCCCGGTGGCCCATGAGGGCCTGCAGGACTATTGAAAAGAACCCCTTCTGATTGATATAGTCAGAGGCCCTGTGGTTGGGGGCTCAGATGAGAATGTGTGTACCATCAATGCCTTCCCCACAGTTGGGGAAGCCCAGAGCTGCAAAGCTGGTGATGATGGCGTCCACGTTGCCCAGGGTGTTGCCCCTGCACAGCAAGATGGCTCTGATGGCTCTCACCTGCTGGAGAATGATAGAATCATGGAATCACAGGGATTCCAGAGCCCTAGGGAGTTTTCCAGGCCCAACCCCCTTCCCACAGCAGGACCAACCCCCCAATTATCCCGTCCCCAGCAGGGCTTCATGAAGGTAGGACTGAAAAGCCTCCAGGGAGGGAGACTCCACCATTCTAGTGCTTCTTCATTCTCCCAGGACACTTGCAAGAGCATTATACCTCCATGAGCACAGGCCCAATGGTCAATGTCTGCATGCCGAACTGGTTCCCGACACAGCGGTAGCTGTCTGGTGTGGTGAGCTTCCAAATAGCGATTGTGACCCGCTTCTGGAGAGGGATGGTGGGTCGCATGCAGGTGTCCCATCGCCAGAGGGCAGGGGCAAGCCACTTGCTGAACTCCAGGAAGGTGTTCTTCTGCATACGGAAGTTCTGAAGCCACTGTGTGTCATCCCACTGCTCCATGATGATCCAGTCCCACCAGTCAGAACTGGTGTCCCAGTGCCAGAAGCGGCAGTGCATGGTGTGCGGGGGGTGGGAGGAAATGTGGTGCATGAGGAGTACCAGGGCCTGAATGGGGGGGGATCACTCATTCCAGGCTGGTCATTGTCCTCAAGCAGTGCAATGAGGGCAGCCTGTATAAACTATGCAAGAGGTGTAGCAGCAGGTCTAAGAGCTGGTCCAGCTCCATGGCAGAAGTGTTGTGGCGTCCTCAAGAGCAACCAGCGTACATGGTGTGGTGTTTGCTGCCCCTCAAGAATGTAGGCAAAGTTGAAGAGTCTGAGCCACGGCTGTAGAGGGGAGCCCCTTTAAGCATAAGCCTCAGATAGCCTCGGGCAGCAGCTACAGGACGTGAATGCTGTCCTGATGCCCTGCCTGGAGTCCTTGATTCAGGCTCCAATGAGTTTGGAAGTACTATTTTGCTATTGCTCTGTGCTATTTCAATGAGGCTTTGTAGTGCTGACGCATTATTTCAAAATAGTTATTTTGGGAGTTATTATTTTGAAATAACTTATTTTTTAAACAACCTTGTAGTGTAGACATAGCCCGAAAGACAAAAGTTTTACCTCAGGAAGTGCAAGTATGAACAACTCATTATGCTGAACAATCTGTTCCACCTTGTATAAGCTGTGAAACTCTGAGTAGCTTTCCATGATCCAAAGAGCTTTGTGTAAGCTCAAAAGCTTCTCTTTTCCACCAACAGAAGTTGGTCAAATAAAAGGTCCATCTTGTCTCTTTAATATTCTGTGACCAACATGCTTGCAACAACACTCCAAACAATATATGGATTATATAGACTGGAAATTACTTGAAAAAATTCTTGCAGGTAATTCCAGATTCTTTAGACTGTTCCTTCAGAAGTTTGTTTTATTGTGTTATATAATACATAAAAGTGTGTTTCTGGGTGTGTTTTAAAGATACTACCTTGAGAAATCAGTATCCCCATTGGTGAAATTTAGAATAACCAGTTAGCATCTTATTGCTTTAGGCCTCTGAAGCCAATAGACAGATTCCTATCAATTTGCTGTATTGTATATTTGGACAATCCCAGTGAAAGTTTATATCACCATTTTGTAAGAAAAAAATCAAAATAGCTTCATGCAAGTGGAGTTGTGATTATGTTGAAAGGGATGTAGTCTAGACACAGCCTCACTGACATTGAATGGGAATTATGCACCTACATCCCTTAAGTATCTTTGAAAACCTCAGCTTCTAGAAGTAATGCCCCATTTCACCATGCAGCCTGTGATCTAGATGCAAAAATCAATTTTGTTCCAGAAAAAATCCTCTTAAATGTAAACATGTACATATTTACATGTCTCCTTTATCGCAGAAAATTACACCTATAATATTCAATGCACAAGGAGTCCAAGTGCCTTCTGTTGTGTGATTGTCTATAGGTGCTCCCTAGCCCATAGGGAACAATCTATAATTAGCATCTTGTCAGGTGTAGTGGATAGAAAGGGACTTCCTTGCACATGCATACAGAATTGATTTTTTAGATCAAATAAAATTTGAAAAAAATCATATTCAATCTGCTTTACTCCTTTGCAGTTTTACTATGTGAATATTTTAACCTCTTTGCTGTCACTTAACTAAACTTTTAGCATATATGTTGACTGGAGAGTATCTTTAGTAGAATGGGGCAGGGTATTGGTTTTGTTGGCTCCCTGCCACAAAAACCCACAATCCTTCCCAATTTCAGGTTGGTTTGTGGTTGTAGCTGAATCTTTCACAGTTCTACTCTAGAGATCATAGTAGTTCAAGTCAGAGATGCCAAAATATTTTGGCTATGATAAATCACAGTGACCCTTTCAATGGGAGCAAAGTTCGTTATTTAGTATAAACAAGTAATTTTTGCTTATAGGAGGGTATTAATAATAGACTTAAATGCAGTGAGGAGACAAAGTACAGTTGGTTTATAAAAGGATAGCCATGTCCTAAAAATTCTTGAAGCAACACCATACTAGTGAATCAGAGTTTTGCCTCAGAGCAGGAAGAAACTCCTAAAGAGAGTGGGAACAAAAAGTTGCAGTGATCATATAAACTTTGAGATGGCCCAGTAAAATATATTGTTTTTAAGCAGTAAGGTCTTTAGAAAAACAGAATGTGAACCTCTGTAAATATTGAAAGTAGCTATTTCATTCTGGGAAGGATGTTTGCATCCAAAAATATCTGCTCTCTGGACTCTTCAAATTATTCTTGAACATGAATCTAATTTTGCAGATACATTCATGTTAATTATTACAAAGTTAATGGAACTAATATTTGTAAACTTAATATACTTTCCAAGATTTTGTCCAAATGGCAGTAATTAATGAAAGAAATGTGCAAGTGCAAATATCACTTAATCAACAGTTTAATACATATTTACAAACCAACCAAATTTAGATTTGTCTTCAGGGTACTAATGTACAACAATGTTGGATCTTCACTGCTAAAACAAAATGTTCTATAGTTTTGTTTTAGAGCCATATTTATAAAGGGCATGTAGTCATTTACACTGAGTTTTCTTGGACTTTGGAATACAAAATAATCATCACACCCATCTGTATAGCTCAGTAAGCTCCTTCATCTTTGAAACCATAAAAATTCTTAAATATAAAAGGAACCATTTTTCCATAGTGTAGAGGTGGACAAACACTGGCCTGGGTGCTGGATCCGGTTCACCAGGATTAGCCCCTGGGAGGCTGCACTGCTATGTTTACCTGAACCTCCACAGGTACAAGAGATTGAGGCTCCCATTGGGATGTCCTGCACCACTTCCTGCAGCTTCCATTGGCTGGGAATGGCAATCTGCCACCAACAGGAGCTGCAACTGCCCATATCTGCAGAGGCACAGGTAAATATAGAGGTGGCTGAAGCCCACCTGATAACACCCAATCCTTTACTTCAGCTGCAAACCCATCCTCTATGAAAAAAAAAAATCTGTTACTGAGACTATATAGCTGTCAAGTGGATTGTTGACTCTTTCTGCTTTTATGGTCTTTTGCTTTTACCAACCACATACTGTTCATACTGCTACTCACGAAGGGTAAATATGACTCACTGCACAATCCTTTTGTATTTGGTTCTAGAGTTCTACATACGTGTGTTGTCACATTACATACTTCATTAGTGGAAGGTGGTCAGATACTATGGTGATGAGCATAGACTAAAAACCTATATAGAATATGATTCTACAGTAAGTGCAGTCGATGCTAGTAAAGGAGTTATGAGTACACTTCATCCCTGGGGATATCAAGAAAGAGTTAACTAACTTCTCAACAGAACACCACAGCTAGCTGGCCCTGTTGGGAAGTTTTGCAAAGCATTAGGATGGGATTAGCTGTGAAGAGGATCAATCACCCTCTCCAATCTCCTTCAAAAGGGAGCAGAGAGATGGACTGGGTGATGGGGCAGCGAAGGAACCAAAAATGCAACCATACTGCTGACACTTAACATTAAAAAGGTTGTAAAGCAGTTTTTAAACTAAGGGCTGGGGAAAAGCCAATGGGTGTGGAGGAAGACATGGATCGGACAGAGACATTTCTTAGGGGAGGGTCTATTAATAGAGATTCTCTATGTTTTGGACAGGAGCACTAGAGGAAGTATGGGTCAGATCAGATGAGACACAATCAAATGAAAAAAAAGTCTAACATCAGGAAATGTCAGATGGATTAATAGTGACAAAATTTTAAAGTGCTTATACACAAATGCTAGCAGTCTAAATAATATGATGGGTGAACTAGAGTGCTTAGTTTTAAAGGAGGATATTCCACAGAAACTTGGTGGAATGAGGACAATCAATGGGACACAGTCATATCGGGGTACAAAATATATCAGAAGGACAGAACAGGTCATGCTGATGAAGGAGTGGCACTATATGTGAAAAAAAATGTTGAATCAAATGAAGTAAACATCTTAAATGAGCCAAAATGTTCCATAGAATCTCTATGGATAGTAATTCCATGCTCCAATAATAAGAATATAGCAGGAGGGATATATTATCAACCACCTGATCAAGACAGTGATTGATGGTATCAGGGGATGGAGGTATCTGAAATTCCTTTGACCATATGTAATCACATAAGATATTACATTTGCATTAGTAGCAGCCAAAAATGATCATTAACCCTCTTGCCTTTCCAAAGCAGCTGGGTCTGGAAGTGATGTCTAAGTATTTCTAAGTATGTCTAAGTTCATTTCTACAATGTACATAGTCCACATTTACAAAAGTAAACCCAACTTCCTGTCATTAATATTGCAGACTTGCACTATCATACAGTCCTGTATGCAGGGAGTATTTCTCCCATAGTCTCACATTGGTCAGCTCTGTGGCTAACAGCCCATATATAATGTGTGATAATGACAAAATTATACTCCATATCTTAAAGTTGTTGGATGATTTTCAGTGTGAATTCACTATTGAAGTTATGAAAGCAGGATTTAGATTCTAAACATCAATTTTCTGATGCCTTATGATCAACAATTTCAGTGTTTTTCTGCTGATTGTAAGAAGTTGTATTTGTTTCTATACCTAACCAATTTTTAATGCCAATATATGCCCTCATTTACAGCGCATGTTATTTTTCTTGTATTTCTTTGTCTAATATACTTATTTTATTAGCAAAATATTAATGTGGGTAACAGCTTTCTGTAACAATGTAGATTAACCTACTTAGATCATACTTAAAATGTAAAACCATCTTGTCAGCTGAAAAAAAGACTGAATATGTCCAACTGACTGAATTCTTTACAGTAAGTGTAATGGACTTGTTCAGATATGGAATATAAATCCTAAGATTTGGCATCCATTGTAACAGTTCTTGTTATTGTTTAGACTTCCCACTCCAGAGACTAGTGCTTAATTTTGTCCTGCTTAGGCTATAAGTGTGCATGAGTTCCTGATTTAGCCTGGAGACTGAAAAGACTATCAACTCTCTCCTTTGCCAAAGTCACCCAGTGTGCACTTACATGACGGCGTCATTATACTCTCTAGCCATTTGTCAGCACCTCAAATTCACCTTTTGATTTGGCAATGTGTACAGCTAACTACCAGGGTTAATGCAGGTCAAGAGTGAAACACGGGTACAGAATTACAAAGATTGCACAGCATCTGTTAGCATTATACCTTGCTTTAGCCAGTGCTGCTTTTTTTGTTTTATTTTGTTTTGGTTTTTGCTTTCAACAAGCACTAAACTCACGAAGAACATTTTTATGAAATGAGAAAAAAATAAATGTGAAACTTTTTAAAATGTAAAACTTTTTAAACATTTCCTGTAAGTATTTCATTTCTAAGGGTATGTTTACACTGCATGGCTATTTCGGGATACACGCCACCTGTTATTTGAAAATATTTTTTGAAATAATGGGCGTGCTATTGTGGCATCCTGGTAACCCTTGTTCCACCAGGGTTAAGAGATGTCTCGAAATAGCACATTATTTCAAAATTTGGTGCTGTGAAGATGCACCAAATTTCAAAATAGATTTGAAATAATATATGTAACTTGCATAGCACAAATTGTGTATCTTATTTTGAGTTTAGGGTGCTGTGTAGATGCACCTTAAGTGTTCAAGGTAATTGGAATATTTCACACAAAAAAACCCCCACAAAATCAAATTTACACCAGTTAAGGAGGAGACACTGTATCAGAAATTAGATACTAACATGCATTTTTGGTGGAGGAATAACTAATGGACAGCTATATTTATTGTGCTTAATGAAAACATTTTCTCACTAAGGACTTTGAGTCTTGACTTGGCCCACATTTTACTCCATATGGTCCGTCTTTTTCTCATATTAAGTCAGCTCTGCTGGTTATGTACATTATCTAAATTACTTCATTCTCACATACTTTATATTTCTCAGAATTTAAGGAATGATGTTTTGGACCATTTGACTATGATGAAATGAAGTAGATGCTTAGGTCTTGAAGAGTTGCAAGCTCATTTTTCAATGCTGGCTACATTAATTATCTATTTTCCTTATGAATTTTTTCCATTCCAATATACCGTTACAAGCTGTAATACTCCCTACAGTTTGGAAATTGGCAATGCATGGTATTACAGTCTGTAGTCTAATGTCATACTAGACTCTCAAATAGTTCCTCTGTCCTAACCATTTATTACAAACATAGGCATGCGCAGCACATTTCATTAGGGTGTGCACCCAGGGAATTTTTTTTTTAAAGGCAAACATTTATTGAATACTCAATCATAAAGGACATTATTTTTATTCATCAAACAAACTAAAGAAACTAAAACTTAACTAAACTTAATTTTTTTTAAATTAACAACTAAATTTTACTTAAAAATACAGACTTAAGTATGGGACATTGTACTTCTTAGTTTGTTTTTTACATGTGCAATTCGGTGCTTATTGCATAATACAGCAATCCATACTTTAAAACTAAAAGAGTGTATCATGCAATTAAATTAAAACGCAAAGCCACTTTTTTTTGAGACATTATAGGGTTACCAGGTAGTCTTAAAAAAAATACCAGACACACTTCATGGGGGTGGGAGGACTGGCCGGGAGGAGCGGGGCTGGCTGGGAGGAAGGGGGCCGGGAAGCAGAGCTGGCGGGGCGGGGCTGGCCAGGGAGATCGGGGCGGGGCGGCCAGCGGGAAGCAGAGCTGGTCGGTGGGAGGAGGGGTCGGGCAGAGTGGGGCTGGCTGGGGGAGCTCAGGAGGAGGAGGGGAGAACTGGCTGCCGGAAGCAGCGCTGGAGAGGAGGTGCAGCGGGGCTGGCCGTGGAAAATCAGGAGGAGGAACTGGCCAGCGGGAGGTAGAGCTGGTGGCGGGGGCAGGGGTTGGGTACAGCAGGCTGGCCGGGGGAGATCAGGAGAGGAGGGGAGAACTGGCTGCCGGAAGTAGGGCTGGCGGCAGGTGCAGCGGGACTGGCCAGGGAAGATCGGGAGGAGAAGTGGGGGAAAACCAACCGGCCAGCCAGGAGGTGGGGGGTAGGGGGGAGGAGTGCATCAGCCGGTGGGGAGTGGGACTGACCCAGGCAGTGCAGATCCCAGGGTGCTCCCACCCCCCGCACGGTCCAGGCGAAGTGCAAGTCAGTCCAGCTGCGGCTCCACCACGCTCTTGACCAGCACGCAGGAGCATGGCCCAGGCTGCCCCTCCTCCTCCTCACACGCAACCAGGGCTCCCAGCACCGATCACGCCCTGCCTCCCAGCCACTCCCCCCACCAGGCTTGCGGGCGCCCAGTCGGAAAACCAGAAAATACCTGACATTGCACATGTCCGGTATTTTCTGGATTTTTTTACCAGACAGAGCCCCAAAAAACCAGACTGTCCGGTAGAAAACAGGACACCTGGCAACCCTAAGACATTAGGGTGTGACTGGGCACACTTGGCACACCCCGTACACACACCAGTGATTACAAACAGTACAGGGCACTGAATTATCTGCTGTGGTAATATGCACACATGACAACTGTGATTCAGAATGCCCATTGATTGACAGCCAACAGCAGTGCAACATTATAGGGGCTGGAGGACTGAGGAGGAAGGGGCAGCGCAGCCAGCTGAAGGAGAGAAGTCAAAGTGCGGCTTTTTCCTGCCAGCTGTGCAGCTTGTGGGCTCTCCATCTCTCGCCATGGGTAGCCGGGGCCAGCTGTCCTCCCGACCCTGCAGGCAGCCACCACTCACCAGGTGGCAGCCAGCAGCACAAACACAGGTTGGAAGGCTTCAGAGGAGCACTGGGTAGCCACACAGCTAACAACCAGAGAGAAGTAGCGCTTTCCCACTTCAAAGCGCCACTTTTCTCCAGCCGGCTGTGCAGCTGCCCCATGCTCCTCTGAAGCCTTTCAGCACGTATTCGTATTCGCACTGCTCACCCATCCTGCCAGCTCTCTGGATGGTGCTGTCTGCAGGTGAGACTCCTTGCTCTCCTGCCCCACGCCAAGCCATCTCTGCAGAGGGACTGCTCCCTCCCCCCCCACAGAGCGGCTGCCTCCTGTGTGGACTGGGGTGTGCTGGACCCAGTGCTGGACTACCCATCCCTGAGGGCCCCATGTCACTGGGGGGACCCCGTGACAGGGCACAGTATGTTTAATAGTAAATCTGACCCTGGATCAGTGGCATCTGCTTGAATCCCAAACCATAATTACAAAATAAACATCTACTGTAGAAACTGAACTATTAGAACTCCAGGAGGGCCAGGCCTTACAGATGATGCATAAATCACAGTCTTGAGTTCTGGAAGCACCTGCCAGGAATGAAGTACCCTCCACTAGTGCTAAGAAGATAATTTTCAGCAGTATATACACTGTTGTGAATACTCTATGGTGACATTGATAAAATCAAAACATCATGCAGTCCTTATAAATCAACATCTAAATGAGCTCCCCTGTACCTTCCTGACAACATATCCAAAGATTTACAACTGAGATGGATTTCCAAAGATTTACAACTGAGATGGAGACCCACAAGACCTCTAGCTCTACAATTAATTAGCCATGATACTGTAAGTAGGATGCTTATATTTTTAAGAATGCATGCGCAAACATTGTGGCACTCAAACTTCTGAAGTTCACGTACAGTTCAAAGATTCAGTAAGTTTGGCCACTCTGCTATAGTACATTGGGGTTTATAAATCCCAGTACATCAATGTTCCAAGAATTATTCAAATGTAGTTTCATAGAGTTAATAAGGAAATCTCTTTTGTCAACTCTCACAAACTATTTCTGAATTTTTTCAAAATTTAGACTAAATCGAAGGATTCCTATCTCCTCCCAAGTTTTGATTTAGAAAAACCCCAAAACACAATTCTCCACACAAACCCAATTGTTTATTTGACTAGCCAAACAACTTAAACCTTTAAATAAATCTAGCCTAACAGTGATTCCAATGATCCTCTTGTCTACTGCTTGATACATAGGTAGCTCCAAATAATGTACCCAGGTGCATTTCCAATGCATTTATTCTCACTCAAATTCTCTGCAAGAGCTCTTTACAATTTCAGAAAGGGACAGGTAGCAGAACTCTTTTAAAGGTTCCAAAAGAAGATTTAAAGACGTTTAGAAATATTACCTATTTTCAGGAAGTATTCTTCATTTGCTATATTGAGTGAACAGTTTGTTTAAGTAATTCAAATGGGAGTCAAAGAAAAAAAACATATTTAAATTAATGGGCCTCATTCTGCTCTCACACAAGTTTTATGCTCTTGTAACTTCATTAGTTTCAGTGGAGTTGCTGCCAATTCACATCAATGTAAATAAGATTAGAATCCAGCACCAAGATTTTTAATTTTAATGTTTACCAGATCACAATGATAAAGCCCCTTCTTCTAAAAGGGAGAGGGATTTATGGAGGAAACAGATATAAACAGCAAACAGTACACTACTTCAGGCTCTGTCCTCTGCCATACTATTTTCCTTTTCCATTAACAGTTTATCTCACCAGTAATGAGTGAAGAGATTGAATCAAAAACAAAAAGAGAGGTTATCTCATCAATGCAAAGAGAGAGATGCACAGACAGGTATTGGATAAAATATTACCAGAGAATGGATAATGGCAGCAGGATAAATTAAGTGTTTATCAGTTGGACACAGTGCCTACCACTTTAGGAGCCATTTTTTTGGTATGTTAGGATCAGTAATTATTGTATGACAAGTTCTCATTCTGTAATATTTTCATCACCTAAGAAAACTGATAACGGCAGAATGGAAAATACCTGATTTTGTTATGCTTTTTATATGATCAATTTGTGATTGAATGTAGTTTTAACATGTGTGGTAGAGAGATTTAACAGCACTAACCAGAGCCAGCCATCTCACAAGCAAATGCTATTGAAGCTAAATACCTAACTCTTGCCAAATGTGCTGTGATTTTATGATACAGACAGATATCCCACAAGAACTGGTATAAGACTATCGATCCTATGTCACTCTGAACTAAGACGTAAGCCAGACTGGAATCAGCATCTGTATCAATCAACCTCACAGTTACCCAACATCTATAACCACCAATACCTATAGTAATGTACCCAAACTGTTAGCAATTTTTTTATACATGGAATATATCCATATCATTTTACAGATGTAGAAGGAAATTTATTTTGCAGAATGTGATTTCTTATATGAGGTAGTGGCTAAGGCAAAGGACACTATCCAAACCTTCCTGAAACCTGGAGTAATCCAGGTTTGCACTTGAAAAATCCTAGTTGTTTTAGAAGTAAAGGAGACACACACACAAGACTGATTTTAAATCTATCAGAATACAGACATGTTGCATTTGGTTATTAGCTTCAAACAAAAAGAGAAATTAATCATTGTCTGATGGACTTTAAAATCACAATCTGAACAGGCTCCTCCATTACCACCTTGACAATTTCAAGCAGATTTCCAAAGATTAATGACCAGAATGGAGACCCACCAGTCTTCTAGCTCTCGCAGTAATTAGCCATGATACTATAAGTAGGATGAGCTACGAAGAGTTTGATTGCTCGGTTGTGGAACTAGCAAAGATGAGATTTTTGAAATTTTGAACCTTACTTTAGAAATACAAACAGCCTGGACACACTCTCTAGTTTACAGTCAGTCACCTGTCACACGAGGCTATGCCAGTCAGGAGCTGATGTCACCTCTGGCCACAGCTCCCCTCTCTTGCAAAGCTGTGTCTACATTGGCACCCTTTTCCGGAAAAGGGATGCTAATGAGACAAGTCGGAATTGCAAATGCCGCGGGGATTTAAATTTTCCCGCGGCATTTGCATGAACACCGCTTTTTCGGCTCGGGGCTTTGTGGAAAAAGCGCCAGTCTAGATGCGGCTCTTGCGGAAAATAAAGCCTTTTCTGGAAGATCCCTTATTCCTGATTTTAAGAGAAATAAGGGATCTTCCGGAAAAGGCTTTATTTTCCACAAGAGCCATGTCTAGACTGGTGCTTTTTCTGTCAAAGCCCGAGCCGAAAAAGCGCAGCCATTCATGCAAATGCCGCTGGGAAAATTTAAATCCCAGCGCATTTGCAATTCGACTTGTCTCATTAGCATCCCTTTTCCGAAAAGGGTGCCAATGTAGACACAGCTTTGCAAGAGAGGAGCTGTGGCCAGAGGTGACATCAGCTCCTGACTGGCATAGCCTGTGACAGGTGACTGACTGTAAACTAGAGAGTGTGTCCAGGCTGTTTGTATTTCTAAAGTAAGGTTCAAAATTTCAAAAATCTCATCTTTGCTAGTTCCACAACCGAGCAATCAAACTCTTCGTAGCTCATCCTACTGTATAGTATCATGGCTAATTACTGCAGAGCTAGAAGACTGGTGGTCTCCATTCTGGTCATTAATCTTTGGAAATCTGCTTGAAATTGTCAAGGTGGTAATGGAGGAGCCTGTTCAGATTGTGATTTTAAAGTCCATCAGACAATGATTAATTTCTCTTTTGTTTGAAGCTAATAACCAAATGCAACATGTCTGTATTCTGATAGATTTAAAATCAGTCTTGTGTGTGTGTCTCCTTTACTTCTAAAACAACTAGGATTTTTCAAGTGCAAACCTGGATTACTCCAGGTTTCAGGAAGGTTTGGATAGTATCCTTTGCCTTAGCCACTACCTCATATAAGAAATCACATTCTGCAAAATAAATTTCCTTCTACATCTGATTTTAAGAGGAATAAGGGATCTTCCGGAAAAGGCTTTATTTTCTGCAAGAGCCGCGTCTAGACTGGCGCTTTTTTCCGTCAAAGCCCCGAGCCGGAAAAAAGTGGCAGCCATGTTCATGCAAATGCCGCGGGGAAAATTTAAATCCCCGCGGCATTTGCAATTCCGACTTGTCTCATTAGCATCCCTTTTCCGGAAAAGGGTGCCAATGTAGACACAGCCTTGCTGTTGGTTCAAGTTCTCTACAGGGTGCCATACACAAGCAATGTAATGAACACCAAATAACAGGAAGATTAAGTAAAACACACAAGACAACAGAGATGCAAAAAGTTCTCAAATTGACATGGACAACCCCTCACATTACTCAGACTCTTCTCAAGCCACGTGTAAGAAAATGGTGCAAAAGATGGTTCTATAGCAGATGGTTATATATGGGGACACTGTGGCATATTGTTACCCCACAATTTTAAGTTCTGATGTGTGATTTGCAAATGGAACATGGGGAGCTGCTCCCTGCAGTCTCCAGCTAGGGTAACTATTGCTTGGACAGGACAAGCAGGTAAAAGAGCCTAATTGTTTGGAAGTGGATAGGTGTTAAATTGGGAAGGGGAGTGAAGAGAATGCAGTGAAAGAAAATTCAGTCTAATAGGATGTAATTATTCAGATTGTGGAAGAAAACATCTTTAGCTGGGTCTCCTGCAGAACTGAGCTAGTTCTGGGAAAAAGAGGCGGCTTGGTCATGCTGCCTATACAGATTTCAAAGACAGACAGAAACTCATTAGGAACTCATCAGACAGGAAAGAAATATTTGGAACACACTTAATTATGAGCAGCATATGTATAGTATGTGGGTCTCCAGACACAAGCAAATGTATTTTGCCTACTGTATTACCAGCTCTTCTATCCAACCCCTAAACACACAAAATGAGAAACTAATTTGCATAAAATTGCAAATGTCAAAAACCACCTGTGGGATATGAAGGAATTATTATTTTTTAATCTTACCATGGTTTCAAAGCAGTTTCATTTAAAGCCTCTTCATTCCAGTAATACATGTGGCATAGATCTTTCTTTTGAATCTATGTTATCCCCAGGTGGTTAGTGCCAGAATGCAACTCTTTATTCTGGTATTATTGCTGCTTTTCCAAGTACTAGGTTGCAGATTACAAAGGAAAATCCTTGGCACTGGAGTCAATTTTCACCAACTCCAAACTAAAGCAGTTGTTTGGAGAGTACCTTGAAAATCTAGTTGCTTTGTACAATTATCACTGAAGTCATACTTCCAATTTATGGGTAACAGAATCTCGTAATATACTTTGTCCATTTGTAAATTTACATGAGAAAAAATTGTCTAGAAAGAAAAGACTTCAGTAGCTTCAATTCAATCTCTTTAGAAAAATATAGAATTTAAAAAACAAACACATACAAATTCATAAGTATCTTATATGCTATGGAGAAGAGATCATGCCTAGAGGTTAGAGCAAGGGATCGAGAGTTGGGATTCCTGAGATCTGTTCCAACCCACTAGTGCCTAGTTCTGTAACACAGAGCAAGTCACTTCCTAATTGCAGGCTTAATTATCTAAATTGTTTTAAAGTGATTTGAGATCCTCAGATGAAATTGGCAACAGTGTGAAACAGAACATCTTACAGGACATTGTTTGGCTTTTGCTTGTTTGTTTTTGCCTGGTTAGTTTAGGTTTAAATCCATTTGTTTCTAAAAAAGAAAACTTTAATATAGTCGTTAAAACAGCACTGAAAACATGCTTAAGTGTGTCTAACTAGCACTAAAAGAGTATACATTATTGCAGTACACAAAGAACAAGATGACCAGTATCTTTAATAAAACACTAAACAGATATAAAGCAATTCAGTCACAATTAGTTCAAGCACTGAAGGTAAAATGATGTCATTGTGCATTGATAAAAATACATAAATGAATGACCATTTCTTGTAATTCATTAATTTAGTAGAGAGGGGATAAAGGCATAGAAATACCAGCAAGACGATAATAAATGGGAAGGAGGGCACATTCAAAACTCTAGAATAATTTCCTGGTGTTCATCAGGTTTCATCCTGGTTTAAAGATATTTGCCAGATGCAGTTTAGTAAATCACTTTTGCTTTCCTGTCCTATCTTGTACTGGCTCCTTAATCTACAGTCTAGCCAAGTTTCTTCTACCTCTAATTACAAAAGAGAAATTCAGGGGAAATCCATATCTGTATCAGTTATTTTTCCTTAAAATAAATTTACAGTAATCCAGCTTTAGGGTGAGAATTAAACCCCAGCATCCTGATGTGAGATTCTATACTGCAAAGGGTCTCTGCAAGAATGGTATTGTGAGGTTTCATGTTTATTCTCTCTGAGATATTCAGCTTACATGCTCAATTTACAACTGAAAAGGGAATGAAAAAAGACCAGTGTAAAAACTCATCATAGTCCCCTTCACCTGACCACTGTCTACTTCTTTGTCCTTCGACTATAGCTTCTCCCAGAAGGGACCAACTTTCTTAAAACATTTGCAGAGCAGCTGGCACATAGAAGGTGCTACCAGAAGCAAAATAAATAGAGTGAACCATAGGTGACTCATGGTAGCTCTTGGTAGGTGCATTGCCCCTCTGTGCTCCTGCCAAAATTTACATTGCTAGGGTGCACCCTCATGCCTCTTCCCTTCTCTCCCTAACCCCCACAGGCACTACTTGCCCCTAGAGTGAACAGTAAGACATTTTACTGTCAGCCCTCCAAATTCATCTTGGGATCTGACAATTAAGCAGGCCCATGCGTCAACACCAACAGCCATTATTCCTCAGGCCAAATTCTTCCTTCTCTTGTACCTGATCCAACCCTGCTGTATCTAGGATGCATGGATGCAAATCATAACAGATTTTAGCCTTGCAAACCAGACTGGAATATAGCCTGCTCTATCTCAGCAGTATTGGCTCTGCACCACGAATGTAAAGGCAAAGACTTACAAATATTTTCTTCTCAATAAGAGGCCAATTGTCATTGAAGTTTGTATGGGCGTGAGGAGTGGGAGGACACAAAAGGCTATCTAGCCATATGCATTTGTGACCGAGAGCCAGGGAAAACTACAGTCCATCAACTCAAGAAGGGCAAGGTCTTCTGTGGCTGCCAGAGTGCTCCATTTCCCACAGGGAATTAGGAATAGAAGAGGGGAGAAGAAGTGATGTTCTTGAGCCTCTCCAGAAGTCAACAGGGTCAAAAGGGAACCAAGGCACTTTGTATCCTCAGGCACCATCCCATGCTGCATAGACTCAGAGCAGCACAATTTAGCCCAGAATAAGCAGGTGTATCCCAGAGTGTACACAGGAAGCAGTTTGGTCAATAAGATGACATTGTTTGTAGTCACTTTTCAGAACAGAAAACTATCATTTCTACAAAACATCAGAATGTGATTAGATTATATTTCTCATGATCATGTTTTTAATACAAGATTAAACATATACACTTGAATTCCCAGAACAGTCTCTGAAATACAATTCAGTTTTGAAGTCAGCACAACGTTAACATACTGGGTCAATAATGGGCAAAATTCACTTCCCACTTACATTCAGGATGACATGCTAAATTCAATTAAAGTATACGGGTGTAGCTGAGAAAAGAAATGTTCCTACTGTATTTTACTGACTTGTCTCTCAATTTGTTCCTAAAGAAATTTCTTACCTACAGGATAGATATTCTTAGGTCCAAGTAATTCTCTCTCCTTTTGCATTCTACAACATCAGGAATATTATCATGACAGTGTGGCATAGTTAAGATTAATGAAAAGTAAGCCAACAAAGAAAGATAATTAAAAATAACTCAGGGTGGTGTTGGTTGGCACAAAGGTTTTATTGGCACTCATTTGACTTATGCAGGTCAACTCAAAACTTTACTTCTGTTGTTCTTCTAACACTTCCAAAGTATACTAGAAATATTCACTACAACACTGAGGACTATTTTTGTTTAGAAGGGATGCAAATTAATCCTGAATTTAAGGGAATATCTTCTTAATGGAGACGGTGTCTATATGTAACCCCCTTAAATTTTGATTTTTTTTTTACTATTTTAAACTTTGATTTTAATTCTGAGGTATGGAATAAGAGCCTGTACAATTCCCTTTTTACAGAGTAATTTTTAATACACAGGAGTGCAAATAAAACCTTTACAATTTCAGATCCTTGTATACGGAATGCCTTTCTATAACCATAGTCTTTCATATGGCCTCCAAGGTGACTTAAAAAGAAAGCAGTAACTCAATAAGTAGAAGCCATTAGGAAAACAAAATTAAAGTCATCCTTTATACACAGACTTTGAATCAGCACGGCAACCCTCCACAGGGGCAAACTGCAGATTTGAGGGGCACAGCAGTTGAAGGTAGTATAGCCAAAGGAATTCAATTGAAGGTTGGTGTTGACAGCACCCTGGCAGGCCTGGAGCTTAGAGAAAAAGCAAACACATAATTCAATATAAAATCTGGAATATATATTAGATTTAACTCAAGACAATGTTAGTCAAGGTAAGGTAGAGGCTGAAAACACCCACTAAGTAAAATGATGAAATTCCAGTTAAAACAAAATCAAAAGTAATAAAAGTTAAAATATGGCACCACTATTGATCAGAAGCAACTGGTCTCCACTTGATGAGATCAAGTATGACATGGCTTCTATTAGTAATGTATGAAGTACTGACAGTGTGCTCAATGCTGAACAAAACACAAATGCAAATTATTGATCTCATCAATTCTACAGGGAAGTGAGCCCAGACAATCACTTTCTTACCAGCAAGCCCCTGCAGAAAGCCACCATAATGTAGCTGCAGAGGAGCTCTTTAGTTCCAGTCAGTATTTCCTGCAGAGCTTGCAGTGGCCTTTCAGGCTACATCTACAATACAACACTATTTTGGGATACCAGAGTATCCCGAAATAGCTATCCCATGTCTTCACAGCAAGCCCGTTATTTTGGGGTCGCTATTCTGATGTCCCTGTAAACCTCATTCAATGAGAAGTAAGGGACGTTTCAGTATAGAGCTTTATTTTGAAATTTGGCTCTGTGTAGCTATTTCAAAATAGCATCAAAATAAGACACAATTTGCATAGCTCAAATTGCATATCTTATTTTGAGTTATGATGCAGTGTAGACGCACCCTAAAAAGACAGGAGGGGAAGGTAGAGCCATCACCACAACTACATGCACCAGATATCATCCACCAGTATGCTCTGGAGGAGCCAAGTTATAGCAGGAGCTATTCTTCACTGCTGTTGCCACTGCAAAGAATGCAGGCTGTCAGCCATGGTCTTCTCTTCCTGGGACAGCTCTGCCTTCTATGGACATCTTTGTAATTTATCCCAGAGGGATGTGTGCTTCCTGATTCATGGAACTTTCCACAAATCAATGAACAAAGATAATAAAAACAACATATAATAAAATTGGTAATGGTCTGATAATTATGTGTTGGAGTGAATAGCCTCACCGGAGCAGAGTCTACCTGAATGATGTAGCAATAGCTGCTGCAGTTTTTAAAAGTGAGGCAAACTGGTAAGGAAACATTGTTCTTAAATGACAAAGGCCAACATATCATATTAATTCTTCAACTGACAGTGCTGACCTGTGTTATGCACTCCCCACCATCAGATCAACTGCTAGCCCAAAATTTAGAGAGACAAGGTGAGTGAGATATCTTTTGTTAGAGCAATTTCTGCAGGTGAAAAAAATAATTTTCCCAGGTTCTTATCCTGAAGAGCTCCAGAGGTTGGTCAAATAGTTGTCTCTAATATCCTGGGACAAACACACTTAAAATACCATTGCAAGCAACCAAGAATTTAAGATTTTCCTCTCTAATGTAGTTTTCATAAGTCATCCTAGCCTTTCAAGCCAGATTAATTCCATATCCATTATTTAGTACTAACTTTGAAGACTGTCCTAAAGCTGCAACTAGCCCTTACTTAGGTCAGAATGTGGCTGTTAGCCTGTTGGGTGCTGTAGGATGTTCGGAGTACACCTGTCATCAGCTATCCATTTTGTCCCATGTGCACTTTAAGGGGGGCTGATTAAAAATCATTACAGTCAAAAATGGTCTGAGGCCTGGTTTCCTAAAAAACTTGTCAGTATATTTAAAAGTGCCTAGGATATTCCTGCTGTCACTTCTCTATGAATGTCCACTTCTAAGTTGTGTATTTTTATATTTTCACTCAAAGAACCAATACTAAGAAAGAAACAATGATTGACAAGCGATGATGTTGAGATTGTCATCCAACACATCTTGTTTCAGTCCATCATATTACCTTCACTTCCAGGATGGATTTTACGTAGATTCTATGATGTAAACATAAAGGTGCCTTCTTTCTTAGTTATATATTTTTGCATTTTTTATTTGTTAGCAGCAGATAATAGCAATTTTATTTTCAATATCTGTTAAATCTCTTGACTTCTCAAATCTTACTTTCACAATACTTAGTGCATGCACAAATAATTCACAGTGAGCCAAAAACACTTTGGCCACGAATAAAGTTTGTAATATAAACCTCTTTGTTAACTTTTCTGAACATAAGCAAGATACAAATGTCATTCATAATAGATAAATCAGGTTTTCAATAGTTTCTCTTATGAGAAGATGCATTAATATAAATTATAATTCAATGCCAAATCTCCAGCTCCTTCTATTTTCTTTAGCTCTACTACATGACATAAATAGAGGTGATAATGTTGCTATAAATTTACAGCAAATCTTTGCCAATGCTTCTTAACAGATCTTGATTTCTCATGCAGTTTTTCTTTTCTCCTTAAACTGTTGCATGTGAGCATGCATGTTACTGTTAGTCTTGCAGATGAGAATCTTTTTGGTTTTTTAAAATCAGCAGTGTTGACTATATTAAATTTCCATTTGACATACTAAAAATAATCACTCTTCCAATGTTCAGAAATTAAAATAGAAGACAGGAAGTGGAGGGTAAATCTCAGCTAATGAAGAGGGATGGAGAAAGCACAACAGGCATCAAACAGTGTTCGCATCTGTATTTGTGATTTCTAACTCAAATGTCAAAAGGAATGAAGTCAGTATTTTGAAGTCCACAGGAATGTAATTTCTCTACCATGAACCGGGCCTCTGATAATACCAGTTAATCTATACCAATTGTTCTACACTGTTAACAGAAAGTGGACACTGGGGCTTACATAGCTAGTTCAAGAATACCAAACGTGTCAAATGTGGATGCCAAACAAGGTGCTGAGTTTCAATGGGAGCTCAGTCAAGCAGTGTTCCCTGTAAGCTGAGCGCTTGGGCGGCCACCCAGGAGAGATTCAAATGCCACCTGGCTGATTAGCAGAGTGCTCACAGCGCCCACAGTTAGCAGCATGTGTTTCTACTGGTGGCGCACATCCGCACATGCGTTGGTACATATAACATTTATTCCACACTTGGATGGAAAAATTAGATGCCAAGTTGATCAAGGATTTCCAAGCAGAGCGTTAGTAGAGAGCTGTAGTAAGGCTTGGGGTCTTTTCTAGGGAGTTGTGACCCTGCAAGCCCTTCAGTGCCAACTGGCAGAGGACACTTCTTAAATCAACCTTGACACACATGTATTAATTGCCCCAACACACTATTATCATGGCATTCGTTGCAACAGTGTTTTTAATATATCACTTGAAAGCTAACAATATGCTGGTGATCACTAGAGCCATGCAAACAGAGCAGGAAGAAGTCAAGGATGTTTGCAGCAGAATTTGTAGGAGAAGCATCTGTATTTGAAATCTCTGGGAGGCACAAGGATTAACATGGCATCGCCTCAATGGAGGACACTGGGGCTGAACCCAGAGGCATAGCAAGGGTGTTATGTGCCAGAAGGCAAAGGCAAAATTTGCTCCCCACCTTGCTACTGCTGCACAGTGGGGCCCCAAACCTGGCGCACAGCTGAGCCCAACCCTGGGAGGAGGGTGAGCATGTACCACATCTTCCCCCACTCCCTCCAGTTTGGGGCCAGGCCCCCGCATGCACTAACCTGCCGGCAGAGATGGAGGAGGGTCAGGCTGGCAGGAGAGAGGCGGGGAGGAGGCTCCAGCCGCCACCGGCAGGTGGAGAATCATAGAACCATAGAGCTGGAAGAGACCTCAGACGGTCATCAAGTCCAGCCCCCTGCTCTAGGCAGGACCAATCCCAACTAAATCAACCCAGCCAGGGCGTGGTCAAGCCGAGACTTAAACACCTCCAGGGATGGAGACTCCACTACCTCCCTAGGCAACCCATTCCAGTGCTTCACTACCCTCCTAGTGAAATAGTTTTTCCTAATATCCAACCTGGACCTCTCCCCCCACAACTTGAGACCATTGCTCCTTGTTCTGCCATCTGTCACTACTGAGAACAGCCTCTCTCCATACTCTTTGGAAATCCCCTGCAGGAAGTTGAAGGCTGCTATCAAATCCCCCCTCACTCTTCGCTTCTGCAGACTAAACAGACCCAACTCCCTCAGCCTCTCCTCGTAGGTCATATGCTCCAGCCCCTAATCATTTTGGTTGCCCTCCGCTGGACCCTCTCCAATGCGTCCACATCCTTTTTGTAGTGGGGGCCCAGAACTGACACAATACTCCAGATGTGGCCTCACCAAAGCCGAATAAAGGGGAATAATCACTTCTCTAGATCTGCTGGCAATACTCCTCCTAATGCACCCTAATATGCCATTAGCCTTCTTGGCTACAAGGGCACACTGTTGACTCATATCCAGCTTCTCATCCACTGTAACCCCCAGGTCCTTTTCTGCAGAACTACTACTTAACTGGTTGGTCCCCAGCTTGTAACTATGCTTGGGATTCTTCCGTCCCAAGTGCAGGACTCTGCACTTGTCCTTGTTGAACTTCATCAGATTTCTTGTGGCCCAATCCTCCAATTTGTCTAAGTCATTCTGGACCCTATCTCTGCCCTCAAGCGTATCTACCTCTCCCCTAGCTTAGTGTCATCCATGAAACTTGCTGAGGTGCAATCCATCCCCTCATCCAGGTCATTAATAAAGATATTGAACAAAACCGGTCCTAGAACCGAACCTTGGGGCACTCCGCTAGAAACCGACCGCCATCCTGACATTGAGCCGTTGATCACTACCCGCTGGGCCCGGCCTTCTAGCCATCTTTCTATCCATCTTACCGTCCATTTATCCAATCCGCATTCCCTTAACTTGCTGGCAAGAATATTGTGGGAGACCGTATCAAAAGCCTTGCTAAAGTCAAGGTATATCACATCCACTGACTTTCCCATGTCCACAGAGCCAGTTACCTCATCATAGAAGCTAATTAGATTGGTCAGGCACGACTTGCCCTTTGTGAATCCATGCTGACTATTCCTAATTACTTTCCTCTCTTCCAAATGCCTCAAAATGGATTCCTTAAGGATCCCTTCCATGATTTTCAGGAACCAGGTAAGACTGACCGGCCTATAGTTCCCTGGATCGTCCTTCTTCCCTTTTTTGAAGATGGGCACTACATTTGCCTTTTTCCAATCATCCGGGATTTCTCCCGATCTCCACGACTTTTCAAAGATAATGGCCAAAGGCTCCTCAATGACACTTGCCAACTCCCTCAGTACCCTCGGATGCATTAAGTCTGGACCCATGGATTTGTGTACGTTTAGCTTTTCTAAATAGTTCCTAACCTGTTCTTTACCCACCACGGGCTGTCCATCTTCATCCCATCTTGCGTCACTTAGCGCAGAAGTCCAGGAGCCGACCTTGTCCGTGAAGACAGAGGCAAAGCATTGAGTACTTCAGCTTTCCCACATCATCTGTCACTAGGTTACCTCCTTCATCCAGTAGGGCCGCACACCCTCTCTGATCACCTTCTTCTTGTTAACATGCCTGTAGAAACCTTTCTTGTTATCCTTCACATCCTTAGCCAGTCGCAATTCCATTTGCGCTTTCGCCTTCCTGATAACCCCCCGGCATTCTCGAGCTATACATTTAAACCCCTCCCTGGTCATTTGTCCAAGTTTCCACTTTTTGTAAGCTTCCTTTTTGTGCTTAAGTTCACCAAGGATTTCCCCCGTAAGCCAATCCGGTCTCCTACCATGTTTGCCTCTCTTGCTACGTGTCAGGATGGTTTCTTTCTGTGCCTTCAATAAGGCTTCTTTAAAATACTGCCAGCTGTCCTGGACTCCTTTCCCCTTCATGTTAGCATCCCAGGGGATTCTGTCCATCAGATCTCTGAGGAGTGAAAATCTGCTTTTGAAGTCCAAGGTGTGTATTTTACTACTCTCTTTTCTTCCTTTGGTCAGGATCCTGAAATCTACCATCTCATGATCACTGCTTCCCAGGTTGTCACCCACCTCCACTTCCCCTATTAGTTCCTCCTGTTTGTGAGCAGAAGGTCAAGCTGTGCACGGCCCTGGTTGGATCCTTCAGCACTTGCGTCAAGAAGTTATCCCCAACATTCTCCAAAAACTTCCTGGATTGCCTGTGTACTGCCGTATTGGTTTCCCAACAGATGTCAGGGTGATTAAAGTCCCCCACGAGAACCAGGGCCTGCGATCTGGAAGCTTCTCTCAGTTGTACGAAGAAAGCCTCATCTACCTCATCCACCTGATTTGGTGGCCTGTAGCAGACACCAACCACAACATCACTGCTGTTGTTTGCTCCTTTAAACTTAACCCATAGACTCTCAATAGGTTTTCTCCCTCTTTATACTGGAGTTCAGAGCAATCATAGTGCTCTCTTGCATATAGTGCAACTCCTCCTCCTTTTCTCCCCTGCCTGTTCTTCCTGAACAGTCTATACCCTTCCATGACAGCGCTCCAGTCATGCGAGTCATCCCCAGTCTCTGTTATCCCAATTAAATCATATTTCTTGGACTGGGCCAGGGCCTCCAGTTCTTCCTGTTTGTTGCCCAGGCTTCTCGCATTAGTGTACAAACACCTCAGATAACCAGTTGATCGCCCTATCTTCTCCATTGAAACAGGGTCCTCCTTTCTTCCTCGTTCCTCTCTGCATTTCTTCCCGGTATCCGACTTTCCCACTCCCCTCAGGGTTTTGGTCACCGTCCCACGACGAACCTAGTTTAAAGCCCTCCTCATTAGGTTTGCAAGTCTGCCCGCGAAGATGCTCCTTCCTCTTTTCGTTAGGTGGATCCCATCTCTTCCTAACAATCCTTGTGCCCGGCACAGAGTCCCATGGTCGAAGAAACCAAAGCCCTCTCTGCGACACCACCTGCGCAATCATGCATTTACGTCCTCAATTCGACAATCCCTGCACAGTCCTTTCCCTTCAACAGGGAGGATGGACGAGAACACCACTTGCACTCCGAATTCTTGGATCCTTCTTCCCAGCGCTACATAATCCGCAGTAACCCGCTCAAGGTCATTTTTGGCCGTATCATTAGTTCCCACGTGGAGAAGTAGGAAGGGGTAGCGATCCGAAGGTTTGATCAGTTTGGTAAGCCTCTCAGTCACATCCTTAATGCAAGCTCCCGGTAAGCAGCACACCTCTCGAGATTCCAGGTCCGGATGGCAGATGGATGGCTCAGTCCCTCTTAGGAGGGAGTCCCCGACCACCACCGCCCGTCATTTTCTTTTGGGGGTGGTGGCCGTGGAACCCCCATCCTTAGGACTACGCATCCCATGCCTTCCCATAGATGGTGTTCCCTTCTGGTTTCTTCCTTGTGAGGTCCCTTCCAAAGCATTCAGCACTGCAGAGCCTGTGGAGAGAGCCTGAAAGCGATTACTTACCTCTATAGCATTGGGGGATTCCCATGCTGGCCTTTTTCCCCTTCTAGAAGTTACATGCTGCCAGTTCTCTTCCTGGTCATGTACTGCCCTCTCCGGCTCTTCCGCCTGCCATGCTTGAAGGATTAAACACTGTCTTCTATCGAGGAAGTCTTCATCCTCTCTGATAGAGCGAAGGGTCGACACTTGGGCCTCCAGCCCTCTAATTTTCTCTTCCAAAATGGCGACCAGCTTGCACTTAGTGCAGATGAAATCTGTTCTCTCTTCCGGGAGGAAGACAAACATGGCACACTCCATGCTGGTAACAACAGCAGAACCATCACCATCCATCCCTGCTGTCCTGGAGAAGGAATTTAAAAATAAAGGCAAGAGAACCTCACGTCCTTCCCAACTCCCTCTCTAAACTCCCTGTTAGCACTCACCTGTTCGCAAGCTCCTTGGTGGCTTGCCCAAGGAGCCTTATAAAGCCCTGGACTGCCTGAAAGCCCCCCCCCCCCGCCTACCAAGGCTCAGCCAATCAGCAGGGGCTTCTAGAATTCAAACTTTAATTAGAAGCCATCAGTTTCCACCTGCCAATCACAGCCAATCACAGCACGCACTCCATGAAGGGGAGGGGGAGGGCAAAGGGGAAGTGGGGAAAAAAAAAAGCCTCACTCTCAAACACAGGGGGAAAAACAAACAAACAAACAAAAAAAGAACACACACCAACCCTCACTCACAAACACAAGCTCAGCACACAGCAAGAAGCCCCAAACACAACACACACTTCCCTCAAGAGTCCTGTATCTGCTTCTCCTCTACCTGGAGAACTCCCTCTCTAAAGCCTCACTCAAAAACACAGAGAGAGAAAAAAAAAAAACCCACCACACACCAACAAACACAAACTCAGCACACAGTAAGAAAGCCCCAATAACAACACACACTTCCCTCAAGAGTCCTGTATCTGCTTCTCCTTTAACTGGAGAACTCCCCTCTCTAAACTCCCTGTTAGCACTCACCTGTTCGCAAGAGAAGGAGCTGGCGAGCCAAGGGATGACAGGAGGAGCAGAGGGGGACTAAACTGGTGCCCTCCTAGTGCGGTGCTCGGGGGCAACTGCCCCCCCTGCCCTCTCACTAAGGCACTGGATGAACCCCAATAGTCTTCACAGCTCCACCCATGAAGACAATAAACTTTGGAGGATATCAGGAACTGCAAAGAGACTTGAGGTTATCCATCACTTGGGAGAACAAAAAAAGCCAGCACTTTGTATCTCTGAAAGATGGATCCTCCTGCTAAAACTAGTTGGAGAATGCTGACAGCTTGGTGGGAATATGAAACAGAGCTAGCCAAAGCTATGTCATGCTGGAATTAAATTTTAGACAACTGAGAGAGTGTTAATTTTGACATGTTTATAACCCTTTCATATGTCTTTCACTCTTACTTGAAATCACTTAAATCTATGCTCATTGTTAATAAACTTATTCTCAGTTTTACTAACAACTTAGGGTATGTCTACACAGCAAAGTTATTATGAAATAACAGCCCTTATTTCGAAATAACCTTCCTAGTGTCTACACAGCCAAACCGCTATTTCGAAATAAATTCAAAAGAGCGGAGCGCTTATTTCGAATTTGGTAAACCTCATTCTACGAGGAATAACACCAAATTCAAAATAGCTATTTCGAAATAAGTGCTGTGTAGACACTTATTTTGAAATAGGGGGCCTCCAGCCTTCCCAGGGTTCCCTGGTGGCCACTCCAGCCTCAACCAAGAACACTCCTCTCCTTCCCCCTGTCCCCGGAGCCCTTAAAGGGGTAGACTCTGGCCACAGTGCCTGTGCCAGATCCAAGCCTGCCAGCCCAGAGCCAGCAGTCACTGCCCCTGACCCAGTGGCCCCAAAACATGAGCCAGCAAGCCACTGGCAGCCAGCCCTCCACCACTCCCCAGGAGAAGTCTGCCAGCTCCCAGGAGCCTGCCAGGGCCCGGAGAAGGCAGGCACCTTCCTGGTCAAGGGCAGAGATCATGGACCTTATTCAGGTTTGGGGAGATGCCCCCAACGTCCATGATCTCCGCACTAGATGGAGGAATGTGGCCGTCTATGGCAGGATAGCTGCCAGCCTGGCCACCAAAGGCCACAAACCCAGGAGCAGGTTTGCATGAAAATCAAGTTGGTCCGGCGAGACCCCCCACCTCTGAGCCCTGAGCTTCCCCTCCCCCTTCTTCCCCTTGCTTCCCCCTTCCAGCTCCCTCCTCCCAGGTTTCCCCCTCCCCTCTCCTGCCTCCTTTCCCCAGTCTCACCAGAGTTTCATCCCCCCCCCCAGTTTTGTTAAATAAAGACAGTTTATGTTTATAAAAAAAGTGTATTTTATTTTACATCAGGAAGGGAGGTTGAGGGGGGTAAGTGGAAGGATGTGAGGGAGGAATGAGGCACAAGCCCCCAGTGGGACAGACCAGGGAGACTGTTAGTGCTCCTCAGGGTGGAAGCTCTCCCACAGGGCCTCCTGGATACTGACAGCCCCCCCGATGGACCTCCCGGATGGCAGCCTGCAGAAAGTGCAGCCAGGCTCACAGCAACGCATCCAAGAGAAGTACCAGAGTGCCCAGGGGCAGCTCCGGCTCCATGTTGCAGAGTGCTGTGGTGTCCCGAGTGAGGGCAACCAGAGCATGCAGAGACAAAATGCTTTGCTGTCCCTCATCGAGGTAGGCAAACAAGCAGGAAAACCTGAGAACCAGCTGTCCGGGGGTGGTCCCTTTAAGCACAGGCCTCAGATAGCCTCAGGAAGCAGCCACACAAAGTAAATCCTGACTGGATGCCCTGCCGGACCTGGTTTCGACTGGCCTTAAATGTGATTCAGCATCCACTCAGTGTGGACGCGCTATTTCGAAATAGCAAAACGCTATTTCGAAATGCATTTTGTGTGTAGACGCGTTATTTTGAAATAGCTTATTTCGAAATAACGCTGTAGTGTAGACATACCCTACGTGTGGTGTATTAAGGTGGAGGGTATAACTCCACCTGAGCTAACAAGCTGTTACATGAACTGTATCTTTGAAAGAGGCAGCAAACTTAGTGTCACCTCTATGAGCATGCATGTAGGAGGGACTGGACTCTACAAAGGGATGGTTTGGGGTACACTCAGGATTGGAAGGATTGTTCGGTCATTCTGTGGGGAGTAGCTGAACTGCTGGAAGCTCAGAATCAAACCTTTATGCTGTCAGCATACTGCTGAGCCAAAGCTGAGCCAAAGCTGCATAGCCTAAACCACACAATGCTATCAGGCAGGCAGAGATAGAACCCTTCATTGGTTCATTTGAACCTCCAACACATCACAGGAGCACTGACATGAACTGCAGATGGCACCTTGAGAAGTAAGGGCCCTTTCTTGTTGCATTGGAGATAGATGTATGTGTGCTGAAATCCAAAATCTCTTTCTCTCTCTCTTTCACACACACACTATTTTTGTTCTGGTTATTTGATGCATGTGCTCAGTTAAATGATGTAGTGTGAGAACTGTATCTCAGCTTTGTGTCTGATTTACCAACTCTCCACACTAGCCAACGTTTTAAAAAGTCTTTTGATCGCAGAATGCATACAGGTAGTACCTAACTGTCGGCTTGATCTTGCAAGGTGTAAAGAATTCTGGCCTTGATCCAGTGGAGCACATAAATACATACTTAACTTCATAGGCATGCGCACGGGGTGTGCCGGGTGTGCCTAGGCACACCCTAATGTCTCAGGCTGGCTAACGGCTGCTAGAGGAGAAGAGGGATTTGTGACGAGGCGTCGTAGCCCCTCACTTTAAATTCTCCGTGGCCATCAACAGGGCACTGTGGAGCAGAGAAAGCGCATGCGCGGCGTGCTCAAATGCCACGCAAGAGGTGAGGCACCCAGGCGTGGCATGACGTCACAGCCCGGGACTTTCAGAAGCAGCTGGGGCTGGGGCCCGAACACGCCGGCCAGCCAGAGCTATTTTTGTGCCCCGGGCCCGGCAGCACTGCGTGGCGCCCTGGGGACGCCCCCGCCCAGCCCGGCAGCACCGTGCAGCCCCCCTGAGGTGCCCCCACCTGGCCCTGCAGCACCGCACAGGGCCCCAGGGATGCCCCCGCCCAGCCGCACCTCCCCGGGGACGTCCCCACCCGGCCCAGCAGCACTGCGCGGCCCTCCAGAGGCTCCCCAGAGGTGTCCCCACCCGGCCCAGGAGCACCACGCAGTGCCTCGGGGGCGCCCCGACTAGGGCCTGGCCAGCCTGTAGCTTGGGCCAGCTCTGACTCCAGCCCCAGGAATCGGAAGGCAGAAGCTGAAGGGAAGGGAACGGAAGGGAAGCTGAAGGGAAGGGAGGGGAAATAGGAGGAAGGGGTGGGAGAGGAAGGGGCTTGTGTTGAGGGGAGAGGGGCAGGTCAGGAGAAGAAAGGGGAAAGCACTAAGGGACAGGGTAGAGGAGAGACAAATGTCAGGGGCCCAAGTGGAGACAATGAGGAAGAGGGCAAGAGGGGAGGTGTCAATGGGAGGGGGGACAGGGTGATGCTGGGAGAGGAGAGGGTAAGGGCATTGGGGGTTAGAGCGGGGAGAGGGAGGTGCTGGGAGAAGGCTTGAAAGAAGGGGTGGGCATGAGAAAGGTGGGAATGGAGCAAGGCATGTGTGAGGGCATAGGGGCATGAGGGGAATGGGGGCAGAGGGTGGTAAGGGGGTGGGCATCAGGAAAAAGAGGGCAAAGGGGCAGGGGCAGTAAGGAAGGGGAGGCACCAGGAGGGTGCAGGGCTAAGGAAGGTTCAGGTGCCAGGGGATTCTGGGGTGAAGCAGAAGGGCAGATATCTGCAGGGGAGGGACCAGCACCAGAGAAGAGAGGCAGGGCAGGTGTGTAGAGGAGGTGTTAGGAGAGGGATGAGGAGGGTAGCTCACATGATCAGAGTGGGGCTACTGGAGGAGTGGGCACAGGGGAGAGAAGGGCTGGTGGAGGGGGGCAGGTCTCAGGAAGGCTGAGGTCAGTGAGAAGGGCAGGAGTCAGGACAGCAGATGCGGGTGAGAGATTGGGGGGCAGCAGGCACCAGGGGAGCTGATGGAGCAAGGGGAGGAGACATGGCAGCAGAGGGAAAAGGTAGAGGTTTATGAGATATTTATTAATAAGTGGCACATCCAAACAAGCCACATGAACTCAGTACTGGTGCACAACACAAAATTCATTCTGCTCATGGGAGGAAACTCTTAGAGGGAACACTTCCCCCAGCCTCTTCGCCCCCGAGTTAATGTCACACACATTGGGGTAATGCAACTGCAGGATAGTTGCATGAGGGGAGTTGGGGGGGGCAAACTCATCCCTATTGGTAGGAGGATGGTTGGAAAAGTTCTTAGAGGGGGGTCACATGATACGATTTACTTCTGGTCATGTGTCCATCTTGCCCGGAGAGTATTACCTCCAGAGATGTGGCCAATGGGGGTCGGGGCGTGGTTAACAGGGTCAGGGGTGTGGCTAATGGGGGTCAAAGTAAATTTTTTAAAAATTCTTTGGGTGCACACCCTAATGAAATGTGCTGAGCATGCCTATGCTTAACTTTAAACTTGAGTAGTCTCATTGACTTCAGTAGGATGAATCACATTCTTAAAGCGACAGTGAAAGTTATGCTCAATTAGAAAGGTCAGTACCTCACAGGATCAATCTATGTTTTAGGTAAGATTTTGCACAGGAATAAAAGGTAATTTCACTAGAAAGACTTCAGTGTGAGAATTTCAAAAGCAACTGATTTAGGAAAACAAGTCTTGTAGAAAAATCAAATGACATTTGTGCTCCTATGTCCCACAGGCATTTTTGAAATTCCCACTTTTAATTGGTATCTATGACAGCATTCAGCTACATAGCTCATAAGTGGAAATAGTCCATTAATCTCTTATGATAATAAAACATGAGTGCAGTTGTTACTGTAACATGATACATTTTAAATGTATTCTCTGTAAATTTAAGTTTCTGGTCCAATTATATGACCATAGTGGAAGCAATGAATCTTTGATTGTCATGATTCCTTTCTTTGCTGATTCCCAAAACCTGCATATTACAATATATGTAGAAATGTATTAGTATGGTTAAGAGCATGGTTTTATTTTCACAGTTATCAAGTGATAGGCATGAGAAACACATGGAAACATGATACTTGACCTCACTAGTGGACAGATCTTGTAATTCAGCAATAATAGCTATTTCCAGCAGAAAGATAATCAGGCACTTGCCTCCATACATAACATAAGCATTGGCCTCCCATCTCATTTACCACTTCAACCTGAGTTGAATAAATACCTCCACTGGCAGTAAATGCAGAAGAGATTTAAGAGGTAAAGTTTTGAAACAAGTAGAGTTGGTGTTATGTGGTCAACTCACTACTTACATGCCTCCTGCCGGTCACACTGGGAATTAGTTCAATCCTCAACTAGTATCTCACCTGTTGTCTCTGCCTTCTCTCCCCACTGACACTGGACCTTCATCACTCTCAGGATACTGCCCTTTGGCAGTGCCCACTACACTGATCACTCACCCCCCTTTATCAACAGTCCTCAGTCTCACATCTGTCACTGTGACCAACTGCAGCCAGTGCCTAGCCCTTCACCTCGGGGACAAGCTGCAGACTGTATAAGCCATGCACCACAGGTAGCCACCACTGGAGCAAAGAGGGAAGGAGAGACCTAGGCCCACCCACTACGCTGGGTCCTGGCCCAGGGGCCCTCTAGCAGCAGCCTTATCCCACCCTCCTTCTCTCCCCTCTACTGCCCCTCATTCCCTGGGCCACTTCCTCATGACCTTTAGCAACTCCTATATCAAGGCTTATTTTATTGCCTGGCAGGTGCCAGGCCAGAGTCTCTCTCTCCAGCTCCCTTGAGTCTGCCCAGAACTGCTCTACCAGGGTGCTTTCTCTTGGGGAACCAGTCCTTTACCCTGCCTGGTCAGGATCCAACTGCTCTATGCGCTGCTGAACAGCTCCTTATAAAAAGTCTGTGGGGTGCTGAGCACCTACTCTGATACGCTCCACTTGAAGAGAACAATTCCTTGCAGGATCAAATCATAAATCTGAGGTTAAAATTAGAGAGGGACCACAGGCACAGAATGCAAATTTGAATCCAAACTTTCCCAGTGTTCAGTACACAGTAACCATGGATATAATCTGCACAAGCAATACTCATGCTTTTGTGTGCCAGTTAACAGACCAAGGGAAATGAGGAGATTAATTCCAGAGAAAAATTTTCAAAACCACCTAGAGGGATTTAGGAGTACAAACCATACTGATTTTCAGTGGAATTTACTGCTCCTAAATCTACCCTTATTTAATTTTCTTACTGTCACAAATGAGGAGGAAGGAGAGAAAGAGGGGACAATGAAGATGCTACAGTGAAGTGGAAATCCCTAGAGAAGTTCTAAGGCTCAAAGAACAGCACATGTCTCAATGTCAGTTCTGCTACTGTCTAGGTTGCACCCAGCGTTCTTCTCCATTCCAGCTATTTACATCCCTGCATCAGATTGGGGAGTATCTAGCTCTAACATTCACAGTCCATATTCATTTACCAAAGATCTTTTAACGAGACTGCTATTTTATGTTACCCGCCCAAGTCTCAAGTCTTTTTGCTGATCTGGCTTAATAAAACCAGTAAACTTTAATTAAAACATACAAATAATATTCTCTTCTTAAAAACTTATCTTCCCATTTGGAAAGGAAAAAAACCAGACAGACTTTTGCACAATAGGCCTGAGACATTCAGTGCAACAACAACCATTGATTTAACACACTTAGAGAAAGGCCTTCTATAGAGGAAGCAAACTGTAATACAAAGCTAAACAAAATGTTTCTGAAAATGTGAATGAGGGCACCGAAGATGCCAAAATGTGCACAAACAATTACCACCTGTGGTTCAGTCTGGACAAAACTGGAGGATAGGTCCAAGGAACTCCCTAGGAAAACTGAGAAGAGTCCTTCAGTGCATTCTGAAAAATGTCACATGCTGCTCTTTTGGGTCAGCGTAAATCAGCTTAAATCAAGACCATTTAATTTCTCATGTTTCTAGGACCCTCCTGCGGGGTCCTTGGGCTCAGTGTGTGATTGAACAACTGAATTATTTAAGTCTGTCTACATATATTTATACATACATGCACACACACGGCACACAGATGCCTTAAATGTATCTATCAATCAATACTACAGAAATCTGAGAACTGAGAAAATATGATAAACAAAATTTTTGTTCCTTTGCCATAAACAGATTTCAGAGAAAACATTTGTGCCAAGTGTTAATGCTGCTTAGAGTCTATGGCTTATGAAAGTTTATAATATAAAACACATTTTTCAGGATTTCGGTTCAGTTTTTTCCCCAAGGTAATATTAGCTCTTTCATAAATAGGACTGATAAGATGTTGTATAATGCCATTTCCAAGTTAAACCTACTTCTTTCTCACACAGTGAAATAATAATGATGTCATTTAGCCTAGTTGGATAAAAGCAAATCATACTGTTATTATAATATTGCATAGTGGCAAATGTAAACTCAAGAATCTTTTGAGCTATATTTTCCCTTCAGTGTTGTGTTGTTGGGATTTTGTTTTTAAGTGTTTTTGGCACAGTAGACATTTAATGAAAACAAATTTGAAGAGTTTGCTAAGTATAGGTTGCCAATGGCTGTTCTACCATTGGAAAACTCAAGAATTTTCCCCATTTAGAAAAATGAAAACCACCATAATTACCATCCTCTTTGTTCTATTTATATATTCAGAATTGTTAAACTCACTGGACATCCAATGTCCAATTAGACAATACCTTACTAGCTTGTAGTACTGCCTAGGGCCCCAGTCCCATGTTGCTCGCCATGGTAAAAACACGTAACAAAAAGACGCAATCCCAGTCCTAAAGAGATGGCTATCTTCATATAAGGTAAGAACCAACTGTTGGATGCAACAAACAGGGGCAGTACTTGTTTCCAAGTTTTGGCCAAAAACACATGATTTTGTTATAAAAGAAAAAAAGGAAACTATTCAAATGTTGTACTTAGCTAAATGTAGTATATGAAGCAATATAACACAGTAGAAACTGTTATTTGTATCACAGTAGTGCTCAGAAACTCCAGTCATGATCAGAAGTGCTAAGCACTGTACAAAAATTATGGTAAAAGGCATTCTACTTCCCATAAACCTTACTATCCAAATAACAACAAATATTGGAAGTATATGATTTACAACTGAAATCCTCTCTCCCAATGTCCATCCTCCAAGGAGAAAAGGGAACGTGCATGAATGGCATATTTCAAAATTCAGAGGGTTTTTTTTTAATTACAAAAAAATTAATTACTATTTGGAAGTATTGGAAAGTGTATGAAAGACCAGAAACACCCAGTATTTGCTGAAGGAAGCTATCTTGCATGCAAAGTCATACTTTGCTGTTATTAAAGTCTAGTTTCCCTGAACAGCCAAACAGCACTAGCAGTGTTAAAACATTGTGCATCACGTAGTGTTAGTTAAGCAGAAAAACTTAAGGGACAGTTTAAAGCATAACATTGTGCATCACGTAGTGTTAGTTAAGCAGAAAAACTTAAGGGACAGTTTAAAGCATAATATTAAAGGTAGGGTGACAAAACTATGTTATAGTAAGGTGTTTCCCTGCTCTGAGTCACAGAGATTCTTCTCAAGAAATAAGTCAGAGGTATTTTCTAAACTTTACTGGCAAAGCAAAATGAGTTAAAATAAACACTGAGAACATATATTCATTTAATACAAAACCAAGCTAACCAGATGAAAAATAATCCCTAAAGGGTAAGATTACAGTTTTAAGTAACCTCCCTTATAACTGCTTCCCATTTTTATGGCAACTAAATTATTGGCAGTCTGCTCCAGTACAAAGCTTTCCATGGCATCAGCAGCATTGCTTTGCTTATACCGGCAGTAGGATCACATTTAGTGTTGCATTATATAGCAGCCCTAACACAACTGTTTTGGTTAGTGCTCTCTGCTTTTTGTGGCTTAGTCTTTCTTTAAATGTAATGGCACTCAGTGGAAATGGTGGCAAGTTGTCCATTAAAAAGTGAACTACACACGTTTCATTACAATTACTAAAGCCACGGCCCTGCAAAGATATATCTCTAACTCCTTGGGACCGACATAGCTATAACTACTCTGCTAAGATATATTCACATGCTTAATATTAGACATAGTGAGTGGTCAGACTGAGTTCAGTTTAATTATTTGCAGTGCATGTAAAGAAAATCAAAGAAGATTTTTGCCAGGATATCCATGGATCTCCTTATTTTTAAATTTAACATAATCTGTATACATAAAAAGGGACAAAATGAATTAAATTAAGTTGTTCATGTATTGCTTCAGTGGTCACATTTCAAGCATTTTTGTATTTACATTCAAAAGCAATGATTCAATGAACAGGAATCCACCCCTTCTTCCATTAGGGCATGTCTACACTAGGAAATTATTTCAAAATAACTTATTTCAAAATAATAACTCCTGAAGTAACTATTTCAAAATAGCATATCCACACTACGGGGAAGCCTCAAAATTAGTCTGAGGCAGGCTCCCTTATTGTGGACATGCTACCTTGACTTAGAGCCCCAGGAAACTCTGAGGAGTAATTACTCTGAATGACTCTGGGGAGTAATTTCAAAACAGCAGCAATGGAGTGTCCACACTACTGCTATGTAAAATAACTATTTCGAAATAAGCATCATTCCTTGTGGAAAGCAGGAGTTATTATTTCAAAATAACCAGCACTTTATTTCAAAATAACAGGCTGCTCCCCTTGTTATTTCAAAATAAGGGTCATTATTTTGAAATACAGGTTGGACCTCCCTGGCCCAGAACCCTGGGGACCTGACTGGTCCCAGATGAGGGATGGGGAGGTCATTCCAGGCCCCCTGCCACCCCCCTGTTACTGTCCCCCACGGGCTTTCTGGCTCCCCCTGCAGCCCAGCTGAGCCGTGCGCCAGCTCCTGGCCCCTCCCCAGCCCAGCTGAGCCCATGTGCCAGCTTCCCGCCCCCACTTCGCAGCCCAGCTGAGCTGTGAGCCAGTTCCCACAGCCCAAGGGAGCCACACACCAGCTCCCTGCCCCTCCTTGCAGCCTAAATGAGCTGTGTGCCGGTTCCCTGTCCCCCCTCATCTCGCAGCCTGACTGAGCCCCATACCAGCTCCCAGGTCCCCACCTCCCTACAATGCACTGGGACTCTCTGATCCTGGAACATCCATGGTCATGCTGGACCACGGATGTTGCCAGACCAGAGAATCCCAGATTTTAGAAGTGCAACCTGTAACTCCCTAGTGTAGACCAGGGCTTAGAGTCAATGGCAAAACTTACAGTGACATCAATAGCAACAGGACAGGGCCACCAGCATGTTGACTTACAGGTGCCTGTGTTTCAGTATAATCAAGCCTATGGTATGAGATTCAGTGTTCTAGCTGAAGAACTTGCATTGTGCCACAAGTATGCAGAATGCCCCCAGTAATATGGGAATGGCTGACACGCCATCCATTCAGTGAGTGCAGCATTGACTCCTCACATTCTGCCTTCTCCTTTTAGAGAGGCTAATGCAATTGTGGGCATTAGTTTTGTGCTTGTAGTTTCGCTGAGGCAACGCATGTGGGGGTCATGAGGGGTATCACTGCTTAGCTAGAACTCACAGATTGAGCATGCTCAGTAACAACTGCAGAAGCCACTGTCTCACTCTGTCCCTTTGGTATCCACAGGTGCAAGTCACTTCTGTACTTTGGAGCACAATATTGTACACTTGTTCTGCACTTGCAACAGAGCCTCCCTGCACTCCACATGCAGAGCCTGGGCTCAGTCAGTAATTTTAAATTATGGTCCACAGAAATCTACTCAAATTTTCAACTGCTTGTGATCAATCTTGTATATTGCTATAGAAGCAGTCTTCACACCTGAAAATAAGACAATTTGCCATGGTTTTATTGCTGGAAATTTACAGAAGTAATAAATTAGCATATAACTGAAGTTATAAAAGTTTATTTTCTCTAAAATAATGAATCCTGCTGCATTTTAAGTTTCTTATATAACACATTTTTGTTCCCCTCACTTTATTTTACATATTAAGATGTTTGTAGGTTGAGACATGCAGTGAGGTGCACAGTTATCCAAATGATGGAACGTGTTAAATCTTCGTGCCAAACATTAGAGTTCAATCTGAAATTTAGGCTTTCAGAGTCCAACAAAATAACCAAGGAAATCCAATGTCAAGTCTGCAATTCCCACCCTATCCTCATTCTATTATACCTAGAGCAGCACATTCTAAATTTGTACAAAATCACTCTCTACTCCAGAGACTTGAAACAACAGTGTGAGATTAGTACAGCCTTATCTTTAAGTTATCTTGCATTTGTCATTTTTGGTTAGCGAATTAATGCTATTTTAAAAATAATATTTTAATATTATAATGAAGTTAGTCTCTTTTTAAAGGAAAGTGAACACAATCTTTTGTCATGATATTTATATTTTATTTCTGTTGCCATGATTGATTTACTTGCTTTTAATATATTGGATTTAAATTTCTCGGAATGTTGATTAAGTTTTTAACCTAATTTAAAATGTAGCCTTGCAGTATTTTTATCCAAATCAGATTGTAGATAACATTTGTTCTTGCATTTATATTGACAATATGCACTTTTGTTTTTAAAAAATGACAGCAGTGTGAAATGTCATAGATGTTATAGGCTAATGTATTAAATTTTGCAAACACAAGTTTTACCTTAAAATGGAATAAGTTGCTTAAAGAGACACCTGCTTACCTTTCTAGACAAATCTCCCAGCTCATCTTAGAAAATAAAACTTTGCTTTTATATATGATGCAGCACACACTTAAGCAGTGACATTTTCCAATGAAATTGGACAACATGATGTTAACATCTCTCCTCCATGCAACTTCAAGGAGTGGTATGTGTGTGCATGCATGAGCTCACACTTGAATGACAGTTCATTTATTCACTGTAGCAATGAATAAGGTTATGGCAAAAGATTGAAGCAGCATCAAAAGAAAAAAGAATGAGAGATTTGGGTTACCTAGATGAAGAATACTAGGAAATAGTTCTAGAAACACAGTTTCAAAGAAACAATAAGCCACATAAGAAATAAATATGGTCCCTCTGAGTAAAGTTGTACTCTAAAACTTTGAGTAAGATTCCCAAAATACATCTGGACCCATGCCAGCATAAACCATACTAGGATGGGTAGATAGAGAATTCTTAATCCTTTCTAGTTATTAGTCCACATAAGAAGATAAATGTATTTGACAACTGCCAGCTATTCAAGCCATAAGAATAGCTTGCTTTTAATTTTTTAATGTCCCAGTCCTACTCATCACTCACCCTAAACTGGGTAAAAGTAAATGTAAAATTCTAAATCTTGGGTACCAGTACAAAGATAACCCTGCTTGGGCCAAGAGCAGGGTTTAAATGCTGGATTATGATATGGTGCCCGCTTCACCTTGGGCTCTCAGGGTTCATAGAGTCTTAGGGAGCCTGCACAGGAGTCATCCTATCATACAAGGGCTTAAAGGAGCAGCCAATCAGGGTTGGGCAGGCCCATATAAGAAGAGCTACCATGCAGAGCAGATTCAGTCACTACATGCAGCTTGGGGAGGGAGCAGGATTGTCTGTCTTCCAGGCGGGGGGCAACAAGTGCCCAGGACAGACCTGGAATCTGCAGGCTGGGCTCTGAGGCAAGGTCCAAGGCCGTTATTCCAAAATAACGATGCGAGCATCTCCACAGCAATTCCGTTATTTCAAAATAATGTTGAAATAATTGATGGCATATTCTGACTTCTGTAAACCTCATTCTATGAAGAATAACATCTATTCTGAAATAGCTATTTTGAAATAAGGTGTGTGTAGATGCTCCACTTCTGCTATTTAGATTGGTCCAGGTCAGGGGCTATTTTTATTCCTCCTGGGACTCAAAATCAAGATAGCGTATCTACATTAGGGAAGCCTCGGACTAATTTTGAGGCTTCCCTGCAGTGTAGATGTGCTATTTCGAAATAAGCTATTTCAGGATAACTATTCTGGAATAGCTTATTCCGAAATAACTGCAGTGTAGACATAGCCTAAGTGTCTACACTACAATGGTGCTCCCATCAATGTAAGTTACCCACCACATTGACCTCATAACTCCACAACATGCAGACCACAGACCGCGTGCAGCTCATCAGGGTAGGCCGCTGATGGGCTTCCAGACTGGTTGTTTAAGTTGAATCTGTAGGTATGGCCTCCCACAGTCCCCATTAGCTGCAGTTTGCTGTTTTCCAGCCAATGGAAGCTGCAAGCAACCATATCTGCAGATGCAAAATCTAATTGCCAGAAGCCAGAGAAGGAGATGGGGTAGACCACTCCAGCTGCACTCCCCTTCAAGCTCTGGTATTGGCTACTGAATGAATGTGGGATACTGCACCAGATGGACCATGGGTGTAAATCACCATGTCAGGGTTTGTCTGTTTTTCCTAAGCGCCTGTCACACAACAGTTTTATTTACCATGCCCTCAAAAGTAGGGAAAGCATTCACTTGATATTTTACTGAGATAAGTTGGAAATATAAAGTGTTTTTGGCTTGATGTATTAAAGCATTTTCTTCTCTAATATGGGAAGCAGAGGGATGACCATCAAAACAGATTAGCCCTCAGGATACTATAGTTGGCTTTTTTTAAAAAAAAGCCCAATACATCCTTGATCCTCAGGATACATTGGTGTGTGCATAAAACACAAACACAGATGAATCAGATTAATAATACTGGAGCATGTCAACATTGGATCATGTGAATATCAGAGCTTGCCAATGTTAGGCCACATTCAAAGTAAGAACATAAGGATTGCATTACAGCAATCATCCTCAGAACAGACACAAATCTAGGATGTGTCAAAAGTCTGTTTCTGTTAAACATAGAGAATGTCATCCCATGATCAGAGAGTGTACCATCCCACTTCAATCTCACCAATGGAGATCAAAGGCACGTTACTTGAGAGAGCATCTTATCCAGCTCAGAATATGGCTTAATGTATGTCATGTTTAAATCCTGCATGGGATTGCTCTTGTGTTAAACATTTCTTCACATCCCAAAGGTTTAATTTCATATTCACAAATTGAGACTGATTTTGATATTTTTGATGTACTAAAACTTTGTTTTTGAGTATATGCCAATGTTTAGTGCTGAGAGAGCTTGTTGAGAGTACGTTTTCACTTTCCTTCACTTGAAATGACAAAAAATAAGATTGTATAATGTTATTTGAAAGACAGAACATATGTCAGAAACATTAACATCTGATCTATCCATTGAGCTTCTTAAACCATCCCCATCATTGTGATAGCAGTACACACATATATTGGTAAAATTTTGAAGGAAGGAGTGAAGGTGAAATGAAATAAAATTACAGAGAAAACTGGAAAAAAATTACAAACCATTAATTTTTTTCCAATTCTCTATCTAGTTAACTGTAACTATTAGCAAGCGGGAGAACAGGCCTTTGAATACATTGACATTATTGATATTTGTCAAAGAAACTTTTAATCTAGATTTGGTTGAGATACATTTTTGGAAAAGTAAAATTAAAATAAAAAATTCAGAATGTGAATGTTTGTTATATTTATTAAAAATGCTACTAAAAGTATTATTGAAGTGCTCTGTGGACCAAAAACAGGTTTTCAAAACATTTTACTACCATTTCAATGTAAATGGAAAATGGGTCCATTTAAAACCATATAATATATATATTTGTGCATATGTATAAATAAACACAGATAAAATCCATATATTTACCTTTTGTGACTTAATACTGAATTATTCATTTCTAAATCAGTTCTGAACAAACTGAGCATAGACCATTTTTGTTTATCATAAAATGAAGGCCACTAAGCCATATAATCACGGTTCTTCACATGCCCCTGTGTGCTCCCACCCTCAACTTCAGAACAAATTCTGAGGGTGTGACTACAAAATGGGGCCCAACAATAATTACTGCCTTCATTCCTTCCACTGCTAATGACAAGCCAGTAGAAAATAGAACTCTCCTAAACATAGAAAATGTAGATTTGGTAATGAACTGAAAATACGCACCTCACTGTAGCTGTTAAATTGCTGAGTTTGGTTCTGCCCTGTCACAACATGGAGGACACTGGTCACTGTGGCCAAGATTTTAAAGGTATTTAGGTGCTGCTGCACTTGACATTACAATGCCTAACTGATTTAGGTGCCTACATCTCATTTTAAAAGGAATTTAGGCACTTAGAAGCCTATATCTTATCAGCTATCAAGTCTAACATTTAGGCTCCTAAATCAATTAGGCATCACAAAGGTGAGCACAGTAACAAATACCTTCAAAAACCTGGGCTTTTCTCTCCAAACATCTCCCACAACTTCCCTGTAGCCCAAGAAGGGCAGCATTAGTATGAACTGGGAGTGCTCAAAGTCACTGGTCTCCCTTCCGTATTGCAGCAGCTGACCTTGCTAGTTTCCCTCTGTGTACCTTCTGGAGCAAAGGCAGTAGTTCTGGTTGCTCCGCAGGATCCTTAATGAGAGCAAACAAGAGGACTCTGCCCTAGCTAGAAGAGTGCCTAAAAAGGATGACTCCCTTCGTCCATGCCACCACCCAGGTCAACCAAGAAGAGAGGGGAAAAAAGAGAAGAAGCTAAGACCCAACAACCAGTTGAGGCTCCCTGATTCTCTGACCCAGGCAAGGTCAGTTTGGGGAATTTGGGGAGATTTCCTCACATTGGGGGAATAGATGCCAGAGCAAACAAAAGGATCAGAGTAGGACTGAACATCCACAGGACAGAACCTGGATCTTTCTGGAATAATATGTTCAACCATCAGGCTGAAAAGGCTGGGTTCACAGCGCAAACAGATGAACCATGCCAGTGATGCAGAGACAAATCCTGCTTGGTGACTTCTGCAAATCCCCATGTGCATGTTTTTAAACTTTGAAATTTCAGGGTTATGATCTACAATGAACACAGTGTTAGCAAAAAATGTTTTCAAAGGCATCCTCTTTTTGAAGAAACCAGATCTAAGACCCATATTCAGTGGAGCTGTTCACTTACTGACCCTGGTGTCACATTACTGCTGATAACAATCTTCCCCAAACAAGACCACAAGTTCAGTAATAAAACAGTGTACACTGTGATCACCATCAGCCCAGATGAAAGACCAGAAGCTATAATTACATTATATTCTATTTGTAGACTTTAGGTTTGCCATAACAAACAATTAAAAACTAATTTCAAGAGGTGAATAATTATGGGGAAGAGCTCTAAGCACTTTTGTGGGCGTATTAGAGAAAAAAGCCTGTGCAAAGCACTCAAATTACCGGTACATTGTCCATGTACCCAGAGGAAAGAACAACAGAGCAGAGGGCACTGCAGGGGGTCCACGGAAAGTTTTAAAAAGTAAGGATCGGGCCCACCATAGTGGGCCCAATCCTTACTTTATTTTTCCTTTTCTTGTCCTCTCCCACTCTCCTGGAGCGCAACTGTGGGAACAGCAGCCATGCGTGCCAGGACACAGCTTCCTTTTTATCCCATTCTCCAGATGCTGAGGGAGCAAGGGAAAAGTGCTTGCATCCCGTGCATACCTCTCACGCACCAGCCAGGCATGAGAGGCATGCATGGCATACAAGCACTTTCCCCCGTGCTCCCTTAGCTTCTGGAGAATGGGATCAAAAGAAAGCTAAGACCCATCAACCAGTTGAGGCTCCCTGATTCTCTGACCCAGGTAAGGTCAGTTTGGGTCATGCATGCACACGGCTGCTGCCCTCCCCGCTCCCCTGCTCCGTGCTCCCAAAGTTCCACCCTTGTCCACTACCCTCCCAAAATTCCACCCTTGAGGAGCTGGCAGCTCCAAAGATCCCTTTGGCCCTCCTCGCTCCATGGATGGACAGGGGACGGAGGGGACAGGAGCTGAGGAAGCAGCCAATGGGACCTGAGAAGGTCTGTACCCTGCAGTCTGCACATCCCTCAGCCCACGCTGAAGCTGACAAACTGCGACTGTGCTCTGGAGTCGGCTTATAAAAAGCACACCAAAAGATTAAAAGTAATTTAAAAAGTGCACCAAAAAGTCAAAAATAAAGTTTTAAGCTAGCAATGTAGAAAAAAGATTGGATGGCTAGCAGTTAGCAACTACCTTGAATCATACTTAGCCATCCAATCTTTCTCCTACATTGCTAGCTTAAAACTTTATTTTAGACTTTTTGGTGCACTTTTTTATTATTTTTAGTCTTTTGGTGTGCTTTTAGAAAGATTGTCTTTTTTAAAAGTGTTTTTTATTTTTTTTATTTTTGTCTTTTTGGTCTTAAATCTGGTGTTTTTCAGCTAATAAAAACTGCATGGTTTATTTTGATATGCTTATGTATTTTGAGCTAGACTGTTTTATAAAATGTTTTTTTGCACTACATTGTTAATTAAAATCAATTGTTGTGTTTAAGGAAAGGATAAAGGAATTGTGGTGATCGCTCAATTGTTTTGTTGGTTAAAAGGAGGAAGGCTTCAAAGCCATCTTTATGACAAACATTGTCGCCCATGAATTTGTTTAGATCGATGTTGTCGATCTCTACACCTTCCAAAGAACGGACTTGACTGAGCGCAACAAATTGTTGAGCTGGCGCAAAGAATTTGTTGCGGCTTGCAGGGCACCCTGTGCCAGTCCCTGCACCCTTCGGCCTGCCCACATGGGTGGTCCCCCAGCTTGTGGGCACACATGGCAGCCCCCTTTGTGGGGCTTGTTTGGTGCTCTGTCTGCACCAAGGGGGGCGGGGGGCGGTCTGCCTTGCTCGGTTGCATTGGCGCCCGCATGCTGGGGACCCGGGCTGCAGGGTCATGAGCTGGGCAGGGACGGGGGGGGTGATGGGAACTGGGGCCGGGGGGTGGATGATCCTGCTCCTCTGCGGTCTCCCATTCCTCTGTGATCTGCACCAACACAGCTGCCATTGACTGGACACTTGTGACATGCAGGGACTCTGGTTTTCCCATGTAGCAGCACTAGGCTCAGTTCTGCCCATTTAAAGGGACCGGAATCACGGGGGAGGTGATGGCAAGAGGCAGCAGTAGAGCATGCCTGCCGCATCAGCCACTGCAGCAGCGCCTCCCCATGAGCGGAGCCACACGGTACTGCACTGAGCCAGGCCACGTCGGCGCATGCGTAGGAGTGTGTGTGAAAGTTGAAAATCCCATGACAGACAGACAAGAACGGTGGCCATTTAACTGAAAGGTTGTCTAATAATAAGATCAATCTACCACTGAAGAAATGTGAATTGCTAAAGGCTTACATGCATGGTGAATTGGTGAGTTAGCATGCCAAGGTCTGACTATCATGCACCAGTTTGATGCTTACTAGCTCATTGTGTAAATAAGCCCTTGATCACACCGAGCAACAATGAGACATCTTTTGAATGTTTCAGGTATGCTTTCCTCATTTCCTTCCTCCTTCTCTAAGGAAGGAATTAAGTGATCATACAATGTGAATGAGAAGACAAGCACACAAAATTAGGAAATGAAAAAGTGTATGGTTTAACAAGTTAATCATATATACTGATGACAAACAGATGTAGGACCTGAATGGCAACTTTAGAATATTTTAAAACTCAATGCTTAACCTTGGGTCAGTACTACATTTGCTATGTGTATAAGGCCAAATCTTCCGAAGTCTTCAGACTAATGTTCAAAAACCCCAAATTCTCTGAACATGTGTGCACCTACACTCACGTGCACAAGCCCACTTTTTAGCAGCAAAAAGATAATTAGAGACCAAAGTTAAGTACATAAATATTTGTTTGCATTTGCAGTTAATCTACATATTCAAATATGAGTTTCTCAAGCTTAAATTTCTGCAAAAGGTGCAAAGCAGTGAACAGACACGCACCAAAGCTCTATCTGATATTACTGAAAATGTTTTTTAAAAAGGAGTCCTGTGGCATCTTAGGGTATGTCTAGACTACATCCCTCTGTCGCCAGAGGGATGTAAATTAGACATACCAACATTGCAAATGAAGCGGGGATTTAAATCTCCCGCACTTCATTTGAATAAGAACGGCTGCCGCATTTTGCCGAGTCAGCAGTTAGTTGGCAAAAAGCGGCCGTCAAGACGGGGATCGGGCAACAAAGAAAGCCTTTGTTGGCTGATCCCTTATGCCTTGTAAAAGAAGGTTTACAGGATCGGCCGACAAACGCTTTCTTTGTCGCCCGATCCCCGTCTTCACAGCCACTTTTTGCCGACAAACTGCTGACTCTGCAAAATGCGGTGGCCATTTTTATTCAAATGAAGTGTGGGAGATTTAAATTCCTGCTTCATTTGCAAAGTCGGTAAGTCTAATTTACATCCCTCTGGCAACAGAGGGATGTAGTCTAGACATACCCTTAGAGACTAACAGATTTATTAGGGTATAAGCTTTCATGGGTAAAATCCACTTCATCAAATGAATTGGAGTGGAAATTACAGAAGCAGGAGTGTATGTATATATATATATATATATATATATATATAAGAAAGAAGCTGCTTATGTTACTGAAGCTAATCAAGTGAGGGTGGAAGTGGGTCATTCACAGTTTTTTATGTGGAGATGTGAATATAAAAAGACGGGAAATCATCTTTATAATGTGTTAACCAGCTGAGATTCTTTTTCTGTTTTATATTTGTTCCTCTGTGCCTCTTGTTCCATTCATCTGAAGAAGTAGGTTGTGCCCATGAAAGCTCATGATACTATCTATAATTTTTGTTAGATTGTAAGCTGCTACAAGGCCACTCATTTTTGTAAGTTTTTATTTTTTTTTAAGTTATAGACTAACCCAGCTATACCTCTGAGACTTCAAAATTGATTGTGTTGAATTTGAAAATGAATATTCTGGTCTGAAGTAGCAACATCTGAATTTTGACTAATGAGATCTCTGGGAGAGGATGACTATATTCACCTTAAGAAGTTTTCACTGGCCAAAACAGTGGAGAATAAAAAATCAGTACAACATGTCTATTATTATTGGTGCTTATAATAAATAAAGATATAATTCAGCAGTAAACATGTTGTAGAAATAACCCATGCCTATAAATCTTCTGCTTCATTAAACACAGATAAAGGCATATGGACGTGTTAAAAATAGGACAAACCTAATTTTCAAATACACTATTTTCAAATTTGTGATTAAAGTGCTGTAGCCACTTTAGTGTATTTCAAACTATTCCTACCATGCCTTCTTGTATAAACATATCATGTTCCATCAAAAAAAGAAAACCTCTTGCTGAAACTGCTTGATATTCTTTAACTCACTGGTGCCAAGCATAACTAAATTATATTTTCATTATATTTCACATTCCACATAATATTTGTACTGTCTAACAAAGTTTCCATAGAAATAAGTCATTGTACTCTGCAACAGAAATAAAAAGAATGAAGAAGAGTATATTAAAAAGCATATGTCAGTACTATAATGTATATAAATTAAAACAAATCATACTGCAATGTCTTTTTTGTGGGAGGGGTGTCTCACAGGAGCACCTATGAATGCCCACAGCAGTATAAAAATGATAAGATTTTGATAAGGATTTTTCCTATCTGACTTTAATTATAAACCTTGCAATGAATTAAATTTTGAAGTTATATATTGGCATTAACATCTTTTTTCCATAACTGTACCCATACAGGTCACTCTGTCACAGGGTGCAACTCACTGCTGCAACACCTCCTGCTGGTCACTCCAGGAATTAGCTCAGTCCTCAACTGGGTGCCTCCTTCTGGTGAGTGTCTCGCCCATTGTCACTCAGTGCTCTCCCCATGATCTTGCTCCGGACCCACGTTGCTTCCAAACCATGGTGTCCTCTTTAGGACACTGCCCTCCAGCAGAGCTCACCACACTGGTCTCTCACCCCCCTTCCAGGGGGTATCAACAGTCCTCAGTGCCACTGTGGCCAACTGCAGCCCCAAAGTCTAGCCCCTCAACCTCAGGGACAAGCCACAGTCTGTATAGTATCAGAGGGGTAGTCATGTTAGTCTGAATCTGCAAAAGCGATGAGGAGTCCCCTTATAGACTAACAGATTTATTGGAGCATAAGCTTTCACAGGCAAAGGCCCACTACATGCATCTGACGAAGTGGGTCTTTGCCCATGAAAGCTTATGCTCCAATAAATCTGTTAGTCTATAAGGTGCCACTGGACTCCTCATCGCTTTTGCAGTCTGTATAGGGCCAATGTTCTTGGTGGCAAGGTGTGGTATAAGGGGAAAGGGGGAACCCAGGTCCATCCACTATTCTGGTTCCCAACCTACAGACACTCTGGCAGCAGCCTTGTCCTGCCCTCCTTCTCTCCATTCTTCTGCCCTCCTGTTCCCTGGGCCACTTCCCCTGTGATTCTTGCACCTCCTTGGCCCTTGCATTAAAGCCTGCAGCCCGGCAGGTATCAAGCTGGAGCCTCTGTCTCTAATTCCTGGAGCAAGTGAGCGAGCAAGCAAGCAAGCCTGCCTGCCTGCCTGCCTGACTGCCTGCCATCTCCCCCTCCAAGAACTAGTCCTACACCCTCCCTGGTCAGGACCCATCTGTTCCTCTCTGTTGAGCAGTTCCTTATATACAGGGCTGCCCCAGCAAGAAGTCCTCTAATTGGCTTCTTTAAAACCCCTCCCTGATTGCCAGGGCTCTGTGCAGGCTCCTTCCAGCCAACTTAAGGACAATGGGAGGGCAGGTTCATCCACAGCAAATCAGTTAAAGACTTCCAAAGCATGCAGCTGTTCACATCACCTAATGCTGGAGTCCCAGTCCCACTCCTCACTCTGCAAAGGGATTTTATTATTAGAAGCCTTATAATCACTCAGACTCCAACCCCAACACATAAGCTGTCCAACTCTTGATGTCCATGGACAAGAATCAGCTTCACTATACAATGAGACAGTTCAAAGGGATTAAGAGAACTTTTGTTTCAACTCCCCAGCTCAACTGTCCAGAACAAGACAGGCACCAGACAACAAAACCCCACTAGCCTAGGACCTATTCCATGAGTGCAGCCCTATGCTTTCTCCTTCAGGGACGGACCAAACAGCCTCTGAAGCAGGGTGGATTGATTTAAATAGCTTTGATTTAAATCTCTAATTTTAATCATGATTTAAACCAGCAAGCAGAAAACCTAGGTTTAAATAGCAATTAATCATTTAAATTATACTTTTAAAATATTTTCCTAAAGGATGGTTGAGTCTTATTGATTAGCAACCTTTAAAACATGTTGATTTACAACTAAATATAACCTTTATGCCAAATTTGGTGCTTCTATTTACTAACCAGGAGAAAACACTCAGTACAGCTACCAACTAAATAAATGCCCAAATAATTGTGTAACTTACATGTAATCAGATTCTTAAATTTTACATTTTTATTCTATTACAAAATGGTGTGTAATAGGAACACTTAAGAGACAGGTTTTACCCATTTATTATTTGCTAAGTGGTGGCTACTTTTTTTAAAACATATGATTTGCATCTACTTCTGTCTGGATGGAAATTCTATTTAAAATAAACAAAACCAGCATTTAATTTTTGTATGAAATAAAACTACCTTAAATGTGAAGAACACATAACAAAAAAGTATCCAAACACATTTTGCATCTAAAATTCATTTATTAAACAAAGGAACTATCCATAGTGAATTTAACATATCGAATCTAGTCATCATGTTCTTCAAGATGTTAGAACGCTCTCATAACCAGTTTTTTACTGAGAGAAGAGGAAAACAAGTTTTTCTGGTTAGTCAACTCTCAGTTTTGCAATGGTGAATGAACTAATCATTGAATTGAACTAGCTGAATAAACCAAAGTGATAAAAACATTCTCTCTTCACCTGCAGAAGAAGCTACTGCTGATGTAAACACTGGTTCTGGGTACTTACACTAGTGAACTGGTAGAATTTCTTTAAAAGTTGACAGGAGACATGTTCTATTTAATTTTTAAATTTAAATAATAAGTTATATAAATAGGTTATGATAAATTTAGGCCATAACAATTTTTAATTTAATTTTAAAGGTATATTATTTAAAACAAAACCTATTTAAATGGGATCACAATTCCAATTTTAATAAAGCTCTCCTGCCCCAGACAGGAAAGGACTTGGGGACAAGGGCACTGGGAACACCAGAGTTCCCCTTCCTCAGACAAAGGGAGAGGGAGAATCACCTGAGTCCCAGGCAGGTGTGAAGTTGTCAGGCCACAGCACAAGGGGGCTGGGTTCCTGGGCAGGTATATGTTGGGGGGGGGGGGAGGGTTCAGGGCCCAGAGAGTAGGGGGAAGGGGGATTGTTTAGAGAGCCAGACAGGAGATGGGGATCCAGGTGGGGGAGCGGGGAGAAGAGGAGATGGGGTCCCAGCAGAGTTGCAGTGGGCCAGGAGGTGGGGTTGCTGGGCAGAGGCCGAGCCGGGAGGAGAAGAGAGGAGGGAGGCAACGGGGTGGGGGTCACGGGACAGTGGGCAGGGGCACACAGGCCGGGGGGGACAGCTGGGCAAGGGGGGTTCACAGGCAGGGGAGTTGCGGGGAGGCCAGCCGGGGGGGCACAAGGGCGAGGGGGGGGGGGGCCTGCACTCATGAAGGCGAAAAAGAGGCCGCCGGGCTCAGCCTCACCAGCCACAACCACCCTCGCCGCACTCCAGGAAGCACCCCAGCAGGGGCTGCGCCTCAGGGCTGCCCACGCAGAGCTCCCAGCGCCACGGGGCCAGGTGCAGGCTCCGAACAGCCTGGTGCGGGGCTCCCTGCTTGGGGGATGGGGCCCCGCCACAGCTGAGCCCCAGCGCCTGCTGAGCCCCTGAACTCCATTCCAGGGAGCCGGCTGCCAGGAGCAGCCACCATGGCCATGGCCTGCTCCGCTGGGCTCAGCATCACCAGCTGCAGCTGCCCTGCACCGGGGCCAGGCACCCTGCCCTCCCCTCCCAGAGCCCCGGGGCTAGGCAGCGGCTCCAAGCAGCCGGGCGCGGTGCTCCCAGGTCCGGGCAGCCTCCGCGGGGCTCCCTGCCACCCTGCTCCTCCTGCGGGTGGGAATGCCGCCCCTGGCAATGTACCACCCCAAGCACCTGCTTGTTTTGCTGGTGCCTAGAGCCGGCCCTGCCTTGTACTTTTAAAAAGCAGCTTAGCACCTGCATACTTGTGTCTCTCAAAACCAAGGATTGTTTCTGCTGTTCTTTCTATAAACTTTGCAATGATTAAGAAGTCTTGAAGCCTGATAGAGACAGTGTGCTGAGGTCATGGCTGTCAATCCCACATCTTTCATCAATTCAATATACAGGGGACAGGGGAGAAAACTCTTGCCTGACTATAGCAGTGATTTCTTTGAAGTATCTTGCAGATTACAGAGCTCGATCTGTGTAACGTTTATGGCTAAGGCTAGAGCTGGAAAATACAATCAAAATATCATTCTTAGACCTGTGTGTGCAACCAGAGATACTCCTTTGAGAAACCAAAGAAACTGTGGCTCCCAAGTAAGGGTAAGTTTGTGCAATTCTCCTTAAATGCATGAAGCTGGGTAAAATCCATGCCCGATACCAGGGCTACTCAACATGCGGCCCACGGTGCAACTTGGGTTTATGCAGGTTCAATTCGCGGCCAGCAGGTGGGATCCTTTGAACACGGCCCCCACTGGGAACACACTCCACAACGGTGAAGCGTCTCCCAGGCGGGGTGAGAATTGAAAGATGCAAGTGGACGGGCTGGCTGGAACAGACGGGTACAGGGTGTCGGCATTTCTAGTCCATGGAGGAGGTGCAGAGAGCCCGGGGCATTGTGGGAAGTGCTGGTGGCTTAGCATTGTGGGCAGAGCCTGAGAGCTGCTGACTGGCTCACACTGTCCATGTCTGGGTCCGGCTCCACGGCTTAAAGCTTAATCTTTGTATTTGTGCTCGTCAGTGTGAATGAAGCTATTTGCATATATTTGCATGTATATGCAACCACACTTAAGTTGCAGTCCTTGGCATGTGCTGTGAGTATCATTGTGGCCCCCGGGGCTTCCAAAGTTGAGTGGCCCAGCCCTATACTATTGTAAGACTTACTCTGTTATACAGGAGGTACTTTAACAACAAAAGCTGGGGTCAATTTCCCATTAGCTAAGTTTTCCTGCTGTAAATAATATTTAATTAAATGTTAAGAAATTCACAGGACATATCTAGTATGGAATTGCCTAGACAGGTGGACACTAGACAGCAGTAAGGCACGACAATAAATCTCTAGTAGTAAACATGATCCCATATTACAGCTATTGCATTTTAAGTACTGTCATTATTTCACATGAATTTATAACATAAATTGTGCATCACAGTTGTGTTGCTTATTGCCTAATTAAAACAAAGATGCTTTACACTTTTTTTTTCTTCCCTGGAGGAAATTTCTTCTGCCCACTCTTCCCTGCTGAAAACACAATGCATGCAATTTATGCTTTACACAACGTATGCTATAAATTATAGCTTACAAATGGATTTATAACCTTAAGAGTGACCAAGTTACTGTGATTTTGTCTCTGTCTCCATGAAAGAGAGGGAGGGAATTTAGTGCAGTTGCTCAAATAAGAAAATATTGCCAAAAAGGCTAGAATATAAACATTATCTGTTGCCAGACTTTCATAATTGCACATGAAACAATAACACCATTAAAAAGTCCTAGTAGATTAAAATATGACAAGAGATAATTTATTGGGAAAGTTTTAGAGGAAGCATTTGTTGTTTTTGAGCAGCATCTAAGGATTCTGTAATTAATAGTTTACTAACACGTTGTGTTTCATACTACTGTAATCAGCTGCATTTGGCAGAAAAGGACAATACATTAAAACAACAAAACCAAAATTATGCAACAAAACAGCTATTATTGGGCTCTTCATACATTTTATTGTTCAATACTTTGGAAAATGTCTATTTTTTCACCATTATTTGTATTTGCTGAAAGTTCTAAAGTAATCAAAATGGTCTGACCACTACCATCATTACATTAGATAGAGAACTGACAATTTGACCTCGACCTTCAGCCCATGTGAGCTAGGTTTACTAGTAGATACAGCACTGGGATGGGACTTGGGAATTCTGTCTTCTATTCCTAGCTCTGCCAATGGCCTGCTGGGGGACTGGGCAAATCATCTGCCTCTTTGTGACTCCGATTTCTCACCTGCAAAATGGGGATAATGATACTGACCTCTTTATTGTCGCCTTGGTCCATAATAATGATATCATGCCATGAAATCAAGAATGAATTGGGGGACTATTAGTATTGTAAGGGCATGATCCAAGGTATCAAATCCAAAGTGCATCACTTATAACAATGTGGTCAAAAGCTTGTTCCTATCACGGCTTACAGAGGCTATGTCTAGACTACAGAGTTTGGTTGGAAAAACAGCCATTTTCCCGACAAAACTTGAGTTACGTCCACACTATGAGCGCATTCTTTCAACAGTAAATCAAAAAAACAGAGGGCTTTTTGCTCAATTGGCAATCCTTGTTCTACGAGGAAGCAGCCTTTTTGTGAAAGGTGCCTTGGCGGCCATTCTGTCCATAGCAATCACTGATTACATGTGAGAGAGTGTCCAGGCATTGTGGACTCTATCTTTCAAAAAAGCATCGCTTTTTCAATGCGCTTTTGCAGTGTGGACGCTCTCTTTCACAAGAAGTTTTTTTGGAAGATCTCTTCCGGAAAAAAACGTCTTGCACAGGAAGCCTGTAATCTAGATGTAGCCAGAGTGGATAGACTGGCATCGAATGTTGCCAACTGACACTGAATGTTGTCTGTACTCTAAAAAGGGTGCATGTTATTTGCCAAGGTGCTTTGATACTGATCAGAGGAACTTTCATCTTTCAACCATTTATTTCAGACTTCCATTCTAAAGTGCCTTCAAATCTACAATGAAAAGTGCTAGATAGAAACCAGGTATTGTTATTATGGAATGCATCTCAGCCAGGCAGAACTCAGCTTAGGTGGTGGGGTGGGTGGGATGAAATGTGGCTTTATGCTTCTGTGGCTGGCCAGAGACCACAATTAACACAGGAGCCAGCATAGGAGCTACTGTGGTGGGTCTATGCCACTGTAAAATTCTTCTATGCTTGAGGAATACTCTAAGGGTAGGTTCAGTTGGCATCATATCAGCTTTTATTAGGAGGTAGCTGATGGTCTTGTCTAAACATATAGATAAAGAGTTTACACTGTAAGCAGATAAAGACAGGAAATGGATGTAATTTAAGCAAAATGACTGAATAATAGTGTTTACCATGTACTTATTAGTTCCACATTTTCCAGTAATAGCTTTTTATCAGTATAACTAATATTTGGTTCCAGAAAATTATTATATTTTTTTCATGGGAGAATGGGAGGAAAGTCAAAAAAATATCTAGTGTGTTTACGATATCTTATATCTCTTCATATTTACTGCATGCTACACTGTTCATAAAATTAAACAATGTTATCATTCTTTCGTTCAAGTTATTGTTTGGACACTGCAAGTTTATTGAAAATGAGTCCTAATTCACCCTTTTTCCTGAATAGGGGATTCTGATTTTATTTTATTGCCACAGGTGTATTATCCATATAATAAGATTCCAGGATTGCCACTCTGGAACCTGATGTAGTGGCAACTGCTACCAATATGGTTGAGACCTTTTTGTCCAGAATATCACCAGGTTCAATCATCACTGGAATCCATAGTCTGTTAACTTTAAAATTAGGCAGTATCTGCTATTTTGACTTGATGAATTACCTGTTCAGTGTACAAGCTACAGTAACATAGGTATCTATGCCATGCCAAGAGTCTTAGATGTTTGTGACATCAGAGGCAACTCAACCATTCATCACTCTTATTCTACAAGTAATGTGTTTGTAACAGTTTCATTGGTGTATGAAGGAGACTTCATACATGGTAGCTGCCACCCTGTTTGATAGTATGGGCTTTCAAATAACAAATAGAGAAATTGGCTAGTAACTGGTATGTGTTATTTTAATTTCTGCTTTGCTGGGTGAAGAGTTTATTGCTGCACAAAGAAAAGTTTGTGTATAATCAGACCTACATAGGAGCTTTATGAGAACACATAGCTTAAGAGAACGCTACCACTAGATGTCTCTAGACTTTGGCTATTAATTACACGTCTCAGAGGTTTGTTCAGACTATCTTGATTCTAAGGCCACAATCCAGCAAAGCTTTTAAGCATGTGCTCCACGTGAACTTGGGTAGTCCCAAAGAAAGCAAGGCAATACAAGTTAAGCATGTGCTTAAGTGGTTTGCTGCATAAGGTCTTGAGTCTCCTACTACTTGCCTCATTTCATGAGACACCATCAAATTCTTTAGCCTTCCAGTGCAACTTCAAATTCTAAAAGGAAGTAAGCCAGCTCCCTGAAGGAGGCTTTCAATATATTCATGTTAAATGTGCCTTAGTTTTTTATTCATTCTGGATTTTTTTAAAAACACAGAAGTCTTTATTTTTGTTGTCTATTAAACATTTCTCCAGTGATCCCATCTGAGATTTAGCAACCTTACATTTTTTTGTAATTGTAAAGGCTGACTTTGTCCCTTAAGCATAAATAACACAGAGGCTGTTCTCCATGCTGAACAGCTTCCAAGAAAAATGTACACATCAGAGGGGCAAACGAGCATTCTTTATATTAAGTGTAAAAAAGTCCATAGCATATGGAAGTGGAGTTAGAATAGCTTACTGTGTGCCATCCTTTAGCTTTTCACGGCAGGTGAGTATAAAGAAAAATTATTCCTTTTCATTAAGATCAGTATTGAGGCATAGAATCATAGAATCACAGAATACTAGAACTGAAAGGGACCTCAAGAGGTCATCGAATCCAGTACCCTGCCCTCACGGCAGGACCAAGCACCATCTTTAGACATACCCTTAGTCTTGCTTCCTATGGGACCTTACCTACTAGCTCTCTGAGTTTACTAAAATCTGCCTTCCTGAAAGCCATTGTTGCTATTCTGCTGTTCTTTCTTCTACCATTCCTTGGAATCATGAACTCTGTGATTTCATGTTCACTTTCACCCAAGCTGCCTTCCACTTTCAAATTCTCAACCAGTTCCTCCCTATTCGTTAAAATCAAATCTAGAACAGCTTCCCCACTCCCCCGCCAGTAGCTTTCTCAATCTTCTGAAATAAAAAATTGTCTCTAATGCAGTCCAAGAATGTATTGGATAATCTGTGCCCCTCTGTGTTAGTTTCCCAACATATGTCTGGGTAGTTGAAGTCCCCCATCACCACTAAATTCTGTGCTTTGAATGGTTTTGTTAGTTGTTTAAAAAAACCTCATCTACCTCTTCTACCTGGATAGGTGGTCTGTAGTAGACCCCTACCATGACATCACCCTTGCTTTTTTACCCCTTTTAACCTAGCCCAGAGACTCTCAACAAATCTGTCTCCTATGTCCATCTCCACCTCAGTCCAAATGTATACATTTTTAATATATAAGGCAACACCTCCTCCCTGTTTTCCCCACCTATCCTACCAATTTTCCAGTCATTTGTATTATCCCACCAGGTCTCTGTGATACCAACTATGTCACAGTTGTGTTTATTTATTAGCACTCCAAGTTCTTCCTGCTTATTCTCCATACTTCTTGCATTTGTCTATTGGCATCTAAGATACTGATTTGATTTTGTCTTCCAGTTCTGCCTTGTCCCTCCTTTTCCTCTGCTCTTATAGCCCATGCTCCCTTCCATTTCTGACCCATCTCCCAGGTCTTATGTTCTTCACTTATCTGTGGGCTTTGGTCACCTGCCCCCGTCAAATCTAGTTTAAAGCCCTCCTCACTAGGTTAACCAGTCTGAATCCAAATACGGTCTTCCCCTCCCTTGAAAGGTGAACCCCTATCCCTGCTTATTAGTTTTTCTTGTGTCCCATGGTCAAGGAAGCCAAAGCTCTCCTGGCAACACCATCTTTGCAGCCAGGCATTCACCTCCAGGATGCACCTGTCTCTTCCTCGGCCCCTATTTTTGACAGGAAGGACTGAAAAGAATACCACCTACATTCCACACTCCTTCACCCATACTCCCTGAGCCTGTAGTCACTCTTGATATGCTCAGGGTCACACCTTGCAGTATCATTAGTGCCCAAATGGATAAGTAGCATGGGGTAGCAGTCAGAGGGCCGGATAATCCTCGACAGTGCCTCCATAACCTCTCAGCTACAGGCCCCTGGCAGGCAGCATACCTCCTGAGATGACATGTCAGGGCAACAGATATGCACTTCCGTCCCCCTCAGAAGAGAGTCTCTGACCACCATTACCCTACGTTTCCTCCTCGTAGTGGTGGAAGCAGACCTCCCAGCCTTGGGGATACAAGGCTTCACCTCTTCTGCTGTAGGGGGTGATTCCTTATCTCCTGTATCCAGAACAGCATAATGGTTCCCCAGTACCACAGTGGGAGGGTTGGGAGCAGGAGTGGAGCACTGCTTGCTGCCAGAAATGACCAGCTGCCAGTGTCCCCCCTAAGCCATTTCCTCCTCCAGCAGTGGTGTGTCAGCTGTCAAAGACACTGTGCTTTATTCCTTCATACAGGCAAAGTCTTAAAATAGAAGGAATTCCCATAATTCTGTAAGCAGTTCTTCCCTGATCTTTTTACGGGACATGCCCTGGTTTGGACTTTAAGAGCAGAAGATTTTGCAACAGACACAATCTACTCAGTTTGCTTTTAGAACACTAGAATGTCACAAGCAATACATGCTGGAAGATGAATGACAGTCTTGCCAACTTTCCAAAATAGCACACAGGATGCAAGAACAGCCCCAACTACTCTCTTAAATAGGCCCTACATTTTAGGAGTTGGCAGAATTGAATGGGCCATATTTCAAATTCCAGTTTGGTATATTTAACACTTATCTTGAACAGGTGTGAATAACCATACAAGATGCAAAGGAGAGGAGAATCAGATTCTCTATTTTCAAAATTATTTTCACATATTGATGGATGACGTGCTCCTGATAGTAAGAGAAATCTTGAGCATATGTGGAATCCAACTTTGTACTTGTTCAGACTGCTACGCTGTTAGAAGTTCTATGGTTGCAAATGCCCTACTATCCCAGTGTTCTGACTTCTATTCTGCAGGAATGGCATTGCCACAGATGGACCATTTCAGAAAAGCAAAGGACTAAGCAGATTAAAAACAGCAACTTCAGGACCCTTAAGTTCAGTAAGACCCTTAAATTCAGTAGAAGAGATTAGATGAAGAGAAAACTGAGGTTATGTCTTCACTGAGAAACAGATTGGTTTTCTGATATGGGATAACTAATGTGCATAAATTATCCCACTGGTAAAATCCTAATAAGACAAGCTGTTGTGATTTTAGTGCTAGTTAGGCTAAGCAAGATCAGCCTCTGACAGGAGTTATAGAGATGAATTCATCTAACTACAGAAACAGGGGCATAGGGTAAAAACTACAGTGCTATGTCTCCACTAGGATTTTAGAGCAGAATAGGTAATGTATATTAGTTATCTCACCGGGGAAGGGGGGGCGGGGAGTGTGGAACCTAAAGTGCAGGGAAAAGGGAAATGTGAAATTCAAGAGGGGAGACAAGAATCAAAGAGAAGAGCAGAGGAAATAAGGTTAAATGGAATAGAGAAACACAAGAAAGAGGCTTACTTCATAGGCTTCTCAGATACCATTTTTCTCCTCATGACATTTTCCCCTTTAAAGCCCAAACACCTGATACCTCTCATCATGATTCTCCAATCTGTTGCATGTAGGCAAACCCCTGTACCTTTGCAGAGCCTTTATGATGTAAATGGAGCTCTACTCAGGCCTAATAGTCCACCTGTGCTATATGCTTGCAGAGTAGAGTATGGTGACACTCAAAGCACAAAGGGATGCTTAATCCCTGCCGTGAAGATTACATAATCTAGAAAGGCAAACCCAGGCAAAGGATGAGGATCAGGCTTATTTTAATAACTGTATGGTTTTAAAGTAAGAGGAATACACTACATTCTCCTCTCCCCATCATAATTCAGCTGTCCTCTTTCCACCACACTCTCTTCTTCACATTCAGTGTCCACATGAACCTGTAGCCTTTCCCATCCTATGTATCAGCAGTTCATTCACAATTAAATATGTATATTTAATATATTAAACTAGATAATTTAGGCAAGTAGTTTCTTATAAAATTCCCAAAGGCAATGTGTCTTCAGGAGGGATTTAAATGGGAAGAGTGCAGCCACTTGGGAGAACAGCTCAGGAAAAGCATTCTGTACATAGAGGAAACACCACACAAACAAGCACGGAGACAGTTGTGGCAGAAGCAACCAACTATGGTGATACAGCTGACATCATTTATGAAGTAAAGGGGTTACTCTGATAAAAGATAAGTGGGAAAATATTTTTGTCCAGTTACATTTGGTAGGTACGTAAGCCAACAATGTCTCACTTTCTGCTCATGTACAAGTCTAGTTCCACCGTTAATCTTCATGCAGATTCGCTAGATTTTTAGTTTAACATCCTTGAAATGAAAATGAAACAAGCTGTGCCTTTGACCACAATCATATATAGCATCTTCTCAGGTATGAAAAAGTAAGTGCAAGCAATTTAGACTTTGCATGACTGTTACTTATCTCTGCCGCACTTTTGTAATCTCTAGCAGGCACGCCAGCCCCCCTCTCTCTGGCCACTTTCGCTTTCACAGCCAGAGAGCATGAGAGTGTTATGACATCATTCTGCCACCCAGCAGGAAAAACTTTTTTTTATATAGAGAGAGATAATCATGGGCAACTGGTGAAAGTAGGGCTAGCAGAGGTAAGTCCTCAACCCCACTGCCCAACTCCACCCCTTCTACTCAGGCCACACCCCCATCATAGGGAGGGAGGAGGGTACATGGCCCCAGCCTCCCTGGCCCCGGAGCATGGGGAGGGCACACACTCAGGGCGGCACTCCACCCCCAGAACACCTGTAGTAGGCATTCGGAGGGTGGAATGTGGGCAGGGTCAGACTGGCGGTTTGGGAAGGCAAAGCCTTCCCCCACCTAACATACCAGCTGTTCCTGATCATAATATATTCAGATTTCACCAGAGAGCAGCTTCTCTTATTTTCTTCTCACCTACCATTCAATACAAGGCAACATATTCAATTGTATATCCTAAAGCTTAAATCATCCCAGCAAAGCCTGACACCTATCTAAAGCTGCCATTCCCAATTATGTTCATCAATATGGACTGCTGTGGAGGTTAAATAAGTTTATTTTCCCCTTACTCATTCAATCTGTTTTATAAGAGAAATGGTGACTTAAGCAACAAATGAAAGCATTGCAAATTCTTTCCATTTATATGCACCATTAACTGCACCTCATTTAAAGAGCAAATCTCCAATTGCTTCTTAATCCCATCTCCCTTAATGGGGATTTCCAAATGCTTTTCTTTCAACAGCACTATCTTCTCTGAATCAGGAAGAGCGGGCATTCATGGTTAAACCTTTGGCTCTGCAATATCATGGCACTTAATCACATCACAAAATGGCTAACATCATCTGCGTCTTGACATCACACAGTCTCAAAATGTCTAATCCTGAGAACAGAAATCAAATACTTTATCTTATCTCAAAGAAAATGCTGGATTGAAAGAAAAGCATGAAAGACAAAAGTAGCAAGCACTGTGGTGGAGTTTAAAAGATTAAGGAGAAATAGAGGCACATTGTTTCTGTTGAAGGTTTCTTGGTGAGTTAATTGGTTGGTTGGTTGGTTTGTTGGGTTTGTTTGGAATGGAGTGAAAGATGGGTTTCCTTTAAGTTTTGCCTATTTGTGTTTAAGCATCTTCCCAGAACTGAGATGAGATAAATGCCTGACATTCTCCTGCATTTTGTTCTGACAGAAAAAACATATACAGATACATTTGTTTCTTTTAAAAAATAATGAGCAAATTGAGTTACACTATACTAAGAATAAATTTACTGTGTTATTGAGGTTGTTCCAATGAACAGAAAAAAGAATGCAACTCCATGAATCATATCTTGATATACAGTTCACTTAAATGTAACTAATTCCAAAATCTCAAACCAAAACAAACAATTATATTATAATGTTTATTGCATTTAATTTGATGCATGTCTCTGCCATATATTCAGTGCAAAAGGCTATTTTATATGGTAACATGAAATAAGTAAATCAAATATAATTTGGACAAAGGAAACAAAGTACAGACATCAGCTGTCAAAGTTTGTATCATTTATACACAAAGAGTTCTTCTGAATTTGATTTTCGTGAAATTGAAGTCTGATCCTAAACATTGAAAGTAGCCAAATTTGAAAAAATATTGTCTTGGCCATTCTGTATATCAAGTTGACATAACCACAACATCAGCTACATGAGACAAGGGTTAGCCATTTCAATAACCAAGTTAAACAAAACATATCCCTCAGCCAATTTTATTGCACATCCCCAATACTGAACTCACATCTGGGTTTATGAGCCATAAGACTATGAAGAGTGGGAAACCACGTTAGTCTTAACTGCACCTTTTGACTATTTAAATGCCAAACTAGGGTGACCATGAACAAGAAGCAATGGGCTTAAACTGCAGCAAGGGAGGTTTAGGTTGGACTTTAGGAAAAAGTTCCTAAGTGTCAGGGTGGTTAAACACTGGAATAAATTGCCTAGGGAGGTTGTGGAATCTCCACCTCTGGAGATATTTAAGAGTAGGTTAGACATTTATCTATCAGGGATGGTCTAGACAGTACTGGGTCCTGCCATGAGGGCAGGGGACTAGACTCAAATGACCTCTCGAGGTCCCTTCCAGTCCTAGTATTCTATGATTCTATGCCCCAAAAGTCTGTATTGTCCCTATTTTCAGAGCCTAGAACAGCATCCATGGTGTTTTGTCACCCTGTTTGTAAAATTTCACTGGTTCCAGCCACCTGGATTTTACTCTGGGACATGGATTATGGTGATAGGTTCATACAAAACAATGCACTGTGGTTAGGGTGGTCCCACTTAAATTACTAGTTAAATATATAAATAAATAAAGTTACCTTATTTATACCTTGTTTGAATTCTACAAATAGTGAGGATGCTATTTATCTCAGATATTTTATAAGCAAACAGGCATGTTTTGAGCCTAAGTACTATAGCCACATTAGACCAGTGCTATTTACCAAGGGTATGTTTAGACAGTGGGCACTATTTCAGGATACATCCAGTATTCTGAAATACCATTTTCCACATCTTCACAGCACGCCTGTTATTTTGAAATGCAATCAAAATAACTGGCTTGCTATTCCGACATTTTATTGCATCAAATTAAATGCAATAAACATTATAATATATTTGTTTGTTTTGGTTTGAGATTTTGGAATTAGTTACATTTAAGTGAACTGTATATCAAGATATGATTAACCTCGTTCCACAGTGCCAAATTTCGAAATAAGCTATGCATTTTGCCTAGCTCAAATTACATAGCTTATTTTGAGCTAGCGCCACTGTGTAGACACAACCCAAATGCGCTTCTTGAATCTGACAGATGCCCCAAAGAGCATCTCCCACTAGACCAAGCACAAGTTCAAATACATACACAAGACCTTGAACCACCTCTATCAGGTATGCAGCATCAAATCCACCAGAGTCACAACCACCCCATGTCCTCAAGAGAGGCTGCAAATGGTGAACTTATGTGCTTATCCTTAACTCACCTGGATCAAAGGGGAGCACAGGATCATGGGGGAAGATAGGAGGGAGGCAACTAGAAAGTGAGAAATGACTTTATGATGACAGAGTGAACGAATGAGGAAGGAATGAGTAAATGTGAGCATGAGTGACCAAGAATGAATGCAGCCTCAAAAGAACCCCATCTGGTGTAGCTGCCACACACATGCCGGGGTGATGAACTCAGCCCAGCGTGTTCTTTTTTACATATATTACTTTCAGGGGAATATTTAAGAGCAACCACTGGCAGGATTTGTAACAAATAAATAAATTAGGAAAAAAACAGATGCAAAGTGACATTTTAAAAGTCCAGTGTGATACATTACAGATCCACGTCAAAACTCTCACCCAGGCAATTGCTCCTAAGCTGAGGTATACAAACTAGAGATGGAGAAAAACCACATGCTGTCAAGCATTCCTCAAAAAGTTGTGGAAAATGTTGGTGCTTACAGATAAAAACACCACAATCTAGCCTATTTAAGTTTTCTTAAATTTTTTACCAGTTAGTTTACAACATTTCATTACAATGAGAATATAAAACAGAAGGGTAATTTTAAAATATTCTGCCACTTGATCGAAGGCCTTAGATCTCAAGAAGTGACTGGTGGCACAAAGAATATACAGGTTGGACCTCCCCTGGTCCAGCACCCTCAGGACCTGACTGGTCCCGAATGAGGGACCAGGGGAAGCCATTTCAGGCCCCCTGCTGCTGCGCCCTCTACCACCCCCCATGGGCTTTCTGGCTCCCCCCCACAGCCCAGCTAAGCCCCATGCCAGCTCCTGGCTCCTCCCCAACCCAGCTGAGCTGTGTACTGGCTCCCAGTCCACCCCCCCAGACCAGCTGAGTTATGTGCCAGTTCCCAGCCTCCCCCTCGCAGCCCAGCTGAGCTGCGCACTGGCTCCTGGGCCCCCCACCTCCCTGCAGTGCACTGGGACACTGATCCTGGAACATCCGTAGTCATGCCAGACCACAGATGTTGCCGGACCAGAGAATCCCAGATTTTAGAGGTGCAACCTGTATTTTCATCACATATCTTCACCATATAACTTGCAACACCTTCTGGTGGTCCAGGTGTATCTAATCTGGGAGAAATTACTAGAGGCTGCCACTCTGTTCATTTGATTCTGTATCAAAAAAGCTCTGCAATTGCTTGGTTATGGTGCTTGTGGCCATCTGATGCTGAAATGGTAACCATCTGTTGGGAATTCCTCCATGGAGCACTGTTAGTCACATACTTAAAGTGAAGACTTAAAAAAAAAACCCTTTTGTTGGTTTTTAGAACTTGTTCTTTATTCAAGTTCTAAAATATGCACCTTCCAGTAGTCACATGGAGTGAGGTTTCTGTACTTGCTATTGTTACAGTGAAATACTATTATACAATAGCAGTAATAACTCATAAGGGGGAGAAGTGTCATATTTCTATTACCAATTCAAAACCTGAAGGGTGCCAAGACCTTTACAGAGAAGAGAAAAAAGGCAGCCCTGTAGTGAGGGCTAATAGGAAAAAGAGGATGGTCTTGTGGTTAAGGTGCTAAAATAGGATTTTTATGTCTTTGTTCAATTCCTGTGAGTTCCTGTGTACTGTGAACAAGTCACGTAAGAGCATGATCCAAAGCTCATTGACAAACTGACTTTGATAGGCTTTAAATCAGAACTCTAATTCTCCCTTCTGTAAAATGGGCGTAATACTTCATTTTCCTCTGTCACTATATATCTTCCAACTTCTATAACAAATGACCCAGGGATTTTACAGATGATAGCCTCCTTCACTGAACAACTCTAATTCATCTCCAGAATATTCCATTCTGTGCAGTGAATGAAGTCGGGATCCTGTGGGGAAAAAATGGCAGGTGATTATATAATTTAAACCTGTTTCTAGCGCCTGCTGATGGGGGGGGGGGGGGGGGGGGGGGGGGGGAATTAACATTCTCCAGGCAATGTTAATTCTGGCATTTCCTAATTTTTGCATGCTTGATTTTGCAATCTTAACATTCTTTAATATCACAGTATCGCCCAGTGAACACAACAAAGACTGAGGACCTATTATTCTAGGAGCTTAATCATACAGTAAAACACAAGACATAATGGAGAAGTGTACAAGTAAGGCACCGACGCACACAAAGAAATTAGTGGCTTGCTATGTGTCTCACAGAAATCTGCAGCAGGGCCAAGAATTGACCCCAGATCTCTTGATTCCCAAGCAATGTCCTGACCATAACATAATCCTGTCCTCTTTCCTTCATCCACTGCTGTAGACAATTGCCCTCTCTTTATTCACTCACCCTTGCATACATCCCCCTTTCTTTTCCCATGCATCCAGGCTGTGTCCAAATCCTGCCATTTTCTCCTCTGTCCTAACATCCAGAATTCATGCCTGTCTCACCTCCTGTCTTAAATACTGTAACCTGTTCCCTAGCGTTTCCTGATTCCCAGATCACTTCCTTTTGTCAATCCAAAACACAGCTGAAAACAGACCATGCCACTGTTTTCCACAAATGTCTCCACTGGCTCCCCTTTGCCCACCATATCAAGTGTTAAACTGCTGGTCCTTTTTCCAATTCCCCTTCACTCAATACCAATAGGGAAAGTCAGAATTAACATACTCCATGCATCATCACTTGAAAATTCCCTTTGTGAGGTTTCAGGTGAGCCTTTGAAATGTGTTCCTGCAGGAGCAGCATTCTCTAAGTCTGTGGTTCTCAAACTTTTTAGCCTGCTGCACATTTCACTCAGTACTATTCTTTCTGCGAACCACCAGCCAACCACCCATGATGACAAAAAGGGTGGGTGGTGGTGCAGGGTCTGGGTGGGAAGTAAGGTGCAGGCAGGCCCGCTGATGGGGGGAGGAGGGAGGCAGAGAAGCAAAGGAGGCAGTTGTCCTGGGGCCCGGCCATTCAAAGTGGCCCAGAGCTCCTTTGAATTGCTGCAAGAGTGCCAGAGTGCCATTCCGCATGGCTTTGAGGGCTGAGGGGCCTCAGCGCTGTGGTCTGGGCAGCACTAAGGACTGACTGCCCTCAGCCTCACCTCTTTTGGGGGTGTGGAGCTGCCCCCTTCCAGGCCTCACCTTGCCCTGGGGCCCACAGTGGCTGTCAACTCCACTGGATGCAGGAGTGGGCTGGGGATGGAGTTCTGGGCAGGAGGGAGAGTGCAGGAGTGGGCTGGGGGTTTGAGGTTTTGGTATAAGGGGATGTGTGCAGGGATTGAGGGTGCAGGGTCTGGGCATGAGGGGGATGGGAGGTGCTTACCTGATTTCGTGCTTCCTACTGCTCCCAGAACCCCATCCCAAGCACTAACTCCTGCTGCTCCCATTGACCATGATTCCTGCCAATGGATGCAACAGGAAAAGCTTCCAGGCAGCACTTCTCTGCGCTGCTGTTCCTCCAGCTTTGGGGAGAGGGAACGGCAGTGCATGGAGCTTTTTACTCCTCCCGCAAACTGGATCCAGCTTGCGAAGCTTGGGGCTCCCCCGCACCCTGCAGTGGGAAGTTGGCACTGGTGCTCCAACTTTCAACTGCAGGGCTGGAGTACCAGTGCAGGTTCCCTGCTGCACGGGTGGGGGCTTAGCCTCAAGCCTTGGCCCATCTGCAAGGTGCCCTCAGACCACTACTGGTCCATGGACCACACTTTGAGAACCACTGGGCTAAGAGATAGAATGGATGATCCATGCCTCTTGTGATTTCCCGAAGATCCAAAAGTTAAAAGAGAACACACACAGTCTTTTTAACAGAAATCCCAACCACAAGTATTCCATAAGACAGTTGTTCTCAGCCAGGGGTAGGTATATCCCTGGGGGTAGTTAGAGGTCTTCCAGGGGGTACATCAACTCATCTAGATATTTGCCTAGTTTTACAACTTGGCTATATAAAAAGCACTGAAGCCAGTACAAATTAATATTTCATGCACACAATGACGTGTTTATACTGCTATATATGCTATACATTGAAAGGTAAGTATAATATTTATATTTCAATTGATTTATTTTATATGGTAAAATAAGAACATAAGCAGTTTTTCAGTAATAATGCCATGACACTTATGTTTTTATGTCTGATTTTGTAAGCATGTAATTTTCAAGTGAGATTAAACTTGAGGGTATGCAATACAAGTCAGATTTCTGCAAGGAGTACAGTTCTCTGGAAAAACTGAGAATCACTGCCATAGGAAACAAAGAGAGTTATAGCTACCCTACCTGGGTTATTCTATCTAGAGGTGAATTGGGCCTTAAATGCAATACATGAAGATCAGTACTATAAATATTCAATTGCATGAATTAGAGAAACTGTCTGCCCTGTTCCTGAACTGGATAGCAACCAAAAATTGCTCAGAAGTTGTATTCTGAAATGCATTATCTTATTCACCTAGGCCCACTCTTCAGCTGCAATGACCTTTGTAGTCAGTGTAACTATGATCAGTGTAACTAAATCTCACACCTCAGGACATACATTTATTGCTGGACGATTTCACCCTTACCCTCTTCTTGACTTCCCCGCACAATGCTAGACAATTAGTTAGTTGCACTGAGCAGGTTTTCATCTTCTGAAGCATCAAGGAAAATAGGCCACACACAGAGATTTGATAGACAAGTCCTCTGATCTGATGCTGCAAATCCTATGTTCTGACACAACAAAGAAACGAGACTGCACATTCTTGAGCTGTGTGGAAAATAATCTTCTGTTCCAAAAACTAAAGAAACTAACCAGGGATAATGTAATTTTAGATTCAGATTTGACAAACAGGGAAGAAATAATAGAAAACTTGGAAGTAAGGTGCACACTTGGAGCAAGCGTTCACAAAATGATCATGTTTATAATACTTCAGAGGTAGGACTCGGAGAACTATAAGTATCCAAGTCAGGATAGTGTGTAGGGTTTTTTAAAAGTACAGAAAGTTATAAGAATTAAAGTTTGAATTCCATGTGTAGAAATACTGAGACACAAATTGAAAACATTGAGATAAAATAATCTATGAGCTCTTTTATAACTGCCAAAAATTGAAGCAATCCCATTAAAAGACTAACCATAAAAGAAAAGCCTATGTAATTATTATATGGAGATAAAGAGGGGATATGGATATAAGGAAGAATAAAGCAAACAACATAGGTGTGATGTTAAATTCTTCAAACAAATGGAAGAAAAATTGCAAATTAAATATTTACTAGCCAAAGCACCTAACGCCAAAAAGAAAATCTAAGCACAGATTCAAGAGCAAGAAGAGTTCCTACTACATCAAAACATAACAGTTAACATTTCTAAACATTCAGGACATGGGAGAAATAATCAAGGCTTCTACAAAACATCAACTTTGTCCAGTCTTTTTGTGGCAAAGATGTTGGGTTTTATCTGTTCAGTTATCTGCAGGTTAACAAAGCCAAATATGTGATATCAAAGAGGTCCTTAATGCATGTGGAAAATAAAGAAAACTCTGTGACCAAAAAAGCAGAGACACCAGCCAAATGAAAAAAGGTGGTCTTTGTTATGTGTTTAAGTACTATAATGGGGTTGTTATAGATACCTTGAGTAGATCTACCTACCGCTATGACAGTACATAAGCCCAGTCATGCAGCCACAACCTGATAAAGTCAAAATGAAGTCAGTCAGTCAGTGACTTGGCTCTTTTATGAAGTCTACCTCACTTCTTCATTTTACAGACTTCTCTTTACTTTCCTCCCGAATGACAGATTTTAAAAAGCAGTAGTCATTTTTTGTGCCATCATTAATTTCAATCAACCTTTGGTTTGGTTGCAGGTCTCCATCTGTCCCTCCTACTGAAAACTCAATGGCAGTCAGAGTGTAAGAGTAAAAGCTTTTCAGGTTTAAGTGATACCCCAGCTAAGCCGTAAGGAAACAAAATATGTTACTAAAGGGAGACTCAGTGAACAGAAAGCTGAACTCTTGAGTGTTTACTCTTCAAGAAGTTTAAAAAAAATCTTTTACAAGAAAATAAAATCTTTTAACTGAATTTTAAAGCCCCATGTCCAATGCCCTTCTAGACCATGGGGCTGGACATGCTTCTGTCCAGATTATAGCAACATAGCTAACTCTGAGGCTTGCCCATTCCCTTCCATCCCCTTTTAAACATAACAGCCCTTTTCTTTCTGCCCAACTGCTCAGCATTCTCGACCCCTGACAGCCTGTGAGCTGCAACCCAACCAAAACATACATTCTTCTAAGGCAGCCCACTGAGCTGCAGCTAACCTACTGGGTTGGACAATTATTAACATGGCTCACAGCCATACCACCTCAGGCTATGATTCCTTTGGGTACCATCAGCAAAGCAAGGTTCTTGGTTATTTACTGATTAATATCTACTGCTGATTCTCAAATCACGGTGGTGATGGTATTATAGTGACCAGTCTGACGCTTCTTTACTTTTGTGGCTGCCATTTTGCAATCAAAGGAAATAGCAAGTTCAATGGAGTGTGACAGTGACTAGAGAGGGGGATAACAGTGCAAATGGAATGCTTACGCTGCTCGGATTCCACAGAAGTGCTGGGATTGTTCAACAAGGCTGATTTTGATTTTAAACATAGCCACTACATCAAAACTGACAAACAAGGGCTGCAAGAGAGAAATTCCACCAAAAAACATGCTCATATCAGAAGCAGTTTGGCTAACACTTTGAAGATAGGAACTTTGGGGAGCACATCCAGGGCTGAGCTTAGGAGCAGCACTGTGCATTGCCAAGTATTTATTTTTCAGCTCCATTCTTTACCCTCTGAGGGAGCGGCTTTGTTTTTGTTGTTATTCTCAGAAGACTTACCACCAAAGCACCGCTTGAAGAATGATATCATTGCAGCAAGCAAAACACTGAGTGGTTGGTACAGTTCTCAGACATCACACCTTCTGTGAATGACATTTGAGATCACTGAGACAGCAAAGGGAGCACAGCCACCGTGTGAGCTGTTACTGGAAGGTGGCATGATTCTGGCCTAACTTAAGAAGAATCATCTGTTTTAATATTTCTGGCACCAAGCCAAGGAACTACCAGAGTAGTTTGTGGTTAGTTAATTGAATGCATGTTAGCATCTTTATTTAAACACACTGAGAGAACAAAGATCTTTGTACTGCGTCATACAGATCTTAATCACAGATGAAGTACCTTAAATACAAACTGATCATCCATTTTTACACTGTCCTATATTATAAAGAGCAAGGAGAAAGTAAATAAAAGGCTGATAACATAGAGCAAATAAAAGAAAATTCTGCTTCACACAAAAACAATATTCATAGTGGTTTTTGACACAGTTTCCCCATCTTTTTTTTTTTTTTTTTTTAATTCTGAAGTTTCATGAAATTGCAACAACTGTATGGAAACTTCTTCTAATTGAAATGAAATGTGTGTGAAAAAAAATCAAGAAAAATTATTCAATATGACCAATGGTCTGATCCACTATAATGATTTATTCTATCATCCTCCCTATTAATCTACTACATCATCCAACATCTTCTCTAGCAGTCTATTAGTTTGTGCTTTGAAAGACTTCACTAGAGTTCTAGGTCTTGGAGCACTATGCTTTCAGGGCTTTCTCCAGCCACAGGTAGTCTAGGTCAGGAAAGAGAAACTGGATATTTAAACATATAACAGTTGGGTTCAGATTTAAAGGGTGGATGGACTGAAATATGGAAGTGGAAGTGTTAGAACTGAACTTCATAGTAAGGCTTAAACCATACTGCCATGTTACTACTCATTTACATCCTCATCACACAGAATGTAGAGAATTTTGTAAATTTCCATTTTCAGCACCCATGATCAGTCAGGAGGTGGCACTTAAAATGAAACACTGAGTAGAAGCAGTGTTCCAATCATATGGGTCCCAGGATATGAGAGAGACAAGGTGGGTGAGATCATAGCTTTTATTTTCTCTGGTTCAATAAAAGAGACTACCTCCCACACCATGTCATATTGTCTATATGCATAGACTGATTCCTGCAAAGATTTGTAAAGAAAAGATTCTTACATCAGCATTATTATTGTTGGTTAAGTGAAAGTTAACAAAGTTCAGCCAAAGAGGTGTATAAAAATGAGTGAAATTAAAAGAATATTTTCCAACTCCTAATGTAAAACTGTCAGAGTAATCATAAAGTACCTAAAAGATTGTTACAAGGAGGAGGGAGAAAAATATTCTCCTTAACCTCTGAGGATAGGAAAAGAAGCAATGGGCTAAAAAATTGCAGCAGGACATTAAGAAAAACTTCCTAACTGTCAGGGCGATTAAGCACTGGAGTAAATTGCCTAGGGAGGTCAAGGAATCTTCATCATTGGAGCTATTTAACAGCAGGTTACCTGTGTTTCTCAACCTTTTTTTGCTCATGGCCCCCTTCTGAGCCTTGTTTACCTCTGTGGCCCCCCTCATAGCCGCTGTTAGTTGGAAAAAAAGGTACATAATTTACCTAATGTTCCGGCTTTTCCATGTGGCCCCCTAGAGGTAGGGCATGGCCCCTAGGAAGCCATATGGCCCACGGTTGAGAACCACTGGGTTAGACAAATATATGTCTGGGATGATCTACATGGTTCTTGGTCCTGCCCTAAGGGCAGGGGACTAGAGTTGATGTCCTCTCGAGGTCCCTTCCAGTTCTAGTATTCTATAAAAAATGATCTATTCCAATTGTAATAGCATCCAGTCTTTCATAAACAGTGTTGGCAACAGGGCTATTATTTTGAGGGAACACAATAATTCCATAGATTCAAACTTTGAAGTATTTTCAAAATGCTACAAGTAGGAACCAATATCAGAACGCAATATTTGAAATTTAAAATAAATGATAGCTGTAACTACAGTCATCATTTAAGAATTTACATTTGGGTGTATATAGGGTTATAAAACACCACATTTCAGGACATTTGAATGTCAGTGGAAGGTCTTCGTATCCTTTAGAAATATTCATACCCTTTAGGTGATCTCTTTTTTTTTAACATATTCACATTGAAGAAGTCCTATAAAAACAATGTCACATTAATCATTGATACAACTCCAATGAAGTCAAAGTAGTAATAACCAGAGATGATTTTCCAAAAATGTTTATTAGAAGAGATCCTCCTGAAGATAATTTTATGGGGGAAGGAGGGTGAACAATAAAGCCTGTTTATATCACTGAGAAATACACCCTCAAAAGGTCCTTCCTATTTTCCTCTTGCACATGGAGCCCCTTCTGAGCTTGCTTTTCCTGGTGCTCATGTAGCCATTCTCAGAGGGGTAGCCGTGTTAGTCTGTAACTTAAAAAAACAAGTGGTCCTGAAGAACCTTAGAAAGTAACAAAAGAATATAGATAGCATCATGAGTTTTCATGGACACAACCCACTTCTTCAGAAGAGTGCAGCAAGAGGCACAAAGGGGCACAGAAACACCAAATATGTAAAGCAGAAAAAGAGGGGAGAGAGGGAGCACAAAAGCAGCCATTTTGTCTGCTTCACCATTCCATGGGTAGAGTGGCAGTGACAAGTGGCTACTGGTGCAGTACAGCTTTACAAACATAACACACCCCACACACACAGAGGCTCCATCATGACTTCCGCTACAAAAGCCATAATAGTGCCACACTGTAAATTCACTACTTTAATTTTTGAAAGGTTTTGCTAGTATTACCCAAATTGCACATATGCTGCTCTTAAAGCCAATAGAGGACATTACCTTATCCAAGGGTATATTTTGGCCCTAAATGTGTACTATACTGCATTAATAAATGCTATTTGGAGCCAACAGGAAACCAACAGTTGCCAACAAATACACACAATTATTTTCCTTTGAAAACATGGAGAAGAAAATATTAGGCAACAATTTGTAATGGCAATCACTTTACCAATGTGATTACTAAGAGAAACTCAAGAGATCTTTCACAGACTAAATGCCCAGTCATTTGCAATATCAAAGCAAGTTTACAGTGCATACAAAAAATATCAAGATGCTTCAGATACTGTAGAATCAGAACAATTATGATTAGTCTATGAATACTGTGCATGTATAGTCAGAAACTCATATAAAAACAAGAAAAACTTCAGATTCCTTTTTAAGGACAAAGTAATTAGTCATGGTGAAAATCCTGTAAAGTGTTAAGGCAAACTCTGGTTTGAGCTCAAATCATATAAAAGAATTCTGTCTTATTGTAGGTACCTTAGTTATATTGTGGGTTTGTGTGTAGAAGAAGGTTCACTAAGAAGGTTCATCCAGGATATTTAATTTCCTTCTCAAGAGGCAGCTCTTGTTCTGACATTGCTTTCATAGATTCTACGGTCAGAATAGCCTCTGTGATCATCTGGTCTGAGTTCCTCCATAACATAGCTCATAGGATTTTCCTGAATTAATTAGTGTTTGAACTAGAGTATGTGTTTTAGAAAAACATCCAATCTTGATTCAGTGATGGAAAAATCCACCACAACATTAGGTAAATTGTTCCAATGGTCACTTACCTTGACTGTTAAAAATGTACATCTTAATTTCTATCTGAATTTGTCTAGCTTCAACTTCCAGCATTTGGATCTCATTTTACATTTTGTTTTTGCTTTACATTTGACTTGGTTGATATGCATATTGTTTGCTTGATCCCAGCTTGCCAAGTGACCCAGATCTCTCTATATCAATTATATTACCCTCCTTTAATTCTTGATTAACCAAGTTCCTTGTCAGCTATTGCTTTATTTGGCTCGGACTGAAGTCAGACTGACAGACCTTTAGTTACGCAGGTCATCCCATTTACTCTTTTGAAATATCTGAACAATATTAGCCATCTTTCAGTCCTCTGGAACTTCCCCAGTGTTTCAGTATTTATTGGGGGGGGGAAGGGAATCAACATTATCAATACAGTGAGCTCAACTACCTCTTTAAATCTCTTAGATACAAGTTATTTGAACACAATGATTTTAAAATGTCTAACTTTATTAGCTGATGTTTAATATCCTGCTGAGTTACTGTTCGAATTGAAAGTATTTCATCACTACATGATAGAAATAGGTTATCAGAAATATTTATTGAATGCTTCTGCATTTTCTATTTTATTGTCAACAGCTACTGTTTCCATTTATCTATCTATATACGGTAGATAGATATCTCAGTTCTGGCTTTTTGGGCATCTGGCAAAAGTTCTTAAACAGTTCCCAATTATCATTCACATTTTTCTGTTTAAATACCCTCTTCCAACTGATTTGTCTAATAATTGTTTTCAGCTCTGGGATCTAATAATAACCAGGGACCTAATAATCCAGTAAGTGGCAATAGAACATGGACATCAGCCTCCACAGGGAGCATCAATATTAAATATTTGTTTCAGTTAAAGAGAATGTGGGGATGTAGTATGCTATCCATGTAAAGAACAACATCCAGAGAACTGTAAAAATTACTCAATTTTATTGTTGATATTTTTGAGAATTGAAAATTAATTGAAAATTAATATTGTTCATATTAACTCACTTGAGAAAATCTTGTGCTATTTTGTAATAGGTTATAATGAGCTCTAAAATATGATGTACATCATTTTTAGTGCATAAAGCCAATAAATCTTCTGAATTTTTCTAGTGCGTGGAATTCTCAAGAATCAAAAACATTTTGCTAAACTGCTTTCAAAGTTCACCAAATCCACTTTCTCATTGATCTCTGTTTAAGTCTGTCAGGAACTTGAATCCATATTGTGCCCTCAACCCCATATTTAGGTTTGTTTCACTGTCCCTTTTAAAGCACTGAGTATATCTATTATTGGTTTGGACTTTACATTTGTTACATGCAGAAAGAATAATCAAATCATGGTCACATGCACCCAACGTACCACTAATTTTTTAATTCTGTAATCAACTGCTCTTTATTAGTCAGAATGGAATCTAGTACAGAATTCCCACGTGCAATACTTTTTAGTTAAGAAATTCTCATGTATAATAATTAGAAATTCTGAGTATGTTTTAGGATCAAAAGCATCAGATCTCCAGCATGTCACCCACACTGAAGTCCCTCATGATAACTCACCCCGTTTTCTCTACACATCATATATATATAGTAGCCCAATGTCTGTGACTCTGTAACACTGAAATGCTGGCTGTTCCCTCTGGGTGGCGCTGTTGCCTCCCTCTGTGGCGCTCGGCTGACTTCTGCGCCACTCAGCCGGGCCGCCGCGGGAGAGCAAGCAGCGCAAGCGGCCGTTTGGGCCCTGCAATCCCCATGCAGCACCCCCATGTATGGAGAGCATGGAGCCCAAATGGCCGCTTGGTCCGCTTGCTCCCCCACGGCAGCCCAATTGACCAGCGCAGAAGTCAGCCGAGCCCTACGGCGGGAGGCGAAGAGGGCCGGGGCGGTGACGTGCAGCGTGACGGCGGCTCCAGGCCCCGCCCCCTGGCCGTGAACATCACCGTCCGGCCCCCCCTTCACCTCCCGCCATTGTGCTCGGCTGACTTCTGCGCCGCTCAGCCAGGCCACCACAGGGGAGCCCAAATGGCCGCTTGCGCCCCCGCGACAGCCCGGTTGAGCGGCGCAGAAGTCAGCCAAGCGCCACGGCGGGAGGTGAAGGGGGGGCGGGGCGGTGACGTGTGGCATGACAGCGGCTCCAGGCCCCGCTCCCTAGCCATAAACGTCACCTCCCCACCCCCTTTTGCCTCCCACAATGGCACTCAGCTGACTTCTGCGCCACTCAGCTGGGCCGCCACGTGGGAGCAAGTGGCGCAAGCAACCATTTGGGCTCCATGGTCCCCCGAATGAGAGGCAGGAGGGGGAGGAGAAGAGAAAGAGAGAGACAGAGAGAGAGGCAGGAGGTGGAGGAGAGCTAAGAGAGAGAGAGGGGGAGGCAGTAGGAGGAGGAGGAGAGAAAGAGAGAGAGAGAGACAGAGCGAGAGATCGGAGGCTCAGTAGAGAAGACCGACGTAGAGGAGAGACCTGAAAATCCCGTCTTATTACGGGCTAATTGGCTAGTTATAAATAAATACCAAGGGGACAATCATCCTGTTTTGTAATGTGATTTAGTGGTCTGTAGCAGACACCAACTAATACTCCGTAATATTCTTTATCTGTTAGCAAACTAATCCCTAAGCACTCAAGATCATTTACTTCTGAACTGTCAATGACTCAGATTCAAGTAATACCATTTTGATGCAATGCTCCATTCCCTTTTGACCACTTGCTGCTTCCTACATAGATTTTAACATTCCAAACACACTAACTGCCCCACCAGCTTTCAGTAACATCAGCTAGGTAATAAATGAGCAATGACAATTCCTCTTACAGTGTACAGGCAATTAAAATAGTCTTTTCTTTACATCCCCTGATGCCTTCATTAATTTTATTCTCAATATTCATTTTGTGCTAAACAAGTGTTTGTTTACTCCCCTTGTCATGCTCCCCATTTGTTGTTAGTTTAACACTCTGACTAGTTTAGCCACCTAGCACCCTAAAAAAAATGGTTCCCCTTCTACAGAGATGGTGTTCTCCAGAAATACAGCTGTTTCTCCCCAAAGCTAGTGGATCAATGTACCACTAAACCCAAACCTTCCACCCGAAAACACTGATTTAGCCAGTGGTTCATTCCTAGAACCTTCTGCCTTCTATCTTCCTTCATTCACAGGACAGGAAGGACCCCTGAAAGGATCACAGATGTCTAAGCTCATGTTCATGTTTGAAAGGGAAAAGCAGCAGTTTCTCTTTCAATGACTGCATCTGAAGGAGAAAACGTGTGGACTAGGCAAAGCAGCATCAATATGAGGAGACACGACAGCTGGGACAGTTTTACAATGTCTGTTCATATCATTTTAGAATGTGGGTAAAAGGATCAGAAGGCAAAATACCTCAGTAGTGCCAGCCAGCCTGTAGGCAGGCGAGTGTGAGGATAGCAGGTCTGAGTCCCAGAAGGAGGCCTTGGGAGGCTGACCTCCCCACCTCCCGCCTCTCCCCCCAAACATGGGAAGTGAATAATCCAAAAATCAGGAGAAGCAGCTGCTCCAAACTAACTCCCAAAGACAGATTCCACAGATACGAGGTGTTTTAGCTGCCAGGAGACAGGACAGAAGTGGGCAGGCTGCCCAGGGCTCAGATACCAGGGGGCTGGCAATGAGTCATAGCAGGCAACTTACTGACAAACCAGCCAGGGGGCAGCGTTAACCTTGCCTGTATGGAGCCAATTATGTTATTTGGTCTCCAGAGAGAGAAAGTTATACAGTCAGCTCATCTGTGGCACATAACATACGCACTGCTGAGTTCAATCCCTCTAGGCATCTGCACATATCTTGCTGAGCTCTCATGGATGCAGACAATCTGCTCACCAGTGGGATTGGCAGTTAATGGGGAGACATTTCTGAGGTGGAGGGAATGGTTCACTCCTTGGTAAAACCCTACGTGGTGAAATCGCACCAGCAGCTAGCAGGCAGAAGACTGCAATGGCACAACTACTTGCTATGCTTGTAGCCCAAATGCTGCATAAAACCAGAAAGGAACACGGAAATTGTTGGTGGGACTATTGGAGGACACGCCTTTGGATTCTTTATATTCTTTTTGCTATAGCTTTGGGATAAGACTAGGAAATTGTGTTGTAAATCTGTACCACAATTCCAGACCTCCTGAAGCAGGAGGCAAAGTGGGCAACTGCCCGGGGGCTCAGCAATACAAAAGGGCCCAAATCTCCCTGCTGCCGCTGCTGCTACTATGGTGGTGGTGGTTGGAGCCTCGGGCCCTTTAAGTCATGGCTAGAGCCCCACGCGGCGTGCTCCAGGAAGCTCTGTGGGTGGCCTGGGGGAAGGCGCTCCACTCTCTGGATGGTGCTGAGGGCTGCCTTGCCCCACTCCGGCCATTTCTGTCCAATGCCCTGCCCCTTCCAGGTGTGAGGAACTGCTTCCCCCTCCCCCCCCCACACACACACGTCTTGCCTACAGACCCAGCCAGGCTGTCAGCCCCACTGCACAATTCTGATTCTGCCACCCATTTAAGTGAAGGTAGGAGAAGAAAGATCAAGACAGAGTGATATCATGTCCTGGATGAATACTGCTTGGGGAAAAGTTACTGCTTTGCACCATACAGACATTGCATTTTCACTCAGCATGGAATGGTGCAAATGAGTCAGGGGTGCAGGAAGGGACACTTGTTTCATACATGCTAGGATGAATGATTAGCTCATGTGCAGGGACACGGAGACAAACTCAGATGGCAGGTTCGTAGCCTTCCCTTAACATGGAAATTAGGGCATTGCTACAGATAACACCAATCCAAGGAGGTGGGGAGAAAGAGGAATCTGGCATAGAAGACACACTCTGGAAAGGCATGTCAAGGCTGGGGTGGGGTGCAAATCTCAGGCCCTCTTGACACCAAGTAACCAGAGACCAGAGGTTAATGCTTGGTGAAGGCCAGCTTTGCAGGGAGCCAGGACAGATCTGAAGTAGCGAATCCTACACAACCTTAAGAAAACCCTCACAGCCTCAGCCTGGGCAGCTGGCACCTTAAGAGAAGAGAGTTCACTGTCTGTCTCCTACCCTACTAGATAAATGGAAGGAGGAAGTGGTAAGATCAGGTCCCAGCTTGAGTCCCCAAATCTGACTGGGGAACACAGAGGGTATGTGTGAACTCTGAGGTATCTGCGTGATACTAATCTTTAAATGGGGCAGGTGTGAAGGATGTGTGGTTACTATATACAGGTTACGAATGTTATAGGTTCTCTTTGATTGGTCTTGTGCTGTTTAGTATATGTATACAAGGAGTTAATTCAAGGGGGGGGTAGCTGCAGGGCAAACAATGACTTCTGTTGACAACTGCTCTGCAAACCCCTGAGACTAAGCAGAAAGTCTAAGTCTATCCCTGCTCTCTGAGTGCGCCGCCCAGGCTGGAAGGACACTGGAGAGAACAAGAAACTTTGGCTGGACTTAAGAACAGATACTACTTGAAGGGGGAGCATAGTGGTCCCTGGCTCTCAAGTGGCAACAGAGGCCATTCTGCCTCACTACATTAGGCAGTAACACTAGGGCTTAGACCACTAGTGAAGCAATAAGCAGTCTCTGTCTCATAGCCTCCTGGAAAAGGCAAACAATCATTAACAGTCTGGAATGCTAGCCCTCTTGGCCTCTTTAGCCCGTGTCTCCTGGCTAGGGCTGCTACCAATCAAGAGTCTAAGGCTCTGGCCCTCTAGGCATCCAGGAGTAGAAGCAGTCTGTTGCTCAGAGCCTTTTGACTGGGGCAGACAGCAATTAACAGTTTATAGGGGAGCTCTGGCTCTCTGAGCAGGACAGAGCACATGCAGTCTTTAGCCTAACTTGGCTGAGGTAGCCAGTAAATACAAAGAACATACGAACGGCCATACTGGGTCAGACCACAGGTCTGTCTAGCCCAGGATCCTGTCTTCTGACAGTGGCCAATGCCAGGCGCTCCAGAGGGAATGAACAGAATAGGTAATCATTAAGGGATCCATCCCCTGTTGCCCATTCCTAGCCATCCTCCATGAATTTATCTAGTTCTTTTTTTAACCCTGTTAAAGACCTGCTCTGCTGCCAGCTCCCTGGCCTGCTTCTCTGGCTCTTGTGGCTGCAGCTCTCCTTCCAGTACAGCTCTGCTCTCCGAGCTGCTCTGGGCTGCTTCTGTCGCTCTGCTCCCAACGCAATAAGCAGTCTCTGTCATGGACTGCTTTCTCTGTCATGCTCTGTCTCTGTCATGCTTTCCGGGCTACTGCTCTGGCCTGTGTGGATGCAGCCCTGATACCAACATGGATCAGCTTCTGTGGCTTTCTCCAGTTGGCCTGGCTCTGCATCCCAGCTCAGCCTGGGCCCTTCTCTCTCCTTAACTCAGTCCCACTCTGTCTGTCCCAGGCAATTCCAGATCACATTGAGGACGGGACTCCCTGGCCTTTTGACTCCCTCATTAGTCTGCCTGCCCTGTCAATCAAGGTGACTTAGAGCATTGGCCTCTCCCCATTGTTCCTAAAGATGGTCAATCTCAGGGTCCTGATTTCTCATTGATCCTTTCCCTTCCTCTTGTATTGGGGCTAGTAACTAAAAATCCCCAATGAGTTTTAGTAAGGGGTCAACAGTCCCCTTACACATGCGGTCATTGGACAATCACCAAAGCAAGGATGAGTAGATCCACTGATCACTACACCAAAACTTTTCCATGTAAGCAATATCCGTTGCTGTCACAGATATGTTTTGTGACTACGAACAGGAGTGCATGCAGACAAATTCTCATCCTCACTCTGACCCTTTTAAAATGGATAAAGGGGCCAAAATAACAAAGATTAGCTCTAAAACCCAGATCCAGCAGGAGAAAAGCTAGTGAAGTGCAGAGACTGAGGATGACAACTGTCGCCTGTATTGCAAGAATCACTCCCAAAGTGAGAAAGAGGGGGAAAAGGTGAGAGTTAGGGTAGGACTGCCGCCTGCAGCACTGCAAAGATTCTGGGCAGCAACTGCTAACCATAGGCAGGTGCAGCCAGGTTGCTGTAATTTAGACAGCCCCACTCCCTGGCTGCCACACATGGTAGCCCAAATCAATGGGCACAGATAACACCTTAGGCCTCACTGGAGCTGAAGGAATTTTATGAAACTCGCCTGATGTGTCTGTTAATATGATTCTTCAGAGCCTTTCAATAGAAGCCACAAAAAAAGGGAAGTTTATGCAGCAAGCTAGAAGAAAGGCTAGGAAGAAAGGCCATCATGGCTTTTGAAGGAAAAGAAAACTCACCACCATCATCTCTTCAAAATTAAGACATGCAAATTTTAAGTTGAAATCAGCAATAACCCCCTCGTAGCATGGTTGTGATGCTATAAGAACATCTTCCAAAGGAGGAGTTAGCAGGCCAGTTGCTGTGGCCTGAGCTCAAGAAGCCCATGAACAGAGTTTGCTTTGTATAGATTTGATATTTATTCAAAATATTATGAATAGTGCATGCAAACAGCTCAGCATTTTTGGCTGCCTAAGAATGTACATTGCTATCATTTTGAGGATTCCCAGTTGACAGTTTGTGCTATAGGATCATTCACCTAAAGCACATGTTATTTTTCCCTGGTCCCTGAATCACTCCTAAACTCCAAAATTTTCAAGAAGAATGACAAAAACATGTCTGATGCAAACACTAAGGTAATATATACTTACAATTTCCCTTTCTGCTTACAATCTTGTGAACGGAACTTGAGACAAGGATAATCAAAGGGGTTGTGAATAATGTCAGAGAGAATTCATTATTTTTATTCAAATGAGTGCTTAGCCTTAGAAATTATACTGTAGAAAAAATACTACATTTTCAAGGCATGATAGAAAATGATGTGAAAAGGTGTTTAAGGCCGGAAGGAGACCTTAGATCATCCAGTGGGATCACCTGTCCATTACAGGCCCATACATTTCAGCCAGTAACTCTGGGTATGTCTAGACTACATGGCTTCGTCGACAAAGCCATGTAGATTAGTTTACATGAAAAAGGGAAATGAAGCTGCAATTTAAATAATCGCCACTTCATTTAAATCAAAATGGCGGCCGCGCTGTGCCGATCAGCTGATTGTCGGCACAGCACAGCAGTCTAGACGGGGATCTGCCAACCCCAGAACCCTTCGTGAACAAGGCATAAAGGATCTGCCGACGAAGGGTTCTGGGGTCAGCAGATCCCCATCGAGACTGCCGCGCTGTGCCGACAATCAGCTGATCGGCACAGCGCGGTGGCCATTTTGATTTAAATGAAGCGGCAATTATTTAAATCGCCGTTTCATTTCCCTTTGCCGTCCTGCCTAATCTATATGGCTCCATCGACGGAGCCATGTAGTCTAGACACACCCTCTGGTATTAAGCCCTGTGACGGGCCGCCGGTGGCCCGCACTGGGAAGGGCCGAGCCGGCAGGGAGGTAAGTGGGGCGGCGGGCAGATCGCCCCTGCACCGCAGACGGGGCTCCGGCGGCCAGCGAGGCGGAAGCCTGCCGCCACGCCTGCGTCGGCGGGCGGAGGGTAATCCCCTCCCCGAGGGAACAGGGGGGACCACGCCCCCGAGCCTTGCCTGGGACGCGGCCGGCGCACCTCCCGCGTCACGCGTCACTTGAAAATGGCCCGCTGGCTGGAAGGAAGGGGCGAGCCTCCCAACGGGGAGGAGGAGACGGGGGTGGTAGCGGCCCGGTCGTCAGGACGGACCGGGGACGCACTCGAGCCCGGCCGGTGGCCCACCCCCGCCGCCAGGGCTCTCAGGACAGCCTCCACGGCTGGCGAGCAGCCAGCCCCGGATCGGGAGATGACCCGGACGAGAGCCGGCGCACACGGCGAGAGCGACCCGGCTGGGACAGGAAACTCAGCAGACGGCTGGCACCCGGGTTCCCCTCGGACCGACCTCGGACCCGACCCCCAGAGACACGGTGAGCCAGACGAGACGGCGACGTGTCCCGGGGGGCCGGGGGAAGGGAGGAAGCAGCCCGGGGTGGAAGCCTTCTGGCGACCGTGGGTAGACGGGTTACGGGCGGAATGACCCCCGTCTGCCGCATCGGGGCTCGAGCAAGCTCCGACGCATAGGGTCCCGGGCTGGGACCCGGAGAGAGGGCGGGACCGGGTCCCCCTCCCTCCCCCGAAGGAGCAGTCAGCTCCGAGCAACACCGGCTTGGGCGCGCCACCGAACCGGGGCACTCCCTGAGCAGGTAGAGATTGGATAGAGGGGCTCCGGCCCCATCCCGCAGGGACGGGTGACAATTCCTGGGTCCGCTGACCCCCCCCTTCCTTCCAGGGAGGGGGTGATCGCACCCAATTGCCCGGACTCCCGGGTAGGGACCGGGAAGGACTCAGATGGAAAGAGGCAAAAGGGTCCGCTGAACCCCCCTCTCGTCTCGGGAGGGGGTGATCACACCCTGAACCCCTCACAAGCCCAAAAAGCTGTGATTGATAAAAACATTACATAAGCATCCAGTCTTGATTTGAAGATATCAAGAAATGGAGGAGAATCCACTGCTTCCCTTGGTAGTTTGTTCCAAATTTTAATCACCCTCTTTGTTAAAATATTGTGCCTTATTTCTGATATGAATGTATCTGGCATATGCAGAGGTAAATGCAGCTAACTACTACTCACTCCTCCCCTGTTTATACATCCCAGGATTGCACTAGCCTTTTTGGCCATAGCACCACGCTGGGAGCTCTCACTGAGTTGCTTGTATACTGTGATGACAGCCCTGAGTTTTTCACAGATGCAAGATAACATGAAATAAAACAAAAAATCATTCTGTAGTGAGGCTCCAACTCCTGTCTGTAGACCCTGGTCCAGCTTCCCACTCTGGGCTCTGGGCTCTTGTGCAAACGTTTGCAGCACCATTCAGGTTTGCCCTATCCAGCACCCCTTTTAACCATCACACTAGCATGTAGTACAGCTCCCCAATTTCTTTCCTGCATAAAACAACTAGTTTACCAAAAAAAAATAGACAATATTTGACCCAATCAGAAGTTAGGATCTTCAGTGAAAGTAATCCACATTGCAAGGAGTGTGTATCAGATTCATTTCCATTGTTTGTAAACATAGCATTCTACAGATAAAGAGTAAGATCAACTCCAGCTCAAAGGAATTAATTTTATCTATAACTTTTAACAATACATTGTAAAGACTATGTTTACACCCAGTAATGTGTGGACTCAAAATGTATCAGCCAAAACTATTGACGTTGATTTCTTCCTAGTGAGAAATACACACACTGGAGCATATGGGATAATTACGTACAGATGTGATTATTTGACCAATAATCGTAACAAATAATTGTCACTTCCTTGTTTAGAAACCACTAATTTAAAACATGTGCACACTAACATAATCTCACCAATGCATTTTCCTCATTTAAGAGATGTTTCAAAATGTTTCACGCTATTATCTTTTCTACGAAGATGAACTCTTTGTCTTCTTGTTGTAACTCTTCATTTCAAACTGTTATTCTTCTCAGAAGTGTACTACACACTGGCTTCTGCTTTTGCAACACTTGCTGTGAGAAGCCACTTGAGGAAAGAAGAGTGGGAGAATACAGAGAACCTGTGACACCATGTATTTTCGAAATTCTGGTGACACTGGTTTAAATTAATGAGGAGCAGTGTGTTCTTGCAGACACCAAACAGCACACACATACTTTAAACTTATGGTTACTCTGACTGAAAGTAAGAGAACAACAAAACAAGAGCAAAGGCTCTATGAGACAGAACATAATGTGTTTTCTCTCAAAAGAGCAAAATAGCTGCTGAATTGTGCACACGAGGAATGTGCTTGGGGCCAGAATGAAGGTTCCTTCTTCATACTGATGAGCAGATATTGCTATGGGATAAATTAAGAAAGTAAAATATTTGCAACATGGTCCTTATTCAAGGTACAGCACACAGAAAATCTTTAGAGGCATCCATGGCCAGATTTACACCTTGCACATACTTAGGCACAGCATCTATGGCACCCCTCCCACACCTACAGTTGACCTTCATGTTTTCTATATAAAATGAAATTTTAAACTCATTTTTAACTTTTCGGTGCCCCTAGAACACATGCCTTCTGTCCCTGTTTGGAAATCCTGCCCTGGAGGCATCACATGTACAAGAAGAAATAGAATATAAGTGAACAGAGAGAGCCCCCAATCAAACCCGCACATAGAAACACTCTCAAATTTTTCGGTTGTTTAAGATCCAAACATGTAATTACAACTCTTATCATAATAGGCCAAACCAAAAATCAAATACAGTTGAAGGAGTATCAGGCCTCCACTTTCTCTCACTTACACCAGTAAAAATTAGGAGTTATTCCTTCTAAATTAATGAAGTTACATCCATGCAAACAGAGAAGTATCAGGGACCATATTTTATTCAACAGTAATCATGAAAGTAGTAAATTTCTAAGATTAAATATGCTATGTAGCAGTGTTTACTTTGAAGAATATTGTTTATCTGTACTAAAACATGTTCAGCTTAGACTTCAAATTGTATAATTTAGGTTCTCAATCAAATATTGGTATAGAGACTGAAAAAAATAGCAAGATTTGTGATGAGTGTTTATGTAAAAATCCAAGTTTACTTTCTATCTTCCTCTCAGAATCTGTAGTGTAATGTTTATAGTGGATGGCCAACATGTAATACAACGTGATGATTGTGAACAATTAGTATTTTATTTAATTATTACAATCTTCTGTACTATTGACATGGTGATAAATGGAGAGAAAGGCTGTGATCTGGAATCAAGGCTTGTGCTGTTTTTCCCCTCTATGCCCGAGAATACAATAGAAATGACCATGATTTCACCCAGTGACCAGAAATATAGTTACACATTTGCAAACCTCATCAGCTGTGCATTACATTTTTACATTATTCAGTACTGTAGCTAGCCAATCAAGCTAAACTATTTTAGCCTTCAGAACCCTCAGACTGGCTGGGGATAGGGTCTGCCAGAGCTCCATAAGAAAAATGGGATCTGGGGAGAAGAGGGGTATCTAGGGTAGCACACTGCCACACACCGGTCTAGCAACAGTGAGAGTGCTCCCACACTCTGCACTTGTCAACTAGTGAGGGTTACAGTGCCCTTACCCTGCCCTTCCTTGTCCCCTTTTGGACTAGTAGCCCATATGGGGTCTGCACTCCTCAGCCGTGTTGTGTCTGGCCTCTGTGTACCGCACAAGATTCAAGGGACTCCTTGGGGACTCCTCCTGTAGCGCTTCCCCCCAGGATCAGTCACAGCCCAGCCTGTTACTACATGCAGCATGGTAAGGACAGTATTCAAGGGAAAAGGTATGACACTTTTGCCAGCTCTTATCTAGAAAAACATTCCCCTGTCGTCTAGCAAGATAGCTTCAATATGCAAGTTTCACCCATATTCTAGTGAGAGGGAAATTATTTTTCTGAGAGAAACCCACAAGGCAATTCCTACTGCATACATTTGAGTTCTAAGCTGGAATTCTCATGACTATCCCTGAGATGATGCAGTACACAAACAAAGGGCCCGGCTTGCAACTCCATTGCCTTCAGTGGAACAACACCAGTTCATACCAGCTGAGGATATGGCCCAAATGATACAGATGTATTACTCTTTGTTCAAAAGAACACTGCTTAATCAGTGTGTCTTCAATGAGATGTTAGAGTATCCCAAGATAGGGATTGAGTTTCCATGGCCATTTTATGTGTTTCTAAACATGTCACAAAAACACATCCATTAGGAAGATGTGTTTCAGCCAGTTTTTTGGACAAAGACACTCCTAGTTTCTGAATATCATGGATGATGTTTCAAATTAAATAAGTTCTCTATGAAATAGAATGTATATACCTAGACCAAATGTTATGACACCTTGGGTCCACCAAGCACATAAACCACAAGAAGTACTTAGGATATTTAGATCAATACAATGTAGTCTGATTACATTAGGAAGATTGCTATTGTCTCTATGGAAGGGAGAGAAATAGACAGAGTCTTCTCGTCACAATTTTTGCCAGAAGAAGGGGAGTTAAATATGGAATTACCCTCTTCTCTCCAACTCCATAAAACCTACTAGATCTACTATATATTTGAGAGAGTTTGTCTGTTTGTTGAAGAACTCCCTTTAAACAGTAATAGCTCAGACCACCAAATTCAGTATAAAGCTTCCTCTTATTGTAATTTAAAGCAACGCAAGGATTTGGTTACGTCAGGAAAATGGGATGTGCCTGGAATGGGATTGCTTCTCATAAAGCTATATGGAAAAGAGACAGAATCACAAGGTAGGTGAAGGGGCAGGCAGAATGGCTGGGAGTGCCCCTCTCGCCATCCAGGACTGCCTCAGCCCTGAACCTCCTACCCTCCCAGGTGCCCTTTAGGGAGGACAAGGAAGAACTGAAGCTTCTACCTTTCCCCCAGATTCCTACAGGGACATTGCTCCTTGTTCCCCTTCATCAGGAGTAAGGAGAAAGTGCACAGTTTGCTGCATTCCTCATTCTGGCTGGGAAGCGCAGGGGATAGACAAACTATGCACTTTGTTCTTGCTCCCTGACAGGGACAGGAAGGGAAAGAGCAAGCAGCCCTGATACAAACCTCAGGAGACTCTTTGGCCCTCCACCCTCCCTCTACACACACATGCACATAGTCCCCTGCCCAGAACCCATCCTCATCCCCACAACCCTGATTCATGCACCTCCCACATCCCCCTGCTCTTAGCCCCTCCTTAAGGACTTGAGCAATGCTGGGAAAATGTGCTAGTATGATATATGACCTCTTCACTTTTTGGTTGCTGCTGTTTCAGGGAAGAGTAGCATAATCTCTACTCCTTACTGGAGATGAAATCCTGGCTTCACTGAAATCAGACCTGTCCCTACACCAAGAATATTCTAGGCCCAAGTGGTGGTATGGAGCCAAAAGACCACAGGGAACTATTTTTCAGGTCTAGTGAGAGCTGTGGGATCAAACCATCACTAATGATACAGAGATTATGAAAGTTAAAATTCCCCTGCCCTGTGGATTGTTCCACAACAGAACACATTCCCTCACTCTCCATTTACAGATGTGGTCGCTTCATCTCAAAAATGATATATTGGCATTGGAATAGGTTCAGAAAAGGGCAACAAAAATGATTAGTGGTTTGGAACAGGTCCCATATGAAGAGAGATTAAAGAGACTTGGCCTTTTCAGCTTAGAAAAGAGGAGACTAAGGGGGATGTGATAGATATCTATAAAATCATGACTGATATGGAAAAAGTGAATAAGGAAAAATTATTTACTTATTCCCACAATATAAGAACTAGAGGTCACCAAATGAAATTAATAGGCAGCAGGTTTAAAACAGACAAAAGGAAGTTTTTCTTCACTCAATTCACAGTCAACCTGTGGAACTCCTTGTCAGAGGATGTAGTGAAGACTAGGACTTTAACAGGGTTCAAAAAAGAATTAGATAGATTCATGGAGGTTGGGTCCATCAATGACTATTAGCCAGGATGGGTAGGAATGGTGTCCCTAGCCTCTGTTTGTCTGGAAATGGGTGACAGGAGAGGGATCACGTGAGGATTACCCGTTGTGTTCCCTCCCTCTGGGGCATCTGGTATTGGCCACTTTCGGCAGACAGGATACTGGGCTAGATGGACCTTTCATGTGGCCCAGTATGGCTGTTCTTATGTTCACCCTATCCCATAAGGAGGAACATAGTGTCTACACCTTGCTTCTCCTGATACCTCAATACTGAAAGAAATTCATTAGGATCAGGTTTTATCTCACCTTCTCCCCCACTCCAACTGTACAAATAAATACATAAACACACAATCAATTTAAAATAACTATTATTTGGGGGTAACAATACATAATTTGGTCAAAACAAGTGAAATATTTCATTCAGAATATTTATTAAATAATGCTCCAGAACATCCATACCTCTCAGTCTGTCTACACTGGGTGGGAGGGGAAAACACCAGGCTCACAATGTTTGGCTAAAAAGCGGCATTGTCGGTATTCAGTCCCTGGCCAGAACCATATCTCTGAAACCCATGCATCTTGCTGGACTTCAAAGCCCAAGTACCTCCACTGCTATTTTAGCTGCATAACATAAGCTGCTGTCATTTGTCCTGCTCTTTGAGAACCTCAGGCATGGGTCTTTGGCAGCAATGTAGACACACCAGTAGATGCTTTTTCAGAGTTAACAGATGAGCTGCCCTTTTCTCCCTTGGTTCCACTCAAGCAGCCAGCATTTCAAGCTGCTTGAGTCTTCTTTCCCACCTCCACATTTCCTTATCAAGGCTTGTGTCAGACAAAACACAATACAAAAAACTCTATCAATCATACCTCAGCATGAGACCATGTTGCATGTGTTTATCTTGTTATGAATATTCTGGCACCTTACTTTTCAACAGCTAAGTCCCATGTGTGCAACTGGTTCAACTTCTCACAAGCTCAACAGCATAATTTTAAACATTCCTTTAGGATGGGGTTCACCCTGCAAGCAACAGGGAGAATTCATTTACACTTTCACATAAAGGTCAGGACAGTGAGCCTACAAAAAACTGCTGCACCTCAGTTCATCCACAGAATGAACTACTTTCTTCAGACCTTGGAGCAAAACCATTGAAATGCTAAAGACGCTATAAGAAAGTAGAATATGCATTCTGTTCACTGTTTCACTCAGCAGAGTTGGTTTGCTCATTGCTCAAACAACATGCCAAAGCTAGGTTCAAAAATTAAACATATAATCTGTATATAAACAAAGAGGTGAAAATGGTATTTTTATTTCTATAACTTTTTGTGGTTTACTCATTACAAACTGACTTAGAAGCAAATACATGTAATATGCTCTAGAAATGGTTCCTCGTCAATAAACAGTTCAACTGAACCCTTTTTTTTTCTGTTTGTGAATTGTGAACTCCGTTCCTATTCACATATTAGTTATGTCATTGTCTTTATATTTACTGGGTGACATTGGGACTTCACCCTATGCCTTAATTTCTTCATCTTACAGCTGGGGATAACACCTGCTTTGTAAACTGCTCTGAGATCTTTGAATAAAATGCACTGGTTAATAGATAAAACTAAAAAAAATATATAATACAGTGTGGACTAAGCAGTTTCAGTCCAGGGGTTGTTCATGATCTATTTGCTTTGACTTTTCCTTATCTGTGATGTGTGACATATCTGATATTGTTTCTACTCCCAGATTGCAACTTTTTAAAAGCTGAATAACACAATGAAAAATACCAGACCTATAAGTAACAGTGACCAGTGAATACTCAATCATGCAGAAATACCCTTGTTTCTATGGGAATATGGGTGTTTATATGAAGAGCAGCCTTTTATATGAATCAAAACTAGAATGTTTATTAGAAGAGAATAGTCGGAGGATGAAATGGTCAAACCAAACCCCTACATAGAATTTCAGCACATTTGTGAACACTTTCCAATTTTCAATGGCATTAGCAAATACTGAACCAAGTTCATCCTGGGTGCAAGCCCTTTACCATCAATGGAATTACTCTAGTAATTAATTATACCAAAAAAGACAGGTAAAGGTCACCAAGAGTCATTGCAATGTGATTTCAAGTGGCTGAGACATTATCCTGTCCCCTAAACTGCTGAGGTTTATCTTGGAAGCCATATATTCACAAACTTGTCATCTTACCAAAGCAGCACTGCTTTCTTTTCATCCTGTACTACTGTGCTAAGGTCACTGCTGCAACTCTAAGGGTATGTCTACACTACAGCGTTATTTCAAATTAACTTATTTCGAAATAAACTAATTCGAAATAACGCATCTAGACCCAAAAACTAATTCGAATGAGGGTATGTCTACCTACAGCGCTAATTAGAACTAACTTAGTTAATTCGAACTAAGCTAATTCGAATTAGTGCATCTAGACCTAAAAACTAATTCAAATTAGCGTTTTGCTAATTCGAACTAGCATGTCCACATTGAGTGGACCCTGAACCGAAGTTAAGGCTGGCCGGAACCAGTGCTGGCAGGGCATCAGGTTAGGACTTAGAGTGTGGAGCTGCTGCCTCAGGCTAGCCAAGGGCTGTGCTTAAAGGGACCCGACCCCCACCCCAGACAGACAGTTCTCAGGGTTCCCCGCTTGCTTGTCTACCTCGATGAGGGACAGCAAAGCAGTCCTGTCTTGGAGTGCCCTGAGTGCCCACGCTCGGCACATCACAGCACTCGGCCATCAGCCCGGCTGTATTTGCCGCAGGCTGCCATCCGGGGGTGTCAATTGTGGGGCTGTCAGGATCCAGGAGGCCCTGCAGGAGAGCTTCCACCCCAAGCTTCCACCCTGCAGAGCCACCCCAGTCCTCCCCATCGGGGGCTCGTGCCCCATTCCTCCCTCACCTCCTTCCACTTACCCCTCCCTAGCCCCCCTTCCTGATGTAAAAAATAAAGGACACGTGTGTTCAAAAATAGAAACTCTCTTTATTTAACAAAACTGGGGGGGGGGATTAACCTCTGGGGAGACTGGGAAAAGGAGGTGGGAGAGGGGAAGAGAGACGGTGGAGGGAAACCTGGGAGGAGGGAGCTGGAAGGGGGAAGCCAGGGGAAGAAGGAGGAGGGGAAGTATAAAACTATGGTACGCCATATCTTCAGTACTGTGTACAGATGTGGTCTCCTAGCCTCAAAAAAGATATTTTGGTCTTGGAAAGGGTTCAGAAAAGGGCAACTAAAATGATTAGGGGTTTGGAACAGGTCCCATATGAAGAGAGGCTAAAGAGACTGGGACTTTTCAGCTTAGAAAAGAGGAGACTGAGGGAGGATATGATAGAGGTCTATAAAATCATGAGTGGTGTGGAGTGGGCGAATAAAAAAAAGTTATTCATTAGTTCCCATAATAAAGGACTAGAGGACACCAAATGAAATTAATGGGTAGCAGGTTTAAAACTAATAAGCAAAAGTTCTTCTTCACACAGCACATAGTCAACCTGTGGAACTCCTTGCCACAGGAGGCTATGAAGGCTAGAACTATAACAGAGTTTAAAGAGAAGTTAGATAAATTCATGGAGGTTGGGTCCATGGAGTGCTATTAGCCAGGGGGTAGGAATGGTGTCCCTGGCCTCTGTTTGTGGAAGGCTGGAGATGGATGGCACAAGACAAATGGCTTGGTCATTGTCTTGGTCCATCCCCTCCGGAGTACCTGGTGCTGGCCGCTGTCGGCAGACAGGCTACTGGGCTAGATGGACCTTTGGTCTGACCCAGTACGCCATTCTTATGTTCTTATGTTCTAAGCTCAGGGCTCAGGGTCAGGGTCTCACTGGACCAGCAGTTTTCATGCAAACCTGCTCCTGGGTTCGCATGTGGCCTCTGGTGGCCAGGCTGGCAGCCATGCGGCTGTAGACGGCCGCGTTCCTGTGGCTAGTGCGGAGATCGTGGACGTTAGAGGCCTCCCCCCAAACCTCAATGAGGTCTACAATCTCCGCACTAGACCAGGCGGGCGCCCGCCTCTTGCGGCCCCGGGCAGGCTCCCCCATTCCCCATCCCCATCTGTGTCCCGGAACACCAGGCCTCCCTGTGTATCAACAGGAAGGGCTACTTCTCCGTGCTCCTGCAGGCCATGTCTGACCACCGGGGTCAGTTCACGGACATCAATGTGGGCTAGTCCGGCAGGGCACATGATGCACGGGTGTTCCGCAACTCCTCCGTGTGCCAGAGGCTGCACGCCGGGACCTTCTTCCCCGACCGCCACATCAGGGTCGGGGACGTGGACATGCCAGTGTGACTGGTGGGGGATGCGGCCTACCCCCTACAGCCCTGGCTGATGAAGCCGTACACGGGGCACCTCAACCCCTCCTAGTAGGCCTTCAATGCCAGGCTCACCAGGGCCCGCATTGTGGTGGAGGGGGCCTTCGGAAACCTGAAAGCCCGCTTCAGATGCCTCCTCACCCGCCTCGACCTCGCCAAGCACAATATTCCTCCCGTGGTGGCAGCATGTTGTGTGCTGCACAATTTATGTGAGAGGAAGGGGGAGGCTTTCCTGCCAGCCTGGATGGCTGAGGCGGAACACTTGGCTGGCCAGTACGCACAGCCCCGCACTGACGCCGTCCGGGAGGCCCAGCGGGGGGCTGTCCGGATCCAGAAAGCCCTGCGGGAGAGCTTCCAGGTGGAGGAGGACTGAACTCTCCCTGGCATACCCCACTGGGGCCTTCTTCCACCCTCACCTCCTTCCCCTTTCCCTTCCCTAACCCCCCTTCCTAATGTAAAATAAAAACACCTGTTTTCCCAACAAATATGTCTGTTTATTTCACAGAACTGAGGTGGGGGGAGCGGGGATAGAGGGTGGGAGAGGGGAGGGGGAAACCTGAGAGGAGGGAGCTGGAAGGGGGAGGCAAGGGGAGGAAGGGAAGGGAAAGCTCAGGGTTCGGGTCTTGCTGGCTCTCCGTCTCACAGCACTGCGGGTGCGGGGGCATCGGGAGTGGGTGTGGAGGGTGGGCAGGAGGGATGGGGGAGCAGAGGAAGCGGGAGGGGGAGCAGGGGTGGGAGGAGGAGCAAGAGCTGGGGCGGCCACCGGGGCTGGAGCAGGAGGAGGCAGGAACATGTCCACCAGGGTCTGGAGGTGGCCTCGGAGGGCACAGCCCTGCTCCTCCAGTGCCTGCAAGCTCTGCTGCCGCAGCCGCAGGTCCTCGCAGACCCAGTGCTCCTGGTTGCGGAGCTGCTGCCCCAGTAGCCACAGGTGCCGCCGCTGTTACTCCTCCAGGTTATGGGTGCACCTGCTGGCCCGGGTGCGGGTGGCTGGTCCAGGTGGGGTGGTGCACCCTGCACTCACAGGTGCTGCGGCTGTGGTGAAACAAAAGCAGTGGTCAGTTCTCCCTGGTGACACAGTGGGTGGGATGACTCGGGGGTCCTGGGTGCTGGGCAGGCTCCCTGCAGGCTCCTGCGGCTCCTGGCTGTCGTCCTCCTCATCTTCCTCCTCTTCCCCTGTTTCAGGGGCTGGGCCCTCTGCCCTGGGGTCGATCACCACCCGGGGGGCACGGACTGTGTGAGCCCCCAGGATGTGGTCCAGGGCCTCATAATGAGGGCAGGTGTCTGGGTCAGCCCCTGGTTGGGATCCCCTGGCATAGGCCTGCCGCAGGTCTTTAATTTTGCAGCGCACCTGCTCCTGGCTGCGCAGGTGGCCTCTGGTGGCCAGTCTGGCAGCCATGCGGCTGAAGATGGCCAAATTCCTGTGCCTAGTGTGGAGATCGTGGACATTGGAGGCCTCCCCCCCCAAACCTCAATGAGGTCCACAGTCTCCGCACTAGAGCAGGCGGGTGCCCGTCTTTTTCGGCCCCTGGCAGGCTCTTGAGAGCTGCCAGCCTGGTCCTGGGAAGAGGTGGAGGGCTGGGTGGCAGGCTCATGCCGTGCCAGGTGCAGGGTCTGCTGGCTGGGTGTTGGCAGGCTGGCAACTGGCACAGGCACTGTGGCCAGAATCTGCCCCTTTCAGGGCTCTGGGGCTGGGAGGGGGGCAGAAGAGTTTTCCTGGTTTGGCCCAGAGTGGCCACCAGGGGAACCTAGGAAGGGCTAGCCTCCAGCTAGTTCGAATTAAGTGGCTACACAACACTTAATTCGAACTACTTAATTCAAATTAGGCGTTACTCCTCATAGAAGGAGGTTTACCAAGTTCGAATTAAGCGCTCCGCTACTTCGATTTAAATTCGAACTAGCGGTTTGTATATATAGCCGCTATTAAAGTTAATTAGAACTAACGGCTGTTAGTTTGAATTAACTTTGTAGTGTAGACATATCCTAAGTCAGGGAGAATCTATCATTTCAATATTTAAAATTGACCATGAGGTGTGTCACTTTCCAGCTCCCCTTTTCTGACATCTTCAGCCAGCTACTCTCCTTTAAGACTCTCTCTCCTATTTCCCTTATCAGCTTTTGTTTAACTCATATTTCTTTTGGTCTGAGATGCTCTTCACTCTGTCATTACCCGCCACGATCCTCCCACAGAATAGCCATTCCTGGGCAGCCTTTCATCTCCCCTGCTCCCTTTAACTTGAGCTGCTGATAATTTATAGATGATAGTTGCTTTCAGCAGAACTGAGCTATTAGGCTTAGCACAACATGTGTTGGGGGACATCTACAGGCGGATTTCTGCCACAGAAAAAAGCTAACTAAGATGAATGACTGGGCTAATCAAGGCCATCTCATAGTCATACCTTGAACTATCTTGAAAAACAATGTCATCACTTCAAAAATACTATAGACTCCCAACTCTATTCTTCATATGAGATTATCTACATGCAGCTATTTATTTCCATTAAAATTATTTTCTTCTATTTTAACCACAATCACATTTTTCAAAACAAAAATGTGATGCATTTCAGACTGCTTTAGCATAGTGAATGCCTCTGTTGTCTGAGTAGTTCTGGTGATTTGGAGACTGCATGACAGAGTGCAAGAGACACTCTGACCTCCAAAACCAAAATATGTTTCATAGACAACACATTGGTACATTGTCAACAGTAAAGAAATGAAGTAGGTCTGATAGTGCAGAACAAATGGTTGAAAGGATGATTAGTAGAGCTGGGCACAGAAACTTTGATGAAACCATATTCCAATGGAATAGGCAGTTCCGTTAATATCAGTATGCTTTCCAAAACCAGGCGGACTCCACCAGAATTTTGTTCAGGAAGGAAACCAGAAGAAAGTTCCAACAATGCCAAAAGATCCATTTTCACAATTAAACGTCTCATTTATCTTTGTTTCAAAATGATTTCCCCCTTGCATTATAATATTACAATACAACAAACTTGAAATCAAAACTAAACATTTTGATAACCCCCCCCCACACACACACACACACACACACACACAATTTTTTTAGTTTTTCTTTGTATGAAAATTTCAAAATGTTGACTTTTCTCCAATTCAGAACAAAGCCACATATTGAAATGCTTCAGAAAACAGAACCTCCTTCTTCCACACATTTCCAATTATTAATCCTTGAGGTTTTTAAAAGCTCAAGCAATCTAAGCAAGTAAACATGGTACCAAGGAGACACAGGAGACCTGTTCCCAGCTGGGCCACAGATTCTATACCTGACAATGGGCGATTCAGTTTCTCCCCTGACTCAGATCTCCATTTGAAAAATGGAGAGACTACTTCCCAAGATCACACAGTTGTTGGAAAGATAAAATCCATTCATAAGTATTCTACAATGACAAGGGCCATGTGAGTAAATAGACAGAAATGCTATACAAGAAAGATACAGGTTTAACCCTATGGAGTGTATCACATTTAAGGCATGTTTTACAAGATTCCATAAGAAAAATATGTATAGCCAACTTTTTTATGTCTTCTATCCCAAATAAATGTTTATATCTATTTTTCTTGGCATATGTTTTTCTCCTTTTGATTCTCTCCCTTCACAAGATCACTTCATACACTTAGCATGCAGTATTGTTCTTGGAAAGGAATTCTAAGTTAAACAGGACAGTCCAGTCAAGGAATTTTGTTGATTGAAAATCTGATCAAATACATGGAGTCTTGCTGTAGTTTTCCCTGTGACTCGCTTATCATCTTTATGGCAGTAATTCTCCCATGTCAGAATATAGTCTGTTCCTTTTACATAACGTAGACTTTAAGGCCAGAAGGGAACATTGTGATCAACTTGTCCAGTGCACGCAGTTTGTCAGGATAAGCAATTAGCGGGCCACGAGACAGGTGTTTTACCTTGTGTCTGCAGGTATGGCCACCCACCACTCCCATTGGCTGCAGTTCACCTTTTACGGTCAGTGGGAGCTGCAGAAGGTAGAGGACTTTATCACTATCATCCCCTAAGTGATCAAACTATTTTTCACACTCAAAACTTTCTGAGAGAGGTCTCCTTTTGAAATTACAGTAAACAATGGGGCTATTAAAGCAGCAAAGATCTCCGTCTATAAATGAAGCTACACTTGGCAAAATACTTATTTGGCTGGTAAGCTGAAAAATGCCTGTGTTCTTGAAGAGACGTATGATGAATGTTGTAAGAACGTTGCAAAGATGAGAACTAGGAAGCTGTTTCTAAATAGCTGGATTCCCTGGCACAATAGAGAAGTTTCAGAGGGGCAGTTCAGAGGCAGGTGGACACTCCAATTTAAATGGAAAGATCCCATTGATTTTAAACTCTGTAAGATCTTGAAGGCAAACATTTTTCCAGCATCTCTCAATATGAAATAAAACTTGGAAGAGAAACTCTCTTCTATGTACGTGCATGTATTTATTTCACTGGCTTAAGGGTATAATACACAATATGGCAGAATTTGTTGTGACCAAAGAGCTCAACAAAGGGAATTGTTGTAAATCAATTTCATTGTCAAAATGATCAACACTCCTTTATTTAACTTATCCTGCTTGTTTTTATAAGAACACTACAGGTTGACATTCCCAGGGAATTGCTCCTAGCTTGGAGGCCACAGCATTGAACTAGATGGGGCCAAGGGTTGTGAAAATGTCCCAGCAGTCTCCTAGACCAGCCCAAATAGGCAGTCATGAAGGGCTGATGGCAGGTAAACCCTGGCAGTCTGAAAACAAAATGAAAACAAAAAGATACAGCCTATTGAGTAGGAGCAGGACTGCTCCGAGAGATTCCCCCACATGGCCCTGCAATTTTTTCCCCCTTTATAATAGAAGCATCAGACACGACATCAGGCAACATCACCATTACAATTCTGGCTTAAAGGAGAAAGAAGTCTGATTTTGGCTGTAAATACACTTTTACAGACTGGAACCTGGTCAGATACAAGCTTCTAGTCTGGGTAATAGAGAGGCTTACTGGCAGCTGTGAAGCAGAACAGGCTGCCAGGTGTTCCTCTGTGAATATTGCAGTTTATAGTTATCAGATGTTATTGCTATATATATGCATCAGTGATCTCAAAGGCACATTCAGATGCCAGGCATTTAAAAGGTTAAATGCAGCAATTGCATGCCTGAGCAGCTGGAGGTGACCTCGCAAACCTTTAGAGACATGTGCAATATCATACAAGTAGTGATGTCCAATGATTCCAGAGGGAGCATTTTCTAAGGGTTCTGTGTAGGTTTAAAGGTGGCTGCCATTTGTGTTAATAAGCATTACACTACATTTCTGGGAAAATATTCTATTTCCCCTTTGATTGGAATGGAGCAGCAAAGGGAGCCGCTCATCTGTACTGTGCAAAATAAGCCTTCACACTGCTCACCACAGATACAGTTGGCAAGCAAGTAAAATAACCATTCAGCTTGTCCCTCAACTCCACAAACTACTTCTCTAGCTCAACTGGCAGAGGACATCACTCATGTTAAATGCCTGCCTTAACAGAACATAGCCTTGAGTGAAGAAACCTGGAACCAATGGTGCATTGAGTGTAATATCCTGTCACAGACAGGGTCTGAATATTGGATGCATCAGAGGAAATTTAAAAATAAAACCCTTGATTCGAGATGGGCCCTCGCCAAACCCCTGATCCAAATCCCACCCAACTTTGGCTTCAGATCAGTGAGATGTAGAAACCCACCACTATGGAAGAGGAAACCCCAAAACAGAAGGGCAGCTGAAGGATTAACCCGGCACATTGTGTTAATTTATACTGAATTCTTTCCATGGAGGTAATTGGGAGTCTCCTAGAGAGACAAATCTGTACCTAAATGAACCCTACAGAGACAGTTTTCACCATTGCCCGACACCTACTTCGTGGACATAAAGAGAAGCACTCTTATGTCTCGGGGGAATAATTCCTTAATTATCTGGATCTCCTCTGGATCCCAGGTCCTGGAGAAACCAGAATTAATTGCAATAGGAAGCCATCTTAGAAGCCGGCAAATGGGACTGAAATTAGTAATGTCTACTTATGGCCACACACAGCTCCATTCAGTGACAGAAGTGCAGTATTGCAGCTCCCCATGGAACAAAATGGAGAAATTTTGTTTGCAGCTTTCTCCATTCTCTACCACTGAGGGGTACGTCTAAACTACGTTCTATTTTCGAAAGAGGATATGCAAATTCCGTGGGAATTTACATATCTTCTTCCGATCTCACTTTCCGCGTACACCTCATTTTTTAAGGAAGAGTGGGGTTTTTTCGAAAAAGGGTGTTTTTTTAAAAAAAAAAAAAACACGTCCAGACTACTTTCACTTTCAAAAGCTCCACTTTCGAAAGTGAGATCGGAAGAAGATATGCAAATTCCTGTGGAATTTGTATATCCTCTTTTTGAAAATAGAGCATAGTCTAGACATAGCCTGAGTCTTCTGTGAGCTCAGCATTTCAAAAAGCCAGGCCAATAAGTTAGATGCTGAATTTTCTGTCCCTATTTTTCTAAAATTTTAGCTATACTTTTTTGTCCCTAATCAAAAATCAAAAGGAAAAGGAAACACTCACCACCTATTCAAGCCTCTGCTAAGATAACTACATGAGAAAAGATATGTATTGTGTACTGTGCACTAAAGATGAGCCTTTTTTATAACTGCTGGAACCAGTTTCAAAGGGCAGGATCAGCCATAGAGAATATCCTGCCTGCAGCCTCCTCATATGTAAATATATAATTTGATTGCTAAAGATCCTTTGCTGATCTCAACTTCCATAACAATGTCAGGGGGAGAACAGCACGGGGTGAAGCGATAGGGCTCATTCTAGGAACAAATCTGAAACAATATTTTTCAGATCGTATTCTCATTAAAACTCCAAGCTGTATAGTTCTAGAGCAGTGTTTCTCATAGTGGGCCATGGGCCCAATACGGGAAAACTGCTAGCAGGCCCGTGCCACTTTGTTTACCTAAAGGCTCTGTAGCTACAGAGCCTCATAGCTCGAATGGACTCCAGTCCACTGTTTTCTGCCAAGGGGAGCTGCCAGAAGTGGCATGGCCTAAACCACTGCTTCCCACAGCTTCCCTTGGCTAGAAACGGTGAACTGGAGCCAATGAGAGCCACAAGACTCCGTGGATATGGAAACTTTAGGTATTCAAAGCGGCATGGGTCTGATAGCAGTTTTCCCAAATTGGGCCCACGGTCCACTTTGAGAAAGAAACACTGTTCTAGAGTATTACTGCATTTCTGAGGTGGCTTTCGTTGTTTTTTTTAAGGCACAAGGATAAAAGGTATCTGAAATGTGCAGCAAAATCATAAAAACGTGATGCCTGTCATATCTCAATCCTTAAGTTGTATTCATGTGGTTTTCATGTGCACTGAACCAGGTTTGCCTCTCAGGTAAGTGGGTACAGCACCTCTGTGTATTCTTGGCTAATCTCTGAGGACATGCTATACTACAAAGTTAATTCGAACTAACAGCCGTTAGTTCGAATTAACTTTAATAGAGTCTATACATACAAACCACTAGTTCGAACTTAATTCGAACTAGCGGAGTGCTTAATTCGAACTAGGTAAACCTCATTCTCACGAGGACTAACGCCTAGTTCGAATTAAAGTTCGAATTAAGGGCTGTGTAGCCACTTAATTCGAACTAGTTGGAAGCTAGCCCTTCCCAGCTTGCCCTGGTGGCCACTCTGGGACAAACCAGGGAAACTTTTCTGCCCCCCTCCCAGCCCCGGAGCCCTTAAAGGCAATGACCAAGCGATTTGTCTCATGCCATCCATCTCCAGCCTTCCACAAACGGAGGCCAGGGACACCATTCCTACCCCCTGGCTAATAGCACTCCATGGACCCAACCTCCATGAATTTATCTAACTTCTCTTTAAACTCTGTTATAGTTCTAGCCTTCACAGCCTCCTGTGGCAAGGAGTTCCACAGGTTGACTATGTGCTGTGTGAAGAAGAACTTTCGCTTATTAGTTTTAAACCTGCTACCCATTAATTTCATTTAGTGTCCTCTAGTCCTTCTATTATGGGAACTAATGAAGAACTTTTCTTTATTCACCCTCTCCACACCACTCATGTTTTTATAGACCTCTATCATATCCCCCCTCAGTCTCCTCTTTTCTAAGCTGAAAAGTCCCAGTCTCTTTAGCCTCTCTTCATATGGGACCTGTTCCAAACCCCTAATCATTGTAGTTGCCCTTTTTGAACCCTTTCCAAGGCCAAAATATCTTTTTTGAGGTGAGGAGACCACATCTGTACACAGTACTGAAGATATGGCGTACCATAGTTTTATACTTCCCCTCCTCCTTCTTCCCTGGCTTCCCCCTTCCAGCTCCCTCCTCCCAGGTTTCCACCTCCCTCTCCCACCCTCTCTCTTCCCCTCTCCCACCTCCTTTTCCCAGTCTCCCCAGAGGTTAATCCCCCAGTTTTGTTAAATAAAGAGAGTTTCTATTTTTGAACACACGTGTCCTTTATTTTTACATCAGGAAGGGGGGCTAGGGAAGGGTAAGTGGAAGGAGGTGAGGGAGGAATGGGGCACGAGCCCCCGATGGGGAGGACTGGGGTGGCTCTGCGGGTTCCTCGGGGTGGAAGCTCTCCTGCAGGGCCTCCTGGATCCTGACAGCCCCCTGATTGACCCCCCTGGATGGCAGCCTGCGGCAAGTGCAGCCGGGCTGATGGCCAAGTGCTGTGATGTGCTGAGTGAGGGCACTCAGGGCACTCCAAGACAGGACTGCTTTGCTGTCCCTCATCGAGTTAGACAAGCAAGCGGGGAACCCTGAGAACTGTCTGTCTGGGGTGGGGGTCGGGTCCCTTTAAGCACAGCCCTCGGCTAGCCTGAGGCAGCAGCTCCACACTCTAAGTCCTGGTTCCGGCCAGCCTTAACTTCAGTTCAGGGTCCACTCCAGCGTGGACATGCTATTTCAATTAGCAAACGCTAATTCGAATTAGTTTTTAGGTCTAGATGCACTAATTCGAATTAGCTTAGTTCGAATTAACTAATTCGAATTAAGTTAGTTCGAATTAGTGCTGTAGTGTAGACATACCCTAAGCTAGTAAGTGCAGTCAAGCAGAAATTGTTTCACCTTAGTTTCTATACAGCTTCTTCCCTACAGTTTAAGAAACCATTTCTTTGCCTCATTCATTGCAAGCTTCAGAAAGCTCTCTCTAAGCCCTGAGAATGCATCAGCTTTGGGTCCTATATAATCAACTCCCTTAATTAGATATAAGTAGGAGCAGACTGGAAATTCTAGTTCTGATCTCTTCATCTCAGTGTCAGCATTTAATCCCCCAACATCCAAACAACCCCGCCCAGTTGTTCCACTTTCAACCTTCTTATGAATTTCCTCTGTTCTGTTTCTACTCCCACAGCCACAGGCCATCTGCAGGGTCAGCAGGTATAAGAAGCAAGAGGAAGCAATGGCTTCCCTGGGTCTTAGTGCTCAACCTCCCCACTCTTTCTATCCCAATTCTGATGGTGCCTGAAGACTCCCAGAGCAGCATGTTGCAGCTTGCAGACTGGTGACTCTTCCCCTGAAGTGGGTCTGTTAACTTAAAAGTGAAAAACTTTTTAGCTTTCCAGTCCTATTCTCTCTGAGACCCCTCGAATCGAGTAAGATTTCCCCTTGGATGCCTATAACTGATGAGTGTAAAGAGGAGAAATTAGGCCAATTCTGGCAAGGAACACTTTGGCAGTGGCTGCACGGGAGGTCTCTATCTCCATCAGCGTCATCACCAGCGGTGCCGATGAGGGCCTAGACACCTTGGGCTCTCTGATCTTCTTCATGGAGATGACATTTGATCTCAAAGCGTCGAGCACTGTTCTTGATGGTGGTCCTCCAGGTTTCCTGATTGTCTACCTGCCTCTCCCAGGTGTCAGTGTCAATGTCGCACTTTACCAAGGTGTTCATAAGGACCTTTCTGTAGCGCTTCCTCTGCCTGACACAAGACCTTACCACAGTCCTCAGCTGGGCATAGAAAATCTGTTTAGACAAACATGTGTCAGGCATACTGACCATGTGACCAGACCATCATAGCTGCCTGTGGGCAATTATTGCCTCAATGCTGCAGGAATCAGTCTCTGTGAGTACATTAATGTTGGTCCATCTGTCCTGCCATGTTATGCCCAATATTCTCCTCAGGTACCTTTGGTAGAATTTCTCCAGATCTTTAATACGATGTCTATAGGGGTCCAGGCTTCATCTCCATATAGCAACATTGGGATGACTATGGCATTGTAGATGTCACTGTTGGTCTATGTCTTGATGTCACAGTTGTCAAAGATTCACCTCTGTAAATGTCCATAAGTCGCACTGGCACTGGAGATTCTGTGGCAGATTTCATCATCATTGTCATCACTGCTGGACAGATAGCTTCCAAGATAGGGAAAGCTGTTGAAATTCTCCAGCACTTGGTCATCCACCATGGTAGTTGGTTTGGGTAACAGTATGATGGGTGCTGGCTGAAAGAGAATCTTGGTCTCTCATGTATTGAGAGTCAGTCCCAACCTGTGGTAGGCTGTGGTGAAAACATCAACAATTGCTTGGAGACCATCTTCCGAGGTCAGTTATTGTGGTCACCTCAGCATCAGTTATTGTGGTCTTGGTCTTGGCTCTGAAGCGGTCCAGATTGAAGAGGCTACCATCCATCCTGTAGGTTATTTCAACTCCACCTGGAAGGTCGTCTCCAATAACTTGGAGCATGGCTGCCAGAAAGAGATTAAATAGCATAGCTGCTATCACACAACCTAGTTTGACTCCTTTATGTCAATTGGTTCAGTTGCATCGCCACTGCTGAGTGTCACAGCCTGCATGTTGTCATGTAAGAGACGTACACTATTGACAAATTTTGGTGGACGGCCAAAGTGTTGCAGGATCTTCCAGAGGGCCTCATGGTTGACGGAGTTGCATACTTTAGTCAAACTGAAGAACACCATATACAGAGGCTGATGTTGCTCCCAACACTTCTCTTCTATTAGGCAGGGAGAAAAGATCATATCAGTCATTCCTTACCCTGGTTGGGAGCCACATTGTGACTCCAGAAAGACTTCATCAGACAGTGGAAGAAGGTGGTTCAGAAGAACTCAGGCGAGAATTTTACCTGCCGTTGAAAGCAAGGCGATCCCTCGGTAGTTTCTACAGTCTGTCCTGTCACCCTTCTTAAAGATGGTCACTATGATGGCATCTGAGCTCACTGGGTATGGTTTCCTCTCTCCAAATCATCAGAATAAGGGAATATAGGCACAACAACAGGGATGGACCTGCCTGTTTGAATATCTCAGCAGGGATTCCATCAGTCCTATGGCCTTGTTGTCTTTCATCTTTTTTGTGGCTGCTTGAATATTGCAGATGGAGAGTTCATGATCCATATCAACATGGACAGGTCAGCTGGTGATCATGTTGAACATGCTGTCACTGACAGTTGCATCACGGTTGAACAGGTGGCTAAAGTGTTCCTGCTACCAGCTATTGATGCCATCTTTGGTCTTGACAAGCGATGTCCCATCTGCTGATTGTAGGGGAGTGACACCCTGTTTTGATAGTCCATAAATTGCCCTAACAGCGTTGAAGAACTTATGTTGGTTATTGGAGTTGGCATAGGCCTATATTGCCTTTACTTTATCTCTCCACTAGTTGTTTTTAAGGACTCTAATTCTTCATTGTACTTCAGCCTTGGCAAGCTTGTAATCATGTTTAGCATAACACTGAACTTGTGAAAGAGCCACTGAGTGGTAATGAAACCATTTAACAGGCCAGTCCTATTTACTGACAAAAACAGTAGTGCATTGCTATATCTACAGGACCTTGATTTAAAAATTGCTTTAAACATTTCATTAGTTTGTGGCTGAAGATTATAAAATCACATCTCTAAAAAAAAAACTTGCATAACTATTTAGATGCACAATCTGAGTATTCAGCTTTAGCTTTAAATGCTTGGATCTTCAGACATTCAGTTTTTCAAATAAATTCTTCAAAAGACTATCCTTGCCTAAAATACATATTTTAATTTTTATTACTATAGTACAAAAACTGGCTTCCAAAGTCTTCCTGTCCTTTCTATCCATCCCTACTGTCCTTTCACCCCTCTGTTGAACAGAGCCCTTAAAGCAGGACTTGGCAACCTATGGCTCATGAGCCAAATATGGTTTGCTAGGGAGCCAAATATGGCTCTTCTGGAGCCCCAACTCAGCCCCTCCTTGTTCCCCCCACAGCACGGAACCAGCGCTGGCACCACAGCCTTATGGCGTCCGCGCAAGATTGGAATGCCAGAGCTTGCTTCCTGCGGGGGGTGGGCAGGGGGAGAAAGCCCTGAGCCTCTCCACCAGATCTGGCATCCAAGGAACAAGCAGAGCTAAAAATGGCTCGGCACGTCAGTGTTTTCCTTCCCCCACGTGTGGGAAACAAGTAGCTAAAAATGGCTCCCTGTGTGCTGCTATTTTTGTTCCCCTCCTTCCTTAAGGCTTCCTGCCGGGGAATGGGAGCAGCGGGAGGCATGTTACACGGTGCCTGCCACTCAGCACAAAATGTCCCACATCCCTTTACTCACCCCTCTGGCCAGACAGCTTGCCCCCCACTCCTGCCCCTCTGTCCCCGGGCCAAAATTCCCCCTTTCTCTCTGCCCCCTGGCCAGACACCCCTGCACCCTGTCCAAAATCCCCATCCCCAGCCCCCAGCCTGCTCCTGCCCCCTGGTGAGGTAGTCTGCCCCCTAGCCAGACCGCACACCATCATCCCTCCTACACCCCACCTCCCGCCTAGATCCTGCACTCCTAGCCTTATCCCATTAACTGGCAGCCCTGTCCCGCACACTTAACCCTTCATGTTTGGCCCCAACCCAGAGTCTGCAAGGGGTGGGCATGAAATCCACTAATCCTGGAACCCCAGAAGATTAAATCTGGCCTCAGGCCATGAACTTCATTCTCCCTCCCCTTCCCCCCACAACGAGGCTGAAAGAGAGTGAGGTGTTTCAGTTGGGGGCTCACATCATTGAGAGTTGGGGGTGCTCAACTGAACCAAAAAATGGGGTTGGGGGTGCTCCCTGACCCAAAAAATGTTCCCCACCCCTGCCATAAATAAATACAATGTTGAAACCTTTTGTGTTGACCATAATATTTTACTTTATTTAAAAATGAAGCCTGGCCAGCAAGCCCCCAGTTGGTGCCCAGTCCCCCTCTGGCCGCAGTGTCATAACACTCCTGCACCCCGCACACACACACACCCCAACCCTGAGGCCATCATACACCTGAACCGCCTACCCTGAGCCCCTCATATTCTCACATCACCAAACTCATGCACCACCACATCCCCAGTCCCCTGCCATGACACTCCTGCACCCCCACACACCCCAAGTTTGTGCCCTGAGTCCATTATACACTCCAATCTCCTGCCCTGAGCTCCTCATACACCCTAACCCAGACTCCTGTATCCCCACATCACCAACCCCCTGCCATAAGATTGACAGAAGACAGCCTGAATGCGTGCGTGAAGCTGGATTTGACCAGTTATGATGTAAACATCAAAGAAATGTGTGAAAAGATGCAGCAGCACAAGTCCCATTAAATAAAGTCTGTGAGTACGTTTCATTTATTCTATTATTAATCATTATGTCAACTATCAATAATAATAAGTTGCATATTTTAAGTCATGCAAATAGGCATTCTTGTACAGCTCTTTGTTGACCACTTGTTCTGAATTTTGATGTTGTTTGGCTCTTTGGTTTGAAAAAATTTCCAACCCCTGCCTTAAAGGGACCACATTCCTTTTCTTCCAGATCACTGGAAAAATTAGTTTCTCTTTTTCTTCTGACTATTTGATGAACTAGATTTAAGAAAGTCCTCCACCAAAATCAGCACCTTACTGAGATATAAAATCCTTTCATATGCTTAAAATCTTTAGAAACATATTTTAGCATAAAAATATAGTGAAATTTCATAAACATATCTTGTTATGAAAATCACACAAAATAAATTAGTGTTCCCTTTTTCTAAAAGCAATGAACTTTGTTATGAACATACTAAACTGCTCTGACTGATTAATTTAAGATAAAGTGATCTTAAATATGTAGTAATCTGGTTTTTGGGTCTGCACATCCTAAACTCATAATTCCAGTAATCTGAAGAAGTGGGTTGTGCCCACAAAAGCTCATGATACCATCTACATGTTTTGTTAGTCTATAAAGTGCTACCAGACCTTTTTTGTTGTTTTTTAAGTTTATCCTGTACAAACTAACTCGACAACCCCCTGAAGCTTACTTTAAGAAGATTTAAAAGTATATTTAAAACATTAAAATTGCCTTAGAAATACTGTTGAAGAAAATGTAAAACAAAGAAGGGCTGCATCATGTACTCATTAATATTTAACATTGTGTTTGGGAGGACAACTGACTTGCCCTTACTATAAAGTGTTTGCAAATAAATCTCTGAAAAAATTCAAAGTATATCAAAAAAAGCTGTAACTGACATTATTTATTCACAGCTTTGGTGCTTTTAATTACCTTCCACGTATTCAGTCTTCACAATCCAGCATGCAGTGGAAAACATACCTCATTTTCCTTAGAAAGAAATTTTAGAAGCGTGGGGTTTTTTTTTCAAATATCATTTGCTACATGTGGCTTCAGGGACTTGGCTGTAATTGGTGAGAAGAGGGAGATAGCAGATAGGAGATGGAGCAGTGGGTGGGGCCTGGGCAGAGCATGGGTGGACTATGGGCATGGCAATAGGCTGAGGAGCTTGCCCCCCCAAACAGCAGCTTCACCCACCACCCATGCATCCTTGTCCAGAAGCCTCTTGCCCTGGGATCCTCCTTCAACCCCAAAGCCCAGATATCTATTTATTTAAGAGACACATGGTGGCGGAGGTAATATCTGTTATTGGACCAAATTCTGTTGTGAATGAGACAAGCATTCAAACTACCTAGAGCTCTCCTTCAGGTCAGCATGGCTACACCACCACTGCAAACATCTATTTATCTAGGCATTTATGCACACTCCTCACTGGAGTGTCTGAACAGATTATATACAGTATCATTGAGGAAGTCCCAAAGGGAAAACGGGACACTTTGTATTGGTCACACAAGGCCCTTGCCACCCACCTCTAGTGCAGGGGTTGACCAAGCCCTGCTACTCAAAGCTGGGACTGACAGACTGAGTCCCCCCTGCCCCTGCTTGTCCTAACCTTGTCTCCCAAGACTGGGGCCAACAACCCAAGCCTGTCCCACGCCCAGCTGGCAAGAGGAAATGGGATGAATACTTGGTTTTGCCCAAAAAAGTGAGGATGCGCAGGAGAGGGCTCTAAAAAGGGAACCATCTTGGCCAACACAAGACATATTGTCACCTATAAAACAGGGTTTATCTAGGCCTCTTACTGAGTTTCTACCATGATTCTTGTTGTCCAGACTATACAGGAGATGCATACCAATCAAAATTTTATGCAATCTCTTACACAGAAAGTGTGTTCAAATGTAAACCATTTTAGATTAATAGCAACACAAAACCATGCAGTAAAATTAATAAACAAGCTGGTAAGAAAAGTTACATTTCAAACAACCAAATATCTACTGTACAGCATCTTCTGTTGTCACTGAACCATACACAGTAGAACCAAACACCCAAATAGTAGCTCTTTAACTTTGATCCATATCCCTGTAAAGTCTTGGAAGGGAAGGAACATATAGCCTTTTTCTATCATTCTAGACACTCAAAAGATCCTTTTTACAAAGTAAGACTGAACAAGTTTGTGGCTTCTCACCTTTAATCAACAGACTTGCAACTTCTCCTATCAGAAGTCCTAGTTATAACACTTACACAGTGTCCTATTAAAAACAAAAAGAAGTGTCTCTTTGCCTGACATATTGTGGCTAATCCATGTGAAGGAGTGATCAAAGGGTTAAGCATGCTGAATGGGAAATTATATTCTGTGTAAGTGAAATCCATCCAGTATGGCTGTAAGGAAATCACTTTTCTTCACTCTCATATAAGAAACACCTGCAACTGCAGAAAGATTGTATTCAGGCCAAAATAACTACAGCCATTCCTCTTCTGAAATGGGTCAAGATTATCCAAGTAAGATTTCTGTTGAAGTTGATGAGAGTTTTAGTCAAGTGAAAGCCACAGAGTTAAGCCAACTAAAAGGCATAACTATAAATACAGATAGTAAATGTGTTTCACAGATATCTTTGATATTTAGCCAACAAACCATATTCTTTCATAATAAGAATGATTTTGTGATATACATATTGCCATATCACCACAGAGATTTCGTTTCTCTCACTTAGGTGAGAATATTCCCTTGATAGAATTTACTCTTCTGCTCTGTTGGTCAGCCCCAGATCACGGGAGCTTTACACATATGGGTGGTCAAATCCTGATGGGGATTAGTCTCACTCACACAAATATATCCAGTGAAGTCATGGCTAAAGCTCACATTTTAAAAAAATCACATTAAACTTTTAGGGCTTATTGAAAATAGCTCTGTTTTTTTCCCTACAGTTTATGAAAAAACAATTCACCCACACTACCCTGAAAGCAGTTTTTCTACAGTTGCAGGTGTATCTTACATAAGAGTGGGGAAAAGATTATTTCCATTCAGCAACACTAAATACAGCTCAATTACACAGAATATGCTCTCAAACACATCATGCTTCACCCTCTGATTGCTCCTCCTCCAGGAATACAGAATGTCCAGAAAAGAGGAACTGTTTAGCCATGACTAGATCCAAAAGACACTTTTGCTCAAATTAGCTTACTCCACAATTAGCTCCATTTCTTTCCATGGGACTACTCATGCCATAATGATATTAGTCAATGCAACAGTGGTAGAGCATGACTCCTAAATGTGGAAGTTTGCAAATGATGTCAGTAGAAATCCTGAGGGCAGGCTGGAAAGAATCATACCTTACAAGGTCAAGCCAGTGGGAAACTTGTTGACTCTTAGGTCCCAGACAAATTCCTTTTGTGTGTCTACAAAAAGCATTGCAAGAAATTTCAATGCAAAAAGCTGTACGAATAAAGTGGGCAGGATTTGGTCTATGCAGACACCACTATGTTTCAGTTGGACTCAGTCGATATGTGTAATGTCATTCCAAGCCAATAGGCCTGGGTAGAGTTTGTCACTGTTTTTAGTGCTGAAACATTTCTTTTCACTCTCATATGAGAAAAATCTGCAAATATAGAGAAACTGCTTTGAGGGTAGTGTGGGAAACAAGTATTTGATAATGCTCTTCATACTAGCAAAGTTATACAACAATTTAATGGCTGGAAATTGAAGCTAGAAAAATTCAGATTGGAAATAAGCCATGCTTTTTTAATGGTGAGGGTACTTAACATTGTAACCATTTTCAAATAGTCATGGTGGATTCTCCATCACTGGCAATTTTAAAAATCAAGATTGGATGTTTTCCCAAAAGACCTGTGCTAGGAATTATATTGTGGAAAGTCTATGGACTGTGTTGTGTAGAAAATCAGATTAAATGTTCTCAGTGGTCCCTTCTGGACTTAGAATTTATAAATCTGTGATACTCTATATACAGTAGAACTTCAGAATTATGAACAGCTTGTGAATGGAAGTTGGTGGCACCTCTGAAATGTTCATAATTGTGAACAAAATGTTATTTTCCTTTTTTTAGTAGTTTACGTCTAATGCAGTACTATACTGTATTTGTGTGATTGTTGATTTGTTTTTGTTTTGTTCTTGGTTTTGGGGGGGGGGGGGGGGTTGATTGTTTGTTTTTGGTCTGTCTCTGCTGCTGCTTGATTGTATATTTCTGGTTCCAAATGAGGGTGTGTGGTTGATTGGTTAGTTGTAACTCTGAGGCTCTACTGTAACAAATTTTCAAAATATAATTTGATCCTGATTACAGATTTAACTGATCAGTACCATTAGCATTCAATGACTAGTGGATACTTAGAAAATCATATAGAGCTGGGACATGTGGGAGCATACGAAAGAACTTTCTCTGTTCTCTGCTCCAAACTTCTGAAAGTGAGAAGTAGTAATATGCCATGTATCCAAAATCCTTTCCATTACATGAAGTGCTCCAAATTTGCCTTACTCAGGCATAAACATGGCCATTGCTTTTTTCGACACGGAGCTTTTTCAAAAAACGGCAGTCTAGACATGGATCTGTCGAAAATAAACCTTTTTTGACAGATCCTGTAAACCTCATTTTTTGAAGAATACAGGATCTGTTGAAAAAGGGTTTATTTTCAACAGATCCACGTCTAGACTGCCTTTTTTTCGAAAAAGCTCCATGTCGAAAAACGTGGCGGCCATGTTTATGCTAATGAAGCATGGGATATTTAAATCCCTGCTTCATTAGCAATTTCAACGTGCCTAATCCACATCTCTCTGTTGACAGAGAGGTGTAGTCTAGACACAGCCTCAGATTCACTGCTCTCTTCCTTTATCCCTCTAGCTTATTCCACATTCTATCAAGTTGGAAAAAAGGAACTAGGTAATATGCTTGCATACACCCACACTCTATTGGTTGATGCCATAACAGCTCAGCTATGTGTCACAGATGAGATACTGTCATAGCAAAAGGAGGAAGGGAGATTTGCAGGTAACTGTGCAAAACATGGAAACTTCTCATTTATTTTTAGGAAAGAATACATTGGACTCATCCACCCCAATGCCTTACAACCATATTGTGGTAAAGAGGTTAATTGCTTTCTGTTCCAGTGGGGAGAGCCAAGAGATATGATACCTTAAATACATAGAAAACATTGAGGACTATTATACAGAGGTGTACCAAATGCTATGGGCGTGTAGGAAATTAATCGATTTTTGTGTCAATGAGAGTTATATGTATCTTTGTGTTCCTGGGTCACTGGGTGGAATGTTAAATTACTGGGAGTAGTGATGATTAATTCAGAGGCCCGATACCAGTTATGCAGACACCTAGCCATTGATGATTCATTTCTGGGGAAAGGGGATATTGGCTGGTTTTTATCTGTTTCAGAAGGCCTGGGAACAAAGGCCCCAAACTGTATAAAGTGTCAGTCTAAACTGACACAAGGTTCCTCAACTGATTCACAAACCGATGTGAGATTCTAATCAAGAAAGAAAGCAAACCCTCCTGGAAGAGTCTGAAGGACTTTTGAACCAGCTAGGGTTTCCATGTGGAAGATGGGCGACATCTGATAAGTGTGGTATATGAGAAGATTTGTTCTTGTTTTATTATGTTATTTCTGGAATGCTTTTTTTTTCCCCCTCACAAAATAAAGGCACTGTGCTTTGTGAAAATTGTTGGTAATTGGTAAGTACTGTCTATAGCCCTTGAGAGATCAAAACTTCAGGCACTTAACTAAAGTCAGACCTGCTTGGGTAAGTACAATGACTTGCAGGGATTTTCAGCCTTGAAACCGTCCAGAGGAAGAGAAATGCAAGTTAATGCCCACTAAGAGATGACAGCTGGAGACATGAGCCCTGACCTTGAGCACGCCATGAAGAAGCTGAGATGCAGTTAACCCTGGAACAAAAATGGCAATAATACCGATTTTCCTCAAAGAACACTACATTAGCTGCTAGGGTAAAAACAAGAAATTATAACAAAGAAATGTGGAGATTTATTTTTGCAGCCAGCAATATATAGGCAGTAATAACAGTGTGTGTCCTAATTACTGAAAGATTTATCTCCATCTTTCTGGAGTGGTACTACAGAGGCAGTCTTAACAGAGTTGATGGATGGCAATTCCAAGTATGCAAGAAAGAATGTATTTGTTTAGTTACTGAATGCAATAAATTAAGATTATACATTATTTCAGCCCTGTGGGAAATGTGGTTTGTTGCATTCACATTTTCAAAACTGTGTTCATAAAGAGCCAGCTCAATAGCCTAGTAATAGAACTATTCAGTGCCGCACAGTCCTAAATCCCAGACTTAGGAAGAGTTGAGCAACAAGGTGCAGAGTGCCAGGAAGACATGGGGCAGATAAACATAATTTGCTCAATGGAAGTGCCTATTAAACAATGAGAGTAACATTAACTGCTTTGAAGGAAGTTTGAGTCAGCCTTCTGAAAGAGTCATTGCAACATTAGGTACATGGGTATGAAAACCAAGTTTACAATAGTGGACATTTATCAGGATTCAGGAACCTTCAATTCTGCATGCCATTTACTTCATCCTAGATGACATGGTATAGCTGTGCTGTGTCTATCCAAGATTGCCAGATTATGTATGTGTTGCAACTGTATATGCAGCTATGCCACTGTATCCATGGCAGAACACATGACAGGTAACGAGTTATGGTAAAAGCACTAAGCACCCATAAACCAAATTGAAGTCTGTGGTGCTCAACCCCTTTGAAAGTAAGGCCAATTTTATTTGGCAGCCTAAATAGGTGTTTTAAAGCCTAACTTTAGCCACACAGGTTTGAAAACTTTGATCTAAGGGCTATCATTTAATATCACTTCATTAGGCTTTTCATTAGTTGCTTTTTTTTTTTTAAATTGAAATGCAGCCAGATAAAATACAATGACAGTATTGTGTAATTGCCTCTGCAGTGCTATGAGCCCTAAGGGAAGAGGAATTAAACTGCCTAAAGTGTGAAGGGCTCATCTTTCCAATAGGTGAGCTTACAATAGTTGCTAAGCATGTCAGTGCTTGAATGTTACTCAGACCAAAGAATATTTTATGGAGCTGACTGATCGCTATGGGCTAAACTCTGTTGTTACAGCTCCATGAAAGTCAATGGAATTGTTCTGTCAATATATGCCACCAGCCAATGTGTCCTCTGAATCTGTCAGCACAGGCAGTGCTATAATCTCAGGGCAGGGGTGTATAAATGCATAGGTTAAGTCCATGCTTTTCCGTACAGCCAGTTGAAAACAAAAAGGGGGTTGGGATGGGAAGGATGGAGAAAATTTGGAGTGTATCACTTTCTTTTTTCAGTTCAAGCATAGTCTTTATTTTACCAGCTTGTGAAAGAATTTTCTGTAGACTATGGTTTTTTTTCTAAAGAAGATATACAAATTAGGTGCTAATTTGCATATCTTCTTCCAATCACTTTTTTGAAAGTGGGTTTTTCTAAAGTGAAAGTAGTCTGGACGTGTTTTTTTCAGGAAAAAAACCCTTTTTCGAAAAACTGCATAAACCTCCTTTTTTTAGGAAAAACTTTTTTTCTCTTTTCGAAAAAGGGGTTTTTTCCCTAAAAAACCCGCGTCCAGACTACTTTCACTTTCAAAAAACCCACTTTCGAAAAAGCGATTGGAAGAAGATACGCAAATTAGTACTGAATTTGCATATCTCCTTTAAAAAAAACCCTTAATCTAGACGTACTCTTAATGATTTTTTTGGTAGGTTATTTCAAGTGACTACTATCACTCTTGTCTCCTTTCTTCTGCTATTCTGTTATCACTTACTATTAAACTGGGGCACTTCAAACTCAAGCATTCATGTGGTAGTTTATCTGCTCTAATATATGTAAGTGACATTGAACTAGAATTAGTTTATGGGTTAGTCACTAACCAGACTAGCTTTACCACTCCACAGACCATCACTGATTCTAAAGCTAGGATCAAGCAGTGCAACAGAATACATGTGAACACTTTGCACATTTATAGGGTGTTCAGAGAATCATTCAGGATGCACAGCAAATTAATGAATTGGCCAGGTGGAGAGGGCAGGAAGTTAGTTCAAATTGTGTTTGCTTGAGAGGAGGTGGCCATTTGTGGTGATAAGCACTGTTCCCTATAAGGTGCACGTCTGTATGGGTATGCACCAAGAATTTCAGCCTCACCCACCCCCTCAGCAGAGCTCCAGGGGGCAGGGCCACGTGGCAGGTCATTTCTCCACCCCAGGAGCAGCTGGGCAGCTACCATGAGGCTTGCATGGTGGCTGCCGGAGCTGGAGCCTGGGCCACGATACTAAAAATAGCACCGTCGCCCAGCTCCAGTCTTGGCACGTGGGGCAGCCGCCAGCCATGTGGCCCAGCTCCTGGGAGGAGCTGGGGCCGCAGCTGCTGGGGCCAGGACCGTGATCATGGTGCTATGTTTAGTACTGCAGTCCTGGCCTTAGTCACCACACAGCCCCAGCCCCAGCTGCTCCCAGGGGTTGTGCCACATGGTGGGCAGCTGCCCCGTATGCTGGGACTGGAGCCGGTGCAGCTGCTCCTGCGCTGGGGCCATGGTACTAAAAATAGCACCGCAGCTCTGACTCCACCCTCAGCACACAGGGCAGCTGCCTGCCATGCTGTCCCACCCAGCAGGTGCAGGTATCAGGAAGGCAGAAGGGAAGGGGCAAGAGAATAGGGGGTGAAGGTGGGGGGTGAGGCAAGGAAGGGGCTTGTACTGAGGGGAGAGAAGGGGGCCAGGGCAGGAGAAGAAAGGGGAAGGCACCAAGGGGAATGGTGGAGGACAGAAAAATGCCAGGGGGGCGAGAGGAGACAATGAGTGGAGAGGGAAGAGATGGGGGAAGGGAAGGTGTCAGTGGGGGTGTGAGAGGAGAGGGGATAGGGTGATGGTGGGAGAGGGGTGGGGCAAAAGGGGCAAGAGGAAGGAAGAGGAGACGAGAGGAGTGGGTGCCAGGAGAAGAGAGGTTGAAAGGAGGGGTGAGTATGAGGGCTGGGGAGGGGATGGAACAAGCTGTGTGAGGGCGCAGAGGGGTGTGAGGAGAACTGGGGCAGAGGATGGTGAGAGGGTGGGCAACAGGGAAGAAGAGGGCCAGGGAGGCAGGGGCCGTGAGGGAAAGGGGAGGGACCAGGAAGGTGCAGAGGGTAAGGGAAGGTGGAGATGCCAGGGTGATTGTGGGGGTGAAGCAGAAGGGCAGGCAGAGACAGGCACTAGAGAGTCAGAGCAGATGGGTAGAGGGAGGTGTTAGGAGAGGGGACGGGGAGGAGGGATGGGCACAGGGAGAAAGGGCAGGTGCAGGGGTCAGAGAGGATGGGGACGGGGGTGGTCCTAGGAGGAATGAGGGGAGTGAGAAGGGTAGGAGCCAGCACAGCAGTGGAGGGTGGGGGGCAGCAGCAGTTACCAGGGGAGCAGATGGGGCGGTGGGAAGGTGGGAGATATGGCAGCAGAGAGGAAAGGGGAGAGGTTTATAACTTGGGTGCCACAGTGGCACATCTGAACAAGCGCACATGAACTCAGTAATAGTGCACAAGAGAAACTCACTCCGTTCATGGATAGACAATCTTAGAGGGAACACTTGTGATAAGTACATGAATCTAATATGGCACAGAAAAGAAAGTTGCCTAGTGGCATGGTAGATATTTTTAGGTCTACTAAAAACATGCTTGTATAAACACATGCCAGAAATTATATCACAACTTACCTCTTAAAATATTTTTTTCATTTTAAGCGATCCAGTTCTTCAAACACAACAGATAAAAGCTGTACAAAGTTAAACATTTGTTTGTCTTGTTTCAATACATCAATAACCAGATTATATTTTATATTTATCAGCATATTTAAAGAAATTTGGAACATTCAGCTACAGAAAGAGATGGCGGAAATAGCTCTGCAATCTTAGGATGCCAGAGTGGGACATATCTATATCAAACTATGAACTGTCTTGTATTAGGAACTCCATTTGATATTATGTGCTGAATACATATCTAAATTTTTCCAAAGCAATTTACTAAATTGCATCCCAGCAAGCCACCATGCCCAAGATAGAATCATAGAACTGGAAGGGACCTGAAGAGGTCATCAAGTCCATTCCCCTACCCTCACAATAGGGCCAAGCACTTTCTAAATCATCCCTGACAGATGTCAACCTAACCTGCTGCGACGGGTTGCTGGGTGCGATCACCCCCTCTCGGCCGAGCGGGGGGGTTCAGCGGACCCCCCATCTGACTTTCTGTACCATGGTCCGGGTCCTCTGCCCTGGGGACGGGGTATTCGGGTGCGATTACCCCCTCTCGGGCGAGCAGGTGGGATTCAGCGGACCCGCCGTCCGACTTAAGGTCTAGTTAGTGGGGCCCTATGCCCCGAGTTCAGCCCTTCCCTGGGGCGGGGTCCACCGGCCTTGCCCACCAAAGCTGCCGACACTGGCGTGCACTGTCGTATCCGTGGACGCTGGGTCATGGGGCAAAGGGGAAGGGAGACCTGGGCCCGCCCTCTCCACCGGGTCCCAGCCCGGGGCCCTAAGTGCAGGGTGCAATACCGTCCCTGCCTGACAGACGGGGTTCACTCCTGAACCGAGTCTGTCCACGGGAGCCACAAGGACCCCGCCCCGGGCTGCTTCCTTCCCCCCACGGCGCCATCGTGCCTACCATGGTTCCAGTGTCCTGCGCCTGGGTTGGCCCTCGGCCGCTCCTTCCGGGGATCCGCTCCCCCACGCTCTTCCTCTGCCAGGTCTCACCCTCCACTGGCTGCGGATACTAACCCGTGCTGCTCCGTGGACAGGGCTTGCTGTCTGCCATCTGTGGGGGCAGTTCCGTGCTGCTCCACGGCCGGGGCTCGCCGTCTCTTGGCTGTGGAGGCTGCCCTGTGCTGCCCCTCGGCCAGGGCTCACTGTCCGCCGGCAGTGGAGGCTGCCCCTCTCCCCGACGCTGGCGGGCCCTTTTGAAATGGCCCACCGGTCGTAACGTGGCCCGGGGGTCCCGCCCTCTTTGTGACGTGGGGGCTTCCCCCATCACGTCCAGGCTGTCACTCACCGCCCCAACCCCCCTCGGCTGCACGCCGGGGGCGGGGCCAGTGTCCTTCCTGCCACTCAGGTGAGGAGGCAGGTTTTGGCCCCGCCGCCACTCGGCGGTGGCGTCCCACTGCTTCGGCTCACCGCCCGCGGCCCCGCTCTCCTCCCGCCTCCCCCTGCTGCCCAGCGTGCAGGCCGCTAGCAGCCCGTCACACTGCTTTTAAATATCTCCAGTGATGGAGATTCCACAACCTCCCTAAGCAATTTATTCCAGTGTTTAACCACCTTGACAGTTAGGAAATTTTTCCTAAAGTCCAACCTAAACCTCCCTTGCTGCAGTTTAAACTCATTGCTTCTTGTCCTATCATCAGAGGCCAAGGAGAACAAGTTTTCTCCCTCCTCCTTGTGACACTCTTTTAGATACTTAAAAATTGCTATCATGTCCCCTCTCAGTCTTTTCTTTTCTAAACAAGCCCAATTCCATTAGCCTTGCCTCATAGTTCATGTTTTCTAGACCTTTAATCATTTTTGTGGCTCTTCTCTGGACCTTCCCCAATTTCTCCACATCTTTCTTGAAATATGGTACCCAGAACTGGACACAATACTCCAACTGAGGCCTAAACAGTGCAGAGTAGAGTAGAAGAATGACTTCTCATATCTTGCTCACAACACTCCTGTTAATACATCCCGGAATCATGTTTGCTTTTTTTTGCAACAGCATCACACTGTTGACTCATGTTTAACTTGTGGCCCGCTATGACCCCTAGGTTCCTTTCAGCAGTAATTCTTCCTAGACAATGACTTCTCATTCTGTATGTGTGAAACTGACCGTTCCTTCCTAGGTGGATTACTTTGCATTTGTCCATGTTGAACCTCACCCTGTTTACCTTAGACCATTTCTCCAGTTTGTCTAGATCATTTTGAATTTTGACCCTATCCTCCAAAGCACTTGTAACGCCTCCCAGCTTGGTATCATCTGCAAACGTAATAATCATACTCTCTGTGCCATCATCTAAATCATTGATGAAGATATTGAACAGAACCCAAAACAGACCCCTGCAGAACCCCAGGGTTGAGGATGAACCATTAATAACTATTCTCTGAGAATGGTTATCCAGCCAGTTATGCACCCACCTTATACTAGCCCCATCTGGGTTGCATTTCCCTAGTTTATTGATAAGAAGGTCATGCGAGACAGTGTCAAAAGCCTTACTAAAGTCTAGGTATACCAAGTCCATTGCTGCTCCCTTATCCACAAGGCTGGATATCCTATCAAAGAAAGCTATGAGATTGGTATGACATGATTTGTTCTTTACAAATCCATACTGGTTCTTACGTATCACCTTATTATCTGCCAGGCCCGCACACAGTGGGAAGGAGGGAGTTGCGAAAGCACCCCTCCATGGTCCCCCAAGTAAGCATGCAGCGGCCAGCCAGGGAAAGGTAGGAGTGGTGCACTGTCCGAGCCTTCCCCCTATGCTCTGGCTGGCTGGGGAGGGGGAGCTAGAAAATTGTATTTGTTAAGAGTTCAGATATCTGCTCTAAATAGCACTGTCTACATTGCTACCAGGGTGCCTGTCCTTACAATGAAAGTAGCGTGTCTCCTATGAATGCTTTGCCTGTTCTTGCAGGCATTCATGGAGTCATCAACTAATGTATGTTGAGTAACCATCACTGATGTCTGGGTTTAGTCCAGACAGATTGTTAGTGAATGCTGAAGGGATAGGCATTTTTTTTATCATTTTTAGTTATTTTTATGGTGTCCCTAGCCTCTGTTTGCCAGAGAGGGGCTACAGGGGATAGAGCACTTGATGGCTACCTGTTCTGTTCACTCCCTCCAAAGCACCTGGCATTGGCCACTGACAGAAGACTGGATACTGGGCTAACTAGACCTTTGGTCTGACCCAGTATAGCCATTCTTATGTTCTTATTTTCTTAGCCATGCTCAAAACCCCACAATCAGGGCCTTGCTGTATGGCTCTCTGCAGTCCCTTCCTAGGAGAGGCCATTGTAGGAAGTTAAATTTTCTCAGATGTCACTGGCTGGTTTAAAGGTGCTTGTCTGTTGTTGGCTGAACAATACTAGATCTCAGGAGTGTGTCAGATTCAGTGGGCTGAATCAGGACTCCTCTTTTCATTCTGGTTCATTGACTATTAGCAGCAGCAAGGGGGAAGGGTAAAAGGTTGAAGTCTGTTGACAATATAAATGAGAAAAGAACAGTGGTCTGGTTTTTCCCCTGGACCCTTTCCTTCGGGGGCTTATCACACACAGCGCTCCAGACAGTTCATGCAGAGGTGAGATAAGTGAAATAGATCTACTATACGATTGGCCAGATAATCGCATTTTAACATCCTTAGTTCTGGCCCCATTCTCAGTCAGGGTGGGATTTCCAGAAAGATGTTAGGTTTCAGTAAGTGATAAACAGGTTAGGTATGCAGTCACTTTTCAAGTCCTGTCCCCAACTGGACCCCTTCCTCAGCACAATTTAGTAGCTAACAGCTGTGACCATTTGTACTAGTCCAGGAAGAAGGCATTCCAAAGTTTACTTCATTTCACTGACATATTGAGAGGTGAGACAGACATGATATGTCCACAGGGAATTGGACAGAAACCACCAAACTCCTGCTGTACAATTTACCATGGCTTACTTTGAACAAGTGAGAAAAGTCAAAGGGCCCCTGTTCTATCACCAACACTATAGGCACTGACTCCTAGGGTTGCCAGGTGTCCGTTATTGAACCAGACAGGTCGGTATTTTCGCCTCCTGTTCGGTAAAATTCAGGAAATACCGGATACCTAAAATGTCCGGTACTTTCTGATTTTTTCCCGGTCAGTAAGCGAAAATCCCGGACTGTCTGGCTCAATACGGAGGCAGCCTGGCAACCCTAGTGCTCACCGGGTTCCACAGGGGAGGTGTCCGGCCCCACGCAGGAAAGCAAGATGGTGGGTGGCCGCTGGCAGCTTGTTAGGGCTAAAAAGCCTCACCACACATTTCTTAAAGGGGCCACGCTGTTTGTTTGTTTTTGGTTTGGGTGGGGTTTTTTTTTTTTTGGTTGGTTGGTTGGTTTTTTTGCTTAACAACTCTCGGGGTCCTTTTTTTCCTCTGTATTTTTTCTGAAACCATCTGGCAACCCTACTGACTCCCTGGAAGTTCTGGGGCTGGATCATCCACAGGAAATAAATAGTACACAGCATCCACTGCCAATCAGCTCTTCCCCCTCCCTCTCAACCACCCACTGCAATCAGCTGTTCAGTGGCACACAGGAAGTGCTGGGAAGAGGGCATGGAACAAGGATGGAGAGAGGCGGAGAGGGGCAGGAAGAGGTGGGGCAGAGCAGACAGGAAGATGCTGGGTGCGATGGGGCCTTGGAGCAAGGGGTGGAGTTATTGTTACCATAGAACACTGGTTTCCAAGCCGTGGTCCACAAAAACTCTTAGGGGTGTCTGCATACTATGTCTAAGATTTCTAAGGGGTCCACACCTCCATTTGAAAATTGTTAGGGATCTTCAAAAGAAAAAAAGGTTGAAAACCACTGATTTAGGGTGTCCTTCAATATCAAATTAGCTTATGGCATGGTAAATTATATTAAATGAATTTAGTTGTTTCAGTCATTTCTCAATGGACAGGTTTTTGTGATAGGTCCATTCCACTCATGTGACTTACTGGAAAGAAAGAAGTCTCTATCAGCCTTTATGTCTGCAGCTGTATGAAGCATTCTGAACTAACTTTACTCACACTATATATTTGATTCTTTACTTATAGTAGCAGTCTTACAACACTTGAAAAATTCCAGAGAATGTAAGAGGTCAGATATTACAATTCTCACTCTGAAACAGAACAAAAATTAACCAAAGGAAGAAAATAAACAGGGCTCTAATAAAAATCTTGCTGTGGTGTGGAGAGGTTGACATTAGACATATCCATTCATTAGTTAAGCCTTGTAAAGTGTTCTGTGCTATGTACATGCTATGTATTATTAGCATGCCATTTATAACCTCGGTGAATATATGAATATTTTAACCAACACTGATAAAAAATAGATCTGCCAAAATAGTTATTTTGGAATGTTAAAAAGTCCTTTATGTAAACTTTTGCATTACTGAAAAACAAAAAAACATTTAGTCAAACAAAAAAACTGAACCAACTTCTCTGTACTAACTATAGATATGATAATGTTAAAAAAAATCCTGCAGGTTTAACCTGCTTTGATGCAGTCTCACTTCTCCACACAAGGTGGCAGCTTTCCTTTCCACATGCCAGCTGATTATCAGGCCATGCATTAAAACCATTTTTCCCATCTAGATCACAAAGGTGCCAGTACTGATTAACAGTGCAAGCAACACTCATAGCAAAAGGTAACCCAGTGTTCTAGTCAATTTTAAGTCTCTCAGTAACATATTTTATACACTCCAGTATTGTGAGCTAGTGCTGTGCTCAGAATGAAAATTTAAAAAATCAGTTCAAGTCATTCAAAATGTTTCATGTTGACAATGCTGGATGTTTCTTTTGGATTATAACCTTTGATTCCTTTTAGCTATTTTAAAGTTGAAATTGACCAAATGTTCAAAATGAAAAGTTGTTTTAACTAGAAAACCCAGACTTGTTTAGCCTGAAAATATCCAGTCAGGATGTTTCAACAATTAAAAAAAAATCTGAAAATATTGGGTTTCAAATCCAACCTTGTTTCATGAACAACTTTGATTATGATGAGCTGACACTTTTTGGCAAATAAAAGGATTTGAAGAAAAGTCCCTGATCTGTACTGAACCACTGCACTAGCCTGCGGTCATTGTAGTACCAGCATCTAGGGTGCAGTGTGTGTAGCCCGCAGGGCGCTAGCGCTAACAGCTGCTAGAGAAAGGACTATGGTGATGGCCCTTGAAACTACCCACTCCTCTGCTGTCTTTTGAGGAGTATCACAGGATGGACATTTCCTGTGATTAAAGTAAGTCCAGCTCTCCTGTGCCAGAGCTGGGCCTTTTAAGGGCTGCACCTGAGCTAAAAGGGGTTTTCTGGGAGTTTCACTGAGAGCGGAATTGGGAACACACAGAACTGGTTGACAGAAAGAAAGGAAATGCCAGGGAGTGAGAAACATTTCTGCAGGGAAGACCTTGACACTGGAGGCTGGAGGCCAGTGAGCAGGAGATGCTGGTGGGAAGCTATGTTTGGACCTAGAGGCTAAAGCTAGAAGACTGAGCTCTGGGAGGAAGAGCTGGGAGGACTGGTTGTGTCAACATTTGGGACAAAAGAAGAGCTCTAGCTCTGACGTAAGATGCCAGAGCTAAAAACAAACTTTTGTGTTGTGGGGAGGGACTTTATTTTATGACCCTGGTGATTGTTTTGAACCCTTTGTGTTATTAAACCAGCCCCAAGCAGCAGCAGTGATAATCCAGGGTATATCCATAGTGAACACTCCTTCTGTCAGCCTGTAAAATACAAACACAGCTAGCCCCCTAGTGCAGGTGTAAAAAATCGTCTAGATCAGTAGTTTTCACTCTTTTTTCTCACAACCCCAGTTGATGCCCATGACCCAGCATAATTATATCTTTTGACTAGAATGCAGGCTCCAGGATGGGGCCGCAGGGATGAGGGGTTGAGGGTGCTGGGGGATGAAGGCTTTGCATAGGAATGTGAGCTCTGGGGTGGGGCCAGAAATGAGGGGTTTGGAGTGCATGCTGTGGGAAGGGGACAGTGGGGTTCAATATGTGGGCAGGGGCTCTGGGCTGGAGCATGGGGGTGAGGTACAGGGGGTGCAGGCTCTGAGAAGCAAAAGAAAGTAGCAGTGTCAGGAGGAGGAAATGGTGAGGTCTCTTCTTCCCTGGAACTTCACGAGAGTATTTTGTTCTTTCTAGAGCAGGACACCATGGGTGTGTCTAGACCACATCCCTCTGTCGACAGAGGGATGTAAATGAAGCCAGGATTTAAATATCCCACGCTTCATTTGCATAATCACGTAAAGGCGCTCTTTCAAAAAAAGCGCTATTTCAAAATTGAAACCGCAGTCTAGACGCAGTTCTTTCGAAAACGGGGCGCTTTTTCGAAAGATCCTGTAAACCTCGAAATCCCGGCTTCATTTGCACTTTCGAAGTGCTTCATTTGCATCCCTCTGCCAACAGAAGGATGTAGTCTAGACACACCCCAATAGATGTCAGTATGAGCTAGAAAATGGGAAGGACGATAGCTTCTCCTGGGGTTATTGAGAATAATAAGCACACTGGGGCCATACAAAAGCCTGCTCTGAAAAATCGGAATTGAATAAAAAGAACATTTTTTAAAGATACACTCAAAGCCGTAGATTAAATTAAAAATAGAATTTGACAAAGGGCAAACTGGGAATTTGAACTGCAGTCTGATCCACACCCTGGACACTTGCATTCGTGAAGGGCTCCGCTCATTGTAGGCATTAAGGATCCTACTGGAAGAATCCTAATTAAATACCCTCTTTTAAACTTTTTCTAACAATCTCTTTCATAAGAAAATCAATCTATGCAAGTTTGGATAGAAAAACTGAAGATTATTCTACTCCTGGATTAATAATAGATAATTTTTAAAGTTATATTACCAAAAGGTCACACGACTAATTATACAAAGCTGGTATAAACATCAAGAATGAATGAATTAATATACTGAATTGTCCTTGATCTCATACTAATCTCATATCAACTGGTATTTAATCTCATACCAATAGAAGCTAGATCTTTCTATAATTATGCACTTTATCTATAGTGTGTCCTTTCTTTGACTATTAGAAAGTTCCAAGTTATACTTGGAGTAAACAGGAAAAAAAAATTATTATTAGAGCTAGGAGAAAGTTTTCATCTGAAACATTTTTGGTGAAAAATGCAGATTCAGCAACTCCAAAATGTTTCCTGAATTTGTGTTGTTTTCATATAATTATTCATCTTAAAAAAAAAAGAAAAATCCAAAAAAAGTTAAAATACTTTGTTTTAATGTTTACCGAAAAAAATTGATATTTTATGACTGCATTTCAAAATTAACGTCAATATTCTTTTTAAAAATCTGACAACACTTAAAATCTAAATTAAATGTTTCATTTTGAGTTAAACAAAATATTTCATTTGATCCTAAATTTTTTTTTTAAACTTTTCAATTCAAGAACTTTTCAAGAATTTTTTTTTAAATTACTTTCTGGTTAACCCACTTTTTATTTTTTCAGAATTTTTAACAGACCAAAAAATAAGTTATTCACATAACTCTGTTTCTTATACTTTTGACAATATTAATTTTATTTATTTGTCTTGCTGAAAAGAGCAGCATGCTAATACTTTTATATATGGCGCTTTACATCTGCACACTTATGGAGACAAAAACTCTCACCAACTGGGCTCAGGTAGCACCACAATTCCAAAACAGGGAATGACCCTACAGAGTTCTAGGGAGTTATCAGACAAACAGGACCACTGACAAGGGTAAGGGGGACAAAGAGGGCAACTGCCCTGGGGCCCGGCAATACAAAAGGGCCCAGAGCTCCCAGCCACTACTACCACCACTGCTGTGGCAGGCTCTTTAAATAGCTACTGAAGTGCCATGCAGCATGCTCCACATGGCACTAAGGGCCGCCTTTGGGAGGCTAGTCCCAGCCCTACCCCTCCTGCATAAAGCCCTGCCCCTTCCAGGAGCACAGAGCTGGGCCACACCTTCTTGCCCAGGGACTCAGTGAAGCTATTGGCCTCACTGCAGACAACTCAGTACCCAAGATACTGAACAGAAGCACCTAGAAAGAAAAGTGAACTGGAAACATGTAACACAACGCTTCCCAATTTTTATTAATGGAAATGATGAGTCCCAGTCCTATAGCTCCCATGCGTCAGTTTCAGTTTTCTGTAAATCATACTATACCTTTACCATACCAGATTAGGGCATGTGATTTGCAGTTTTAACTGATAAACACTAATAAAACACCCTAAATGAAATCTGGCAATGGTTTCTTATATTGAATACCTTGACTACTTCTGGTGTGATTACTAAAAAGCACTAATGTGTTGTTAATTGGTTAATTGGTTAGACCTCTCTGATATGCACTAAAGGTTCCTTAGTACACTTTAATGTAATTCTGTTTGAAACAATGCTAAGTTTCAAATTACACTAGGGAACATTAGAAAGGGATTACTCATTACAGTATATGCTACTGTAGTGAATAATTCTATAATATGCATACAATATATATAATAATTCTATAATATGCATACTATATATTTATATATATATTACTCATTACAGTATATACAAAGAGAGAGAAAGAAGGCACTGAAAAAAACCTAATTTTTAGACAGCTACATAAAAAGTCAAAATTTGCTAAAAATAACCCCTTAATTGAAGATTACATTAATAAACCCCAAATAACAAAAGCCCTAAACATAGTCCAGGTAAAGACACAATCTTAATATATCAAATAAATTAGCCAAACATAAATACTACTTGGAAATATTAACAATGCAGCAAAACATATGGGTAATTGTAAGTACTTCCACACCAGGTTATGTGTGTCGTATGGTTGGGGGGAAGGAGAGTGAAAGGGAAAAACCAAAAATAAAATAATCAATTTTCAAAAAATCAAAAAAACATGTAATGTGTTATGCTGCAAAATTTTCAAATGACAATTTCTCATTTGAATTTTGTGGAGGGGGAGAGGGAGAAACCAAATGGGCTTTTCAATCAGTTCTGCAAGGAAGCACTGGCAGGACAGTATGTCAGTATACACTGCAAGCACCTTTCAAGCAGTTTGATTTTAATTAAGATTTCTGAACCCTTGGTAGGGCAGTTTGGCCCTTAGTGCTTGTTGTAACCTAAATTCAAGTTTCACTGCAAATGAATGTCCACTCATGTGATACCACTGGGAAATCATTCCTAGTCAAATTATTAGCATTCTAGTAATATCTGTATTATATTTACTCTCAGTTTGATTGAAACATCTTCCATTACAGAGTAAGTGAAATTCCACTTTCCAACTTCTACACAATTTTGTAATTCTAGTAGTCTTTAGAATTCTGGGTGCATAAATAGTCCGTGAACAACTGGGAATAAAATGCATTTCCTTGAAAGATGTTATCAAGATGAAAAAAATTTCCTTGTGGAGTTAACATAAACAGTGGTAGTCTGTTTTAAAGCACAAATGGATTCATGGAGAAAATGGTACAGAGTTTTCATTTTAAGGCTTAATTCAATGGGGTTTGGTAGCTTTTTGTTTAGTGAAATATATTATATGCAGGGGAAATTATCACCCAAAATCTAAATATACGAGTTATGAGACCTATATATAACAGCCTCACGCATCACAAATGCAACCTGCTATCTCTGTACAAAGATTGCAACATCAGTGTGTTCTCACTCATGCAATCACCAATGATTTAAGTTTTACACACTGTAGGGCACACTCTAAAACGCTGTTTAGGGCTGCAGTGTACCATTCTGGGATCTGGAATCAGTCATGTCTGTTTCCTGTGCTGGAAAGGAGATTTTGTCTGGCATCCCAATCAAAAGACCTCTCATTCTTGGTCAAAAATCTGACTCCTGGCCCCAGCTCTGCTCCTCAATCTGGACCCAGCCCCAGCCCCAGCCCCAGCCCCAGCCCCAGCCCATCTTTGCTCTCATTCCCTCTCTACCCCCAGACCAGCTCTGTCTCTAGCCCTGAGGTTTGTCAGCTTTTTGCCCTTAGGCCTGAGGGAAATTGTATAGCAGGCCTGAATGCTCGCAAAATTGGGATTGAGATGCAGGTGGGAGTGTGGGCTCTGGCTGGGGGTACAGGCTTTGGAGTGAGCAGAAATGAGGGATTTGGTGCATAGGAGGGTGTTCTGGGCTTTTCAAAGGTTTTGGAAGGAAGGAGGGAGATCAGGGCCATGGCAGAAAATGGGAGCATGGGGGATGTCAGAGGTGCAGACTCCAGGCAGTGCTTACCTCAAGCAGCTGCCAGAAGCAGCAACAATGTTCCCCCTCAAGTTCCTCCATGGAGGCGCAGCCAGGCAAATCTGCACACAGCCCTCTTCGCAGACACTGCCCCTGTAGCTCCCATCGTCAGCAGTTCCTGGCTAATCATAGAATCATAGAATACTAGGACTAGAAGGGACCTCAAGAGGTCATTGAGTCCAGTCCCCTGCCCTCATGGCAGGACCAAATACTGTCTAGACCATCCCTGATAGACATTTATCTAACCTACTCTTAAATAGCTCCAGAGATGGAGATCCCACAACCTCCCTGGGCAATTTATTCCAGTGTTTGACTACCCTGACAGTTAGGAACTTTTTCCTAATGTCCAACCTAAACCTCCTTGCTGCAGTTTAAGCCCATTGCTTCTTGTTCTATCCTCAGAGGCCAAGATGAACAAGTTTTCTCCTCCTCCTTATGACACCCTTTTAGATACCTGAAAACTGCTATCATGTCCCCCCTCAATCTTCTCTTTTCTAAACTAAACAAATCCAATTCTTTCAGCCTTCCTTCATAGGTCATGTTCTCTAGACCTTTAATCATTCTCGTTGCTCTTCTCTGGACCCTCTCCAATTTCTCCACATCCTTCTTGAAACGTGGTGCCCAGAACTGGACACAATACTCCAACTGAGGCCTAACTAGTGCAGAGTAGAGCGGAAGAATGACTTCTCGTGTCTTGCTCACAACACACCTGTTAATGCATCCCAGAATCATGTTTGCTTTTTTTGCAACAGCATCACACTGCTGACTCATATTCAGCTTGTGGTCCACTATAACCCCTAGATCCCTTTCTGCCATACTCCTTCCTAGACAGTCGCTTCCCATTCTGTATGTGTGAAACTGATTGTTCCTTCCTAAGTGGAGCACTTTACATTTGTCTTTATTAAACTTCATCCTGTTTACCTCAGACCATTTCTCCAATTTGTCCAGATCATTTTGAATTATGACCCTATCCTCCAGATTAGTCACAATCCCTCCCATCTTGGTATCATCTGCAAACTTAATAAGCGTACTTTCTATGCCAATATCTAAATCGTTGATGAAGATATTGAACAGAGCCAGTCCCAAAACAGACCTTGCAGAACTCCACTTGTTATGCCTTTCCAGCAGGATTGTGAACCATTAATAACTACTCTCTGAGTACGATTATCCAGCCAGTTATGCACCCACCTTATAGTAGCCCCATCTAAGTTGTATTTGCCTAGTTTATTGATAAGAATATCATGCAAGACCGTATCAAATGCCTTACTAAAGTCTAGGTATACCACATCCACCGCTTCTCCCTTATCCACAAGACTTATTATCCTATCAAAGAAAGCTATCAGATTGGTTTGACATGATTTGTTCTTTACAAATCCATGCTGGCTGTTCCCTATCACCTTGCCACCTTCCAAGTGTTTACAGATGATTTCCTTAATTATTTGCTCCACTATCTTCCCTGGCACTGAAGTTAAACTAACTGGTCTGTAGAGTTGGTGCATGGGGTTGGAGCAGCATGTGGAGCCCTCTGGTTGCCCCTGCTTCCAGGAGCCATGTGGAGTGGACAAGCCCCCAACCCTGCTCTCCAACTGGAGCACTGGAGCGGGGCAAGCCCCCAAACACTGTCACCCAGCAGGAGCTTGAGGACCAAGTTGGCACAGCCCAGGGGCCATAGTTTGCCCATTCATGCTCTAGCCCCTGCTCCTCCCACAGTTTCAGTTCCTGTCCATGAGCAGCTGCAGAGCCTGCACTCAGGTAGTGACAGCATGTGGAGCCTCCCTGGGCACCAATGTACCTTGGGGCTTTAGGGTCCTGGCAGCTGCTTCTGGGAGGCACACAGAACCAAGGAAGGGAGGGAGCCTGCCTGAGCCCTGGGAGGAGGAGGAGCTGTTTAGTGAGAGCTGCAGACCCCCCGGAGTTACCTGGGGATCTGCAGGAACCAGTTTAAGAAACACTGTTAGCATGGGTGTGGACTTATCTGTGTCCTACTCCATAACGCTAATATTCCTTCAACATGGTAAGGAACAGAATGTATAGACTGCAGCTGGTGCTAGTAATTCTGGAATCCGTGCCAATGCCAAGGAAGCAATAGCACTACGTTCCAATCCACAAGCTTTAGCTATGTCTATGACAGAGCAGATGCAAATACCATTAAAGTAACGTGACTGTGCTCAAATCTGACTCTGGGTCTAATTTCATGGTCACTATTACTAAGCCTCTGCCTACAGCGCAACTGTCTCTGCTGCCTTTTCTAGCAGGGAGGCATAGAGGCTTTCCACTTTTTTAAAAAAATGGGTTACATCCTTAGTTGGTGGGTGAAATTCTGCTCTTAGTTGCACAACACGGTTAATTGGAACAATCCCATTGATGTTAATCAAGAAACCCTGGGTTGCACTGACTATTTTGTTTGGCTTCTCTTAAAATGTACATCCTGTTCTATGTTTATATTAGGGAAGGCAGGTCAAAGAAGTGTCCTTTGCACTTGAAGCAGGAAAAAAGGGATTTATGTGACAGTCCTTAGTTCTTACAGGAGTTTGATTCCGTTTGAGGTTAGCCCCACAAAAAGCTCTCCCACACAGATTTTATCGTGATGGTAAAACATTCTATTTTGCCAGAGTTGTGAAGCTGTCAACCATTGTCTTCCTTTCTGTGCTTCATTCAAAAGTTTGAATATGGGTGAATCTAAACAAATAACACAAGTATATAGAGGCAAAATGAGCTCAATCTAGCTAGAGACATAAAGGATAACAAGAAAACATTCTACACATATATTAGAAGCAAGAGGAAGACCAAGGACAGGGAAAGCCCACTGCTCAGTGGAGAGGGAAAAACAGTGGAAACGTCAGAGGAGCTTACCAACTTCTTTGTATCAGTATTCACCAAGAAGGTTAGTAGCGATTGGACATCTAACATAGTGAATGCTGGTGAAAACTGGGTAGGTGTATAAATGACAATAAGAAAAGAACAAGTTAAAAATTACTTAGAAAAATTAGATGCCTTCACGTAAACAGGGTCTGATTAAATGCATCCTAGAATACTCAAGGAGCTGATAGAGGAGGTATCTGAGCCTTAAGCTATCATCTTTGAAAAGACATGGAAGATGGAAAGAGATTCCAGAAGACTGGAAAAGGGCAAATATAGTACGCATTTATAAAAAGGGAAATAAGGACAACCCAGGAAACTACAGACCAGTCAGCTTAACTTCTGTGCCAAGAAAGATAATGGAGCAAATAATTAAGAAATCCCTGTGCAACCATCTGGAAGATAATAGGTTAATAAGTAACAGTCAGCATGGATTCAAATCATGTCAAACCAACCCGATAGCTTTCTTTGATAAGATAATAAGCCTTGTTGATAAGGGAGAGGCAGTAGACATGATATACCTAGATTTCAGTAAAGCATATGATACAGTCTCACATTACCTTCTCATTAATAAACTAGGGAAATACAAGATAGATGGGGCTATTATAAGATGGGTGCATAACTGTTTAGATGACCACTCTCAGAGAGTAATTATTAATGGTTCATAGTCATGCTGGAAGGGCATAACAAGTGGGGTTCATCAGGGATCCGTTTTGGGACCAGTTCTGTTCAACATCTTAATCAATGATTTACATAATGACATAGAGAGTACACTTATAAAGTTTGCAGATAATACCAAGCTGGGAGGGATTGCAAGTGCTTTGGAGGACAGGGCAATCATTCAAAATGATGTGGACAAACTGGAGAAAAGGTCTAAGGTAAATAGGATGAGGTTCAATATGGACAAATACAAAGTACTCCACTTACAGAGAACAATCAGTTTCATACATACAAAATGGGAAGTGGGTGTCTAGGAAGGAGTACTGCAGGAAGGAATCCAGTGGTCATAGTGGACCACAATCTAAATATGAGTCAACAGTGTGACACTGCTGGGGGAAAAAAAAGCAAACATGATTCTGGGATCCATTAATAGGAATGGTGAGAGCAAGACACAAGAAGTAATTCTTCTGCTCTACTCTGCACTGATGAGGCCTCAGCTGGAGTTTTGTGTCCAGTTCTGGGCACCACATTTCATGAGAGATGTGGAGAAATTAGAGAAGGTCTACAGAAGAGCATAAAAAATTATTAAAAGTCTAGAAAACATGACTTATGAGGGAAGACTGAAATAACTGGGTATGTTTAGTTTAGAAAAGAGAAGACTAAGAGGGAACATGAACGCAGTTTTCAAGCATCTAAAAGGGTGTTAAAAGAAGGAAGGAGAAAAAATGTTCTGTTGAATCTCTGATGATAGGAGAAGAAGCAATGGGCTTAAATTGCAACAAGGGAAGTTTAGGTTGGACATTAGGGAAAAAACCTTCCTAGTTGTCAGGGTGGATAAGCACTGGAATAATTGCCTAGGGAGTCTGTAGAATCTCCAGCTCTGGAGATATTTAAGAGCAGGTTGGATAGACATCTGTCAGGGATGATCCAGATGGTGCTTGGTCCTGCCATGAGGACAGGGGATTGGACTTGATGACCTTTCAAGGTCTCTTCCAGTTCTAGTGTTCTATGATTCTGTGTTGGGTCCATACCATTGAGTGCCTTGAAGAGAAGGATATTGAACTTGGCTCAGTGTTCTGTAAGAACAGAGTAGTTGTGGATGTGCTCCCAGTAGCTTGTATTGCAGAGGAGATGAGCTACTAAGTTCTGTACAAGTGGGTGTTTCTTAGGGGCTCATGGCTCTATTTCCAGGTATATCACACTGCTGTAATGCAGGCAGGAGGTAACAAAGGCATGTATAACTGAGGCCAGGTCATCATCCACCATGTTGGGCTGGATTTTTGTAGACAAGTAGGGATGGTTGAAAGCATTATTTGTAGATGCTGTTATGTAAGAGGGGAATCCAAAAATAGTCTGAACCAAAGAACTGTTGGTGTGTACCTGCCACCAAAGACAACTGCACTGTGGCTATAAACACAATTCTTTCTTCTGTATAACAGTATCACCTCTGTGTTATCTGAGTTTAGTTTCATCCAACTCTTCATGTATGAGCTGACCTCACTGAAGAACTGGGCTCTCTTGGTGCTAAGACTGTGGTTGTATGTGGTGAAGGATAGGTAGAGCTGTGTATCATCTGCATATTACTGACACTAGAGAGACTAGGTAGGTGAGGTTCTATCTTTTATTAGAACAACTTCTGTTGGACAGAGCTCTTTGTATCCTTGAAAAGCTTGTCTCTTTCACCAACAGAAGATGGTCCAGTAAAATATATCATACCCATTTTCTCTCTCTAATATCCTGGGAGAAACATGCTACTATATTGATTTCATATCATCTGACCAGTTCACCTAAAGGCTGCATGTAGATGCTGAATAGGACCAGAGAGAGAATTGATCCTTATGGGACTAGTGGCAGAGGTTCAGTTTCCCATCATTTCTCACTGGATCCATTCCTCAAGGCAGGATAAAGTATTTTAGTGTATTTCTCTGGACTGCCCAGCCTCTCTAAGGTGAAACAGTAACAGTGTCAAACACTGCAGAGAGATTTAGAAGGTGTGACTAATGTCTGCCTACTATCCTTTGACATAAAGGGATTATCCATCAGTTCCATTAAAGCAATATCCTGACCTGAATCCAAACTGTACCAGTTCTAGTATGTTAGCTTTAATAAGACATACTTGCAATCAGCCTTGAACTTCTCTATGAGCTTGCTCAGGAATCAATGGTCTGAAACTCGGAGGTAGTTCGTTAGAACTAATGTACCCAGGATGGGTTTTTCAGTGTTGATTGAATTGTTGCATGATTGATGAAGGAGGGGAAGATTCCTTCCCTGAATGAAACATAGGCTATTTTGTTGTCATGAGTGGCACTAGTCACTCATGACTCTCTTACATCAGTCAGGAAATACAAGGGTTGGATTCACAAATTTTGGGCTGGAACTCCCATAGGTTAATCTGTCATTGCCAGACATGTTGCTCGTTTTTTTTTAATATAGCAGTGTGCATTGGCAGGACTTCAGGATCAGTTTCCCCTGGAGTAAAATGGAAGTAAGAAATCTGTTGATGCTTAACCTTTGCATCTTAGCTTAAGATTCCAGTGAAATACTTCAAAGCTTAAGGCACCATTTTAAACACACACTCTGACTTCAATTACTATTTTCTTTATAGACCTCTTGGAAGCAATTAAATGTATTCACGAGAGTACTAAAGAGCAATTAGGATAAGCATCTCATGAGATGGAAAGACAGATAAGAAGGAGCCATTGAGGTACAACAAAATAAGTAAATTCCATTTCATCTTTACAGACAATATACAATAAGGTTTAAACCAGTTGTAAAATATAGCCTGAACCCACTGATGTATTGCCTTCTTTAAAGTAACACTCACCTGCATTTAGAATTTGTCCGACTTGTTAGTCTGCCTAGTTCAGTTCTGAAAAATAGAAACACTCCAAAAAGTGTGTTGTGGAGGAACTGTGCCACCAGAACATTTTATTGCACATAAATTGTGTTAAAATAAGTTTTTGATGTTGCAAAGTCACACACTAAGGGCTCATCTAGACTACATCCCTCTGTCGAAAGAGGGATATAAATGAGCCGGATCGAAAGTGCAAATAAAGTGCGGATTTAAATATCCCGCGCTTCATTTGCATTTTCATGTCCAATCGCTGTTTCAAAAAAGGGTATACAAAAGTGAAACCACAGTCTAGACACGGTTCTTTAAAAAAAACAACCCTTTTTTGAAAGAACCTGTATGCCTGAAAAAATGAGGAGTATGTGTTTGTTCGAAAAAGGGGTTGTTTTTTTTAAAGAACCGCATCTAGACTGCGGTTTCACTTTCGAAATACCCTTTTTCAAAACAGCGATTGGACATGAATATGCAAATGAAGCACAGGATATTTAAATCTGCACTTCATTTGCACTTTCGATCCGGCTCATTTACATCCCTCTTTCAACAGAGGAATGTAATCTAGACGAGCTCTAAAAGTTAGAAAAAGCCAGAATTAAGATTGCCTGTCAATATGACCCCCCTTATGTATATTAATTATGATAGTGTCTTTAATACATGATCTCATACTATTTTTTCCACAGGACCCTGCTTTATTCAGTGCACAGGGAGCAGTTACTGAATATTTTATTTCATCCTCACTTTCAATATGTAGCTCCATACCTTCACTGCAACCTATTCAAATTATGCTCTGAAGACAGAATTATTCATTCCTTCATGATCTTTTCTGTGGGTCTTATCACTATAACATGCAAGTACTACACAAACATTAATTCAAATTAACAAAACACTTGTGAAGTGAAGGAGTGATTTTGTCCCCATTTTGCAGGTGGGCACAGAGAGACTGAAGGACTAAAAGATCAAATAAAAGTCTTTCTTCTCACTAATGTTTCTAGTTCCATGAATAAAGTATTTCACAGAAGCTGAATCTCTATATATATATTTTAAAAGTTTTTCCTGCAGGACAACAGAGTGATACCACCAGGTCACTCTGCATCCTGCCTCCTTCTTTCTCCCTTGCCCCCTCTTCCAACTCGAGCCTGACCTCACTGCTTCCTCTCTCCACTTGGAATTGCTATTTTAAACCAAGCCCCTGCTCCCCTTCCTCCATCCCCACCCCACAGGGCTTTCAACACCAAGAAACATGGCACGCTACTGGTAGATCCCACATCGCAGCTGTGACAGCCCAGGGCTGGGAAGAGCAGGGTACCATGCTTGGGACGGCAGCCTGGGGACAGGCACTAGGAGTGGAGCTCCCATCCTGGCTTATGTGGGCTCTTGGGGGCTCCCGTGCCGCTAAGCTCTTGGGGAGCTGGAGCACAATGCTCACCCACCTGGAGTCCGGCTGCCCACTCAGAGACTCACCCCTCCTCAGCAGCTGCACTGACTGTAGCTGCCAAAGCACCCCCGAGTCGCCCAGGGGAGCCAGCTGTACTGACCTGTCGGCTGCTTCCCTTCCGCTCCCGGCGGGCAGACAGGCAGCCCTGGGCTCTGTGGGCAGAGCTGGGGCAGTGAGCAGTGCAGGCAGGACTGCACAGGGGAGAGGTCAGGACAGTGGCCCCCTGCACTGCTGCTTTCCCCACCTCAGTAGGCCGCAGTGCCGCAGAGCACCACATGCACATGGCACTACCTGCGCCTCGCTCTGCCCCACATGGAGCAGGCGGGCAGACACCCCTGTGCCTCCCTGTCTGCCAGGGTTAGAACTGAGCCTGGTGCACGCCATGGCTGGCAGAGGGGAGGGTTAGGGTTGGGGGAGGGAGACAAAGGGCCCGGGCTAGTGGGGATATGGGGGGACCCTGGCTTGTGGGGAGGAAGGGAGAAGGAACCCTGGCTGATGCATCAAAGGGAAGGGGGAGAAGGGAGACTGGCTGGTGTGACAGGGGAAGGAGAAGAGACCAGGGCTGGTGTGGCAGGGGAGGGAGAAGGGGCCTGTGCTGGTGGGGGGAGGGAGAAGAGGAAGGGAGAAAAGACCCAGACTGGTGCGTCTGCAGCCCAGACCTCCCTGGTGGACCTGGTGGGAGAGAGCCAGGGTTGCCTATCCCTCGTGAGGGGGGGTTCACGTGCGCACCGAGCAGGGGGCACAGCCAGGTAGTATAACTAAATGGGAGAATAAATAAATGAATCCACTAATTAGCTACTTGCACTTTCTTTGATAACCTTTTTGCATGGACTGTAACCTCTCCTGATTTAAAAAGGAACAATTCCATTAGTAAATCTTGCTCCTTGACAGACAGGTTTGGAATTAATTTAAAGGAAGGTCACCTAAATGGTTTCACATGTAAGGGCATGGTATGTCATCTAGCTGTGTCAAACAGCAAGATGAAGGCTGCCTAAAGATGGTTTCAGGTTTCCAAACCGATTGGTACGGGGAAGCTATAGTTACCAGCATATGCTAGCTGAACGTGCCATGTCAGGAACAGACGATGTCTTACGCATGTTATAGTAAACCTAGACCAGCCCCTGATGGTGTGACCTCATTAACCTTATGACTGCTGATCTCTCAATTATATCCAACTCTCTACTCACAGAAGAATTTGGAATAAACTTGACATCACCCTGACTCCAGAAGTAATTTATTTATTCATCTAAAAGAATCCATCTATGCTGGCTCTGAGGTCAGCAGCTCTATTTAAGCACAGCCTGCATAGCAGGGAAGTAACCTTTTAAAATGCTGTAATGATCTAAGAATATAGATGTACCTGAGTAGGTTAAACATAGCAAATATACTGGTTGTTGTATGACTTAGTAAATTAACTTGTGATTTCCCACATCAACTGCCTATCAAGAAAGTAGTAAAGTGTGTGTGGGGGGGGGCAGGGGTGTGGGAAATAGTTACTAGCCCTCATGAAAGTGTCTTTAAAATTCATTTTTTAGTGTTTTATCTTCCACCAACAGAAGTTGGTCCAATAAAAGATGTTACCTCACCTCCCTTGTCCCTTTAAAATGCATAGCTGTCATGTCTGAAAAGCAGAAATCACTTAGGTTATGTCTACACAGCAGCGTTATTTCGGAATAACTGATGTTATTCTGAAATAACAAAAAGAGCATCTACACAGCAAGCCATTATTTTGAAATAATAGTGAGCTGGAGGACTTTATTCCAACTCCGGTAACCCTCATTTCACGAGGAGTAAGGGAAGTCGATGGAAGAGTGTTCTTCCTTCGACTTCCTGCTGTGTAGACAGAGCCAAAAACCACATAAAGCTATTTTGACTTCAGCTACGCAATTGACGTAGCTGAAGTTACGTGTCATAATTCGAATTTTGCCTGGCTGTGTAGACGCACCGTTAATTCTGTGTACACATCTACTAGGCTTTATCTGTGTTCTCATAATCAGCTTTGCCCAGAATGCAGATGAAGCTGAACAAGAAGAGGCAAGTGTGCTTGGAGCATGGCACACATGAGCCACAACTGAGATATCAAAGAGGACCATTATCTTTGTTTTTTTCCTGAACAATCTACCTACCTAGATTTACACTGTGGCTGTGTCTAGACTGGCATGATTTTCCGCAAATGCTTTTAACGGAAGAGTTTTTCCGTTAAAAGCATTTGCGGAAAAGAGCATCTAGATTGGCACGGACGCTTTTGCGCAAAAGCACTTTTTGCGGAAAAGCGTCCGTGCTAATCTAGACGCTTTGCTAAGAAGAAAGCCCCGATCGCCATTTTAGCCATCGGGGCTTTTTTGCGCAAAACAATTCTGGGTTGTCTATACTGGCCCTCTTGCGCAAAAGTATTTGCGCAAGAGGGCTTTTGCCCGAACAGGAGCGTGAAAGTATTTGCGCAAGAAGCACGGATTTTGTACATTACAAAGTCAATGATCTTGCGCAAATTCAAGCGGCCAGTGTAGACAGCTGGCAAGTTTTTCCGCAAAAGCAGCTGCTTTTGCGGAAAAACTTGCCAGTCTAGACACAGCCTGTATGTCTTTAAAGGGAGCAATTTCTCACTGACTCACATTTTTACTCCTTTTGTTTACATTGTTTTAAAGTGATACATTTTATACATGAGAGGCAGCAGATAGCGCCCAAACTGGAACCCAGGAGAGCTGGGTTTTATTTTGAGCTCCACTAATGCAACTACTGCTGACAGTAAGGCTCCAGTTTTGATTGGGGCCTCTAGGCACTAATTAGAAATAGCTGATAATTTATGCTGAGCTTGCCCAACTCCTTTTCTCCTGGTACCAGAAAAAAAATCCTGTCAGCAGTTCTGTACAGATGGGAACCTGGAGAAGTACAGATTTTTTGTCACAGTTGTTAGGTTTCGTTCCTAACAAACCAGCAATAAGAAAAAGGAGGAATTAAGCAGGAAAAGAAGAGAAAAGAGAAAGAAAAACAGAAAACAGAAAGAAAAACAGAAGGGGGACTATGAGCTGCAAAAGCAGCTTTTAGGATTAATCTACTTCAGGGATAAGCTCGGAACAAAAGCAAGGACCGTGCTAGCCAGAGTGGGATTTTCCCCCCTCTAGCTCAATCTTCTCTTTGCCTGCACATGCAAAGAAACTAAGAGACTTTCTAGGAGTTCTGGCAAGTCCTTCTGTAGCAAACACACTGCAGCTTGTTCTTTCAACAGCTCATTTTCCATCTTCAGACACCAAGCTGTCTCTACTAGCTGTAAAGTCAGCAATAGGGTTATAGAGGCAATTACATTCAAAAGATCCTGTTTCCAGTTGGAAATTATAGGAAATTAATTACTGTTAAAGTGAAAGCCATGAGATGGAATTAGCAGGCCTAAGTCTCCACAGGGTTGGAGCTTTAGGAACCTAGGAGGGAAGTCTTTTTAATTTCCAGTGTCACTTGGTACTTTTGAAATTTGTTTCCATTGTTATTTTTGGGCACTTTCAGGTCATCAGCAGTTTAAACCGTGCAATGAAAAGGCCTTTCTATTACACTGACATGGTGAAATCTATCGCTTTCACAAAACTGCCAATCAAATAGTGACCATATAGACTTATTTTTGTGCTAAATTAGAGGCAGCTTAAGGTTTCCTTGGCTCTAGGCCTGTGCCCCCTTCCCATCCTTTCTACCTCTGGTCCCACTCCCATTCTGCCCCTTCCATAACTCCAGCCCTTCCTGCCCCTTCTCCCCATCCCATTTCACCCAGGGTCCTCTCCTGTTTGCCCCCCTCACTGTGGCCCCAAGACCACAGAAGCTCTGCCCCCCCACCACAGCAGGAAGTGAGAACACCCCAGCCCTGGGGCTGAGACAAGTAGTGAGGGATCCTCCAGTACTAGCGCTGCAGTGGGGGATCTAGGTGCTGTGGCTTCCCCTGCTACCTCTGTGCTTCAGAAGGGGACCAGGGCTGGGGAGCGGGATCCTCTCCCATTCCTTCTGCCTAGCGCTCCTGCCAGAAAGTACATTCAGATGAAGGGGCGTCCCCCCTGCTGCCCTGTGTTCTGCCAAATACAGGGGCTGATGGCGCTTTGCCAGCTTCTGCAGGGGACAGGAATGGGAAGCGCTGCGGGCTTCCCCCACTGCCCCGTGGCTTCTTCCAGGGACAGGTTCAGAGGGTACTGGGACATCCCCTGCCACCATCTTCTGCTAGGGACTGAGCCACAATGCAGAGGCTTCTCCCATCCTGCCTCGCACACTCACCCAGCACTGCTGCTCAGGAGCAGGGTTGCGGCAAAGGGTCTCCATGCTCTTTTCTGCCCTTACAATCACACATGGCAAACCGGGCCATTCACTTCAGCAGGGGACCAGGGCTGGGGAGCGGCTCATTTACTATGTTTGTTAAAGATTTAGAAAAGAGGGCAAATGGCAGCTGCATGCAGAAGCCACGCAAGCCAATCTGCCATCCCTTGCAAAACTTAAGTATGCCATCCCCCACATCCCTTAAGTGTTCATGGTAGGGACTCTTCCTCTGACTCCCCAAACCCTTCCCTGGACTCTTCTACCCACTCTCCATGCTCCCAGGCCAAGGGGCGCACTCCCCCCTGCAGTCTGTGCCCCATCCTTCAGCTCATCTCATAACATCTAAGATTTCCCATTCTGATTCCCTTTCCTTCTTAGGTAAATTCTTAGCTTACTGGAGTGTAAAAATCAGTTTGTCAATAGAGGCTAATTTTAAAAAATAGGAAAGGAATTTAGGCAAAAATACTTATTGCTGTTCCCCTATTCCCCTTGCTGAAGAAAGGGGAAGAACAGATGAACTGCTCAGATATCTCTTAATTTCTCCTGCTATTCTTATGTGGGACAGCCCTGTTATTCCCTCAGGAACAAACCCCTCTATCGGTTCCACAGAGAGAGCAGATTACCATGGAGAATGCAGGAGTTCCCACTGCTTCAGCCCTGTGCCACTGCTAAAGTCATTGGCACTAACACTGGTCAGGCTTCTTCTTAGGCTGCTGCTTCCTCTAGTTTTTGTTGTTGAGCCTGCTTGTTGCCTAGGACTTTCTCTTCCAAAAGGTTCTCAGAGAGTTGAAGGACATTTTCTGCCAGTGTTGCACAATAGTGTTTTGATCGCCAGTCACAGAAGCTTGTGCTGCGATCTTATCAGATAATCTGAGATGCTAAGTAGCATCAACGCCTGAGGAGCAGTAGGCTCTGAACATAGGGTATGTCTACACTACAGCGTTAATTCGAGTTAACTTAATTCAAAATAGTTAATTCGAATTAAGCTAATTTGAATTAACACATCTACACACAAAACCTATTTCGAAATAGCGCGTCCACACTGAGTGGAACCTGAACCGAAGTTAAGGCTGGCTGGAACCAGTGCCGGCAGGGCATCAGGTTAGGACTTAGTGTGTGGGCTGCTGCCTGAGGCTAACTGAGCTCCATGCTTAAAGGGATCCTACCCCCACCCCAGACAGACAGTTCTCAGGGTTCCCCGCTTGCTTGTCTACCTTGATGAGGGACAGCAAAGCAGTCCTGTCTTGGAGTGCCCGCACTCGGGACACCACAGCACTCGGCCACATGGAGCCAGAGCTGCCCCTGGGCATGCTGGTGCATCTTGTGGGGTCGTTGCCATCAGCCCGGCTATACTTGCTGCAGGCAGGGGCGGCCCGTCCATATAGGCGAACTAGGTGGTTGCCTAGGGCGCCAAGTTAAATGGGGCGCCAAATGGTGGTGCAATATCGTTGAGGGGTTTGGAGGTGGGGGCGCCGATTGCATGGTTTGCCTAGGGCGCCAGTTGCTGGCAGCTAGTCTAGGGCCACCCCTGGCTGCAGGCTGCCATCTGGGGGATCCATCGGGGGGCTGTCAGGATCCAGGAGGCCCTGCAGGAGAGCGTCCACCCCAAGGAGCCCTCAGAGCCACCCCGATCCTCCCCACCAGGGGCTCGTGCCCCATTCCTCCCTCACGTCCTTCCATTTACCCTCTCTAGCCCCCCTTCCTGATGTCAAACAAAAGACAAGTATGTTCAAAAATAGAAACTGGGTTTATTGAACAAAACTGGGGGGAGGATGAACCTCTGGGGAGACTGGGAAAAGGAGATGGGAGAGGGGAAGAGAGAGGGTGGGAGAGGGGAGAGGGAAACCTGGGAGGAGGGAGCTGGAAGGGGGAAGCAAGGGGAAAAAGGGGGAGGGGAAGCTCAGGGTTGGGGGTCTCGCTGGACCAACTTGATTATCATGCAAACCTGCTCCTGGGTTCGCATGTGGCCTTTGGTGGCCAGGCTGGCAGCTATCCTGCCATAGACGGCCGCATTCCTCCATCTAGTGCGGCGATCATGGATGTTGGGGGCATCCCCCCTAAACCTGAATAAGGTCCATGATCTCCACCCTGCACCAGGAAGGTGCCTGCCTTCTCCAGCCCCCGTCAGGCTCCTAGGAGCTGGCAGACTGCTCCTGGGGAGCGGTGGAGGGCTGGCTGCCAGTGGCTTGCTGGCTCATGTTTTGGGGCCACTGCTGGCTCTGGGCTGGCAGGCTTGGAGCTGGCACAGGCACTGTGGCCAGGGTCTACCTCTTTAATGGCTCCGGGGCTGGGGGAGAGGAGAGTAAGTTTTCCTGGTTATGCCCAGAGTGGCCACAAGGGCTCCCTGGGAAGGGCTGGAGGCCCCCTATTTCGAATTAAGTGTCTACACAGCACTTAATTTGAAAGAGCTATTTCGAATTTGGCGTTACTCCTCGTAGAATGAGGTTTGCCAAATTCGAATTAAGCTTTCCGCTATTTCGAATTAATTTCGAAATAGCGGTTTGCGTGTATAGACGCTATTAAAGTTAATTCGAAATAACGGCTGTTATTTCGAATTAACTTTGCAGTGTAGACATACCCATACAGAGTAAGGAGCCAGGATTTCCTGAATTCTAATGCTAGCTATTCTATTGCACATTTGTGAGTATTCTTATGACCAGCCCTCACTTGGGGGGTTCGTTGGCATGGCCTAGTGGTCAGGGTGTGGGCCTCATGATATGCAGGGACAGGGGGCTATTAGTAAGGAATCCCAGGCCCTCTACTCCATTGGGTTCTTACCCAGGGACCTTTCAGTGTTGTCAGTGATCTGACAGCCAAGACTGCGTAAGGCAGTCACTTCCTATCACACCCTCCCCACGAGATTGTCCCAAAGTTGCCATCTGGTTTAAGGCAGCAAGAAGATTGCCCACTCAACACAAGGCACTTTCTGGCAGCTGCCTGAGACATGGTAGTTTCTTCTCGCTCAGGTGGCAGCTGCCTCTTCCCGTAGTGTGGCCCATCCTCCTGGGCCAGGGCTAGGACTATCCTACGGCTTTCCCCCAAACAAAACAAAAGAGAAATAACAAAACTGAGTCCATATGAGGAGGAGAAGTGAATACTTCCCTCTCCGACTATCTCCATAGCAAGTCCTCCTTTTGGCAGTTGTTCTGTAAGCTCACTCTCTTCCCTGGACTGCCCCTAAATGAGCTTCTTGCCTGCCTTTTAACTCCTTCTCCAGTTGGAGTATTTCCTACAGATGGAGCAGGGTAGGGCTGGCTGAGCCCAGAGCAGCTCCTCAAGTCCTCATTGCCCATGGTGGGATTTGTACACCCGATCAGAGGCCTTAGGCAGCAAAGATTTGACCCAACAAATTCTTATGCTCATCAGTGAGAGCAAAGGGTTTCATGCTAGACACCAAAAACTCAAGCACCTTCAAAAATGTGCTTCTAAATGACCACTTACTACTTTTTCTTGCCTCTGAAAAGGTCCACATTTCAATGTGACAAGTACTTTCAATATTGCATGCAGTGTTTCTGTTGCCTTGTTGGTCCGAGGATATTGAAGTGGTAAGGTGAGGGAGGTAAGGTCTTTTATTGGACCAGAAGTTGATCCACCATTTGGTCCAATTAAAGGCATTACCTCACTCCTTTCCCCCTCCCGCACCTCTCAAGTATTTTCAAATAATATCTATGGGGAGGAGACCTCCAGAGACCATCCTTGTATTCCCCATCCTTCCCTGAAAGGAATTTTTGTAGTTAAAATTTTGGACTGGCATGTACTATTATTTACTACAGCATGCAGATGCATTTGAGGCTGGTTACTTAAAGTGTCTCACCTAAAAGGAGGCAACATCAGATCTTAATCTAATTCTTTCTTGTAAATTTTAATCAAAGTTAGCCCATAAAGTCCCCCAGTTTCTCCAGTTCTGTATTTGTGAAGGATAAAGAACAGTCATGAGCCTTGGAAATACCAATATACCAGTGTAAATACCACCTGCTCTATTGAGAATTCTCATCATTCATGTCTTGACATCTAACGTCAGCTGGACTCTCATAAGCTACTCTGTCCAGCAGCATTGCTGTCATAGTATAGCAATGGCACTTTTCACTCAGTTGAAGAAATACAAAGTTAGGAGGCTACCTTTTCTAACAATAACACAGCTGTGTGCTGTTACAGCAGTTGGTGGTTAAATACGAAATAATAAATAACAGTATATCTTGCCGACTGCAGTGGAATGTGAGGTGGAGGGGGGGGGAGTTAATAGAATTGACAACACTCAGGAGACAAGTGTATATTACCCATAGGTCAAGAATCACAGCTGCAGCTTAACCCTCAAGCGTACCAGTGTCAATTCTTTGAAGCAGATTGCCAACCAGCGAGAGGAAACAGTAAGACGTACCAATTGAAGGAAGATCTACAACCCTCAATGGCTGTTGCAAATTCATGATATAGCCTCAAGACCTGTCACTGTTTGGGTTAGAAGGGAAATTTCTGCTGTTTGTTGTTCTCTCTCTTCCCTCCTCTTCCCGATTGAATAAGCTGTGATTTTTTTTTCCGGCATGTTTTGCCTTTGTGACACGAGTCAAAATTCTTCCCTTATATGTGGCCCCCTTGAAGACAATGAAGTTACATTACAGATGAATTTAGGTCCATTGTTAAGTTGGCAAAGATGCCATCATAACTTTCCACAAATAGCAAGCCTCTTTATAGCCATTGAATTTTTATGGATATGTTACACCGGAGATTAGGTTGGGTGCTAACCAAAGAGAGTGGTAGCCCTTAAAAATTTGAAAGTTGTATTAGATTACTAAGCAAACAGAGACATTACGTTAGTATTCAAGTATTTCCTTTAATAATTACAGGCAAGTAATAGTGAACAATGAAACAGATACTGAGGACTTTGTCTATTTCTTTTACTAGCAATACTGCTAACTCTGAAATCATGACTCTGACTCCCAAAAATCATGAGATGAACTTTAAAAGCCATGACAATTAAAAATTAAAAAATGTTGGATTCTTTCTAATTTTTCCCTTCTGGATTTTGACCCTCTGTGGTTCATGTTTTAAAAGTGTTCTCCATAACTAAAAGGGCAAGACACAACCTTTTTAAAAAAAATAGGGGTCTGTGCTATGCTCTCCAACCCCCCTCTCTCTGGGGGTAGGCAGCCCCAGCTCTCCCACAGGCCACTGGGGAGGGCCAGGCCAAGGTGTGGCAGCCCTGGCCTGCCCTCCCTCAGGACACCGGGCTGAGGCTGCTCCAGCCCCAGCCCCAGCTCTCCCTCTTCCCTCCTTCCCTCCCCCCCGGGCTGTCAGACAGGGCTGAAGGCCCTTACCAGGCCCCACGCTCTCCCCCCCAGGCACCAGGGAGAGAGGAGGAGGGAGGCTGAAGTGTGGCAGTCACGGCTCCCAAGCATGGGGAAAGTGTAGGGAGGAGGCAGGCGGGACGCAGAGTGATGTGATGACATCATTGTGTCATCCTGCAGGAAAACATGTTTCATGTATAGAGAGAGATAAAAGCCAAGATTCTCTCAATTACTTGATAGCAAGAACTTGGTCTTTAAGAAATATACTAAATTTGTGAAACATGCAAAAAAATCATACATTTTTAAGGGCCACATGAAAAACTGATAGTTATATGTGTGCCTGTGCATTTTATAGGCAACATATTGTGGGGAGTAACGTTTAATTGTGCTTTATCCCAGAAATTAAATCAAAGTTTAAATACTTCTAAAAGTCAATAAAAACAATGCAGGTGAAAATCAAAGTGATGCACATCCAGTAATAAATGGAAAGAAATGCCATTTAAAATAGTATTATAAAAGATAACACATCTGTTCTTTTATATAAAACGTAAGTGCTACAGTTTAAATAATCAGAAACTACCGCCTCTGAAGTGATAATTTTTTGAGGCGGATATTTATCTCTCTCATGCGTTTATATCCTAAAAGGCAGTCCTGAAATTTTAGAAGCACTGATAAGTAGAAAATGTGCAGCTGACTTTAATTTAAAGGAAATAAAATGCTATAATGCACAGTAAAGTTGTCATTATTAATTAATATTTGGAAAATAGTGGTGCTGATTAAACTATTTCCCTAGCTGTTGTTGTCACATTTTTCTCATTATAGAATTTCATTAGATTTCTTTAATAAAATATTGTCACCATTTCTTCCCTATAAATATTTAAAGTAGGCTTATCATATAACCAATAAGTCTTGCAACTATATAGCTAATTCCAGGCTCTCTCTAAGAAGTCATTCTGATCGGATTCCTGCCCATCTCAAATTGCAGCTTAGAGCATCTGCTGAGATTTTAATTCCTCTCTGTCAGAGTATTCTGCTTGGCAACAGTGTTCATCAGCAGCCAATAAGATCACAGGCTATGGGGTTTTTGCGGGATACTAACAGTATCCCGCAAGAACCCTGCCGTGCCCAAGGAACAAGTTTGCTCTTCTGCTTTTTTTCCCACAGAAGAGCAAACATGCTCTTTTGGGGAGCCCTGTATACCTCGTTTCATGAGGCATAAGGGCTCCACTGAAAGAGGAGGCTTTTCCGCCATTTGGCCCCATCTAGACTGGACCAAGTAGCAGAAAAGCCTGTTCCGCAAAAGCGATCGGAAAAAGCTACACAAATTGCTTTTTCCGATAAAGCCCCGTAGTCTAGACCTAGCCAGTTTCACAACCTGCAAGCCAAAAAAGAATTCTCCAGGGCTGACCTGTTCTTCTGAAAGTGAAGGTATGCTAACGGGTAGAAACCACATAAATAAATGGTCAGAATGTAATGTAAGACCATCTTCTAACTGGAAACGTTACAATAATGTACTGATGAAGACAACTGAATGGCAATACATTTGCAAGCAATTTACCAACTACACATTCTTTCAACAGTGACACCCAGAGAGTCCTTTTATTGTAAGCAGAACTAAGCAAATAATGCAAACAATATTCTGCAAACACATTTTAAAATGAACTTGTTTCCTTCACATTTGCTCCCCATTTGTATTCACTTTGTACAGATATTCAGATAGAGGATGGACTTGTGTTTAAGGCACTAGCCTCAGGATCTGGCCTCAATTTGTGCCTGGCTTTTCTACAGACTTCATGGGCAAATCAGGTTAATTTCTGTGCCTCATTTTCCTACCCATGAAATGAGGATAATAAAATTGCCCTGCTGGAGCGGATTGAAAACTTTTTGCAGAAATGTTGTCAAAAATCAACATATTTCTGTAAAACATTTTTTTCAGCCAATGCCCTAACCACTGGGCTATCAAGTTATTCTTTGTTTTTCTTCACTAACTAATTCAGGAGCAGATGAATTTCATAGAAATCATTAAGTATTCATTGGGCCAGCAAGGGATATTGTCTGATGCACTAGCTGCTAATGTCCTAAGGTGCAGCTTTTGGCTATTCTGTAGTGGTGGGCTGTCAGGCTCTCTCATTTTCCCCCCAAATATTTGAAAGATCTTGATTTCATTCTACACTGAGCAAAACCAAATCTAGAACAGCAAAATAGTCCATGAAATGTGATTGCTGCTTTCCAGAAATCTCGATTCCATACCTCCCAGGGCTCTTGTGAGGAGAAATAGACTATAAGATGCTGAGATACTACAGTAATGATGGTCAAACAAGTCCCAGAGCCCTACCATCCACATTACCAAGCCTGTTGTTTCCAAATAATGAGCTGGTTATTTCAAAACAACAACTCCAGCTTTCCGAGGAATAACGCTCATTTCAAAATTCTTATTTCAAAATAGCGTGAGTGAGGATGCTCAGCGGCTGCTAATTTGAAATGATTGGCCTTCAGAGGCCTCTCACAGCTGCACTTGTGGCTGCTCTGGAGACTCCGGATATCTCCAGTGCCCCCCTTCTCCTACAGAGCTTAAAGCAGCAGGTAGGAGGGAAAGGGCTTGTGGCACAAGGAGAGCCTTGCCAGCCCCATGCTACACAGCACTCATCACTGGAGCCATGAGTGACTCCAGCGCTCCTTCTGCACCCCCAATGGCTGCCAGCACTCCCACAACACCGTCAGATGCCCCTGGCCAGGGACAAAAGAGGACATAAGCCTGTATTGGTGTGGAGATCATGGACCTCATCGAGGTCTGGGGGGGGGGGGGGGGGGGGAGGAGACCAACCTCCATGATCTCCACACCAGGAGGAGGAATGCAGATGTCTATGGCCAGATGGCTGCCAGCCTGGCCGAAAAAGAACACATGCGGATCCTTGACAAGATCCACATGAAAACCAAAAAGCTCTGGCAGACCTACAGCAAGGCCAGGGAGTAAAGAGGATGCTCTAGAGCTTCTCCTTACACCTGCCACTACTATGTTCAGCTGGATGCCATCCTGGGAAGGGGGCCAGTCATGCCCCACCCCTACAATTATCATAGAGTCCGGGCAGGACACATTCAGTGCAGCCTCCATGAAGGCAGGGTTGTGGACAAGGACGAGAAAGAGGAGGAGGAGGAGGAACAGGCCAGCCAGGACACCATCCCCGCCAGCCAGTAGCTGCTCCTCATCCTGGAGTTAACCCCACCCCCACCCCAGATGTCTCCCAGGCCTTGTGCAATCCCAGTGAAGGCACTTCAGGTGAGTTCCATCACTTTCCCTATGCTCACACAGGGGCAGGTGGTGGGTTGCAAGGGATCACACGCGCCTTGCTCAGTCTTCTCAGCCTGGGGAGGTCGCACAACAGCTTGTGCATGAGGGTGCACATGGAGTGCTAGTCTGGAGCATTCAGCTCCATGAGGCTCTTACACAGGAGCCCCTCACGTCTTCTCACAAGGTTCTTGGAGACGCCTGTCTTACTCCAGACTCCGTGGTAGGACACCTTCCCACAACAAGCCACCACTAAGGAGGGCTGGGGTCTTGGAAACACACAGCAGTGCCACACACAGCCCAGGCCCATGCCCATACTTGGGCAGCATCTGCTCCCAGTCAAACACGGCAAGGAGGAGGAAACCAATCACCTTCATGGGAACCTGCCAGGGGGGAGAAGACCACAGTAGCACTCTCTCCAGCAAGCAGCGTCTGCCACTCACACACACTTCCCCCAACACACACCCCTCCAGCAGGCAGGGATAGAAGTTCTCTTTCTATGGGATATCGCCAGTGCCAGCCCCAGAGTGTGCAGGACACAGAAGGAAGCCAAGCTACTCCATCCCCACCCCTCCACCACCACAGGCTCCTGGCCTGGCTGGCACCTTCACATGCCTACTTGTCCCCAACCCATGGGTGTTGCAATGCTCCCCTGGGACATCTGTGCCCGTGCTGGAAAGCGTCCATTGTCTAGGCAACAAATAGCCTTGCTCGAAGCACATCGCCATCATCTGAGCTGAGACCTTTGGTGTTGGCTCAGAGATTAGGGTGAGGCTTCATACACAATGTCTCCTGGGATGACTGCCCTTGTAATTTTTCTTCACAACTGGGCCAGCTGTGAGTTTGTCACATCCACCACCTCCCATGCCATCTTCCCAACTCTGTGGGATCTGCTGGAGGAAGCAAATACAAGAAGACTTGCTGCGGGACCAGATGGCCTGCTTCCAATCCCTCATCTGGGGGTTTTACGAGGAGCACCAGGAGCTGGCCGCCAACCAGCAGGAGCGCCAGGCTGACCAGGAGAAGAAGGAGGCCATTGAGATGAACTGGCATGCCAGCATGAGGCCATGTGCTTTTCCCTCATCTCTGTGATGGAGCAGGCCACCAGCCACCTCCCCGCCCCAATTCCCCCCAATTTCCCACCCCCAAAGTCTTGGCTCCCCCAAGTCTCTGCCCCTGTCCCTGCTAGGGTTACCAGATGGTTTCAACAAAAATACCGGACACACTTGACATTACATCACAATCTACATTCCATCTTATTTAGAAAATACCGAACACTTATATTTTCTCAATTTGTTTCCCGAACAGAAAGTTCAAATACTGGACTGTCCAGTTCAAAACTGTACACCTGGCAACCCTAGTCCCTGAACTCCTGGCTTCCCCTCCAAGGCTCCCCAAGGGCCACTAGGGCCCCTGAACACATGGCAGTGGGACCTCTTGGGCAGCCAAAGTCTCCTGAGCTACCTGAGGCAGGCACCAGTCCCAGCCCCATCCCTGAGCAGCCCTCCTCCCCCCTTCCAGGTTCTTTCCCTAGTCCCTTGCCTGTTGAATATCCCATAAACAAACAGATTTGTGTTTTCCAAACAAAAAGGGCTCTTTATTTGCTCTGCAGAGAAGGGGCAAAGGGAGGGTAGGGGAATGGAGAGGTGGGGGAGCAAAGGCACACAGGGGCAATGCAGGTCTGGGGAAGTCTCACAAGTGGCCTTGGATGAAACAGTCTCTCAAGGCCTTGTGGGTGAGCACGGCCCCCTAATATGCTCTCTCTACAGCACTAGTCTCCGACTGCTCATAAGCCCTGGCCAGCCAATCAGCCTCTGGCCTCCACCCTGCAGGAAGGTCTCCCCCTTGCTCTCACATAAGTAGTGGAGCAGACAACGTGCCACCACATAGGGGATGTTTTGCTCACTGAGGTCCAGGCAGGTGAGGAGACTCCCGAACCTCCAATTTAGGCAGCCAAAGGCACACTCCGCCACCATGCAACACCTTCTCAGCCTGACATTGAAGTGATCCTTGCTGGGGTCCTTGCTGCCTGTGTAGAGCTTCATTAGCCAGGGGAGCAAAGGGTAGGCTGTGTTGCCCAGGATGCACATGGACATGTCCCTGTCCCCAACTCTGATGGTGCAGTTGGGGAAAAAGAGTGCTGGTGTGCATCTTTTGGAAGAGGCAGGAGGAGTTCCAGAAGTTGTGGGCATTATGCGCCTTCCCCGACCAGTGGACGTTAATGGCCATGGACCATCCCTGCAGTACCATAAAAAAGTACCCTTTTCTGTTTATATAGTCCCAGGCATGGTGGTCGGGGGCCAGGATGGAGATGTGCGTGCTCTCTAAGGCTCCCCCCCCACACACACACACACAGTTGGGGAAACCCATGGTGGCAAAGCCATCCATGATGGGATCTCTGTTGCCCAGAGTGATGACCCTCCACAGCAAGATGTTGTTGATGGCCTTGACTACCTGCAGCAACACAGCCCCAGCCGAGGATTTCCCTGTGCTGAACTGGTTCCCCACGGAGTGGTATCTATCTGGTGTGGCAAGCGTACATAGGGTGATGGCAACACACTTCTGGAGGGGGAGAGTGGGTCTCAGCTGTGTCCCAGCAGCTGAGGCAGGGGTGAGCCACTTGCAGAGCTCCAGGAAGGTGGCCTTCTGCATGCAGAAGTTCTGGAGCCACTTCTGGTCATCCCATCGCTGCATGACAATGTGGTCCCACCAGTCAGAACTGGTCTCCCTCCACTAGAAGCGGTGTTCTATGGTGTCCAGGGGACTGAGGATCATTTGCTGCAGCAGGAGTGCCAGAGCCTGGGCGAAGGAGTCCTCCAGTTGGGGCTGGACCAGTACATGAGAAATTTGATGAACTAAACCATGAGGCACAGCATGAGGCCTATGAGCCTAGTACTGCTTCATGGAGCTGGAGCTGCTGTAATGTCAGTGCTGTTGCATCCAAAAGGGCAATCAGAGCACACAGTGTGAGTTTGGAGTCCTGAGAGGGAATAGGCAGTGGAGGAGCAGCGTGAGAGACATGCCTGAAGAGAGGAGCTGCTGTAAGCACGCATCTCAGCTAGCCTCAGCAAGCAGCCATAGGAAGTGTCTGCCCTCCTGGTGCACTTCTGGGGGCTTTAAATCTGATGCAGGCACCAAAAAGTGTGGACGCGCACTCTCAAAATAATTCTGAGCTATTTCGATGCTGCCTTGTAGTCTGGATGTGCAATTTCAAAATTATTTCAAAGTAGCTCCCAAAGCAAGTTATTTTGAAATAATTGAGTAGTGAAGACATGCCCTAAGAGAGGAGAGAGATCAATAGGTCCTTGGTTCTCTGGAATTCCTTTTACCTGCAGGGCATCCCTGACAGATCAAGTCTCATTTGCTCCTGGCCAATATACATCATGAGCCTCTCTCCCTCTCTCTCATTATTTGTCCTTTGGTTGGTTGGTAGATATTTAAATAACTTTTAGTATGGTGAGAAAAGTTCAGAAGTAAGTTGAATCTTGCAGTGTGTTCTTAAATTAATAAGCCATGGCTTCTTTTAATGGATGTAATAATTCCCCTTCACAAATCCAACAAAAACTTATCTCTGGTGCAAATGCATATTGTCCTGAATCTTGTTACAGATGCATATCCCCCAAGGAGTATAATATTTTTGGTAGGGCACAGATAAGAAGTCATCTCACATAGTGGCATGCAGAATTAAGCATCATTAAATCCAAATTTGAAATTAAAGTGCAGAGGTATGGAAACCCTACGGCTAACTTAGTCAATGCAATTCAAATAAAGCCCAATGATTCCCTCTATTTATAGGACAGAAACATAAAATATATTAAGACAACACTATATCAACAAGAATGAAAAGTCTTCATTGTTAACACAAGGAAGGGGTATTATACAAAGGGATAGCAGCAGTATGTTTCCTAAAATTCCTAATTTAGAACTCTAGAATGTCAGGACTATTCCCAAATTTGTATATCAAATGAAACACAGTTGCCTATTACTGAAACAAAAAACAGGACTATGTAGCACTTTAAAGACTAACAAGATGGTTTATTAGGTGATGAGCTTTCGTGGGCCAGACCCACTTCCTCAGATCAAATAGTGGAAGAAAATTGTCACAACCATATATACCAAAGGATACAATTAAAAAAATGAACACATATGAAAAGGACAAATCAAATTTCAGAACAGAAGGGGGATGGGGAGGGAGGTAAATGTCTGTGAGCTAATGATATTAGAGGTGATAATTGGGGAAGCTATCTTTGTAATGGGTAAGATAATTAGAGTCTTTATTCAAACTTAGGTGTAAAGTGTCAAATTTAAGCATGAATGACAGACAAAGCCCACGAAAGCTCATCACCTAATAAACCATCTTGTTAGTCTTTAAAGCGCTACATAGTCCTGTTTTTTGTTTCAGCTACACCAGACTAACATGGCTACATTTCTATCACTTGCCTATTACTGTTCTTGGAAGTGATATGTTTGACATGAGCTCTAAAAACCCCCAGGAAAATGAGAATTCTAATCAGTTGCACAGGTTTGCTGTGATCAGTAGGAATGTGTAATGATCTAACACAATGTACTTAACAGTTTTATGATGGAAAGAAAGCTAGAAGGTCTTACACCTTCTAGATACCTATTGATTTTAACAGCTAGTTATACTTTGCTATTAAGAAAGGGCCATCCTTATTATTCATCACGGAGTTCTAAGAAAAAGACTACATTTTCCAATCGTCTACAGCTTTGTCTGAAACTGAAGTTTCCTATTTAAAGACATCAAACATTTTGAATAGTTTATGTACAGCATGTCTGACAAGCTAAATCACAAAATGAAAAATATAAAAGTCTACTTTGAAAATGAAACATTGTGACAAGTTGAAGACTGTGATCATTTGTACTGCTGGAAATAACAAATAAAATAGAAAGCTAAAAAACCTTAGCACTGGCCAATAGGTGTCCTGAAGTCTATTAATATTCCACATGCTGAATAGGAAATAAAATAAAGATAATGTAAGACCACTCAGAACAAAATCCAGCTAGTAAAATATATTTTTGTCCTAGATACCTTGGAATCAAGAGATCTGAAGTATTAAAAGAGGTGCAGCAATTGAAAACCAACAGGCCCCCAGAAGCTTAGGAAGCTCTTCCTAAAATGTCAGAGAAGACTAAACTCCAGGAAAAGTGTGCATGTAGGGCGAAGGAGATAACAATGATATCGCTCATTAAATAGGAGCATTTATGACTGAAATCAAAGGAACAGTAAAATATAACAATGGCAGCAGGCACCCAATGCTTCCTGGATCTTCTGCCATTCCTATCGCTGTCTGAGCATCTTCAAACAAACGGACCCTCAGCTCTAATTACAATGAGAAACCAGTCTTATTCCTCAGTTCCCTCTTGTTTAAACTAATGCTGGTCTTTCCAGTTACCAAAGTGTGTCTCTGTATTGGAAAGCACCTGGCAAGATACAGATGCAATTGTGGAAACTGTGTTCAGAAAGAATACAAATTCAACTGAAGCTCAGAAATACTGCTGTGAAATTGAAGTGTAGATGTATCCAATTATTTTGATCGGCTAAAACACCACACACACAAACCCAATATTAGCAAATAATTTCGCATTTTTTGCTCAGATCTATAGTTGGGCACCACAGCAATCACAGATTAAGGCTGTGGGCCACAGTGAGTCCAGAGATGTTATTTTCTGCAGTCCAGCCCACTTATTGTCACACTTACTTCTATCCTTCATTGCTTCTGGAGGAGAAATAATTATTTCAAAGTTTTGTTTTGGGCCAGTTTGTTATCCCACAAATTGTAGCAGTATCAGAAGCTGCTACTGTGTCAGGAACATTGAGGACAGGAAAAAAACGGATACTTAATTTACCATTGGTAGTGGCAATGGTTAGAAGTGTAGTGTAGACAAGATGCAAATATTTTTTATAGAGTCTGCATATGTTGACTCAGCCTGGAAAAAAGAAAGAGTGACAGAAGTACCTCACCAAAGCAAATAATGTCATTTATTTCATACAAGCCATTCTGCAAAAACGCTTAACCTGAAGCAGTTCCATAATTTGTATCTTTTAAGTCTAATTTATAATTCAGCACATCATCATATAAAATAAACCAATGTCTGATCCTACCTAGGTAACACAGACTAGCATTAACCATCTTTCATATATGCACTACTAGGATGATTACTTTAAACTTTATCCACACTATACAATTCACAGACATGCCTTACAATAGCAATTTTTTTTAAAATGAATAATTAAATAGAATTTCTTTTAATAAGTTGCAGTACATCACTGATTTGACAGTAGATTGAATATGCTTTTCTGGATGCTGATTAGTTTCATTGATTTGTTTCAGTTTTTTAATCTAAAAGAGGTAACTCAAGTAGGAACAAAACAAACCCATAAACCAAGGTAATTGTTTTCAGAAAAAAATAAAATACAATATTTAAATCCCAGATTATTTAAAATGATCCTGAACTTGCAACCCTTTGTTAGATGAACAATCCTTATTCACAGTGTGATCAATTTCAGTATGATGACTCACAAACCTTACTCATGAGAGTAATAGCTGCAAGTCTGGGCCGTCTCGTGAGATCAAGTCAATCATAGCTTGGAAATAGGCCTTCAGGAGGAAGGTTCTGGCTTGTATGGAGTCAAATACCGCTCCTATGACTTATCTGCTGCACCAGTGTTAGGGCTGATTGTTTCCCATTCATCAACAGGTCCTAATTACGGCAAATAGAATGTTCCAAGTCAAAGTTTATTGCAGATCTTCCTTTGATGAGCCAGCCATTGAGGTATGGGAAGATTTGAGCAACTCAATGCCTCAGGTAAGCAGCCACTGGTGCCATACACTTTCTGAACACTCTTGGGCCTGAGGAAAAGCTGAAAGATAACATTATGAATTGGAAGTGGCGCTGGCCCATCACAAAACTGAGGAAATGTCTGTGCCTTTGGAAGATGGGAATATAAAAGTATTGTAGAAGCCATTTCATATTTAACTAGAAGCCATTCTGTATAACAAAAGCCATTTCAGTTTCTTGTGTCTGCACATATACTAGAGGGAGTGAACTGGCCTTCACCGAGGTGGGGAGAGGCCAGAAGGATGCGCTGTTGGAATGTGTTAATGAACTATTTTGAGCTGTAGCTCAAACTCCTAAAACAACCTGTTTCTTTCTTTACTGATAATAATTCCTCTTTGAAGTTCGCTTTGATTTCTTGCCCTGACGTCAGACTTGTTTGGTTAAGGGTATAAAATCCTAGGATTTCTTTTATTAGGCAGCCTCACTGGGCCCAATTCTGCTTGGACCACGTTTGGCTCACTTTGCTTTTATTGGCCAATAAAACTGTCTGTTTAGCCGCGTAAACTGAGTGAAGTCTTTACTTCTACAATTTGGAGGTTCCACCGAGATTCCTAACGCGCCACTTGCCCGTATGGACGGACCGGCACTCCACTTCCAAACCTCTCAGAGCGTTCAATAGAAGGTAAGGGGATACCTGTTACGAAATCTCCTGGTTAGGATTTGGAGTGACGGCCGGCCATTGGGGTAAGGGGGAGCTACGGAATCCAATTTTGTGGAGCGGCTAACATTTTGTATGTCTGTGTCTGTCTTTGTCTATTAGGCCTGTCTTATGTGTAACAGTTCCAAAAGGGCACACTGGTGTCTCTAGTGAGGCAGCCATGCGCTGGACCCTCTGTGTTCGGACGCTAAAAGCTAGTGTGGTGCCATTACACTCTCTCGGCATTACCCTATAAACGCAAACAAGTAACCCCAATCTTTGGAGGTATCAATCCTATGACCAAATAGATACTAGATTTTATCTGCATCTTCAAAAAGGAAGAGAGAGCTCCCTCTTCTGAAAGTTCTGAATAAAAACACAAGATCTTGTACCCTTAAAATGTACTTGCGTTTATTATTAATACTAGCATCACCCGTCCCGTTGGGATGGTAGACGTACATGTGGCCCACTCCCTCCCTGATGTTCTCGGGAGCGGGGAGGCTTGGGCTGGCCCGGGCCACGCAGCTGCCTACCTTCCCACTGCTCCGGGGAGGCCTCCTCCCTCCCCATTGCTCCTTGGGCTGGGCAGGCTTGGACCGGCTCAGACCATTGGGCTGCTTCCCTCCCCGCTGCTCCTAAGGGTGAAGAGGCTCAAGCTGTGCACCATCTTCCCTCCCCGCTGCTCCTAAGGGTGGGGGAGGTTGGGGCCGTGCATCTTCTTCCCTCTGGGGATGCTGGGGTGCACATGCACTCTTCCCCTCCCCACAGTGGTGGGGGGTCACATGCACGTGGCCTCCTCCCTCTCTGCTACTCCCAGGGCTGGGGAGGCTTGGGCCAGCTTAGGCCATGGGGCCTCCTCTCTCTCCGCTGCTCTTGGGGGTGGATAGGCTTGGACCACGTGGCCTCTTCCCTCTCCACTGCTCCAGAGATGCTGAGACACATGCACACACTCTTCCCCTCCCTTGGGGCATAGCATCAGCAGGGGCGGGGCTGTAGGTGGGGCTGGGGGCCTACCACCCCCTAGAACCCACTGGAGCCCTGGATGGTGTGCTCAGGGCAGTGCTGAAGGGCTATCAGGGAGAGTCTAGCCCCCAGCTCACCCCTTTCCCTCAAAGCCCTGCCCCTTCCAGGAGCACAGACCTACCCCCTCCCACACACACACCTTGCCCAGGGGCCCAGCAAGTCTGTAATCTTCCCTATCCCTCCAAATGCCCTAGTTCTGAACCCCTGATCCTCAACTCCATCCCCAAGCTCACACCCCCATCCAGAACCCTCACCTCCTGCACCTCAAAAGTCTGCCCCTGCCCAGAGCCCACTCCCATACTCCAAACCTGAGCCCCACCCCACTACATGGATTTTTGTGTGTGTCCCAGTTAGTTCACATAGCAAAATTGATTCCACACGAGGGTGGGGAAAATTAGAGGGAACATTGGTAGTGAAGCCCCCTTTTGCCAGGCATTGGACAGTGTAGACATTGCTGCTTAGTCCTGAGCCTCCAACCCATGCTCAGGCCTGTGAAGAAACCGTTAGCGGTCCCTCCTTTTGCCCGGGTTCACAGTACAGGGTGGTGCAGGCACGCAAAAGCCATTTAACTGTCTGTAGGCCCAGCCCCAAGCCCTGGCTTCAGAGCAGAGCAGACTCACAAACAGCAGTTCATGGGTCCCAGTAGGACTAAGCCCTGGTGCAGGGTGGCGCAATACACAGTTTACAGGTTCAGCCCTGGCTACAGGCTGAATAAATAGTTTCTAAAGCCACAGCCCTGGTCAGGGCCGGCAAGCAGCAAACAGTCTAGGTAAGGCCCAGACCTGGCAGCAGGCCGAGCAGCAGTTTAGAAGGCCCAGCCCTGGGTCAGGGTGGGGCAACAAACACCACAATTAGTTTACCAATTTAAGGCTCAGGCCTATTGACAGGTGGAGCAGGGGTTGGGTCTCCTTGCTGGCAGAGAGCCAACAAGCACAGGGGGTTTCACCCCTACCAGGGAGAACCTGCCATCCATGGTGAGGAGTGGCAGTGGGGACACAGGCCTACCCGCTCCCCTGCGTCTGAGCCCAGGGCCCTAACAGTGGCAGCAGAGGCTGCCAGTGGGTTAGTAGGGATCTTGACTGCCACACAGCGACCAGGTCAATGGGCCAGCAGGGATCCTGACTGCAACACACCACCCAACTGACCTCCATTTCCTCCATTGGCCCAAGGTCGGCTATCCCTGGGCTGCTTCTCGATTCCCCCTATCTGGCTCTGCAACCGTTCTGCAGGGGCCGCCGGGGATGAAGGCACTGGCAGCGTGTCCATGGGCTCCGGATCAGGTTCAGGCAGGGGCCCAGGTGGATCAGCCCGGTCCTCAGGGCACGGCGAGGGTACTGGGGGTCCTGGCAGATCTTCAGGCCCTGGCAGTGATCTCTGCAGCCCTAACCAGTTGTCTAGGCCCAGCAGCGGCTGTGGCAGCCTTGGCCAGTCTTCAAGGGCTGGCAGCAGGCCTGGTGACCTAACCCAGTACTCCCGTTGAGGGCAGTGTGGCTGGACCTTCCTCCACTGGAGCTTGGGCCGAGCATCTGGCCTGCTCAGCAGCTGGGCTCCAACAGAGCGCTGAGCTCGGCCTTTTATACTTCTGGCCACGCCTTTCTGCTTCCTGTGGGCGGAGCTGATTTGCTCTGGCACCACCTACCAAGGAGTCTTAGGGAGAGTTTCCTCTTTCAGGTCAGCAGGAGGCCAGGCTGACTCACTACAGACAACCACAGAGTATGGTCCCAACTCCAAAGATTGTACATTCTTCTAAATAGTCGAGACAGGCAAACAGCAATAACTTTTATTACTTTTTGTCTGTTTGGAGATGAAGTACTGGAGCAATTAAAGAAAACATACTGAAATCTCTAGGATATGATTTATAATATGCATTAAAAAATCACCAAGATACTTTTTCGAAACTATATCTAAAATCTCTTATCCAGTTAAATTCCCAGATTAGCACAATGAGACGAAACTCAGTTTTATACATGGTGCTGTATTATTCCTCTGGATGTCACTGGCAATTGAGGGGCTCATCTCCTTTTAGGATTTAACACTTTGATATTTTTGCCACAAGTCAAAACACTAGCAGGAAAAATATGACCCAGTTACTGTCAAGCAAATTCTGAACTATAAAGACCTTAGAAAGGGTTTTTACAGGGACTGATAATTCCCACAGGACTGCTGTAGAAGAGTAGGCAGTAAGTGTCATCTTTGTTTACCTCATGCAGCCTCCATCTGCTGTGGCAAAATGCAAGCCCTGAGGTATTAAAAAAAGAACACTGTCAGAGTAGGGGCACTATATCCGTCAGAAATGCTTCACATAGTTTCCAATATCACAAACTCTCCCTGCTTCTATATTTAAATCACTGTAGCTCTCCCAACTGGAAGATATTCCATCTAGGATCATTCATTTACTAGGTGGCTACCACAAGAGGTGGAGAAGAGGCAGCAACATGCCTCCAGAAGAAAGCCAAAAAGCTAAGCCTGCAAAAAGGGCCATGAAAAAGTTCCGAACCACCAGCCTTGTAATCAGCTTAGCACGAGGCTGGCAACAGTGGGTAAGCGACCACAACACAAAGCAAGCCCAAGAGCCCCAGGGATGGATGCCTGGTTCAGAATCACCACCAACTGAGCCACCAAAAGAAAGGCGATTATCAAGATGGCCAGTTTCTACTCAGAGAGACCAAGAAAAGGGTAAGGAAAAATCTTCAGGGAAGGAGATGGTGTTTAAAGGGGATGTAGTAAAAGATTCAAGTGAATCTGATGAAGCTCTGAGAAAGCTTAACATTAAAAGCAAGGAGGTAACCAAAACTGTTGTAAGTAAAGTCTATGAAAAAGGAAATGACATTAGCCTCCTCAGTGATAGATATGAGAAGGATAATGGAAGCCCAGAGATCTGCGGCTGCAAGGCAGAATCAAGTCATTTTGATAAAATTCTTAAGGACAAAATGTCTCCTACAAGGAGGAGGAAGTGCTCAAATCTGGTGACAGAGCTAACCAAGGGTTGGAAACAGATGGAACAAGAGGACAAAGTCTCGGAGTTAGAGCTACACAAATGTCGCAGTGACAGCATGGATACGGAGGACAGTGGATATGGGGGTGAGGCAGAAGACAGACTCCTGCAAGAAGACTGTGACCACATTATGAGGATTAAACGACCGATGCCATCACTGTAAGTGACCAAACACTTCATTAGGGTCTACCAAAATAACTGAGTCATTGAGGCAAGTGTGGGTTTACAAAAGGGAGAGAAGAAGATAGGAAGCTAAAATTTTTGTAGCTGGATAAGGTCCAAAAGAAAACTATCAAGTTTTAAGAAAAGGCAGCCCCCTATTGTCACCCCGATTTGATGACTCCAAACTCACAGAGATAATACCATGGGACTTAGATCCTTAATCACACAGCACGTATAAAATATCTATATCAATTATTGTGATAGAGATCACTTGAAAGCCATAGACTAAAACATATCTACATAAACCACTCCGATTCATCTGATGAAGTGGGTTTTACCCACAAAATCTCATGATTCTGTATATTTTTGTTAGTCTCTAAGGTGCCACAGGACTACTCATTTTTTTTAAAGTTACAGACTAATACGTCTATCTCTCAGACTACATAAACTACGTGATGTAAAATTTTAATCTTGAATAGATTCCTAAAAACTGAACTCTCTTTGTGGATAAAGATTAACAGAAAATGGACTAAATAAATTAAATAAATTATTTGCAATTAATTGCATTCAAAATCTTAACAGAAATAGATATCCATCATAGTGGCTTTTGGACAACCACTTTCAGAGAGTAGTTATCAACTGTTCACAGTCATGCTAGAAGGGTATAACAAGTGGGGTCCCACAGGGATCAGTTTTGGGACTGGTTCTGTTCAATGGCTTCATCAACGATGTAGATGATGGCATAGAGAGCATGCTTATTAAGTTTGCTGATGATACCAAGCTGGGAGGGGTTGCAAGTGCTTTGGAGGTTAGGGTCATAATTCAAAATGATCTGGACAAACTGGAGAAATGGTCTGAGGTAAGCAGGATGAGGTTCAAAAAGGACAAATACAAAATTCTTCACTTAGGGAGGAACAATGAGTTTCACACATACAGAATGGGAAGTGACTGTCTAGGAACAAGTACTTCAGAAAGGGATCTAGGGGTCACAGTGCTCCACAAGCTAAATATAACATGGTTGCAAAAAAGCAATCATGACTCTGGGATGAATTAACAGGAGTGTTGTGAGCAAGATATGAGAAATCATTCTTCTCCTCTACTCTGCACTGATTAGACCTCAGCAGCAGTATTGTGTCCAGCTCTGGGCACCACATTTTAAGACAGATGTGTAGAAATAGGAGAAGGTCCAGAGAAGAGCAATAAAAATGATTAAAGATCTAGAAATATGACTTATTAGGGGAGACTGAAAACATTCCTGCTTTTTTTTTTCCAGTTTGGAAAAGAGAAGGCTGAGAGGGGACATGATAGCAACTTTCAAATACCTAAAATGGTATTACAAAGAGGAGAGAAAAAAATTATTCTCCTTAACCTTTGAACAGGAGTTAAGGGGCTATTTTACCTTTGTATTTGCCACTGGTGTAACCACTACTGGAATATTGTGTCCAGTTCTGTGTCTTCAATTCAAGAATGATGTTGCCAAATTGGAAAGGGTTCAGAGAAGAGCTACGAGAAGGGTTAAAGGATTAGACAGTATGGATAGAGTCAAGGAGCTCAATTCAGTTAGCTGAAAGAGAAGGTCAAGGGGTGACTTGACTACAGTTAATAAGTTCCTACATGGGCATCAAATATTTGCTAATGGCTCTTCAGTCTAGCAGGGAGAGATATTACATGATCCAGTGGCCGGAAGCTGAAGCTAGACAAACTCAGACTATAAATAAGACACATTTTTAACAGAGATGGTAATTAACCATTGGAACAATTTTGCAAAGGTGGTGGTGGATTCTCCAAAGTTAACCAGTTTTAAATCAAAATTGGATGTTTTTCTAATAGCTCTACTCTAGGATTTATTAGGGGAAGTTCTATGGCTTGTGTTATACAGGAGGTCAGAGTGGATGATTTCAGTGGTCCCTTTAGGTCTAGGAAGCTATGAAAAAAAATGCTAAATTTACATTCATTAAGGAAAACAATTAAACCCTGTGCATGTCAGCAAAAATTACCAAAGTTAAGTCTCTGACCACTTTTCTTTTTTTGGCCCTTTAAGCATAAAGTGCTCATGCTTAAAGTTAAGTATATGCTTATGTGTTTTACTGAATTGCAACCTATATAAATTTCTGGATTCTGCTCACTTAATGTGGTTTATTTTCTATTTACCATCTGAGATTAACCCATTTTACAAATTTACAAAAACTTTACACTTGCTGCAAACATCTGTGATTACAACTCAGATATGGAACTGGTCTGATTATTTATTTAGTCAAGAAAGACACTATTTTGGTATCATTTCTCTACTGAATTGAACACCACGTATTAAATGTCAAATGTGAAATCCCTGGCATGTCAGAAAAATCACTATAATCACATCTTACAAAATGTTTTATCCTTCAGAAACAATCTGATGTGTAGGAGGTTTCCATATGTCTGCAACATGGTGTTAGGAAAACAGAAAGTGTAAAATGTGTTGTTTAGGTTAAGAATCTCTGCATATTAAGAATTCATTTTAAATATATGTGAAAAGAATTATTATGAAAAACATACCTCTCCTCTATTGAATTAAACAGCCAGCCTAACTCTTAACACCAAACTGAACTTTAAGCAATATTTCCTTGTAATGGTTCCTGTATGGGGATCACAAACAAAACTTGTTTGTTAATTTTTGACTCCATATGTTACAAAATAATCAGGGGTTCAAATCTAGATATTACAATCAGTGGAGAACTCTCATTCATTTCAATACAAACAGGATTTGACCCACAGAGGTAGCTCCAAGAGGAGCAGCGGATTCTGACAAATTCTGAGACCTGTGCTGATATCAAATAGCTCCTCAGAAGCTCTCCCACACAGCAAACTTTGCAGAAAAAGTCTGCAAACAGTGGGATTGTGGCTTGCCTTTCCAATGTAGTCACTTTAATTTCAGGAAAATAAATTCCATACACCAGAGACACTGTAATGTATGTGTATGCACACAGACATACACATTTATTACAAGGTAAATATTACTGTAAACACCCACCTTACCTGAAGTGCACTGTGTAGAGGCATAAAGCAAGCTCAATTAATTAAATTGTTTTCTTTTTAGTGTTTGCAAATGAGCTATATATGCATCCTGGCAGACAGTAGGTTAGCACTAAAAATTACAAGGAATTACAAGAGTGGGGTTACATCTAGACTGTAAGCTTCTTTTGGAAGAAGCTTTTTTGGAAGAGCTTCAAGAAAAACTTTTCAAAAGAGAGCATCTACACAGCAAAAGGACAACAAAAAAACCAATGTGCTTTTTCGAAAGATAGCATCCACATTGATTGGACACTATCTCACCTTTTAGTTGTGATTACTGTGGACAGATGGCTACCAGGGCACCTGTACTTTTTCCTGGAGGCCTTCGGAAAAAACACTCTCTTCCGTGTCCACACATGCCTTGTCCCAAAAAAAGCTTTTTCAGAAAAAGACTCCTTCCTCATAAAAAGAGGTTTACCACTGTCAGAAAAACCCCTCCATTCTTTCAACTTTCTGTCAAAAGAACGCAATAGCAGTGTGTATGTAGTTTTTCTGGAAAAACTCTGCAGTGTAGACATACCTTGGGAAACAGAGAAAAAGGCACAGAATTTCCTAAAGCAGTGATATTCACAGCTCAGGAGCCAAATTAGTGATCAGCGTGGCCCAAAAGAGGTAGATTAGTGTGAATTAATGGTTTCATTTCCTATATATAGTATATTTCACAGCAAAATGACTGATCAAGTATTATTATTAATTTAGATTGGTTAATAATTAAATTACACAGTGTTTTACTATCACGTGCTGCAAAAAGCTGCAAGAGACACATGGAAAAGTTACTTGTGAATCCTGAGCCTCAGTCTGAGTATCACTGACTTGGATTGTTCAAGATGGTTAGGGTACTTTTTAACTTCAGTGTATTGTTGACATGAGTTTCAAATTCAGCATATAAGGCTGGGATTTTCAAGAGACCTTTGAGAATTTAGGGTAGAATTTTCAAATTTGTCCAAGTCACTTAGGAGCATAAGTCCCAATAAAAATCATTGCTCCTAAATGAGTTGGGCCTTTTTGCATCATTAACCCTTAGGTGCCCAAATCCATTAAACTTCCCTTCGGAACTGGGCACTGAACTCTCTCAAATCCTTTGAAAATCACAAGATAAGAATTTTGGCCTGGCTTTGTAAAGGTGTTTAGGAATTGCTGCATGCAGTGTTGCAAAACCTGCATGATTTAGGAGCCTAAATCTCTTATTTTCCAAACGATATTTAACCACTTAGGAACTAAAAATTTTGTCAATAAGATAGTGGTTGCTGAATGCCTGAATCCATTCTGAAAATGAGATTTAGGATTCAGCACTGCAATGTTGAATGCAGTTGTGCCTTAAAACCTTCACAGATCTGGCCCTTAGTGCCCCTCCAATATAGTAGTATCTATTAGAAATTATTGGAATGTTCCCACAGGGTCTCTACACAGCAATTAGTCCTCTGGGATGTCCTACAACTCCCCCCGCCCGCCCTCTCATTTACATAGTGCCTGGACATGTGCTAGGCACTGCACAAATAACTAAAGCGGACATTTCAGGGTAGGCCCATTTTTTTTTAATTGATAAGGCAACCCCTGCTCCCCTCCACTGGAAACAAGTTCATAGATTCAGCACACCTAAGGCCGGAAAGGACTATTGTGATTATACAATGAAGGAGAAAATCCATGGAGTGGATCCTTGTGGAGTTTTCCTCCTGCTGTAGGTTTTACTGAGTAAGGGAACCAGCTGGCTTTGTGCTGCCCTTTCCTATTAGGAGCTGTGTCTCCATTGCCTCATGCTGTGTGTTGCCATCTACACCTGTGCCAAATAAGAGCAGACTGAGTACAGAAGCTGTCAATCAGAATAGCAGTGTTTTACTCCCACTTTAAATGCACTTAGCTAGAGCTGCCAACTCTGACTGAAGCTATTCTGGGAGATTTTTTTTCCAACATGACATAAGGCCATTTTCTTAAAATATCCTATTAAAATCACCCAGATTGTCTTCAATAGTCACCTGGAGATTGATGCTGATACTGGGACAGTTCAGGCCAATCCTGGAGGGCAGGCATTCCTACACTTAGGTTGGGTGTAAAAAAGCTCCACAAAGCACCAGGGCTATGGAGAATCAAGGGCAGCATGTTCATACTGTCTTCTAATCAGCATTTCAGAAATGAAAGCCATGGAAGGGGAGTTGGAGTTGGTGGAATAATGCCAAAGCAGATACACTGATATATTTGCAAACAAACGAACGGGCTCTGCTTCACTGCTAGGCCTGAGATCGTGTCATTAGTTATCCATTAACATCTGCAGCTACTTATAGAAGTCTGTATGTTTCACAAATTTTAGCACAAACAGATCTCTGAAAATACATCCCAGAAAGGCCTTATTCACTGTTCATTCATCTGTTTCAGTGATCCAATCAGGGAGCAGACCAATACCAAATTATACAGATAATTAATCATATCTCACAAATAATGACTGGCTAATAGTCACTATGAACCAGTTCCCAAATAGTGGCTGAAAACTGAACATCCATATTAGTCAGATAACACAGATAACGTGCATTCTACAGTCCTAGAAACCAGGAGCTGGAAATTCACAAACAGAATGGGGGAAAAAAATTGCAATGGGTATTATCTGCAACTACTAATGTGACCCAAAACCAACCCAGATTACAATGAACTTGTTCACTAAAATAAAATGCAGCTCTAGCAAGGAAATAACTATCTTTCTATTGGGGTTGCCTGAATCTCTCAAATACCTTATATGTCAAAACTTAATGCAGTTACCTGGGAGAACAGACGATTAACCCTACATACAGAAGTGTAAATGGGTAAAATAACACCTTTTATATTACTTACAGATGTCTACCTTACTGAAATCTGCCTGGAAAGATTTCTTTTAATTTTATTTTTTGCAGTTGTTGTACAGCCCTTGGATTTTTTTAAAACAGTCTTATTTCAGTTTTATTTTATATTCTCAGAACATATAATAAAACCCACTACTTTTGTTAAGCATTCAGTTTTGCTTTAACCATCATCCTTATTTAAACAAAACAAAAACCAAAAAAGTGAGTGCTCTGTTTTCCCTATAGGTTTCAGTGGGAACATACAGTGCCAGTAATTATTTCTCACATCAGCACCCACATCCATGCCAGCTGTAACTCTAGCTGGAGTCATACTGATCTCCTAGCAGACTGCATGCAAATTCTACATGCTGGGATGATAATATTTAGTCTGTACCTAGAAACAAACCTGGTGGTGCATGAGTAATGAAAACTGCAACATTGAAGCAAACAGCATGGACGTTCTTATGCACCCAAAAGGAAAAGGAGGAAGTGGCAGCACAGATCTTGCTAAGGACAATACATACTTGCAAATAGGCCTTATGATTGTTACTTATATCCCGAGGCCCTAGTTTGGATCAGGGCTCCATTTTGCTTGGAGCTGTACAAACACAAAGATGACATGTTCTCTGCCTCAAGCAGTTGACAACATGTGTGAGAGAGGAAGAGACTAATGTGAAAAAATAAAACTAAAAGGCACAGTCTTTACTGGTAAAAGCCTCAAGAAAATAGAGAGTAGGGCAAAACAGGAAGGGTTAAACTGTAAAACGCATGTAGAAGGCCAAAGTGAGAACTGGATCATCCCTAACCATGTAGGGCACGAGAGTAAAAAGCCAAATGTGAAATCAAGCGGTGCTAATCTAGGCAGCTCAGGGAAAAGATTAGAATGGAAAGGCGAGAACAGTATTTGGCTAGAAAGGAGGATTAAAGATCTAAGTAGGAACAGAAAATGTAGGAGACACGAAGTAAATAAAAGAATGATCACACGAGGCAGAGTTCAGCTATGCTGCCTCCTGCACAGGGCTGGCCTTACCATGAGGCGAACTGAGGCAGCCGCCTCAGGTGCCAGACTGGGGGCGGGGGAACGCCACTAGGACCCAGAGTGTAGAAAATTGTGTCTGCTGCTGGTGCATATGTATTCTCTCTGCTCTAGATGCACAGAGATGGTGGAGTGCCATGAGAGGAGTAGAACAGGAAGAAGGCAGAATTGAGACCTTTCAAAGTTTTGGCCCAAGCAAGTGGGTATGGGGGCATCATTTGAGCTCCCTGCCTCAGGTGCCAAAATATTGTGGGCTGGCCCTGCTCCTGCACTTCTGATCCCATGAGTTTTGAAAAGTATCACAGCGAGTAGGGAGGAAGCAAGATAAGCATATGAGTAAGAGACAACCACTCTCTAGCTATCTGTCTACACAGTAAAGAAAACCCACTGCCTAGCCCTGTGGTTCTCAACTGGTGGTCCATGGACTGTCTCAAAAAGGAGGTGGTCCATGAAAATTTTTTGATTGGCCTGGTGGTCCATGGACTGAAACAAGTTGAGAACCACTGGCCTAGCCAATGCCACTGGCTCAGGCTGTTTCATTGTGTAAACATCTAAGCTCAAGATGGAGCCTGGGACTCTAGGACCCTATGAGGTGGGAGAGTCCCCCAGCCTGTGCTCCTGAGCCAGCTGGCATGAGCCAGCAGTGGGTTTAGTTGCTGTGTAGTCATGTCCTCTATGGCGTATGCTGCATTTCAGCTCCACTGAGACCATCAGTATAATAGTCACCATTCATGGACTCAGGTTTTCCCTCCATAGCATACTCTCTGTATTGAGAGTTGGGGAAGTGGTCAGCCAAGGAGCTTGATGGGGGTCAGGGTTGGACAGGATGCTGTATAATGGTTTAGGGACTTTGTGGATCTCCTGAAATCTTTTTCAGGAGCCAAATTCCCTGCACATTGTGTGGTATATAGGGGAAGAGCTAATTTGCTGATAGTACTGCAATGTAATATTGTAACACTCTCCTGCTAGACCCGCATCTTATACTTACTTACACTCTCTCTCTCTTCCATGATCGCAAAGTAGAGGGAAGCAAAAAAGTGCTTTACATCATTATGGGCTTGTTCTGTGCTTTAAACAACACTAGTGCAACTAACTTTGAAAATCAACTTAATTGGCACAGGGAGAATCACAATGCAGGTGTCCTCCAGGGACCTAGAACTGAGATAGGGGCTTTTCCCCCAGCCATCCTTTCTCTCCTCTACCAGCAGAGGCAGGGCAGAGCATTGTTTGAGAGAAGGGCCTGTGGGATACTTGGTTGCAGTTTAGCCCCTTTGGGCTGTTGCAGCCAACTATGATAGAGCAACCCTCAGAGTAGTAACAGCAGCAGGGAATTTAAACCCTTTTGCACATTTGCCCTGATTTGTACTCTGAAATATAACTGCATCTCAGGCCCTGGCCCAGTACCTATGAATGACATTGTGGTCATGGATGTTTTTAGCAAGCGAAGATGGAATGGGATTGGAGTGTAGTGAGGGCAACACCTGCCTGACCTTCGAAAATCTTTAAATGAACTAAATAAGTGGGTTGTGTGTTTTGTTTGGGGCTTACTCCAATCAAAAGTAAGCACTTCCCAATGGTCTGATTCTTACATTGACATGATCCTCCTCCTCACGCTTGTCTTATGCTTTCTGGTTCATTAAATCAAAGCAGCCTGAAAGGAGCAGATTTTCAGACACTGGCTTCATTTTTATAATCATGAATAGCAGTGAGTACAATGTTTGCATTTGCAGTTATTGGCACTTCAAATTTAGTTTGCTTCAGTTTCCAGGCTCCTGAAGAACTGATAGAAACAGGGAGAAGGATAGCTAACTGAGCAAGTAAATTGGAGAGATAATTACATTTATTCTTTTGCACCCACACAGTGGGTTAATAGCTGGGCAGATAAAGTGACTAACAAAATTGAGATCCAGAGAATAAGTTGGTGTGTCTTTTACAAGATCCACCTGGCTTATAAATAAAAAATTGATACATAAATGTAATACTCCTATACTGAAGAACTAACTTTAGAATTAGTAAAAATATGCCATCTAGTGGTTAGTACTCTGGGCTTTACCAAAGAAAACAGTAAATAGCACAAATGACCCCCTCAACATGGTAAAATGAAAAAAAATCAAGCCCTATTTTTGTTTCTTTCAGTGCTTGCAGGTTTACAGAAGAACCAAGCAGCAAGGCCCACAGGAAATACAGTCCTGTTAATGCCCTGAAGGGCAGATGGCAAGAATGGTCAGACCAGCATATAACAACACAGAAGCTGAATCCTTTCAGTGAGGAGTTTGATTATGAACTGGCCCAGTCGACACGCCTGCACAAAGGAGATAAGGGCTATGGCTATCCTAAAGAGGGTACGAAAACTGCTGAAAGGGCCAAGAGAGCAGAGATTCACATTCACCGGGAGATGAGAGATATGTGCTTTATCATTGCAACAATGGCTCAACCGAGGCGAGACGGCAAGATCCAAGTCACCTTTGGGGAGCTCTTTGACAGATACGTACGGATTTCAGACAAGGTTGTTGGGATTCTCATGAGAGCTAGGAAACATGGGTTAGTGGACTTTGAAGGAGAAATGCTATGGCAAGGAAGGGATGATCATGTTATAATTACGTTATTGAAATAAATGCACAACAAACCCATTATGGTAAAAGTTAAAATGCCCCAGTTTTTCCATTGCTGCCAGTTACTGCACCATCCAATAGTCAACATTTTGATTATCGGAATTTACCATGACGTTGGAAAGATACTTAACATTTGTTCGAGAGTCAGATGTTTTATAATTACTTCTATGACACCAAGCCTTCTTTTGCTATCCCCTTTGTATTGTGCCTTCTAGTAACAGAGTTTGCAGCATTATATAGTTATTTACTACTCAGGCAAGGATAGATGAAGAAGAACTGGAGTGAATATATGTATTAAATGCTCCAAAATAAATATAAGAGCATAGTGGCAGCAGAGATGGCTCCACCTCAAACCCAACCCTGAGTTGTTTTCACATACAAGATTTCCCCCTCTCCCTATATTAACTAACTCAGAAGGGATTTGGGGAGTTAAAGTGAGTTGGATCAGGAACCAAGGATATGAACTTTAATGTGCAGTCTATAAAACTGACCCTTCAGACTTGTCCTGTATTTCATAATTAAGTCAGCAAAACTATTTAAGGGCATGCAAATAGAATTTGAATGTACGGACATCAGCATTTACTACTAAGGCATAGGATATACTACAGTTATTCCCTATTCTAAGTATAGCAAAATACTACTGCAGAAATTATGATATACTGACTAACTGACAAAGGTTCATGTTTTAATGGAGACCCATGTATTTGTGAGTTTTTCCCTTATACTTCATACACAAAATAAGATGAAACTGATCTCTTGTACAAAGAGGGTTTTGTATTTAAACTGTTCTATGTTTATATTTTAAAAAAAGAAACAAGTAGAATGGTGGCATTCATCCCCTATAGAAAAATACTGAACACCAGGCAAGACTTAAATGCATAGAGAATATGGAAATTCATGAGAATTACTGCATGATACTAGTATACAGAAATGATTTTCTATTCCATACATCAATACATATTTCCTGGGGGAACAAGTAGAGAGTAAGCATATGGTGCTAGACACTTGTAAACCGCTTCGTTACAGAAAAAGTACAAGATCAAGATGCAGGAATAGCAATGGTAGAGACGTTTTCCTGTAGATAGAGCCTACTTCTGTGAGTGAGGAATATATGAGCAGTATTTTTCCTAAGTAGAAAGAATACAACATCTGTGAGAAAGCTGGTATTTCATAAAATGTTCAACAAAATATGAGCTTAATTCTACAATCTGTATTCACAGTAGGTTGTTCCAATGAAATCAATTGCACTATTTCAATGTGATTAAAGACTGCAGAATTAAGCAATGTATGTTTTATAGAAATGTTTAAAATGGTTTTCTATGCTGTACTATAGTATAGATTTCTATATTGTATATAATGCTTATTGAATTATATAGACAGTGGCTTCTCAAGAAAATTATGACTATGTAAATTTCACATTGCACAGTAAGGGCAGAATAAAATGTTCATTTAGGAGGAAAAAAAATTAGGGCAAACAATTTACATACAGTTAAAAATGAGAACCTGAATGGTTTCCCTTAACAAGTTTCTTTCAAACTGAAAGATCAAACATCTTCTTGCAGAAGAAAAAGGTATATGTACATTCTGCCTTAATTTGGTAAACCAAGAATTGTTAAATTAGCATTAAAACACAACTATTCTAGTTTCAACTTCCTACTAGGCATATTTTTTGTTTGCAAATAAAACAGACCTCAAATTTTTACAGGTAAATAATTCAAGAACCAAATAACAATATGCTCCTATAGTACATCTTGTTCTAAAACAATACACTTGAACCTCAGTAATATGGGTGTCCCTAATCCAGGAACAACTGTGGTACAGACCCTGGCAGCGGGAGGAGAAAGCAGCTGTGTGTGCTGCCACAGCCCTTCCTCTCCATTTGGAGGATGGCAGCACAGCACTTATTTAGAAGCTTTTCCCCTGATGTTTTGATAGTGGCGGGGAGTGATGCTTGGGAGCGGGAGGGGGTGTGGAGCCATGTGTGTCCCAGGAAGCAGGGCAGCAGGCAAACACCTCACACCCATCCCCCTCATGCACTCTCCCTGCTTCCAGACTTCCCAACCTCAGCACGCTCCTGCATCCTCCCTCCCTCCCAGGCCTCATATGTATTGCTGTCTTTGTTACATGTGAAATAAAAATTCAGAACTTTGCAAAATGATTTTATTTTCACCTTCAAAACAAAAAGTATACATGAACACTCATGGTCCTCAAAATTCGATAATCCAACATAGCCGATTTCCCAAGACTGCCAGATTAAAGAGTTTCAAGTGCATTAACATTGTAAGCAAGGTAACTGACTGTGCAGTTAGCTGCGATAAAAATATATCACATTGCAGGTCTTAACCAATGGTCTTTTTGTTTACAATGTGACTACTTATGCAAATAATAACTGCAAAACTGGGTTCCAGTATACAGCATTTCATGTCAGAATAGTTATCTGCATGTACAGGTTTCTTGCATTACCCTCCCTGGTTCTTCGTAAGAATACCACTACAACTATTTTAAATAATGTGCTTTTTTGTCCTTTAAAAGGATGTCCTAATACAATACCCGAATGACAAAGTCTTACTTTGAGTACCAGAGCTTGCTTGTTTTTTTCCTCACCACTACTTAAGAGAGACATATGTTCATTCGCATATTGCTGGATGTATTAACAGCTCATTTTAAAATGTGAACTTCCCCTGCTTCAAGCCACTACTTTGTCAGATACTCATTCTTGCAATAAGGCCCTTGGATCTGTTAAAATGGGATTTTCATGGCAGCGTACATCCAAGCTGGGAAGCAGGATCATCCTGTAAACGTGACACCCAGAACAAGGTAATTTCGACATATCTGATTCACCTTCCCTGGATGCTGTGGCATTGCCAAAAGAAAGGACATTACATTGGCTGGGACTAGATAACCAATATGCAGAGTTAGGTGAAGATGTGAATTGGAGACATGGCTACTCTGCCCTGAGACTGAGTGTTAAGGACCAGAGCTGCTGGAATAATTTACGTAGTGGGGGTAATGAGAGCCATTGAACAAAACCTTAAATCCTGTATATAATATAAGCCGGTGCCCATAGCTCTAACACCTTTGCTAAGGACTGGATGTGGCTGATTAACAAAGGAGAAATATTTCTTTCCTGAATGAATGTGATTACAATAGTAAGGACAAACTGTTAGGATGATAGCTACAAACCTGACTCGTGTTAGCAAAAGCTCCCAACTAAAAAAAATAAACCCGCATACTTCACTTGACTGGTGATACTAACCTTTGGGAGACCTACACTAATGGACAGGAAGTATAAAGACATCTCCAGCACAAGTTCACTGGTTGTGTTCTATGGTACTGCAGGGCTGGGACAGAACTGATGTTCTAAAAAAACACAATGTTGGGATTTGTATAAAGTATTTTTTTTAACATGCAGAGCGTATTATACTACGGACACTTGATCTTTTACTTGGACACTTATAAATGCAAATAAAGCCTTACTGGGGGAACACAAGTCTAGGTTTCACTGGTTTAATATAGCAGGCAGTAAACTATAAGCTCTGCATCAGCAAAGTAAGTTCTATTTGTTGACTTCACTTTCAGGGTCCATGGGAACACTGATCACTTCAAGCAGGTATTAATTTTAAATCTGCCTGGTCTCAGATCTCAGATGGAGGATTGGCCTTGCAATAGCAGACCACAGAGCGCCAATGCTAGGTACTTAGAACAGTGAGGCATAAATAGTATTACTGCCACTTTCTATAGTTTGTATTGTTCTGGGAAACCGTTGAAAAAATTGGAAGACATATAGCAGCTCCCTCATCCAGCTCTGCCAATTGGATAGCGTATCTGAAGAATCAGACCCATATGCCTACATGAAAGAGATCTGAGACTGCTTCCTTTCCCCCTCCTATTCTAGGGTGGTCTTAGCCCATGGAATTTAGGTTGACAAGAAACATATTTGCAATGCTGCCTACTCACGCTAGCAGTGCTTGTTAAAAGCACTTGGCAGTATTTAACATGTCAGATGTTTCATATTTATTTTTGCCTGGACTTGGCTATCTATGAAGGACCTGTATAGTCAGCAGGATGCTCTTTTAGGAAAGAATCTTCCCCAGGTAAAACCACCAAGTCCTGAAGCATGGGAGAAAACAGACATTTATCTTCACAATAAAAAACAATAAATGGTCTGGTAACACTTTATAGACTAACAAAACATGTAGATGGTATCATGAGCTTTCATGGGCACAGCCCACTTCTTCAGATTCCATCTATGGCTACGTCTAGACTGGCATGATTTTCCGGAAATGCTTTTAATGGAAAAGTTTTCCGTTAAAAGCATTTTCGGAAAAGAGCATCTAGATTGGCACGGACGCTTTTCTGCAAAAGCACTTTTTGCGGAAAAGCGCCCGTGTACAATCTAGATGCGCTTTACAAAAGCCCGATCGCCATTTTCGCGATCGGGGCTTTTTTGCAGAAAACAAATCTCAGCTGTCTACACTGGCCCTTTTGCGCAAAAGGGACTTTTGCCCGAATGGGAGCAGCATAGTATTTCCGCAAAAAGCCCTGATTTCTTACAGTAGGAAGTCAGTGCTTTTGCGGAAATTCAAGCGGCCAGTGTAGACAGCTGGCAAGTTTTTCTGGAAAGCGGCTGATTTTCCGGAAAAACTGGCCAGTCTAAACACAGCCTATATGTTTTGTTAGTCTATAAAGTGCTACCAGACCATTTGTTGTTTTTTAAGTATATCCTGTACAGACTAACTTGGTTACCCCCTGAAGCTTCTGAATGTTTTTCTTCAGTTCAGGATAGGCTCCCCAGCTCCTCTTCCCCTCTCAATTGCATGGAAACCACAGGGGCTAGATGGGTCTGCTTTTCTTCTGTGATCTCAGAAAGGATATGCTGGTGTGTACGTGGGGGTGCCGGTTATAGGAAGCTAGCCCTGATGGCCCTCTCTCATGCACTGAACGACAACATCTGTGCTGCTGCTACACTCTATCCATGACTTGCTGGGTAAGGAAGTGATCAAGTTCTGCTGCTCGAGCCCTGGCTGCTCGAATAGTGTATCGGGCTCCAGGCACAATCTCTGAGCTGATGCACTGCCCTCCTGGTATCATGGTCCTCATAAGAAATGGGGATTCATGGCCCACAGAAGCAATTCCAAATCTGCCAAACTCCTTTGCAGCTGGAAAACAGGGATTGAGCCAACTGAGCTGTGTGGGAAACTGTGCCCTACCTCCAGAGATGCCAAGCATCCCCGTGGTTCACTAGATACGAGGCATGGAGAGGAGCATTGCCCTTGCTTCTCTGGTCACGGCACAGGCCCAGTCATCCAGTTTTGTGAGATCCTTTTGAAGCTTGCTGCCATCTGCTGTGGACTTAATTATCTTGAGCAGTTTTGCATCATCTGCAAATTGCCACCTGATTACTCCTTTCTCCAGATAATTAATGAACATGTTGAATAGGAATGGTCCCAGGACAGACCCCTGAGGGACACCACTAGTTACCTCTTTCCATTCTGAAAACAGATAATTTGTTCCTGCCCTTTGTTTCCTATCTTTTAACCAGTTACCAATCTTTGAAAGGTCCTTCCCTCTTATCCCATGACAGCTTGCTTACTTTACTTGTCAAAGGCCTTTTAGAAATCTAAGTACACTATATCCACTGGATAAAAGTTACTTACTTTCATAATTATTGTTACTTGAGATGTGTTGCTCATGTCCATTCTACTTAGGTGTGCGCGTGCCGCATGCATGGATTGCTGCAGAGTTTTCCCTTAGTGGTACTCGTTGGGCAAGCTGGGGAGCCCCCTGGAGTGGAACTGCTATATTGGTGCATATATATTTCCGCTGGCCTTCCACTCCCTCAGTTCTTTCTTGTTGGAATGCTCTACCGCAGGGGCGGTGGGTGGGATGTGGAATGCACATGAGCAACATCTTAAAGTAAGTAACTGTTTTTTCTTCATATGTTTGCTCAAGTCCATTCCACTTAGGAGACTCCAAAGCTAGCCCCCCAGGAGGTGGGGTCAGAACCTACCTAGAGACAGATTGTAGTAGAGTCCTACCTGCAGCAGCATCCTCCCTGGTGTGCTGACTGATGGCACAATGATCTGCAAAAGTGTGCACTGAGGACCAGGTAGCTGCCCTGCAAATCTCCACGATGGGCACCTGGGCTGCAAAAGCTGTGGAAGAGGCTTGCGCTCTCACAGAGTGCGCCCTAATGGGCGGGGCCGGAACCTGTGCTAGCTCATAGCACACCTTGAAATCTGAGATCCAGGATGAAATACGCTGAGCCAACACTGGCTGACCCTTCATCCTATCTGCTAACACTATAAACTCCTCTACTCTCCTGGAAGGCCATTACCTCATCCAGGTAAGGTGTAGAAGGGAACATGTGGCCAACGACTCAAAGGGAGGACCCTTGAGCCTTAAGTGCACCAAATTTAGGTCCCAGGAGGGCACTGGCTCATTCACCTGAGGATAAACCCTGTCTTAAGCCCTGGAGGAACCGGTGCACCCTGGGGTCCAAGAAAACGGTCCTTCCCCTCCAAGCCAGAGTGGAAAGCTGAGATGGCTGCTAGGTGCACTTGCATGGAGGAGGTAGCCAGGCCCTGGACCCTAAACCCAAGGAGGTAGACCAAGATAACTGGGACTGGGGCGTCCATAGCGGGAGGACCCCCTTATTACCTGACCAAATCACAAACCATTTCCACTTTGCCAGGTAGGAAGACCGGGTGGAGGGCTTCCAGCTCCCTAAGAGGACTGCGTGTGGACCTGCTCTGAACACTGCCTCTCTGAGGCCGTTAACCATGGAGCTTCCACACCATCAGGTGCAGGGAGTGGAGGTTCATGTGCTGGAGTCTGCCAAACTCCTGGGAGATTAGGTTTGGACACAGGAGGAGGGCCAGAGGCCACTCCACTGAAAGGGCGAGGAGGTCCGGGAACCAATGCTGATGAGGCCAGGCTGGGGCTATCAGGATCACTGAGGCCCAGAACTCCCCGAGCATGAGGATTACTCTGGGGATCAGCGGGAAGGAGGAAAAAGTGTACAGCAGGTCCCAAGGCCAGGGGATCATCAAACAGAGCAAAACCGGGGACACTTCCTGTTGACACGGGTGGCAAACAGGTCCAGCCCACCTGTGGAAAATGGAGAGGGTTACATCCGCCCTCAGAGACCATTGGAGCCCCTGGAAGGACCTGCTGAGGCGGTCTGCCAGCTTGTTCTGAGCCCTGGGGAGGTAGGTAGCCACTGGGTGAATATTGTGAGCTACACAAAACTCCCAGAGGAGGAGAGCCTCCTTGCACAGGGGACAGGAGCGAGCACCATCCCGTCTGTTTATATAAAACATTACAGCTGTGTTGTCGGTCAAAATTGAAATGCACCTGATTTGGAGCTGCGATAGGAACACGCCACAGGTGAAGCGAATAGCTCTCAACTACCTGACATCGATATGTGGAGAGAGATCCACAGGGCCCCACATACCTTGCATCCTGAGCTTCCCGAGGTGGGCTCCCCAGCCTATGCTGGAGGCGTCTGCCACCAGCTGAATGAATGGGGAAGGGGTGAGAAATGATATCCCTTTGCAGACCACTTCCTTGCACAGCCACCAGTGGAGGGATTTCAGCAAGTCTGCAGGCACTGTCACCACCATGTCCATATGCTAGAAAGCTGGGTTGTGGAGCTGGTGCAGCCACAACTGAAACAGCCTCATTCTGAACCTGGCATGCCGTACCACATAAGTGCAGGCCACCATAAGCCCCAGCAGCCTCATGCAACAGCGGGCTGTCAGGGTGGGGAACAATTGTAGTTGCAGAATGACGTCCCCCAGTGCCATGAAGTGCCCCAAGGGCAGGGAGGCTCTGCCCTTTGTCACATCCAAAAGAGCGCCCATGAACTCTATCGATTGAGTGGGAACCAGGGTGGATTTGGCCTCGTTCAATACGAGACCCAGTCTGAGGAACGTCTCCCTTATGAGGGATATATGGCTGATCACCTGGGACAGGGACGAGCCTCTTACGAGCCAATTGTCTAGGTACGGGTAAACGTGGACCCGCTGCTTCCTCAGGAATGCAGCCACCACTGCCATACACTTTGTAAAAATCCTGGGGGCTGTGGAAAGGCCAAATGGGAGGGCCGTAAACTGATAATGGTTGTGGCCCACCCTCAAGTGGAGGAAGTGCCTTTGCGCAGGCACAATGTAAATGTGAAAATAGGCAGGGCTCAACAAACCGCTGAATCTATTCGCCCGTGGCGAGAAGATTTCAGCCAGTCGCTCCATGAGCCCCATTCACCAGCGCTTTGCGCATGTGCAGTGCCAATCTTGCGCATGTGCAGTGCGGGGCTGGCGAGTGGCTCTCGCCGGGGTTTGTCAAGCCCTGAAAATAGGCATCTTTGAGATCGAGGGCAGCGTACCCGTCTCACGTGTCTAGGGGAGGAATGACGACGGCCAGGGTAACCATCTTAAACTTAGGCTTTACTATGAAGGTATTCAGATGCCTCAAATCCAGAATAGGATGAAAGCCGCCTTTGGGACCAGGAAGTAGCAGGAGTAGAAATCCTTTCCTCTGTGGTCCCACCGGACTTCCTCTACCGCCCCCAGGTCAAGGGGTTTCTGAACTTCCACCCTGAGAAGATGCTCATGAGAGGGGTCCCTGAAAAGGGGCAGGGAGGGAGAATGGGAGGAGGAGCGGGAGCAGAAAGGGATGAGGTCTAAGACCCAGTGGTCCGTCGCGATGAGTGACCAGGCATAGCAGAAGGGAAAAAGGTGACTGGTAAAGGGCCTCCGGTCTGAGACTGGTGCGCTGTCTCCGCTCGCACCTTCAAAGATTCACCTAGGGTCCTAGGGCTTGCTGGAAGGGCTTCCCGGTCAGAGGAAGGAGGGATGTTTGCCGTTCCTATTAATTGTTATTATTGTGGCCTCTACACCATAATTATACATTATTATTGTGGCCTCTACACCTAGGGAAGTCTGACCTGTTCCCCTGCTGGAAAGAGCAAGTCATGGCCCTGGGAAGGGAGCACCTTTGTGGGGCGGGGGTGTGGATGCCTAGGGATCTAAGGGTTGCCCTAGAATCCTTTAATCCATGAAGGCTGGTGTTGGTTCATTCCGAGAACAAACTGCCACCCTCGAAGGGCAGGTCCTGGATTGTGTTCTGGACTTCCGGAGGAACGCCAGACACCTGTAGCCATGTGCCCCTATGCAAGACCAGGCCCGTTGCCATAGTACGGGCTGCTGCATCTGTCGAGTCCAGGGCTGCCTGAAGTGCGGCCCAGGACATTAATTTGCCTTCCTTAGACAAAGCCCTGAACTCCTGCCTTGAATCTTGGGACAGCAGCTCCCCGAACTTGCCCATAGCTGCCCATGAATTGAAGGCATACCTACTCAAAAGGACTTGCTGGTTAGCGATCCTGAGTAGGAGACCCCCTCGAGGCATAGGCCTTGCGACCCAAAAGGTCTGAGCACTTGGCTTCCCTGTTCTTAGAGGTAGGGTCAGGTTAGCCCTGTTGCTCACGGTGGTTAGAGGCCTGTACCACTATCAAACTGGGTGGCGGATGGGAGAACAGGTGCTCATGGCCCGTATGAGGGACAAAGTACCGGTGCTCTGCCCTCTTGTCCGTGGGTGGGATAGACACTGGCGTCTGCCAGAAGGCCTTCGTGATTTTGCCCACTGTTTTATTTAGGGGAACGGCCACGCGAGACGGCACCTCAGCGTTAAGAATGTTGACCATGGGATCTGAATCCTTGGAGGTCCGCTCGAGCTGGACCCCGAGGCTCTGGGCCAGTCTCTGAAGAAGCTCTTGATGGGCCCAGGAGTCCATGGCTGGTGCTGACGAAGAAGCCAAACCCAGGGTCTCATCAGGGGAGAATAATAAACCCTGTTGAGTCCTCCATCTCATGAGGCCACTCTGATGCTTGAGAGGTGGCAGACTGCTCTGATGGCCCATGACCTCCACCCTTTTCCAACTGGAGCTCGGGGAACCCCCCTCCCCAAGACCTATGGTGCCAGAGCTGGGCAACGGGGTGGCCGAAGGTGGGGCCCGGATCCCCAAACGTGAGGACCCCACCGTAGAGAGAATGCTCCCCCAGGCCTGGTGGTATGCCCAAGGGGTCCAGAACAGCCACTGGTCCAGATGCCGCAACTGCAGAGGCCATGTTTGTGAGAGGCCTAGAGTGGTGCCAGGATGAGGAACAGCGCTGGGACTGAGATCGGCACCAGGAACTGAGCAGTGCCGAGAGGAGGAACAAGAGATGGACACCCTTGATGGTACCAACTCCGCATTGGACTCCAATGAGTAGTCGGACTCCGACCACAGCGGGGCAGAGGCCGGGCCCGGGGAACGGTGTTTCTCCACCACATGCTGAACCACGAGGCTGGCTTGCCCCAGTGCCGCATTGGCGGAGAGGGCAGGACGAGCTCTGGTGCCACCGACTGGGCTACCAGATGAAGTGTGCTTGACACCGAACTCTCTCTGGACTCCTGAGAGTGTGAAACCACTGGCACCGAGGAGCCAGTCAGTGCCGGCATTGATGAGAGAGCCGGGGAACGCAGCACCGTACAAGGCGCTGGTGCCGAGGACGGAGCGGGCCTACCCAGATTCGGCGCCGATGACAAGGCCCAGGCTTGAGACCGATTCTGGTGCTCTGGAGGAGGTGAGGGCAAGTCAGCCGTCAACTCAATCAGCTCCCGCGCTGCCTCAAATATATCAGGAGCGGAGAGTTGTTCGACCTGAATCAGCTCCTCCCCTGCACCACAGCTTTTGGTCACGCTCAATTGGCTGCGCTCCGGCCCAGGAGCAGCAGACCTCATGGCTGGTGCAGGCGCGACAGGGTGCCCCAAGTGTGGACACACCTCGGGCGCATGACGGGGCAGGAATCTGCCTCTACTCTCCTCTTCTTGCACTGCACCGGCGACTGAAAGGTGCCACGCTGTAGGGTGTCTCAATGCTGACGAGGCCCCCAAGGAACTGGAAGTCTCCCACACCGAAGACGGTATGCTGCGGAACTCCGGTGCCGAGTCCAAAGATGATGCTGGGCAAAGTGCCGACACCATGAGTAGTATCTTCAAGCGCGAGTCCCTCTCGCACGGAGTCCTGGGTTTAAAACTGCAGCAGATCCTGCAGTTAGCTGGGATGTGGGGCTTGCCCAAGCACTTTAAAACACGAATTGTGTGGGTCACCTCAGGGCTTGGAACAGTCAGCGCAAGGCTTAAAATCGTGACGTTCTGACATGCCCTGTGGGCCAGGCGGGAAGGAGATGCAACAGGTGAGCCCCAACCCGAACAACTTATCTAACTCTACCTAACAGGTACTGAACAGGGAAAGTAACTTGGATAAGAAACAAAAGGGTTTAACTAGGTGCTAACTACATAGAACACTTCGAATACCACTGAGATCAAGTAAGAAAGAAGGAACTGAGAAGGGATATATATATTGCTAGCTGGGATATATATGCACCAATATAGTGGCACCACTCCAAGGGGCTCCCCGGCTGGCCCGACTGGTTCCGCTAAGAGAAAACTCTCCGGCAATCCGTGCACGCAGCACGTACACACCTAAGTGGAATGGACATGAGCAAGCACTTGAAGAAGAATCTCCCTTGTCCACATGCTTGTTGACCACCTCAAAGAATTCTAGTAGATTGGTCAGGCATGATTTCCCTTTAAGAAAACCATGCTGTCTCTTCCCCGGCCCCCTCCAACAAATTACGCTCATCTATGTCTCTGACAATTCTGTTCTTGTAGTTCCAACCAGTTTTCCCAGTACTTAAGTTAGACTTACTGGCCTACAAATTGCCAGGATCACCTCTGGAGCAGTATTTTGGTGTCAAATTAGCTATCTTCCAGTCATTTGGTACAGAAGCGGATTTAAATGACAGGTAAACAAGTTACAATTAGTAATTGTGCAATTTCATATTTGAGTTCTTTCAGAACCTCCTTTAATGACACCTCAATCTGGGACAGTTCCTCATGTTAAAAAGAAAGGCTCAAGTTTGGAATCTCCCTCATGTCCTCAGCTGTGAAGACTGATGCAAATAATTCATTTAGCTTCTCTGCCATTTCTCCACATGCATTGTTAATATCTTGATCATACAGTAGCCCCACAGGCTGTTTAAGCAGGTTTCCTGCTTCTCACGTACTTAAAAAAAAAAATCATGGCGGTCCTGGACTTCAATCTCTTACCTAGGCTACGTCTACACTGCACATTTCAGAATAAGCTCTTCCGGAGTAGTTATTCTGAAATAGCTTATTTCAAAATAGCATGTCTACGCTGCAAGGAAGCCTCAAAATTAGTCCGAGGCAGGCTTCCCTAATGTAGACATGCTGTCTCAATTTAGAGCCCCAGGAGGAATAACTTAAAATGGCCCTGGTGAGGAGCTATTTCGAAACAGCAGAAGTTGAGTCTACAGAGGCCTTATTTCGAAATAGCTATTTTGGAATAGGCATTATTCTTTGTAGAATGAGGGTTACAGAAGTTGGAATAAGCCGTCTGTTATTTTGAAATAACGGAATTGCTATGTATACACTTGCATAGTTACTTTGGAATAATGGCTGGTTTTCCAAAATAACTTTGCTGTGTAGACATACTCCTAGTGGCCTAAATTTGGCCTCCAGAATCTCTCTCCTATCTTTCCCTATATCATTGGGACTGCCAGCTCCTCCATAGCACTGCACATAAGTCTGTCTAAATGTCTTGAGTGGTCTGCAACAGTTGCACCAGACAGGTAAGACACCAGGCAGTTCTCCTAGTCATTGCAAACCCAGCTATCTATGTTTCTAATGATCAAATCCCCCTATTACTAATGCCTGTCTCTTCCTCCCCCAGTGTGAAGGGATAACATGCCACTATTTGAAAGGAGGGTCCCAACTATGGAATTGTTTCCCTCCGCTCCACTTGGATGTTCTCCTTCCTTGATTGCAAATTTAAATTAGCTATACTACAATCAGACGTCTAATTCTGCAGTTAAAAGAATTAGAGATCATGCAGCAGAAGGAAAAAGTGATGGAGAATTTGGCATCTAAACTCTCAGGAACTGACAGTGTTGATAACATGTGTTACGTATACTCTTTAAGATAACACAAAAAAGTAATCTAAACTACTGTTTTTCATTCTCAATGTCATGAAAGCGATGAAATAGTGAAACATGTTTTGAAATATTTACTCTTCCTTTAGTTTCAAACACTAGAAGAAACTATTTATTTACACTATAGATCAGAAAATACCTAAATTAAAAAGTGGTGGAGAGAAAGTGAAAAGAGCAATAACTGACCATTTGCCTAAATAAATTCAAACTCAATTTTAATTTTACATTTATTTAGATTTATTTGCTATCTATCTATATATCACTATGACCGCATAATACTTAAAGTCCATTGCAGGATTGTTTATAGTTAGTCTTAATTCCACAAAGACAATAATACCACTGTGGAAGACCAATGGGGAGAAAAGCCATTTTAATGTATTTACAGTTCCTTATTTTTGTAAACATTTAATCTACATACTGTACTAAGCTCTATCAAGGGTAAAGAGCTATACACAGAGACAGGCAATGAGACCCTGTATTTCTATTCATATTGAGCATTAGCATATTATAGACAGAGCCTCTGCCCTTTTTCATTAACACAGCAGTAATCTTTCTCCAGATAAGTTTTAAAACTTTTCAAAGAACTAAATATATTGAAATACTATACAACTACATCTATCTAAGCCAACCCATTTGGCTTTTATTCCATTTCTAGAATAATTTAAAGTGCTATAAGCAACCCGTTAATCAACACTTTTCTATGATAACAAAACTGCTTTTAAACATTAATTTACAAGATAATATACAATGTTCATCTGGAACAGCTGAAATTTCAGCACATAGTCAGTCACTGTCACACTTATAACAGCATTTTTTTTTGCATAACATAGAACAGAAAGCTTTGAAAATAACTTTTGTTGAGCTGTTATTGCCACAATGGCTTATCAGTTTTCCTACAAAAGTGAACAAGAGCTACTTAGTGTATTCTAGCCTGTCATTTTTTGAGGTCACATGACAGTAATTTTGCATATTCCACAAGTCTACTGAGTTACAATATTGTCTACCTTTAGTACATTACCCCATTTTATCAGAGCTGGTGCTAACTGTAGTTTACAACATAAATCCACTCAAAAACATCACAACTATTTTTTTTTTTCTTTTGGACAGGAATAAGCTATGTTCTTGGAATTGATGTGCTACAAGGCTACAACAGTATAACTATAAAACAGTATATATCTGACACTTTATGTTGAAGAAAAAATACGTTGGTTTCATAGTCCCTGTATGCATAATGACTTACCATAGTTACAAATTTGTTCGCTGCATTTTACTTGATTAATCCATGAAATTCAGTGGAACTAACACATTCTCATATTCCCTTTTTATGTTTTTAACACATAGCTCAGTGCTGTCCTCATTTGTCCCAAACCTGCAGATCATTAACAGCATGTGCAAAATACTCTAATACAATCAGCACGTAACTAGAACTTGTATTATATCATGTAACTGACATGTATTTTCTAAACATGGACATTAATAAAACAAGTGGCACTTCTGAATTTGGATGAATTGTCTAACCAGACCTAGGTGTAATGGTATGCTCCAATACAGAATGCTAAACTTCTTGTCTAGCAGTGGCACCATGTGAATTAATTAATAAGCGTTCTGAACCAGTGTTTGTAGCATTACGCCAAATCACCATACTTAAAACTTCCTCTCGTGCAGGCCCCCATGGGGGCAGCTCCATTTAGAGATACAGTTTTAAAAGAAAAATAATCTTAATTGAAATGCAGAAAAGTAGCCTTAAAGGAATCAGGCAGGTGTATTGGGGTACACTGAAGGACAGATAATTTCGGAGGCTGGCTCCACAATAGCAAGATTAACTTAATATTCATTTTCAGTCCATGTGGACGAGACTTATAGAAATATTTTAAACTCATAGTAAAGTATGACAACTTAAAGTATGCAATTTCAAAACTGTATCTGGATCACCAGGAAGATAGATTTAAAGCCATAGTATATAAATACTATATTATATTGCTGGTAGGGCTTTTTGAGCTGCACTGATTCATGCCAGGTTTGGGACAACAGCCTGTAGAGACAGTTATACACTTATTCAAAAGCCCAGATTTCAATATCTTGGATAATGAAGTCTTCTCTCTTAGAAAGTGTGTGATTCCCAAACGTTTTACAAGAGTGACTTCTTCCATGGTAGAGATCTCCATCAAGCCAAAGACCAAATTCACCCCTGGAACATAAACAATTATATAAAAAATAATTCATGAAGGAGAACAAAGTTAATCTTACAAATGTTGTTAGAGTAGCTAGAATGATAAATTATAAAACATGATTCCCCTGATCCTTCCGATTTCCCAAGTTCCCTTAAACATAGCTAAACTTGAAGCCAGAAGGTTTTTTTTTTTAATAATTTGACAAAAGATTTCTAAGTATTTCCAGGATTCTGCAGTATCTACATTAGATTTACATAATTTTAAAATTACTTCTAAATTAAAGTTTCTTTTGTGGAAGAACACTCTAATAATCAAGAACAAAATCTTTGTGCTAGAAGATCAGAGTGATTTTAAAAAATATATAAGTAAAAAATATGAGCATTTCATTTGAAGGAAAATAAAGATTATGGGACACCATTTCCAGGCTTGCCATTACATTTCCTAGGTTTACCTAAAACAGATTTTTGTGACAAAGTATTTCTTGGGACATATTGGTCAGAGTGCCAGCGTTGGGACACTAACCTGGGACTCTGGAAACTTAGCTTTCATTTTTTTTATTTTGCCAAAAACATCTGTAATTTTAGGCAAGTTACTAGGTTTTTCAATTGCCTTGCTCATTATTGATTTCCTTTCAAATGTTAACATCTTATATCAGTTTCAGATAAAGTGAGTAGCGGTAAAAAAGAATTACCTTTTTCTGTCATTGGTGTTCTTTGAGATGTCTTGCTCATGTCCATTCCATATTAGGTGTGTGTGTGCTTGTCTGTGTTGGAAGTTTTCTCCTTAGTATTATCTGTAGGGCACTGTCAGGTATAAGGGGCACTGACAGCTCCACTCATCCTCAGGTCCTTATTGCCAGAAACTCCGAAAGCGGGAAAAGAGGGCAGGTCACGGAATGGACATGCGCAGTACATCTTGAAGAACACCAGTTATGGAAGAAAGTAAGTATCTTTTCTTGGTTGGAACCTTGGTGACTGCGGCCAGTGGACTGGCATCAGAAGTCCAGCCATCTACACCTCATGTTACATGACTGGTACCAGGACATTGAATGGGACCAGGAGCTATCACAGACTGGTTGCTAGGGAGAAACTCCCAGAATATGGCAATTCCCTTCTTGAAAACCAATGGTGGAGTGACGGCCAGTGGCTTCGGTCCTCCAACTGGTCACGGGAACTGTGGTGACACTGGGTTGCTCTGGGTGCTCCTGCATGTTCCTTGATGGGTCTGTGCTGGGTCACTGGCAAGGTATGCCTTGAGTTCTGCGGTTGGTGCTGCCTGAGGTTTGGTATTTCTGAGGTTTGGCAGCCCCAGGAGGGTTAGCAGTGGCAAAATATCCTTCGTCATAGGGAATGGTGCAACTGAGGTGAGACACTGGGAAGTCCTAGGAGATCTGGGTACCACAGGAGCTGGTGTGGGTGGCATCAGGATCTCCTGACCTGCCTGGAGCTAGTGGGGGTCTGCATCACTATCTGGACTCGCAGGTGATTTACGGGATGGTGGGCTGCACCACTTGAACTGAGCTGTGGCTTGTCTTCTCAACAGGGGTGCTGTGCTGCCCGGCATGGGTTTTGGCTCACCCCAAGCCCTGTTCTTTCCTTTGTGGGGACTAGGAGATTGTCTTCTTACAGTCTTTTTCAGATTCTTAGTTGGAGCCTTAGATGGAGCCATTTGTCACTTATATGCCCAAGTGCCTAAGACAGCTATTATGGGGATTACTAACAGGCACAGGCTGTTTGCAGTAATTGCAAGGATGAAAGCCTGGGAAACAGGGCATGTCCCACCCCCAAGTTGAGTCCTGTTTGGGACTAACGAAGACTCTAAATTACTGCTAAGTATAACTAACTCAGCTATATATATATATATATATATATATATATATATATATATATATATATATATATATACACACACACACACACACACCCAATTTACAGGTTCTACAGGATCACAAGAATGGAGAATAAACAACACTAGATGACCCAGTGGAATTTCCATGCATTGCCACTGGCAGCAAGGAAGAACTGAGGGTAGGAGAGCTGGCGGCACCTCTTATGTTATATCAGAATAGGTCTCCTACGGAAAGCGCTTAGAGAAAAACTTACTGCACCAATGCAGGTAATGAACACACACGCATACTATGGAATGGACATGAGCAAGCACTGATTTTCTTATCTAATATTGACAGATACATGCATGCACTTATAATTAGCTTTAAAGCTACTTGGGCCTTCAGATTTCTAAAACTGAAATACCAGTTTTACTGTGTACATAACATTACACAAAGCCCATTGTAATACATTTTTCACAGTGGATAACAGTCATAAATCATGACTTACCCTCCCCCACCAAAAGCTAGAGAGTCCATGTCTCCTTTAATAAAAAACATATTGTCTCCTGTCCATTTGAAGACCTAATTGAAGTAGAGAATAGCAAATTAAATATTTTAAAAATTGAATTTTGTAAATTTCAAGTGTTGTTGCACTATTCCTGACATAGAAATCTGCCATGAGAAAATCCATAGCTCTAGATTGTACAGATATTTAAAGTGAGAAATACGGATTAGTTCCAGGGAACAAATTCACCTCCAGAATAATGCCTATATACACTTGTTTAGCCTCTTAATCTTTTCAAATCCAAACCCACCTTGGTCATTAACTTTTGTTTTGATTACTTCAACTGCATCTTTACTAGTCCTAGTTAAACTGCAATATATGTGGAATGCCACAACCATTACTATACCACTAAATTCAAGTACAAGGATCATCCCAGTTTCTATTAGTTTCTTTTGACTTCACATTCTATGCAGAATGCAATTTAAGTTTTGCTTATTCATTTCCTGTCTTCTCAGTCTTTTCCCTTTCCACTCCTTTGCTCTACATTAACTCCAGATATTTTTTTCCTGGCAGGTGCAGGTCAGTTCTTTATCATCCCATGAAACATAAGTTCTTGTAGTCAATATTGTTGACACTAATATTGAATGGTGAAATAAGATGTACAACCTCCTTACCTCAAAATCTGGAGAGAAAGTAAACAGAAAAGTCTCTCCAGTTCCATAAAAGCAGTCACTCACTTTAAAAGGTTCAGAGGCTAGTGCACCAAAAACCTATAGGAGAAAGAAAAGTTGAGATGAAAAATGTAAGTAGAATGCTGAAGCTACACAGTCTACACTGCATCTATAAAGGTTTTATAGTTTTGTTCATGAAATCTTTTTCATTATATGGGTTTCTTGCTTGCTTTTACAACTTTAGATGTAGGGACATTTGAAACCGGCTTTTGGGATGAGCAAAGAAACCTCAAAAGTTCAAACAGTACCAACTGAAATGAAGATGTCGTTTCACTTTCAGCCTCTACTGGTAAACAAAATGTCTCACGTGCCATATGCAGAACCCCGATGGGCAGCAAGTTGTCCATTACTGTTCTACTGTAATCTTAGAGCAGGAAGAATTACTTGTCAGAGAAATACTGGGAGGAAAACAAACTGAGATCTCATAACTGATAATGGAAATTAAAAAGAACAGAAGCTGCTCCCATATGGGTTATACTCTGTGAACCAATTATTTCATGATTCTAGGTGTTCTGCCTTTTAATTCTCTCTATTGTTTAAAGGGGACACAAACTAATTTTGTGCAAGTCAATTAAAAAAGATAACTTAAAAAAACAACAAATAGTCTGGGAGCACTTTAAAGACTAACAAAACATGTAGATAGTATCACAGTTTATCCTGTACAGATTAACTTGGCTATCCCCTAAAGCAATTAAAAAAGTGTTAGATATTTTCATAATATTATTGGCAGTCTTGCTGAAAAAGTCTGGCAGATACCATCTAAGTTGTATTGACCCATAATCAAGCTTGGTTATCAATGCTGATTCTAAATTTAAAAAACCCACTTAACTCACTAGTTGGAAGAAGCTATGCCCCTGCTAATTCCCAAATTCAAAGAGTTTCATACAAACAGATTCAGTTCAAATGATGCTAGCAATTGGTGTCATTTACAGAACATAAGGAAACTATTTCATGGATAGCACTTTATGTGCCTGAAAAGCTTTCAGTTATACATAGAAGAGAGCCCTACTTCAGTCATATTTTACTGGTTTGTTTTTGTTCAAAGTATACTTCATTGGTTTGGTTTTGGCCAAAGGCTCATTAACTGAATTGCTTATATCTTCTCACACAAGTTTAGTCAATGGAGGAAAAAGGAGTGGCCCACACTCAGGTCCCATTGACTTTTCTATTTACCATTCAGTCTGACCTAAGATGAGAAGTGTTTGATCAGAGGAGAGGGAAAACCCAACAACCCCGTAGATGGATTATGTAGTTCATCTGATTCTAACATTTCTATTAACAGGTTTTTTCCCCTAATACAGAATGTTTTTACTATGTTGAAACAAACAAAAAGCATTTTACCTCAAAAAGCATTCTACTTCAAGGAGCATTTTGTATGTTTTCTGCCAAAGGATGAATTCACAAGTGTTCCATTGATCTGACCTACTCAATTTAACATGTCTTTGAAACACAACAAAAAGGTGGAAAATTTTTGAAAGGTAGCAAAATTACTGAGTCCATAAAGTTCATCAGGGCTAAGAAGAAACAGGGTCATTTCAGTCACTTATAAAGAAGAAATTTACCTTCTAATCCCTCAACAGGGACTACAAGCCGTTTAACAGATATAGGTAACTTCTAACAGGAAGAATGAAATGAAGTTGGCAAAATATAAATATTCAAAAAACATACTCTACAGCACTGCTCCTTTTTATCTTTTTTCAATATTGTGCTTAAGAGCATAGGCGCCAGTCCAAACATATAAAGCTGGTACAACAATAAGCCTTGTTGTCCATGTCATGTTACTGTGCTTATTCAGGGACTAAGTTAATCACCTTTTAGGGGAAACTCTGTATCTAATTCTGTATGGCCTGACATCCAGTTCTTTCAGTACTTGTGGCAGCCCTTTGCTCCAGTATACCTATGCACTATTTTACCAAACACTGTAAGCAGTAAACATGCTCATAAATCACCACAGCAGTAAACATACCACCACAACAGAAAGCTGCATCAACTCAGGGCATGCTACTATGGCATTGGTAGTGCTGCAGTCATAGCAGCCACTATCAACACTAATGATGTGGGATGATTTCTGATGATTATTAAACCAGAAGTCATGTAGAGTGGCATCAAATCTACCTAGCAAGATAGTATTTTGGGGCTCTAATTTTCATGAATGGTGCTCTAGTGAAAAATGTGGCTTTTTGTGCACAGAACTGACTCCTAGCCAGAGGTACAATTACCTTTGTTACCTCACATAGTTGTTACTCCCTCCTTTTCTGATCAACTGTTACATTCCAACTGACACAGAACCTCTAGACTCCAACACTCCACCTGGTTCTCACAGAGTGATGTTTCAAAGAAAGAAACCTCTCAACTAGCTGCTCCCATCACTTCACAATGACTCAGCCATTGTAGGTTTCAAAGAGACAAAGAGTGACATTCCTGGAATCTTATACAAATACTGTGAATTTAAGTAATTAAAATAACCTTTCAGTACTGAAGAACACCATACAACTTCATAACATGTTTACTTTTACATTGAAGAGTAGTTTATATGTCTGCATGACAAAATGGAATCTTTAAACAATTCACATATAGTGTTGCCAGGTGTCCGGTTTTGAACTGGACAGTCCAGTATTTGAGCTTTCTGTTCGGAAAACAAATTGAGAAAATATAAATGAGAAAATATAAATGTCCAGTATTTTCTAAATAAGACGTAATGTATATTGTGATATAATGTCAAGTGTGTCCGGTATTTTTGTTGAAACCACCCGGTAACCCTATTCACATAACCTTCCCTTTCAGAATCAGATTGTAACTGGACCTTACAACTAGTGGGGGTTGGGGGGGGTGGGGGGTGGAGAGGATGGAAGGCACGTAGGGGAAGCATGCAAGCAGTAAAACTTCTAGTGCTTCATACAAAAGCCACTGAAGTTGCAGCCTGAATTCAGAGGAGATTATTCTCCTGGTGCACATGTCTCCAAGGGGAAAGGAAAAACAGGAACAGGTGATTTATGGCCCTATAAATACCTTGGAAAACAACCCAAGCTCAAGCAAGAAGATCAAGATATACACCAGGTGCTACCTACACTGTATCATCATGGGGGTGATAGCTTGTATATTTGTTTTGTTTTATATATCTGTATTATGTGAAATGCAAAGCACTATTTTAAAGACAAATTTCTAGATCACACTGTAGCTCTCCTGTAAATATTTTGACAGTGACAAGAATTAAAATAAAGCCCTCTGCAGAGGAGAGGAAACAGACGTGTATTTTGTGATACTTGTGGGACTTGGACTAAAGTTATTCTCTTTGTCTTGGAACATTTCACAGTTTAGGAAGTCTAAATTTTAGTGAACTTTAATGAAAACACCCTTATTAAGGAAAATATGTACATGGACTCGGAGTGAAAGTTGTGTTTCATACTGAATAGAAACTAATACAATTTATAAAAATAAAAGTTATTTTTACAGAAGTAACAAGACTCATTTTAAAATATGAATCTTAGATATATTTTATACAACCACACGTATTAACAGGAAGCCACAGACCACGAAGTAATTTATGCCAGACTCAGACCGTCAGTCTCTGAAGCACAGCTTCTCTAGTGGTCCAGCTATTCTTTAAAAAACAAAACTTTGGTGGCTAAGGTATATACAAATGCTGTCAGAGCTGGTGGACTACATCCAGTTTCAAAGCAACATGTAAGATCTTTTGTACAGTATAAAATATGCATCTCATCAAGCATTCCTTGCTTCTAGTTAATCCTCTAGCAATAAAAATGCTGGTTTGTGAAAACTCTTGTAAAGTTATTTTTGTGTGACCGCTACACTACCATGCTGGGCATTTCTGCCAATACACTACAGAAGAATCTCAGAGTCACAAACTGAGAGTCAACCACACCTCATTTGGAACCAGAAATGCACCATTAGGCAGCACAAATGCAGTACTGTGTTAAACTATTAAAAAAGAAGAAAGTAGCATTTTTCTTCTGCATAGTGAAGTTTCAAAGCTGTATTAAGTTACTGTTCATTGTAAACTTTTAAGAGAACAGCCATCATGTTTTGTGCAGAGTTACACACAACCTCCTTTCCTAAGGTGCTCATAACTCAGAGGTTCTACTGTGTCAACTAACCATATTGTATTTTGTATTTCTGTTTCAGATCATTGCAATATAATTTGTGGACAAAGAAAAGCCAGCAACACATACCAGTAACAGAAACAATTTCAGGATTGTGCAAACTGCAACATCTAAGTTTTTAAACTCCTCTCTCCACTAGAGGAGTTTGAAAACTTAAATGTTGCAGTTTGCATGAGCCTGAAATTATATCTGATGATTTGAAAGCATAACTACAGCTTCTGTAAGTAGTACAGCAAAGGACACAGTTACCTACTTGACAGTAACTGTTTCTTTGGAATATGTTGTCAGCACAGATTCCTCTTCTGGTGTGTGAGCTCAGATTCTTTTGGCCAGCAGGGTATAGTGAGGCCATATTTTCACACCCCCAACCATCCCTTAGTTACCTCATCAATTCAAAATCTAGAGGGCAGAGCACTCTATAAATATGGGGCCATGAAATCCATGCTGACAACATATCCTGAAGAACCACAGATCCCATATCTTGTGGTAGGCAGAAAGGGTACTTAAAAGTGTCTCAGTACCGAGTGGCATGGCAGCTTTGCATGAGGGACAAGTTTTAAATCACAAGATTTAGGATAGGTCTACATTATGAGGTTACCTATTATGTGAATAATAGAGATGGAATGGACATAGCTTAGGCTGACTTATTGCAGGGGCTACACATTGCCAGGTGAAATGCTCCTATTGACTTACCTTATTGCTTCTCATTCTGGTGGCATACAAGAGTTTATGGGAGATTATGGGAGCAGATTTTCACTTGACCTGCTAAATCCACCTCCAGTGGATTGATCACTGCAGCATTAGTGCACACAAGACATTAATGTCAGCCAATACTAGGGTTAATACATAACCTAATATAGATTACGTAGCTAAGATCTTTCTCTCTTTTGTCTGTAATACACCACAGCTTTTGCCAACAGGCCAACTATAAATTAGAAACACAACCTAATGAACTATGAACACAACCTAATGAACAATAAGCTAGCCTAACAACTAATTGCACAGTGAGCTAAGTAAGCAGACACTGCAGGGGTTCTGTTTTGATACCACAGCAGGGGAGAAGGAACTGAGGAATAGTTGGGCCCATTCCATCATTTATGTCCTGGAGTGGAGGCATGTGCACCAGAAGTGGAATTCTCAAAGACTATCACTCAAAGAATTGATTATACAGCACTGAAGCTACCATAAATATATCTTTATGTCAAATGGAGAGACACTCTAATCAATACAGTAACCTCAAGATGACCGTTCCTTATATGTGCATATCTGTCACTAGTACGTCTAGACTACGTGCCTCCGTCGACGGAGGCATGTAGATTAGACAGATCGGCATAGGGAAATGAAGCGCGATTTAAATAATCGTGGCTTCATTTAAATTAAATGGCTGCCCGCTCTGCCGATCAGCTGTTTGTCGGCAGATCGGGGCAGTCTGGGCGTGCGCGGTGGACAAGGAAGCCTTTGTCGATCGCGCAGGTAAACCTGATTTCACGAGGCATACCTGCGCCGGTTGACAAAGGCTTCCTTGTCGATCGCGGCACGCCCAGACTGTCGATCTGCCGACAAACAGCTGATCGCAGAGCGGGCAGCTATTTAATTTAAATGAAGCCACGATTATTTAAATCGCGCTTCATTTCTATGCCAATCTGTCTAATCTACATGCCTCCGTCGACGGAGGCACGTAGTCTAGACGTATCCTAAGGGAATGGTACAGAGATTGGTTACCTAAGGCAAAAAAGTTGGTAATGTGCTCTTAGACAGCAAAGACTGTCTATCTTTCCCAGTTTTTGGGTGGGACAATGATCCTGTGCTTTATCAATCCTCTGATGCTCTCAGATACCTAGTCCTCATTTTATTTAAGATAAATTAAAATGTTATTTCATCATAAAATGTTAGATAACTTGCTACAGTTGTGGTTTGACACTGGATTTACTTCATCAAAACATTTCCCAGAAAAATAATGCCATTTTCAAAAACTGCTTGCACAAAGACACAACTGTAACACCAGTATACAATCATGAAAAGGAATAAGCTTAACACAGGCGCTTTTATTACTACAACACATTGCAGTTTCAGCTGTTCAGCTATCATTGAAAGCAGCAGTTCTGATTTTTTTTTACCATTATTTCCATACCTGTCCATCACTATCCTTGATAACCATTAGTACAGGAGTGTCCAGCCCCAACATAGTTCGATACAATGTCTTCAAGCTCATGCCATGTTTTGCAGTGCTGTAGACAAGAGTCCATGGATACCCAATGGTTCGTGGAGGAAGGTGTTTTGTGAGCTGTTAACAAAACAGTGAAGACTCTCTTATGCATTAAATAATTACATTTACTTGATATACTAAGTGGGACTGAGGCTAGATTGTGTTTTACTTAGCTTTTCAGAAACCACTTGAAATAACCTTTCAATATATGCCAAGCCCCCTTCTTGTCCTTCAAGAAGTCCTGAAAACTTATTTCCTCCAGAAAGTGTTAATAGCTGTAAATTGTCTAGAATGTACTCCAGATATTTCTAAGCATCCATCAACACGTTTCTAGCCTTTTTTTTAATTTTTAAGCTTTCTATTAGAGCTGTTAAGTATGATTAATCAACTCATGCAATTAACTCAAATTAATTGTGATAAATCACAGATATAAATTGCACTGTTAAACAATACCAATTGCAATATATGAAACATTTTGGAATGTTTATGTACAATTTCAAATATACTGATTTCAATTACAACAGAGAACACAAAGTGCATAGTGCACACTATTATAATAAAAAATATGTTTGCACGGTAAAAATGATAAAAATAAAATTTTTCAATTCACATTACAAAAGTACTGAAGTTCATTCTCTATCATGGGTCACTTACAAATGTAGATTTTTGTTACATAACTTCACTCGATCAAAATATACAACTTTGGCGCCTACAAGTCCACTCAGTCCTACTCCTTGTTCAGCCAACTGCAGTTTGACCATCAAGTTTGTTTGCATTTAAATGAGATAATGCTGTCTCCTTGTTATTTACAATGTCATCTGATTTGAGAACAGGCATTCACTCGGCACTACTGTAGGGGACACTGCAAGGTATTTTTGTGCCAGATATGCTAAACATTTATATGTTTCTTCATGCTTTGGCCATCATTACAGAGAACATGCTTCAAAGTTATAGCATTTGTTAAAGTAAAATAATGTGTTAATTAATGTTGTGTCCAAATTCCTCAGGTGAGAACTGTATGTCTCCTGCTCTGATTTACCCGCATTCAACAATATATTTCATGTTATAGCAGTTTTGGATGATGACCCAGCACATGCTGTTTTAAATACACTTTATATTTTGTCAAATCTGCAATGAAAGTAGTTAGCAATGTGAAATTTCTAAAGATAGTTACTGGACTCGACCCAAAGTTTAACAATCTGAAGTGTTTTCCAAATTCACAGAGGGATGAAGTGTGGTGCACACTTTCAGAAGTCTAAAGAGTACCACACTGACGTGGAAACCACAAAACCTGAACCACCAAAAGAGAGAATTAACTATGTGCTAGTGGCATCTGACTCACATTATGAAAAGAACATGAATCAAAAGCACAGCTACGTCCTCTGGAATGGTGGCTGAAAAATGAAGGGACATATGAATTTAGCACATCTGGCATGTATACATCTTCTGACAATGGTTAAAACAGTGCTATGAGAATGCCAGTGTTCTATTTTTGAATGCTGTTATTTTTGTATAAAAATCTACATTTTTAAATTCAACTTTTATGATAAAATAGATTGCACTACAGTACCTGTATGAGGTATATTGAAAAATATTTTTACAGTGCAAATGTGTAATCTAAATAAAATACTGTACTCCTTATATTCTGTATTGCGATTGAAATCAATATATTTGAAAACGTAAAAAAATAACCAGAAATATTTAAAAAAATTGTATGCTATTAACAGAATGATTAACCATAGCATTTTTTTTAAATCACAGTATTAATTGCAATTAATTTAATTGCTTGATAGCCATACTTTCTATGTAAATGGAAAATAGAATTTTTAGAATAGTCTTCCATTGAAAGCTGTGGTTTTTCACTCTCTACGTGTACTAATATATGGCTCAGGTTTGCATTCAAGACAGCTGACATCTTCATATCCCTCTCTCAATATTGAAGGAATGCTGGAGAAGGAATAGGAGCAACAGTTCAATCAGAGTGGATCATCCTCTAAAAATTACATACACCTTTCATATCCACACACTGCTTCAACAGAAGCCGTATCGCACTACTCAGAAAAAGTGACAACATATCCTCATTGCTGTTTCTCCCCATACCTACACAGTGAGACTGATTCCCTGTAATGAGGCCAATGGAGGCAAATGGTCATTTACAAGAGTGCTTCAGGTAGCCATACCCATTATAGCCCCAATGCTAAATGTAAAAGAGGGAAGTGAAGAAGGTATCTTTGTTCTATGTCCATCACTCTGGTCCTGTGTGTCAAATCTCCTCTCCTGTCAATATGATTAACTTTAGGAAGATGGTGATAGTGTAACCCATATTGGAAACTTGGATGTCATAGGCTGGGTAGTGTGCGTGCGTGCATGTCAACTGCAGGTAAGAATATGGGGGCAGAATTAAGATTGATGCAGGAACCTTAACTGTGCATTTTTTAAAAAAGTTATGATGGTCTATTGCTCTCTTTTTAACCATGTATTTCGTTCATTAATTCTTTTGTGTTTACATTGTAAACTCTTCAGAATAAGATCCTTGCTATTATTTGCTATACTTCACCGGACACAAGATGCTCAGGATACTTACAGAATATAGATAATATTGTTCTATCAACAGTTTTATTTGAAAATCATACCTTTTCAATTTGGTCTGACTGTAACAATTCACTGGGATCGCTAAGATTTGGCCGAAATGCTTCAGGCTCCAGGTCTGTTTTAATATTTGTGGCCTGCTTTGAATTTATGTCTTCCCTTGTTATCTGCAAGGCAGGAGGAAATAAACATTCTAGAAGGTATGTAAAGCATTCACAATTCTCTTACAGAAGTATTAATCAGTATAAGCCACATCTTCTTCACTGTGTTTTTGGACTGGGTTTAACTCCTTGGAATTTTATATTAAGTTTGCTATATTAGGTATTTGAAATATTACACTGAAATTACTACTTGTACATGTACTCTAATATTCAGAAGAAAGTTATTCCTGTTTTTTCACAAGCCTTCGAGTTCACGGTTGAATTTTACTGTTTACTACAATTAAAAGCCAACGTACATGATCTCAAGCACTGCACAAATCATATTGTTTTTAATAAAAATAAAGGTGTTTGAGTCGTACGCATTTTAAATGCAGAAACAGTTCATTTCAAATGCTTCATACTCATCACTCAAAAGTTAGAGATTTTAAGCAATACCTAAAGAAAAGAAGTTTTAAAGCAATTATGATGGGAAACTTCAATTTCTTAATACACATTTACAATGCCTGCTGTCAAATATTCTAAGTTAGCATTAGTGGTTTAAAGCATTTGACTGGAACACAGGAGATGGAGGTTCTATTCCCAGCTCTGCCACTGACCTACTGGGTGATCTCTGGCAAGTCACTCCCTCTCTGTGCCTCACCCACATCTATTAAGTGTGAATACTGTGCTCTATTGATGAAAAGTGCTAAGAAAGAACTAGGCGTCATTGTTACCCTAAGAACCAGAGTCAAAGCTCATTGAAGTAACAGGAAAGACCCTTCAAGACTGGATAGTGGATTAGTCCTTATGCATTCATCAGGAAGACAATAGAAGTCAACATTCATCAAAACATGGTTTAGCACATACATTTCCTATTCTAAATATAGGGGAAAAACTGAAGTAGTTCAAACACCAATTTGTGGTAACTGTTGCCAAATGTTAAATTTTTCAAAGGTGAATGCTTTTGACAGAAAGACAACTTTCACTTGAATCCATATGAAACACTTTTCCAACCAGAAAAAAAATCCAAAAGTTAAGTAAATTGTAATAATCCATTGAACAGCTAAGAAAATAAACTTTGCTGTCTATCACAAGATACTAAAACCAATAATAAAATATGAAGATAAGGAATATTTGTATAATAGTAACATGATTACAATATTATTATTAATCCTGAAATTGAGAAAAATTGCCTTACTTAGTCATTTTGAGGAGGGCACCAAGAAAGGCTCAAGCCTAAAAGCATTTGTTAGCATCTAATTTCACAAAGCATCAGCCAGGTATATATAATTTTCAATATAATTTTCCAATTAAATATTAAATACTATTAATACAGTATATCCAATTTGGTCTCCTCTACCCCAAATTTCACATTATCAAGGGCATAAGTACTGTAATTCTACAAAACATAACTGCTGTTCAAGAATACCATAAAATGTTTATACTCTATTTGGTTCTTTAATTTTTATTATACTACTACATGCAAAACTTATGCTGTCTGAGTTACTGATTTTATACAATTTTTACCACTCCAATGACATTAGCAAGCAAGTTAACAGTCTTCTCAAAATGTGATGCTCCTATACACAAACTATAGAACGTACTATAACATTTTCACTGTCAACTAATATTCTTAGAGATAGAAATGTAGCCCGTGTTAGTCTGGTGTAGCTGAAACAAAAAACAGGACTATGTAGCACTTTAAAGACTAACAAGATGGTTTATTAGGTGATGAGCTTTCGTGGGCCAGACCCACTTCCTCAGATCAAATAGTGGAAGAAAATTGTCACAACCATATATACCAAAGGAAACAATTAAAAAAATGAACACATATGAAAAGGACAAATCAAATTTCAGAACTGAAGGGGGATTGGGGGGGGAGGTAAATGTCTGTGAGCTAATGATATTAGAGGTGATAATTGGGGGAAGCTATCTTTGTAATGGGTAAGATAATTAGAGTCTTTATTCAAACTTGGGCGTAAAGTGTCGAATTTAAGCATGAATGACAGTTCAGAGGCTTCTCTTTCAAGTGTAGTCTTAAAAGGCCTTTGAAGCAGGATGCAGGTAATCAAGTCGTTGAGACAATGTCCTTTCTGGTTGAAATGGCAAGAAACCGTTTTTTCTTTGTGATCCTGTCTGATATCTGTTTTGTGGGCATTGATCCTTTGGCGAAGTGTCTGAGACGTTTGTCCAATGTACGTAGCAGACGGACACTTTAGGCACATGATAGCATAAATTATATTTCTGGATGCGCAGGAATATGTGTTCTTGATCTTATAACTCACTTGGTTAGGTCCAATAATGGTATCAGCAGAGTGAACATGTGGACAAAGCTGGCAACGGGGTTTGTTGCAAGGGAAGGTACCAGGGTTGGTATTAGTGTGGTATGTCCTGTGGTTGTTGGTAAGAATCATCTTGAGGTTAGGTGGTTGTCTATAGGAGACTATGGGTCTGTCTCCCAGAGCCTCTTGGAGTTTAGTATCCTGTTCCAGTATAGGCTGTAGTTTATTGATAATGTGTTGGACAGGTTTAAGTTGGGGTCTGTAGGTGATGACAAGTGGTGTTCTATTGTTGGTTTTCTTGGGTCTGTCTTGAAGTAGATGGTTTCTAGGTATTCGTCTGGCTCTTTCAATTTGCTTTTTTATTTCTCCAGGTGGGTAGTTGAGGTTTATAAATGCTTGGTAGAGATCCTGAAGTTTCTGGTCTCTGTCAGTGGGATTAGAGCAGATGTGGTTGTATCGAAGGGCTTGGCTATAGATGATGGATCATATGGTGTGTGCTGGATGGGAGCTGGATGATACCATTATTGGACCTAACCAAGTGAGTTATAAGATCAAGAACACATATTCCTGCGCATCCAGAAATATAATTTATGCTATCATGTGCCGAAAGTGTCCGTCTGCTATGTACATTGGACAAACGTCTCAGACACTTTGCCAAAGGATCAATGCCCACAAAACAGATATTAGACAGGATCACAAAGAAAAAGCAGTTTCTTGCCATTTCAACCAGAAAGGACATTGTCTCAACGACTTGATTACCTGCATCCTGCTTCAAAGGCCTTTTAAGACTACACTTGAAAGAGAATCCTCTGAACTGTCATTCATGCTTAAATTCGACACTTTACGCCCAAGTTTGAATAAAGACTCTAATTATCTTACCCATTACAAAGATAGCTTCCCCAATTATCACCTCTAATATCATTAGCTCACAGACATTTACCTCCCCCTTCATCCCCCTTCTGTTCTGAAATTTGATTTGTCCTTTTCATATGTGTTCATTTTTTAATTGCATCCTTTGGTATATATGGTTGTGACAATTTTCTTCCACTATTTGATCTGAGGAAGTGGGTCTGGCCCACGAAAGCTCATCACCTAATAAACCATCTTGTTAGTCTTTAAAGTGCTACATAGTCCTGTTTTTTGTTTCAACTAATATTCTGACAGCATAACAGATAAATAAAACATCACTCTGGCTATTAAAATAAGCAGAGGAAGCAATGCCATAAAAGCATTTTCCTCTGTATAGCCATTTGCAAAAACTACTCAAACAAAATGAAAATCCACACTTCAAACCATTTCATTAGCTATTTAGAAACACACATTGAATTAATATTTCTTCATATTTTCAATAAAACCTTCTTAGATATGCTTTCATCAGTAAACTTGGCATAATGTACATATTAATTCTTAAGTGTGTATATGCCAAGGTACATAGAGAAATACCTAAAGAGAATGCAAGCATCAATTCAAGATTAATATCCGATAAGTCAACAGAATTAGTTCTGAGCTGCTGTTTTAGGGATTGGAAGTTCTAATTCCAGCCTCACTAAAGGGCAAATACTTACCTACCTCATATGGAAGTTGTGAGGCTTAATAGTCACAAAAAAACCCTGAAATACTTGTAGGATCTTTATATATAAAGAACTTAAGACTTCAAATATACATACAGTCGAGTAAGTCCTTATTTAATTTTGTAAACAGAGTTTTGGATTGCTCCATCTCTTTTGCATTCTTTTTAGGAAAGCTTCTACCCAACTCAAACCACCATACTGAAACAGAAAGTAAAACACAAGTCCTCATCACTCTGGAAACCATGTAGTAATGAGAACAAAGTTGCAAAGATGACAGAAAATTCCTCTGAAATGATCATTTTGTCACAGAGGTATTGCACTCTTATCTTATCAGTGTATTAACACATATTCAAGATAAAGGAATTTTCTGCAGGGTTCTTGTAGTGTTGTAGCCAAGACAAACCCACCGAATATGGGACTTGCCCTGATCAAAGCCACTACAGAGAAAGATGTTTTAGTCTCTGGAGAAGGGGTTTTAACTACGAAGAGGGCACCTTGAGGCGTCTGCAGAGCGTGCGCAGTTCTTCACTATTTAGAGCATCGATCCTGCGGTGATACTCAGCCACTGACACTACCTGAATATGGAGACAGGAAGAAAATAATTCCACTGACAGTTGAAAAAAAGAAAGGGTAAGAAAGAAAAATGGAAAAGAGTAATGAGGGAGGGGTTTGCAAAGACAACAAAAGGAAAAATTAAAATGTTAGAGACATTTGTATTTGCAAGAATTCTATGTGCACGTAGGATGTTTTTGACTTATGATGGGTACATACAGTGAAACTAGGTATTCATACACAAATGGCACCAAAGATCTGACACATCTCAATGTCCTAATGTATGACTATAAATTAAATCTGATATGACAGTCCATAAAATTATGCTGTTAAATAATTAAACATACACAAACAAGAAAAAAAAAAACCCAAACTGCAGATTGTAATCATGGCTTAAGCCCTTCATGATGTGTCACAGCTACAGGTAAGCACTTAGTTTGCCTTTATGAAAAGTAAAGACTTATTGTTTAAAAAGCCAATCTTGTGCTAACAAGAATTTAAAACTGAAGTTTAAATAATATCAAACCTTACTTCTTCACAAAAACTCTGGGGATATAAGACTAGAAAAGATTACTATCAATCAATTTTACATTCTAATTGATAGAGCATAAAAAAAGGCAAGAAGCTGCTAAATTAAACAATGCCAAGATATTACCTCTTAGCTTTTTCCCCTCAAAGATTGTGCATTTATTATAAGTCATCCAGTCCATTCATTTTTTCCTTATCATGCATATAACTCTGCTCCCTTTCCTACTCCATGTAACTTCACATGCCCTTTACAGTAGAATTCATCATTCCTGCCGAAGTTTTATCATGGTCCAAATGTCAACTATAATTTCTGCATTAAAGGCCACATTCTATTCAATTACATATCTCTCCGTTAAGTTCCCTATATCAATTTTTTCTGAGAAACATTTAACGTCTATCTAGAAAACAAATATACTATAAGCAAAAAGGCAGAAACCATCACTAACAACATTTTCTCTCTTATGTATCAGAAGTCAGTTACTTAATACACGGCCTGACTCTCAGAAAAGTTGAGGAGCCATAATTCCCAGTGATTTCTATAGAACTGAATGTTTCTCAGAACTTCTGAAAAAAAAAAAAAAATCAGGCAGCTTATTCAGGGACCTGACTTTACCACCCAAGCTGAAAAATACTGGTCTCCATAATTTAACACGTGTGCTAAGAAATACCTTGTAAGAGTATTATAGCAGCTTGACCCATCTACATATTACCTCTTTGTAAGCCAGAGGTCAAAATATTTCAAACACAAGACTTATTGAATGTCCAGTGCAGGGGTACATTTACCTTGAGTGACTTAGATGTAGTTACTTGTTCATGATAGCATACAGCCACCATTTATTTAAAAGAGCCAAGTATAAATACAATTCAGTCTGTAGGAAAATAAATATATTACAAGGTGCCTCGATCAGAAAACTGATTGTACAGGATATATCATGTTATCTTAACTGGTTAACTCTACTTAGTGTTGTTTGGTTATTCTTTTTATTTTATAATTATTATTATTATTATTATTATTAGGAAGTGAATACAACCCCCACAACACAAAATGTATTTTCCAAAGTGTTCAAAGAGAGTTGAAGATTTCTCTATAACCATAGGCACCATATGCTCTTGTCTCAGGCAAATAGTTAAGGGGAAAGTCTGTAAAGTTTTTGATGACAAAGTAGTATCCGCAGCCAATTGCTTGCTCTGGTAAATAAAACTGCACATATTTTAGAAGAATCGTATACGGCTAAGAGGGCATAATCTCTTCTGAGAAAGATTTAAAATTAAAAATGTAGCTCATTGCAACACTGAGGATAGCAGATTTCAAGATTAGGGTAGAGCAGGAAAAATTGAGCATGTACTGATTTTTTCTCTTTCAGCTATCTATCCAATCCTCTTGCTGAAATTCTATTTTCTCTCCCTTTTGAGGCTTCTATATTCCCACATTTGTATCTGCTCTTCCTCACTTCAGTTTTTGTTTGTGTCTCTACAGCTTAGATGTAAACCTTTCATACCTATCCTTTCAGCATGTCCTTCTCTCACTCTAACTTCAAATGCCCAAATTAGGAATGTAAAAGAGTAGTCGAACAGTTGAATACCCGCTAAACTTAGGCTTATTGGGTTGTCAAGTTGACTATTCATATTCACCCCACCCCGTCCTGCTGCCTCCCCAGGGACAGCAGGGGGTAGGGATGGGAGAGCAGGAGCCAGTGCTGGGGGAAGCCGGCTTAAAATCAGTTCCCCCCAGCACCATCTCTGCAGTGAGGGTGGGGGAGATGGAAGGGGAGCAGAGGCGCACTGGGTCCTGACTGCTGCACCTCTGCCTTTTAAATGTAATAAGAACCGCCTAGCGCTCTTCAATCCCCATTCACGCCAGGTTCTACTGCTCGAATAGCTGATAAAATAAAATTTAACATCCCTAGCTCAAATCATAACACGTTTCCAGTTAAAGGAGATTTGACATTATGTAAGCATGGAGAAGCAAAACCAAAAAAAGGCAAGGTCCAAAGAGGATCACAATTGTATTTCTTAGTTTCAGGAGTAGTTGTGTTCGTCTAGATATGCAAAAACAACAAGGAGTCCGGTGGCATCTTAAAGACTAAGCCCCGGTCTACGCTAGGACCTTATTCTGAAATACTCTTCCTTCCCCCTCGCCCCCGTCAAATTTATAAGCAATGCAGCCACACTACCAAGCCCATTACTTCAATATAACAGGCCGCAGAATTCAAACTCTATACTCCTGCTTTTCACAAGGAGTAATGCTAATTCCAAAATCGTAATTTCAAAATAATGTTAGTGTGGAAGCTCCGGTACCACTAATTCAAACTGATTGGCCTCTGGGAGGCCTCCCATAGCTCCCCAGAATGCTTCCTGGGGCTTTAAGTCTGAGGGAGCACATCCACATTAATGGAGCCTGACAGACTAATTTTGATGCTTCTCCGTAGTGAGGACACACTCGTTTGAATTTGTTAAATAAGGAGTTCTTAAGTCTAATTTAGTAATTTCAATATAGGTTTTGTGGGTGAAAACCATTTCATCAGAGGCAGCTGACAAAACTGTTTTTACTCACAAAAACGTATGTCTAAAGACTAACAGATTTATTTGAAGTGACACAGGACTCCTCGTTAATTTTGTTTCTAAATTACAGAACTCAATCTGGATGAATAGTAATAGAGAGGTAGCCATGTTAGTATGATCTTGCTAAAACAAAAGGAAAAACTATGTAGCACTTTAAAGACTAACAAGATGGTTTATTAGGTGATGAGCTTTCGTGGGCCAGACCCACTTCCTCAGATCAAATAGTGGAAGAAAATTGGAAGTGGGTCTGGCCCACGAAAGCTCATCACCTATTAAACAATCTTGTTAGTCTTTAAAGTACTACATTGTTCAATCTGGATGAGACTGCCCCCTTTAAAAAAGAGGGAGAGAGAGATTGTAAATTCTGTTAGACTGTAAATGCTAGTTCCAAACTAAGCACCAAAGCAGACAGTACGAGTGTCCCTAATTCCTCTACAGTTTTCCCTGCCATCTCCGTTCCTGAAGGCAGGCTACAGAGTCAGACATCTCAGGGACAAGAAAAAATAACTTATTTAACTGGAGAGAAAGTGGGAAAGAATGTTAGCTTACAACATCGCTAGTTCAGAAGTAGAAAATTTGCAAAATGTAAACAGCCATAGAACAGTGTTAATTCATGTATTTGGGGTTATGACTAACAAATTTAACTAGAGGCCTAGTAGTAGAAAGGAAACAAGTTTGAATTTGGAAAAAAGGATGTTACTGAATTCTGGACCAGTAGAGCTGGTTATTTGTTAACTTGTATTGTGGCAGTATGTAAGGCTTGGTCTAAATTAGATGAGGCAGGTCGGTTTAAGGTAGGCCATCCAGTTATGAAAAACGTGTAGCTGAATTTGGCTTGGCTTGAGCCAAGCCACCTCAGCATCTACACTGTGGGAGGCCAAGGGGAGCACACACTCGTCAGCTTCAATTGTTCCTCGCAGAATGAGGAGTACAGGACACTGATGAGGGCTGCTGTAGGCGTTCGATCTAGGGGGTCTACAGTAGACCCACTAAATTAGAACATCGACCTCCGGAGGGTTGATTTTTCTGTATAGTGTAGACATGCCCTAAAGTCCTTAGCTCTAGGACAATCCCTGCCCTGAAGAGAACAAGTAGATATGACAAAAACAGATGGAAGGAGAACAATATAAGCATCTGCCAAGTGGCAAGGTACAAATGGCAAGGTGTTTGAGTCATATTTTTTAAACTGATGTTTATAAAAATGTCAGAATGTTCAGCCAAGCCAGGTCTACTCACAGAAAGTTTTGAGCGTTTTGCCAGTAAACATAGCATGGATGCAATTCATGCTGGCTAAATGGCAACTCTGCCAATATAGCTAATTCCAGCTTCCCTTCCCGCCAGCCCCAATAGAAATACATGTTGGACCTCCCTTGTCCAGTACTCTCAGGACCTGACTGGTCCTGGATGTGGGATTTTCCCCCTGCTGCCACCCACTCTACCAAACCCCATGGGCTTCCCCTCGCAGTCCAGCTGAGCCATACGCCAGCTCCCTGCTTCCTCCCTCGCAGTCCAGATGAGCTGCATGCTGGCTCCCGGGCCCCCACCTCCCTGCAGCACACCAGGACTCTCTGATCCTGGAACACCTGTATTCATACCAGACCATGAATGTTGCCAAACCAGAGAATCCCAGATTTTAGAGGTGTAACCTGTAGTTTATGGCAACAGAAACACAGTTTTGTCAGAACAGCTATGTCTACACTAGAGATTTTTGCTGACAACTGTCAGTCACTGAACCAATGCAACTATGCTGGTAAGAGTCTGCAGTGTATACTCGGCTTAGACAAACTAAGAGTTTCTTTTTTCTTTTTAAAGGGAAGTGTTAGGTACATTATGCAAAAGGATGGAAATAGTTGTTTGTATGGGATAATTTTCTTCTTGATAAAATGCAAAAACTGCACCTGAAAAGCTAGCAGTAAGTATTGCTGTATTCCCACAAAGTGGGCACAGAGCTGCAACATAATCTACTTACTTAATTGGAAAGCACTCCAGAGCTAGACTGGGCTTTTAAAAAAAATAAATACACTAGTTTAATTACATTACTCTTTCAACAGCACCTCCCAGTGTACAAATTTACTGGTTAAAAACCAAGTTTTTGCATCCTCTGCACATTGCAATGGTGAGAATAAGATAAAAAGCAACCTGTGATGGTTACATATTGAGGGGACCATTGAAAGAATTAGGATGAAGAATTTTGCTTTAATCCACAGTGCAATTATACACACTTGAAGCAAACAGAGTGCCTTTTTACTGAATTATATAAACACATTTTTATTGCAGTGCCAGCTCCAATACAAACAGATCCACTTTTAGTTCTATAATATTTGGTTAAAAATGATCAAGCTTACATTTTGTTTGTGTATCTGGCACTTTTCCCAATCAATTAGTTCATCTTATTCAAATATATTGGAAACTGAATAACATTTTAAGATATTTCTAGAGGCTATTGCTGGTCTATCATGAAAATAAAGGAACCATTCATGAAGTGAACACTGTTGTGAAAGGATATTTACATCATTTGCAGTAGAGCACATATGAATAGTGCCTTTGTGTACGAGAGTGTTTTCAATTTTCCATTGAATCTGTATTCGATCACAGACCCAACTGTAATACTGCAATCCTTAACACCTTAAATACTCATGAAACTTCTGATTCCAAAGGGAGCTTGTTGGAGAAATGGGTCTCTCTGCACCATAGATAAATTAATATGATTTTATATAATATATGACATTTAGATGTGCATCAGACCAAACATTTTCATAAGATATGCATTGGCAAATCATTTTGAAAAGAACAATGAAGAGCTAAGACCAAATGCTTCTTTCTTTGATTTTTCTCCTTTAACTTAGCAAAAAACTTTAATTTAGCTTTAATTTAGCAAAGTAAAACACCTGAGTGGTGATCCCATTGTAATCAAAGGGACAATCTGTGTGCTTAAGAAGTTAGACATCTGCTTAAATACCTTGTTGAACTGTGGTCTAAAATTTGTTTGTTAGTGTGTACAGACTAACTCGGCTACCCCCTGCAGCTTCTATGCATTACTGACATCCTTTGTTGTATGTGCTCACGTAGTATGGTAAGAGGGTGGGGGCCAGTTAGGGCAAAATTATCCTTTCATAGCCTTGTTCTGTCTCTCACATTATTGGGGGCAACCTTGTTTACGGTTATGTCTACACTGGAAAGGTTTGGTGCCCAAAGTGCTGTGGATATGCAAAGGTTGCCAAAAGTGAAAACCAGTCAAACCTGTTTTTCTGCCTCCCATTGTCAACATTTCACAGCCACATTGCAAACAGATAGATAGAGCAAAGCCATGTGGGTAAGCCTCAGGGATGTTGCAATACAGTTAAAAAGGTAACTGTATAACCACTGAAAATCTCAGTGGTTACATGCTACAGGCTCTGAAGGATAAAGCTTAAATAAACTTTAAACTGCAGAGCGTGCAGGGAGCGTGCAGTCCAGCTCCTGGGGAGATGGCTAGCCCATCACAGGGAAATCTCCTCCCCATGGAGCTGGGTGGGCTGGGGCTGGTGGCTCAGCCCCCAGGAAAAGGGTCCTCTGCCACAGACAAGCCGCCTCCCTGGAAACCGGGCAGCCATCACCTGCCGGCTCTGCTCCCGAGGAGATGGCTTTCCCACTGCAACTAAGCCACTTCCCCTGGAGCTCTTGTCCACCCAGCTCCCAGGGAGCCCTAGAGCTAGTGAGTTCTAGTATTGTATTAAAAAAGAGAAGATTGAGGCATTCCACCAACATCTCCTCTCTGGACAGGAGTTATGTCTGAAACTTTGCAATTAATTGATTGCTAAAAATCTCCACCTCTGTACGTTACTCTCCCAAGTAGCAGTGCCCTAAACAGCATATAACAACAGTCACCATCTTAAAGTGCATGAGCAGGTCAATCATCTTAAACTACATCTACACCACTCTGTGCAGCTATACACCTTTACAATAGACAGTTGCTATAGCAATACAAGGGAGTTTTCCATCTCTACAGAAAAATCCTCACCACCCATGAGGTAACTAGAAGAATACTTCCATCAACGCAATGGTGTCTATGCACCGTAGCTGGCGTAACTACAGGTCTCAGTGCTTGGTGTAGACCAGACCTTATTTATCACACCTGACCCACAAAGTAACTTAAGAATACCTTACATAGAGCTATACCCGTAAAACAATACTGTTGCATCTAACTGATTTTTAGGAATTTCTGATAGCTTTCTCCTGAAACAAGGGAAAGACTCTTTTTCCTCTCTTTGCCTTCAAACACACAAGTTTCTACACAATACTAGCATATATACTACACAATTTGTTGTACAAATTTTGGCTACAGAGTTAAACTGGATAGTTCCATTGATAGTTTTGCAACAGACACACATTGGTATTTTAAAGAAAGTACATACAGACATCCAACCCTTGTTTTTTCTAAAAGTGTCTGCAGATGAAACTCCCATATTTTTCACCTTGCAGATGTCTTAAAGCTGAATAAGAGCCAGCATTAATTTTAGACCTGTGAAGTAGACCACAGATGATACATTTAAAAAATTACTTTTAGAGCTTCTACACTTTTGTTAATGAAAATTAACAGCTTCATCCTGACTAGGGCCAAAATGTTCAGCAGCAATCCAACAGAATATTTACTTGCGTATTATTAAGCATTTGTGTGGGACTGATGTCAACAAGTGTCCTCAAGTTTGTGCTCTGCAGGACCTTTTAGAATTAAGCATTTTATACAGTTGGATTATTTATTTTACACAAAATTTGGTTTTGGTGAAGCTCTCAGAAATAATTACATACATTTAAAATAAAATTCAATTAGAAAGGGACAAGGTTAAAGAAAATGATTAAACTGTATGAAAAACATATCAGGGATTCCTGAAGGAACCTTCAAGAATTGTTGGTATCACAATTGCATGTGCACAATACTTAGAGCTCCTGCCTCTCCCAGTACTTGGAATGAATGTTTTCTAGGAAATTTGCCATTTTGCAAAGACATGCAGGATTAGCATGAGTACTAAAGACTAAGATTATTACACCACTTAAATAAATTTACTGGAAGGAAATTACCTAATAGAAGGGAAAAGAGCCATAAAGAAAGAGCCAAAATGAAAAAAAAAAAAAAAAAAACAAAAAAACCCCCAAACCCCTCATGGGTACAAAGTTTCAGAGGGTTAGCCATGCTAGTCTGTAACTTTAAAAACAATGAGTAGTCCTGTGGCACCTTAGAAATTAATACAGTAAACTTCCGATAATCCGGCACCTTTAGGACCCAGGGGGTGCCGGATTATCAGATATGCCGGAATACCGGAAGGTGGGCTATGAGGGGCCTGGGGTGGGGTGGAGGGGCTGGCGGGGAACTGCACAGCCTGGGAGAGGGCGGCGCTGTGGGACCAACCCGGCAGCACCCCAGCTTCTCTGCCCCCAGATTCCCCAAGTCAGCCGCTGCTGAAACTGACCAGCGGCTGACTTTGGGAGGGGCAGAGCAGCTGTGGTCCCAAGTCAGCCGCTGGTCAGTTTCAGCAGCGGCTGACTTGGAGAAGCCAGGGGCAGAGAAGCTGGGGTGCTGCCAGGTTGGTCCCGTAGCGCCGCTCAGGTGAGGGGCGGCGCTATGGGACCAACCCGGCAGCACCCCAGCTGCTCTGCTCCCGGCTTCCCCAAGTCAGCCGCTGGTAAGTTTCAGCAGCAGCGGACTTGGGGAAGCTGGGGGCAGAGCAGCTGGCGTGCTCTACCCCAGGGCTTCCCCAAGTCCACCGCTGCTGAAGCTGATCAGCGGCGGACTTGGGGAAGCCGGGGGCAGAGCAGCTCCAATTGTCCGGCTGGCCGGAGCACTTCCGGGTTCCAGTTGGTGCCGGACTATCAGGAGTGCTAGACCACTGGATGCCGGACAATTGGAGTTTTATTGTATATAGGATCATGAGCTTTTGTGGGTAAGTGGGATAAGGTCCAGTGAGACTTGAACTAATAACAGAACTCAACAGAAGCTGACACAGCCACCATCACCACCTAGAACTGGGTGGGAATCTGTTTTCCCATCGTGTGAAGGTTTGACATTTCAAACTTTTTCCCTGCCTTAATGTAGGATGAAAAGTCAAAATCTTAATTCTTTCACAAATTGCTAATACAAAATAAAATTTTGATCATGTTAATCCACTTATTTTTTTACAAATAAAAGCCAAATCATAATTACTCTGACAAATTGGGCTTCACAAACTGGTCTTAACCAGCCATCTGTGGAGAAAAGGAATAACATTAAGAGTTCAAACCCATACTGAAGCTTAGACTTTTGAGAGTACAAAGTACTAATGCCACATCGCTAATCTTCGCACCAAATAATAGTCCTCTTAATGGGACTTTAAATGCATCATTATTACAGCATCATAAGGTTTAAATGCATGCTGACTGAGCCCTCTATAAGAGTCTTTCCCAGTGTGGAGGTAGGGGGGTACTACATGGCTAAAATAGCAGCACAGATTAAAAAAAAGTGACAGCTTTGGAAAGTACAGAGTTGTAAAGGTTATATCAGTTCTCTATTTGTTTACACTGGAGGCAGAACTGGGGGCTGAACCCGACCTGCCAAATATTTGGATCCAGTCTGCCACAGCTGCACACACTTCTCAAAGCGGTCAGCTGCTAGGGCCAACATGTGCATTTCGGCATGGCATATGTTCCCTGGGAGGAGGGTCTCCGCATATTGCATGTATCCTCAAGCAACTGGCCAATGGGAGACCAAAGATGGGGCTGGGGGTAGGGGCAGGACACAGAGACCTCTCACCGTTTCAGGGGCACATGCCATGAAGAGAAACATACTGGCCCCAGCAGCCAGCCGCTTTGAACAGTGAGCCTTCCCTGGCCACAGACTGCACCTGGAACCCCCTCTTGCATGCCAATCCTCTGCCCCAGATCACAACCCCCTCCTGAGACAAAAATACCTTCCAGACCATCCACACCATTCTGTAACCCAATTAGGGGATGTTAAGTAGTGTGTAATTTGCTAATTGTATAGTCGACAAAAACGGTGTTGACTGCATGATTAATCGATAAGGGTTAGTAGTGAAAGCTCTCAGTCCCAGCTAGCACCAGTTCCAGCACCAACCCCGCTGCAGCTCTGCATTATTAGAGGAGAGCAGGCATGCAGGCAGGCTGGCTCAGTCCCAACTCGTGCCAGGTCCCAGCATCAACCCTGCAGCGGCCTCTGTTATTAGGGGACTGGGGAGCTGGCACACAGGCAGGCTAGCTCAGTCCTGGCTCATGCCACATCCCCGCGTAAACCCCGCTGTCATTCTAAATTATTAAGGTACTAGGGAGCCAGCGTACAGGCAGGCTGGCTCAGTCCTGGCTCCCAGCAGAACTCCACTAATAATGCAGAGCTACAGCAGGGGGTTATGCTAGGATCTGGCATGAGATGGAATTGAGCCAGCCTGCCTGTGCACTGGCTCCCCAGTCCTCTAATAATGCAAAATTGCAGCAGGAAGCCTGGGATTGAGCGAACCTGTTGGCCAGCCCATTGAAAATATATACTTGCAGAGTCAGGGGGGAGAGGATGGAAGAATGTGTGTAGCTGGTAACATTAACAGATAAGATCACACTTATCAGTTAATCATTTAGTCAACTACCCTATTACATCCCCAACCCCAATCCCATACTGAAAGCTCCCTCTTATTCTAAAACTCCACCCCAGACTTCACACCCCTTCCATTAATATCATAGAAAATTGCTGCATCTGACCACCTAGCAAATTCTTTGAGTGGTCTACACTATTACTCAACCTGATGCTGGAGGGAAGGGGAAAGCAAGGTTACCCGCATACATATGCTCCACATTGCTCAGAGAGGTGTGCAGTGTAGATTAAGCTTGAGCTGGAGGTTAAATCAGCTGTGTGACAAGGTGCGGTCACAGAAGATCCCTTGGGAGCACTTCCCAGAGTGCTGACAAAGCCACTGATGCTCGCCTTCTTGCTCTCTGGGGCTTCTCACTACCCTGTCCTGCTGGGCCAGTTCAGCTGGTTTCCCCCTAGCCAAGGCACAGAGTTGAGATCACCGCCTTCCTCTTCCCCCTCCCTCCCAGCCCACGGAGCAGTACAGACACAAACTCTTCAGGTCCAAGGAAAATGTAGTTTTGAGCCCAGCTTCCTGAGATACCACTCCCCAAATGGAATCAGAACCCCAAATGAATTATTTAGGTAAGCTCCCTTTAACAACAAAAGGAGGATGTGCACACTGATTGCTCCCCCAGGTAACAATTATTTACACTGGGCTTGATAGTAAATAAAAGTGATTATATTAAGTACAAGCAATAGGATTTAAGTGGTTGTAAGTGAAAACAGGCAGAGCAAAGCAGATAAATTTAAAATATCAGAAAATGCTTAGCTAATACAAACACTAAAACCTCAGTACACACTTCTTATAAACTAACCCTAAAACTCTTCTTATTCCAGCTAAGCCTTCAAACCAGGGAAGTCTCCTTTTTCCTGGGGTCTTTAGTTATCCTCTTGGGTGTGCCACACCAGTCAAAGACCAAGAAATTGCTAGCTTCCCATTGTTTTATAGATTCCCACTTGGGGGGGAAGGGGAGGGAGGTACATTCCATCCTTACATGGGAGGTACCTGGCCAGGCCTACCAGTAGGGAGGCCTTCCAAGTACCAACCACTGCTAAGACTTAAAGGACAAAGAGGCTGTTTGCAGTTGACCAGACCTTGAGGGAAACACCCTTGATGGCATGCCTTGCACTTTTAAAACCATAAACAATTCCATACTCTGTATCTCTAACTTTACACACAAGAAGATATACAGACCCAGCAGATTATGACATTAAGAATGATAGGTTACAGGACATAATTTGTCCAAAGTATCTGAGTTATGCGTATTTGTATCCCCAAGTCCATTTCATAAAGCATGGGGGGGAAGCCATCACAAGCCGTTCTCTATTCTACATTTTACTTTCCTAAATATTTCAGAGCAAAATAGAAAGCACAGAACAAATGCCTGAATGTTAAACCTACTTGTTGAGAACTTAATATACTTAAAGATATACAATGAGAAACTACCTTTATTTTAGGATTTTTGATTTGTTAGCTGGATTGCCATATTTTGTAAATTTAACAAATCTATGAAAAATATGCACATCTCTAAAGCTACTTCCACACTTTATAACAACTTCTTATTGAGAATATGCCATTAATTCCCCCCCCCCCCATCACTCTCCCATGCCAAATCAGGCATTAAACTAACATGCTTTCCCCCCCTCCAAGCTAGACTGTACAAAAATTCTGCAAAGAATTCCAGCTATGCAAAATACTCCAATTAAAGAGACCACACCCACTATTCCTTCTGTTTTACTGACTAATGCCTTTTCACAAAGTGCTTTGAGGAAGTGAGTAGTTTTACACTTTTTACCCATGCTAACACTAACATCAACTGTGTCTTAATATTAGAGATGTAAAAAGTAGTTGACTACCCAATAAGGCTATGCTTATTGGGTAGTCGAGTTGACTACTCATGTAACCCTTCTGCCAGGACAAGTTAATTGCAGCAAGGGCCGGGTTCAATATCTAGGGGTCTCCTCCCAACAACATAATACAACGCCGGCTCGAGCCCCCACCCAGTGACCTGGGAAATCTTACACACACCCCTGGGTGCCTCAAAGAGGCAATTCTTCCCCTCTCGCAAGCACAGAGCCTTGGTATAGCAGCAAATCTTTAATAACACAAGGTAACCGACATCAACATTGAAGTGGGAAAACACCACAACTCAGATTCATAAACCAGACATGAGCAAAGACCCACCCCCCCAGCCACAAATCACCCAAAGTCCGACACCCCAAAAGTCTCTGCCCCGGGTCAGTGCTGCCCCAGGGTTCAAAAGTTCACCTGGCAGGGTTTTACCATCCCGACCTGGGTGCAATGGAGGGGGCAGTGGTTGATACACCTTACGCGGTCCACCGGCAGCCCCGCCTCTCCATAGGTTTCTGCTACTGCCGTTGATGCAAATCACTCCACCACACTCCAGCTGCTGTCCTGTGAGCCGCTCCAGCTGCTCCACGGAGCAGTGTCTGCTCCGCCAGCCCACCTTGGTCCACGCTCCCCGGCCACCAGCTGGTAGCTCCCGCAGCTGCTCCACCGGCCGCCCGTCGGTTGTCCCCACCAGCCGCTCGCCTGCATCCACCAGTCATCCCCGCAAACTGCTCTGCTAGCCGTCCCACAATCTGCTCTGCTAGTAGCTCAGCAACAGTGATTTCAGCTCTCAGTAGATTTCAGCTCTTCAGCAGTATGGCAGCAGGCTCTCTTTAGTACACAGTGATTTCAGCTCTTCAGTAAGTTCAGCTTGCAGTAGAAGAGCCTCAGTGCAAGCGCACCATTGACCCACAGTGAAGCCAGCAAGAGAGAAGGAGGTGCAATCAGTGTGTTTTGGGCCCTCAGACAGTACCCCTACCACCAGGTACAAAGACCTGTCCCCAGCCTCTCTCAGTCTGACTGGGTTTGGAACCCATGCCCCTTGTCTAGCGAGTGCTACTTAGTTTATGGTGAAACAGTTCCACTGTTTGATTCACATAATCAGGGTAGCAACACTTTATCCCCCCTGCCTCAATAACAGAGAAACTTGAGATCCCACAGTGGCCAAAGTGACCATTTGGCTGCTGAGAGCACATACTAGGCAGGGTGGGCGTGCCTATGTAAATGAATCAGCCCCTGAAGTCTTTTTGCATCACTTGCCACAGTTCACCCCCAGATGTCAGGGTAGGGCTTATTCTGACCCTGACTTGCCACAGTTCACCAACAGGTGTCAGGGTAGAGCTTATCCTGACCCTGCTTACACTCACATTACCCCCCTTGCTGCCTCTGATACAGTGGTAGCAAGGGGAGGGGGAAGCAGGAGTTGGTGCTGGGAGGAGCCAGCTTAAAAGCCAGTTCCCCACAGCACCATCCTCACGGTACCACCCAACTCCTCCTCCCCACTGCTGCCTCTATCAGAGAGGCAGAGTGGGAGTGGGAGTAGGGGCTGCTGCTGCAAAGCAGCCCCTGTCTGTGGTGACCTGGCATTAGGCAGGGGCTGCTTTGCAGCAGCAGTGCCTGTACGTGGGAGGTCCCAAATCCCCACTGCAGTCCCTGCAGACAGGGGCTGCTGCCAGCTGGGCAGACAGCCTGGCTCAGTTCCAGATCAGTATCCAGCAGATAAAACCCTCCTGTGGCTCTGCAATTTAAAACACAGGAGGAGGAGGGGCCAGGCTGGTTGGCTCCTACTGCGTTTTAAATTGCAGAGCTGCAGCGAGGTTTCATCCCATGCCCGGTTCAAGCCAGAACTGAGCCGGGCTTCCTATCAACCAATCAAGTAGTCGATAAAGATTCTATCAACTACTCAATTAGTTAAATACCCACATTTTAACATCCCTACTTAATACCACAGAATTAAAAGGAGAAGGCAAAAGAGACGTTTACATCTAGATTTGCTGCAAAAAATGGAAAGCCAACATTTTTTATTGTCCTGAAATACTGGCATAATACTTCCGTTCACAGCTTGGTCTTTCTGCCCCTGGATAAGCTGCTCAATCTCTCTTCAAGCAAGAAGCTGTTGCAAACTGATATTCTAGCAAGAATTCCCCTCTAGTTCAGGTCACTGTTGCCAAAGTAACATTCAAGTAAATATCCTTAGATAACTTTTAGTTGAATTATGCAGAAGCTTGAAAACCATATCAACAAGAAAGATTATTCTATTTAGGTTCTTATGCTATTACAATAATTTTGATAATAAAGAGTATTTAAACCAGGTGACACCATTTGAAATTTCATCCCAGTTCCACAACAACATTAACAAACTACAGGAATCTTTGGTACATGGTTAGCAAGGGTTCACCACGTTGCATGATGGATACCTGCCATTACCAGACTTACTGATTCACATTGGTGGGGTGGGGGTAGTTTAGGTCAGTCAACACATAAAATAGTACACAATTTTCCACACTGGAAAAAGGAAAAAACACAAACAAAAAACCAGTAACTTACCATGCGAATGGGTTTTGAAGCAGCAGTGTAATATTACTGGTTTTTGCTTTAACCCTGAAGTGGTTGTTCCAGAGCCACTTGCAAGGCCTGAAAACGAGGAGGGGTCAGCGCAATGGCACCTCCTCTTGATTTGGGAGACAACCCCCTCCTAAGCTTCTAAAAGTGCACTACCTCTATTTGATTGCCTTGATTCACAGCAATTCACATGCAGATAAATCTGAGCATGATAGCTCATACCACCACCTACATGTTTTGTTAGTCTATAAAGTGCTACCAGACCTTTGGAGAGAATAAAGTTAAACAACAAAAGAGGGCAGCCAGCTCCTTGCTACTCCCCAAGGAAATGGAGATTTACAAATCTGAGCACCTCTGAGAACTGCCTGAAATATTTGCCTGACACTATCTAAATGCCCAGGGGGATGTTAATGCAAACGGGGCCTGGCCAGGCATAAGGAGAGACCCCTCTGTGAGAGCTCTGTGCACTGCCTTGAGATCTGGGGCCAGCCCACAAGATAGCCTCCCCCCCCATGGGGAGTGTTGAGGAAGACTAGCTGTGGGCACAGCCAAAAGGCCCCTCCCTCCTATGTTCCAAACCCTCTGATCCATCAAAAAAGGGCAGTATCTGAGAGTCAATCCCCAGGCTCTGCACCCCAACCTGTACCACTGCTTCTGCCCCGTTCTCAGTGATTCTGGGTAGCTATGGGACATGTGCCTAGGAGCCCTGAAGCCTGCCTTGGTGATTTAAAAGGGCCCAGAGCTCTGCAGGCCTTTTTAAATTGCCCAAGCCCTTGGGCAATTGTCTCCTTTTGTCCTCCTCCGTCAGTCCGCCTGAGTTCATGGGCTCACCTCAAGCAGCTGCCCTTTCCTATTGTTGTTGATGGAGGTATGGGCAAGTAGCTTTGCAGGCATGCTGTCTCCATCTACAGGCGCCACCCCCAGCACCTCCCATTAGCTGCAGTTCCTGGCCAATGGGCTCAGAGCCATGCAGTAAGAGTGTGCAGAGCCACTCAGACATGCCTCCACCAATTTCTTCCGCATCACCTTCATTTTTTGGGCACAAGAAATTCATGTGGAGGGAGGTGATGTCAAGGGGTTCTGATTGCTGGAGGAATTGCAAACTAGGGGCAGATGGTTGGGAAGCAGGAATGTTAGGGCTTTGGCTGGAGTTGCAGACTCTGGGGTAGGGCTAGGATTGAGGACTCAGAGCCAGGACAGAAGGTTGGGGTTCAATGGGTCTAGCTGGGGGTGCAGGCTCTGGGACAGAGCCAGGGATGAGGGTCTCTCAGGGCTGGAAGAGGGCTCTGGCTATGCTCTACAGTGGGACTGGGTCAGAGAGAGGGGTGCAAAGATTTGTGGGGGGAATCCGGGATTGGGTCAGGACATGTGGGTTTTGGCGCTGAACAGCTCTGGCCGTGGAGGGGGATTCTGAGGAGAGGCTCTGGCTGCAGCAGGGAAGATCCGGGATTGGATTGCCCTGGTGGCTCCAGCCGTGGTAGCTGGTGTCCAGGACTGGGTTGTGATTGCCTTCAGGCTTGGGGAGACGTCTCCCTCCCCTGGGCACCAAGCTGTAGACTAGGTTGGGGATGGGTGCCCTTCCTCCCTGCTACGTGGCACTACCTAGGCAGCTGTGCAGCCACACAGCTTACAGGGAAACTTAGCCCCACAGACCTCAAAATTTTTATACACAAACACTTGTTTCCCTGTACAGACACGCTGACGATCCCTGATATTTAGCACTGCAACTACTTTATGCTGTACAATACAGAGAGAAACAGGGAAGTCCAAAAAGCATGAGCCTCTGTTCCCTGTTTCTTTTTTCTACAATAGTCCTATCTCAGCTCATCAACTTCATGCTGCTTTACTGAAAACAATCCATATCTTAGTTATCACAGAAAAGGAAAATCATCTTCAGAAATATTTCTACTTGTCTGTGAGAACTACAGTAAACTTCCGATAATCCGGAACCTATGGGACCTAGGTGGTGCTGGATTATCAAATATGCCGGACTATCAGGAGGTACTATAAGGTGGTTATATATATACTGTATACATTATATACTGTATATAAAGTGTTCTTAACCCTTTTTATTGTACATACTGTATACAGTATACTGTAATGTTTCAGTTTTTTAAGCCTTTTTACCCTTTTTGCTCAGTTCAGCTGCTGCTGTTACCTTGTGACTCATTTTTTGCCGAAGCTCACTCACTAGGTTCTTGCCATTTTGATGCCAGACTATCAGGAGTGCCGGACTATTGGATGCCGGACTATTGGAGTTTTACTGTACTTACCATCCTTCTTCAGCTTGACTACCACTAGCTTGTCTCATTTTTATATAAATAAAAGAAAGCTGCCCTTATGTTTTTTCCCCTTCAGCTTGATCTCCCTCATATTAAAAAAAAAAAAAAAAAAAAAAAAAGTGAGGCTGCCCAAGCCAAAGAATACATTTCAGAACTACCGTATTTTCTTTAGAACCAAAATTAGATATTGGCGGAGTCACAGAGTTGGTCTTCAAGTATGGTGTTCTCACAACTGCACAGTATTTTTTCTAATTAAGAGTTGTCTTGAACTTTAAAAAACACAATATTGAATTGTGATCTACAAAATTTAGGATATGTAATACAGAAACTGACCTTTTAAAAACTGATAAAGGGTATTTTGATAAGCTTCACATTTCTCCAGGGATTCCCACAGATCATCTTGTAATAATGTTCATGCTTTTTTGAGACAAACTGAACTAAGCTGTTCATATTTTTCCTCCATTATAAAAATGGACAGTTACTACTTCAAGCACATTTAGAAAGAAATTAACTTTTGAAAAGCACACATTAAGAAATCAAGAACTTGTCATACTGTATGTACTAATTTCACACTCATTTATGTTTACAGCCCAATTAGAAATTTATAGTAGGTAGGTAAAAAAGTCAAACATGGCAGAAAACCAGAAGCAACAAATCACAACAGTGGTAGAGTCACAGATCTTTCTCCATGTTAGGGACCTTGTTATAACCAGAGTTGAAATGAAATACGGTAATGCAAAAAATGATACAGAACCACAACTCCAGCACTGAAGTCAACTTCTTGAAAAGTATTAGCACTAAGAATATTTTCCTCTTATTGTTCCACTATGCCTTCCATATGCTTTGTAAGACCAGAGTGATTTCCTTCACTGTATTTTCCTAAATACAGCACAGGAAAAAGCAGAAATTACACTATTAATATTTTTAATTATTAAAGCCATCTTGGGAGTTTACAGAGATTTAGAAATTGTGCATACTATTTATGAACCTTTTATAGTAACTTCTGGAAAGATATATACAATTATATTTTAAGATGCCTATCAAAACCAATTTAACACTCTTTCACCACAAAACAAATTCAGCTTGTTAAAATAAGAAAAAAAATGTGCTACTAGAGCTATTGGTAAGCTCTTATATACCAAGCAATGTTTTAGAAAACATAAGACAGGCTCTGTCTACTATGAGTAATGCTAATCAAATAATTGAAAAGCTTCAGCTATAAGCAGTTAACTGAATGCAGGAGTCCATTTCAGTCTGACAGCGTATACACAAGACAAAAAAAAATCTCAAATTTAGCATCCTATAAACAGATTCTAAATTTAAAAGTTCCACAAATTGTAATTTTTGTGTATCACAATACCACAAGCATGCCAGGAATAAGATAAATGAAAATACTTTTCTAAAAATTACCAGAGTGTATTTATGATTAATTGGTTGGTGTTTTCTTCCCTTCTTGCCATACCAGAGACGAGACATCTCCTTTCTAAAATAAAGTGTAAAACTAAAATCAAGTAAGGACCATTTCAAAGCATTCTCTCTACCTGCTATCAATTCCAGGCATAGACAGAGCTTCACTATGGTGACAGAATAGCTTGCTTGATACATATACTTGACTGACAGGAGGAAAGACTAATCAGTAAATGCTATCTACCACTGGAGTGCATTCTGAGTGGTGAAATTCCAAGGGAAGAAAGATTTCCTGTGTTCAAGAGTGGTTGCAGCGTACACAATAATTTAAAGAGACAGAGAATTTTTGTTTTCGTTTTGCCCTTGAGAAAACTAAAATATAGAAATCAAAGCTGCTGATAAGAACGTTTTCAAAATACTCAATTACACTGCAGGTAAATGTTTTTCTGTCTATATAAGACATGGATTTTCTCCAGCTTCATTATCTTTAACATCATTTCTGCATTGAATTTTAATCATCAGTTTCTTTATAAATTCTCTAACAAAAACAAGTGTTGGACTAATTAAAGTTATTCCTACATGATCCCAGAAACTGTATAAAAATATCCCACTAAGCATATATCTGTTTTTATATCAGAAACTATTCCATAAATAATTTCAGTCACACACACTTTTTATTTGGTAAAGCACATTAACAGCAAGGTGAACCTGACTTACGTATATAAAAACTGGGTCTTACCAAACGCTAAACTGAATTTGAGAAAACATAACAGGAGAATCATGTACGAACTTAAAGGAAAAATGCAAATGTCAAATCCTAGTCATATTGAAGTCAGTGGGATTTTTGACATTGACTTCACTAGAGCCAGAATTTAATACCATATATTTACAATTAGAAAATTGACACACATTTAATATATATACGTTTATGTAGTACATATAGTTTTTAATCAGAAAAATTAAATTAATATATATTTATGGACTTAAAACAGGCACTTCTGAAGTGTATGCGTGTATTTTTGAGAGTGTGACACTGTTCTAATTCAATAATGAAACTGCAGATTAATTTAGGATTGCCACCATTCTGGACAAACAAAACCGAACACTCTTGCCCTCCCTTTTCTCAAAGGTCCTGCCCCGCTCGCACCATCCCTCTTCCCTCCATCACTTGCTATCCTCCACAGTGGCGGCCCGTCAATACAGGTGAACTAGGTGGTCGCCTAGGGCACCAAGATAAACGGCCGTTGAGGGCTTTGGAGGCGGGGGCGCCAATTGCACACCAATCGCGCGTTTCGCCTAGGGCGCCAGTTGCCGGCAGCTCGTCTAGAGCCGCTCCTGATCCTCCATTGTTACTCCCTCACTCATTTTCACTGGGATCAGGACGATCCCTTCTCACTGGGCCACATTAAATAACTTTAATAAGTAACCTATCAATAAAAGCAAACCTGTGCCAAATGACTGGAAGGGAGTGAATACAAAACTAAATTTTTAAAAAGGGTTCAAGAGATGATCCTGGCAATTACAGCCTAGCTACAATACCAGGCAAATTGATTAAGACTGTAGTACCGGACAGAATTATCAGACAAAGATGATTTGCTGGGAAGAATGAGCACAACTTTTCCAAAAAGGGAAGTAGAATTATTTGAGGGCACCAAAAAGAATGAAGACCAGGGTAATCCAGTTGATATGGTGTACTTGTATTTTTAGAAAGCCTTTCACAAAGTCCATTATCAAAGGCTCTTAAGGAAATTAAATATTCATGGGACAAAAAAAAAAAGAAGAAATTCCTGTCTTGCATTAGTAACTGGTTAAAAGATAAGAAAGAGTGTGTAGGAATAAACAGTCAATTTTACAGTGGAGAGAAGTTAACAGCAGTATCTCCAAAAACCTATTATGCAGCAATGGGCAACATACACTAGTGGGTAGGCTGTACAAGTGGCCCTCCATCTTAATCGACAGCAAGATTGTCATAAGCCGTGGGGCTTTTTTTTGGGGGGGGGAGGGGGGGAGGGGAAGGTGCCGGTACTAGGGTTCCAATCGTTTTGGCGAGCAAAAAAACCAACCTCCCCCCCCCAAAACCAAACACACACTGGGGCCAAAATATGGTCACGGCCCCTTTAATTGCTGCGTGTCCCGAGCAGGCTTCCATCTGGCACGAGTGCTCCCAGTCACACAATACAGGCAGTGGTGTGGGGTTGAGAAGGTGGCTCTATGGAGCCAGTGCTGCCTGCTTCCTTCCCCCGCCAACTTTGTAGGAAGCAACAATAGGGAGACAGGCAGGTCCGCAGAGCTGGCATATGCGGAGAGCCCTTTTTAAAAGCCATGCATACTGGCTCCTGCCTGCCCCCTCTATCAGAGACAGCAGTGTGGGGCTGAAGGCAGCAGGTGGATCCAGTGTCCCACAGGCACCAGTCCTCGCCTTCCCCCACCCTTGTTGCCTCTGATACAGAGGCATGTTGTTGACAGGATTAACCAATAAGCCCAGGTTTATCTGTTAATCATGTAGTCATCTACATGTTGACATACCTATCTAACTCTGTACAAAACATTATCATTGCTTTTTCAAAAGTTTACAACGGAATATTGATGTAATACAGCTTTAAAACTTTACTATGCAAGAAGAAAAATGCTGCTTTCGCTTTATTCTGTTAGTAGTTTGTGTTTAAATCGGTACTGTATCATATGTTTTTCTTTTGGTCTCTGCCACTGCCAGATTGTGTACTTTCAGTTCTAAACAGGTGTGTGGTTGACAGATCAGTTTGTAACTCTGGTGTTTGTAAGTCGGAGGCTCTACTGCATATAAACACCCGGTGCGCCCACACTTGCTAACGGTACCCAGATCTAGTCACCTCATTTCAGAAAAACGATAGTGGAACTAGAAACTGTTCTGAGAAGATGATCAAGTGTATAGACTAGCTTTCATAGAAGGAGAGACTAAAAAGATTGGAATTTTTCAGACTATTAAGGGAAAAGTTAGATGATATGATAAAAGTCTATAAAATCATCAATGATATGGAAAAAGAGAATAGAGAAATATTATTTAACATTTCCCACAAATGCCAAAGATCACTCAAGGAAATTAACAGGCAGCAGGTTTAATAGAAAAAAAGAGGGAGTACTAATTCACACAATGCTGTCATGAGATGTGATGGCCAAAAGTGAGTTACAAAAAGAATTAGATAATTTCGTAGAGGATAGGTCTATTTATGGCTGTTAGTCAAGACAGTCAGGAATACAACCTCATGCTTAGGTTGACCATAAACTTCTCACAGCCAGAGGCTGGAAAATGAAGACCGCTAATGATTTATCTCCAAACTGTTGTTCCGTGCATTCCCTGTGAAAAACTAGAACTGAAGCCAGATGCTGTGCAAGATGGATTTTTGGTCTGACCCAGTATGGAAGGAAGGTGGATAAAAATCAATATTTTTTAAAATTTAAATCAGATTTAAAAATAAAAATAAAATAAAATACTAATTTTCTCTCTCTCATAAAAAAAAAGAATGGTTACAGGTTGGACCTCCCTGGTCCAGCAACCTCAAGACCTGACTGGTCCTGGATGAGAAATTTTGCCAGACCGGGGAGGTCATTTCAGGCACCCCCCTGCTGCCTACCCCACTGGGCTTGCCGGCTCCATTGGGCAGCCCAGCTGGGTGATGCAATGGGCTTCCCCCCCACTGCAGTCCAGTTGGACCACTGCTCTCTGCTCCATCCACACAACCCAGCTTCCTGTGTGCCAGGCTTCCTAGCTCCCTCCTTCCCCGCAGCTCAGCTGGGACATGCCCTGGGCTTCCTGGCTCCCGTAGCTCAAGCCCAGCAGCATGGAAGCTTTCCATTTCCTGCCTCTCACTCCCTGGGCAACCCAGTTGGGCTGCACGCTGGACTCATCCCTCACTGCATCACACTCCCTCACCCCCCACAGCATGCTGGACTCTCTGGACCACGGATGTTGCCAGACCAGAGTGTCCCGGTTTATAGAGGTGAAACCTATACAATTAAATCTCATCACAACCATGCTAAACCTACACTTACAGTCTCATAACAATGAATTAATGCCTCTATTCTGTACAGTCTCACTACAAGCTCTTGCTTCTTGATAGTTCTGGGATTTCAGTTTCTATTTCCCAGCAGCCTAAAGTTACATGTGCAAAAACACATACAGGCTGGATAGGATTGTTGTTCTGTGTTTCTGTGGTGGAGGAGCTGGGTCAAGCATAGCAGAGGGGTTAATTAAGACACGGTCTTAGACATATATTGTGTTTCTAGGAAAGGACAGAGGCAGAGTAGAAAGGAACAGTGAAATGGACTGAAAAGAAAAACGGAAGACATTATTCAGTACATCCAGCTTACTATATTCCCATGAGTGGCAGGTAAAAGAGGCAAGGGGAGACAATGCCTTCTCTGGATCTTAGTGCTCAACATCTCCCTTCTTCACATCCCTATTTTGACTGTTCCTACAATCTCCCATGAAGGCTGCTGCAGCCTGGTGAGTTTTCCTCTCAAGTAGGGATGTTAGCACATGCTCATTTAAATGATTAACTGATATATGTGGGCTTATCAGTTATTGGTTAATCCAAGTGACTAAATGCATCCCCCGACCTGCTGCCTCTGGTGAAGGAGAAAGGGGGCTCTCGGAGTGGGGCTGGGAGTGCACTGGCTGCTGCCCCCACCCCAGGGAGAAGTGAGCATTTTAGTAATTGTGTAACTGCTAAAAACTGTTGTGGCTAAACAATTCTAAAAATAATCAATATCTAACATCCCTACCCCAGAGTAGATCTTGTAACTTGGAAGTGAAAAGCTTTCTAGCTTTCCAGACCTGTTAACATAATATCAAACCTGTGAAAGAGCGATTAAGTCACCGGCCAGGCACAGTTTACCAGGATTAGCTACTGAGAGGCCACAGATGCTTTATTTACCTGAGTGTGCACAGATATGGCTGCTAACAATTCCTATTGGCCATGGATCACCATTCCTGGACAATGGGAGCTATGGGTAGGGACACTGCCAACGGGAGCTACGAGTGGCCAGCCATACCTGCAGATGTGCAGGTAAATAAAGCGCTTGCCTGTCAGGGGCTAATCCTGGTGTACCACACGCATTACTGAAATATGTCCATGAAACCTTGGTTTAAAATCTGCTTGAAATATTTCATTAGTTTGTTGCTGAAGACTATTAAAAAAAAAAAATAATCTCTAAAAAGCATTGCATAGATTTTTAGATGCACAAGCTGAATATTCAGCTTTAGCCTTAAATGCTTGGATCTTCAGACAGTTTTTAAAATAAATAATTCAAAAGACTACCATTATCTAAAATACACATTTTAATTACTATAGTACAAAAACTTGCATCCAAAGTCTTCCTGTCCTTTCTGTCCATCCCTGCTTTCCTTTCACCTCTCTATTGAAGAGGACCCTTAAAGGGACAATATCCTTTTTTCTTCCAGATCACTGGACAAATGAATTTCCCCTTCTTTACTTCTGATTATTTGATGAACTAGCTTTAAGAGAATCCTTCACCAAAATCGGTAGCTTAGCAGGATATAAAACCCTTTGTTATGCCTAAAATCTTTGGAAATGTATTTTTAACATAAGCATATGATGAAGCTCTTAAACATATCTATTGTTATGGAAATCACATAATGAAAACAATGAATTTTGTTATGAACACACTAAACCACTTTGATTAATTTAAAATACCACCCTTGTTTCAGTGCTTTATCTATCTAGTAATCTGGAATGATTACTTTATGAAGGCCTGTCAGCCGATGGTCATGTGTGTGTGTGTGTGTGTGTGTGTGTGTGTGTGTGTGTGTGTGTGTGTGTGTGTGTATTATACACCCGAGACTTCAACTGCCAGGACCGGGGTCCCTTAGCAGTGGGCAACCTGGAGGAGGTTGACGGGAGCCCCAATAAGTTTACAGGGAGAGCTTATACGCCCGAGACTTCAACTGCCAGGACCGGGGTCCTTAGCAGCGGGCAACCTGGAAGAGGTTGACGGGCGCCCCAACGGATCTGTCCCTTATGACCGGCTGGAGTTCTTTTAAATTGTGCTTGGTTCTGTTACAGCAACTGAAGGAGTCAGGTTAAAGCTTAAACAGTTACTATTTTATTGTTACAGGGTAAACTTAGCTGTTAAATGCTACTGCTGTGTTACAGATAACACAGCCACTACAAAAGGACAGGACAGAAATTACACTTAAAACAAAAGTCACTTACAGGTACCATGAAACCCTTTTGGTTCTCTGAGCTCTTATTAAATGCATGCAAAATAGACACATAGCAGGTATATATTCTCACCCCTGCGTTCCAGACTTGGCGTGGCCAGCGTCTTTCTCTCAATCCCTCGGGAAGAAGTAGGGCGAGGTTGGGCGTCCACAGACCTCGGAGACAATCAATACCTGCCAGCAGGTATAGATGATTGGAGCTCAAATGGGGTGGGCTACTAAACCCTCTTTATACCCCTTGGGTCACGTAAGCTTCTTCCTGGTCTCAAGTGGCCAATTAGGAAAAATGGCTTTGAATGCCAAGTTTCCCACGAAGGGCGCAAAGCATAATTCACACCTGGGAAAATGCAGACAATGGGCACTTCTAGTATGTGATGGGCGAAGATTCCTCTCCTGGGACTGTGCAGGCGTGTCAATTACTGGTACTAGCCATCAGGCGACGGAGGCCCGGGTCGTCAGCTAGCCCATTTACTGTCTGGTTTCTGTTTATGGTAGAGTCAGGGACAGGCAGCACACCTGCGTTCCCAGGGCATCAAAGGCTGACTGCCTTTCTCTTGCTCTTTGGGGAGAGACAAGATGGGGTTCATGTCTGGCTACAAGGCCCAACAGTAAATTTAAAAATACAAAATCAGTTCAGAAATACTGATCAAGAAAATGTAAAAAACAGAGAAAAACTGCATCGTGTATTCCATAATATTTAATTCAGCAGGACAGCTGACTTTCCCTTACGACTAATAAACTTCAGAATATATTAAAAAAACCCTTTGGCTAACATTTTTATTCACCAATTTAGTGCTTTTAATTATAGGCTGAACCTCTGAAATTCAGGACTCTCTGGTCCAGCAACATCTGTGGTCCAGCAGGGCCATGGAATGTTGCTGGACCAAAGATCCCTGGAACAACACAGGTCCGGGGAGCCCCGGGTGGGCCAGGCGGCATCTGGGGAGCCTCCAACCTGGCTGGGAAACCCCAGCATCAACGGGGCCAGGCGGTAGATGGGGAACCCTTGGTGTTAGCGGGGCCATGTGACCATGGAGTCTCAGTCCCAGTCAGGGAACCCTCGGCTGCAGTAGAGCTGCCTCCGGCCAAGTAGTCTTGGCCAGGAACCCCAATAAACCCTAGGTGGCAGTCGAGTCAGAGTGACTGGGCAGCCTCCACTGGCAAACCCCCAGCTGAAGTGGGACTGCTGGAGGCAGGCGGCTCCAGCTGGGGAACCCACAGAACCCCCAGCAGCAGGGGCAGGGTGGCTGGAGCAGCCCTGGCTGGGGAACCGAGGCGGCAGCAGGGCTGACAGCAGCTGGGTGGTCCCAACCAGGAACCCTGGGAAACCCTGCTGCAGCAGGACTGGCAGCGGCCAAACAGTCCCTGCTGGGAAACCCAAGAGACCCTGGGACAGCAGGCAGGCAGCAAGGCGGGGAGCTGTGCTGGGCAGTTTTAGCATGGCCAGCGGTAGAGCAGGAAGCCCCAAGGACAGGAGCCTGGGAGCGGGGCAGCCAGAAGAGGAGCACTGACCGCCTCTGGCCCAGCAAACTCACTGGTCCATGACAGCTCAGGTCTTGAGGGTGCTGGACCAGGGAGGTCCAACCTGTAGTTACTTTCTGCATGTCCAGTCTTCATAATCTGGCATGCAATGGAAAACATGCTCCATTTTCTTTATAAAGACATTTTTGAAGAGTGTTTCTTGCAAATGTTATTTGCTACATTTGGGTTCAGGCTGCAAGAGATGACCAGACAGGTGGAGGGAAGAGAAGAAGGAGAAGACAGTGTGGAAGAGACACCGCCTGGATGGAGCAGGGGTGGAGGCAGGAGCCACAGGCTGGGGAGCTGGCCTACCCTAGCAGCAGTTTCACCCACCAGAGCTTATGTATATCCTCCCCACACTTCTGCCACATAAAAATGATCATGGCTTCTGTGCATAAGAGAGAGACCTTATCTGGGAATATTTTGAAGAAATTCCTTCCCTTTATTTATATATTATCATTAACATTTCACCTCCCCACATTTCCCACCCCCTCAGATATTTAATACACAACCATAATATAGTGTGTGTGTGTGCGCGCGCATGTGTGCGCGCATGTAAAACACATTTATATTAATATTTGGGTTTTTCCAATGTATTCTCCAAAACAATAGTTCTCCAACATGCTACATAAATAGGGATGGTCTACCGAGTCAAAAGCATAATTTGAGTATTTAAGCTAACAAACTATGGCATGCTACACACTTTGTGTAGCACATAAACCCTTCTGAGAAACATCTATAAATAGTACTATAATAAACTCTCTCAAAGGAAATAGGAGGATACTTTTATCATTTGTATTTTAATCACTTACAATAATATCTACATATCTAAATATAAAATGCCATCAAAACATCAGAATGCCTATCACACAGTATTTTATAAGTAATAGGATTTTAGTGCATTCACCAGAAAACTAAAGTTATCAAGATCTATGTAAGAGGTGCAACTTTTTAAAAATTTTATTTTACAATTTCTCCATGACCAGAGATTAAAGTTCTATATAAACATTTTGCATTATCAAATATTTTGCAAATCAGACACAGATAGGATTTCTGGCTTTCAACTGGCTTGGGAACAACTGAGGAACAGCAGAAAGTGTAGAGAGGCACTAATAAAATATTATCTTTCACCAATTACCAAGTCCATTAGTCTGTTAACCCTTACACTTAAGTTATTAGTGCAGTGGAAACAGACAAGGAATTACAAACAGGAAGAAGAATACAATCAATTGAAAAAGAAATGAACAAAAATTCCTGATGTCTAAAGAAAACTGTCCCAAAAAGTGTTGTCAGTGCAAGGCTACTACAGGTTTAACCTTCCAAATCCAGGACTCTCTGGTCCAGCAACATCCGTGATCTGGCAGGGCCATGGATGCTGCTGGATCAAAGAGTTCCGGAGGCGGGAGCAATACAGGGGCTGGGGAGCCCTGGTTGGGCCAGGCGGCATCTGGGGAACCAACCCTGGCCAGGGAACCCCCAGCGTCATTGGAGCCAGGCAGTAGCTGGGGAGCTCCCGCCCCAGCCAGGGGAACCTTGGCGTTAAGTAGGGCCAGGTGACCGGGGAGTCCTGGCCTAAGGTGGAGAACCCCCAGTTGCAGTGGAGCTGTTGGCGGCCCGGCAGCCCCAGCCAGGAATCCTGGGGTGACCGGGCAGCTTCTGCTGGGGAATCCCCCGACTGAAGTGAGGCTGGCGGAAGCGGGTGGCTGGAATCCCCAGCAGCAGCGGGGCCGGCCCTAGCATCTGGGCAGGGTGGTTGGGTGCCCCGGCTGGGCAACAGAACCCCGGAGAACACCGTAGGGCAGAGGGAGGGCAGCAGGGTGGGGAGCCATGCAGGGCCAGCGTGAGGGGACCCAGTGGTAGGGCAGAGAGCACCAAGGAGAGGAGTCTGGGAGCACTGACTTCACCTGGTTCGGCAAGTTCCCTGGTCCGGAACAGCGCCCAAGAGTGCCGGATCAGGGAGGTCCTACCTCTACTGCCTTCCATGTAAGGCAACACTCATCTTGAGCACTAAGTATGATTCTTCAAGATGTATGTATCTATGGGTGTTACACTTCAGATGTGCATGTGCCTCTCAAGTCCATGATTAAAGTATCTTAGTTATGAGGATAATGCTCAAAAGTCATCAGAAATTGAGCACCCACAGGGGGACACATTTGGAAAAAAGTTATTATACAGGGCACTTCTTCAAATACACCTGTTGGTGTTTCACTACCTGCCCTTCTTCTCCCCTTTGCTTCAGACTGTTCTTGTTGGACATTCAGATTAAAAAAAAAAAAAAAAAAAAAAAAAAAAAAAGAATCAAGGAAGGTTTGTCTGCACAGTCCTATATACCCTAAGATTGCCCAGAGAACATATGCAGGAGGGGCCTGAGGCCGGCTGCGGCAGCTGGCGTCCCAGGCAGGCGGCGCAATTGGCGCCCCCGCCAGTACGGCTGTGACATCATCACGGGGCGCCGGGGGCAGCGGCGCTCTAGGCAACTGCCTAGTTGGCCTAGGCTCACGAGCCGCCCCTGAACATATGCTAGCCAAATGCACATTGCTCAGTGGAAAATCTCGAAACTAAGGCTCAAGAGGTGCATGTGCAACTGAAGTGGAGCACCTACTATGACATTATCTGCAGAAGTAGTTACTTTTTTTGGGAGGTAAAAGTCTAAATATGAAAGAATTGAAGGTAAAGGATATCACTTTTGTTCCTATGTTTATTTTCATAAGCTGAACTTTACTTTCTCATAGAATAAAGATTATCATCTGTTCTAAGGGACATGCAAAGTGTTTTTCCTATGAAAAAAAGGCAAATACATACTTGGCAGAGGAATATCTGGCTTCCACAGCAATAGAGATAAAAAGAAATCATGCTACAAAACTCTCTGAAGAACGTGTTACTAGTCAAGTTTGAAGAAGCTTATACAAAAATCATGAATTATCCAATTATTTAAATTCACTTTTTTCTTAAACGAAATGTTCAAGATTATGGTAGAATTCAAGCAAACTTTTATACTTCACAGGCTTCCTAGACTTTTTGGCTACGTCTACACTGCGGAGCTATTTCAAGATACTGCAGGTATCCTGCATCTTAACAGAGCACCTGTTATTTCAAAATATAATGGGCTTGCTATTCCGACATCCCTGTAAACCTCATTCCATGATGAGTAAGGGACATTTTGGAATAGCGGGTTATTTTGAAATTTGGTGCGCTGTAGACCGTGCCAAATTACAAAATAAGCTATTTCAAAGCTGACTTGAAATAAGCTACACAATTTGCATAGCTCATACTGAGTAGCTTATTTCGAGCTATGGGTGCAGTGTAGATGCAACCTTTGTAACCAGGCACAGAAGCAATCCAAATGGCACCCATTGAGGATTTTTTCCTGTTTTTACGGCACTGTAATCCATCTTTTCACAGCTCCAGGTTATAATGAACTTTCAGCCTCCAATATTCATTGCCACAAAGAGCTTTAACCAACACACAAGCATCACACCTAAGAGTAGCAAAGGCTAGTGCAAACACATGGACACCTATTTCATAAATTCAGCAGGCTTTCAGAAATCTATTAATTTAGAATCTAAAAAGACAGACACAGATTAAAACATAACTAATAGTCTCTCAGCCTCCAAAGGTACAACAGACCTGAAAAATACCCAGGTTTAAATTTTGAACCACTTGGGTAGAAGATGTTTTCAGTAGCAATTATTTGGTTGAAGATATTATTCTCATGTCTAGTCTGACTGTGCTTAGTGCAAATTTAACACCTTTTTATTAGACAAAGTCTCTATGAAGGAACACTTTTGTATCTCTAATACCATCACAAGCCTGTGTCTCTATAAAAGTCATAACAAAACCAAAAATCCTACCTTTCATTTACATCTCCCTTACTATGAAGGGTAATAGAAATATGGTATTAATGCAGCTCCCCAAAAGTATGCTAGATAAAGACAATACTCCAACTATGATGAACTTTAAAACCAATTTTAAAATGTGATGATTGCTTCTCATGACAAGGTAGAAATAAGGTGTGAGGGGAGGGTGGACAGAGATTAAGGTAATTCTTTTGTTTAGAACATGACAGGGAAGCAGTTTCATTTCTTACTTCAGACAAATATTGTCATATAGCGTATCTACACTATAATCCTCTTTGAAGAGGCTATCAGTACAAACTTGGGATCTTTAAATTTGCACGTGCAGGAGCCACACGGAGAATTTACAGTGTAGCACTTTGGTACATACTGCTGTTAGTGCTCCCTTTAATTAGGTTGTGTAGATATACCCTTGGATTTTTAATTTCTTGTAGGTTTCACAGAAATGGGCCTCAAGAATGAAGCCTTAAGACCCAAATAAATAAAATAATTTCACTGCTTTGTTAGAGTGATAGGTGCAATAGACAGAAGTAATCCCAAACTAGTGAGAGTCCTATATAAGTAGATCCTGTGTATCACAGACACATTTAGGAGAAAAAAGATAAATGGATCCAAGATACCCTACACAGAGTTGACATTGTTTGAATGTAACCTGCCACCCTTTAATTGTGAATTGGTAGCGATGCTCAATACTAGAACTATTTGTAAAGTTAACTGATGTAAAAATGAGTGGAACGAAGCACCATTATGCTAGAAGCTCAGTTTGTTATAAGCTAATGCAATGTTCAATATTATACAGCTGGATTATTTCACTTCAAGAATGTTTTAATGTTTTATACTATGCAATAATATGGATTGACAGTACACTTTCTAAAGAGAGAAGCTCATACTGTATGTAGCTGGAAAAATTTCTTTGGGATTGATATAGAAAAAGTTTACCATACTCATTTTCTAATCTAATCCACTTTCCTTGCTTGCAACATTTTTCTTTTGAAGGGAAATGTGAGGTATATTGGAATTTTTATCCATTCAAAGACAAAAATATATTTAGAGCACTTTTGAATTTGGGCCTTAATTTCCAAGGGCATAATTTAGAACTTTCGGACAATTAATCAAGCAGGCTTTTTTCTTGTAATTTTTTACCTGCGCAATTCTTGGATACTAATATACCCATATATTAGAGATAAAGGTTCGAACAAAAGAGCCTGATAATATCACACCCTGTGTGTGTATATTAAGTTAGGCTAAAATTCTGAAGGTAGCAATGGGATCTTACAGCTAAGACTGTTATGCTGCAGAAGCAGTGGTCTGTAGTTTGCTTCTAACAGAAATATGAACCTCCAGGTTCTCATTTATGATTCTTAATTTCAGGAATGTAAAAACAAACAGAGAAGAAAACTGGTTTCCACAGTTAGCCTAATGTGAATCTAACTTTCTAAAAACATGTCTCAGGTATTTAGAATTAAAAAGGACACTATAAAAAAAATTAAGGTATTTTTGGCACTCCAATGTATAATAATAAAATACAGTAGATACTGATGCAAGATTGAGAGTGAGTTTATAACGGTCACACAGACTTAAATTAAGTGATGCCAATGGGTACTTCTATAATATACGTTTGCTGCAAATGAGAAATCTTGTAGACAATTAAATGGAACAATTTGCTGTTTTAGACTGACAAACTACTGAGTGCACACAAAAGTTACAAAACACTTTTCTCCATATGCACACTTAAAAACCATTCAAATAATACATTAACTCTATGTACATGTAAGATATGTCCACAGACACACAATGTATGCTGACGCACATGGGAGTAATAAGCTTATTACAATGTAGTATATTCCAGCACTTAAACATTTTAATATTAAAAAATTAATCCAGGCAACAACATTCTACATATTTTTAAACCTAAAAAAGTATGTTCTCAATTAATCCAAGAATCCCCCAACAATATATATACTTCCACTACATTTATTTGCTCTCTAGTGCCTTATATTTATATTATGGGATTTTTTTTCAGTGACATAATGGATTTGCACGTGTAGAGCGTTGCATGGCTACAAAATTTGTATTTAATCTGCAGTCATGGCCCCTGAATGTGGGAATTTAGTGATATGAAGTTGATGCGCACAGATTTGCAGAGCTGGATGCATGTGCACCTAATACAAAGTATATTTTGGTATGGTTTCCCTAACCAATAGTAAATGCTATTAAACATGGCATTTGTACTAAAGTAGTACTTTCTGCTCTATTCATTCCTCTTTCAGCCTTTTGGTTTTTTAAATAAAGTCTCCTACTGTGTGTTCTAAAATACAGCTTGCTGAATGCAAAAAAGGGCAGGTTTTGGTGCAGTGTTGGTGAAATGTTGCCTAAACCAATGTGTTAGAGTAATGTATTAAGGTGGCACAAATTAAATAAATACACAACTGAATAATTATAGTTAATGAATTGACAAAATATGTTATATATGAGGTACTTCATGTATATTTTCAACTTATTTATCTCATCTTTCCTTACATCAAAAATTATAATTCACCACATTTGATATTAGGGTATATCTACACAGTCGCATGTAACTCAAAATAAGCTATGCAATATGAGCTACGTAATTGCGTAGCTTATTTAGAAATAGAGCACTATTCCGGTGTCTTCCTTATTCCTCAGGCAACGAGGTTTACAGGAAGCCGGAATAAGATGCCCCGTTATTTTGAATGAATTTCCCCCCGACTATGCTCTTCCTTACCTCCCACTCCCTAGTAGCAGCTTCATTAGTGCAATCACCAGTTTCTGGCTCTTCATTCTTCTTTACCACTATAAATCCAGGCTCTCTAATAGACTCCCCAGTATCCTCTGCATATATTTCTGGGCTCCACTGAATAAAGAAGGCATACAAGTGTTCTGTTCTGAAAAACAAAATCAAGTAATGATACAAATTAAAACATAATGTATTTGTTTTGTTACTTTATACAGGACTGCATATTTCTAAAAATAAAACCTTACTTTGAAACCCTGTGGATCAGCTGTGCAGCAGGCTGCCCCCTTTAAAGTGCTGTCTCTGTGCGATTCAAAGGGGCAGTTGCGGAGCCTGGGGTCAGCTGAGGACTCCCCAGCTGACACCAGGCTTCCCGTGGCATTTCCCCAGAACCCAGGATCTGCTGGGGAGTCCCCAGCTGACCCTGGGCTCCTTGTGGCATGCAGCATAGCGTGAAGCCTGGGGTCAGCAGGGGACTGTGGCCCCCGAACCACAGTCCCCCGCTGACCCCGGGCTCCATGGCTTTGAAATGCACAAGAGCCCCTGCTGGGGACTCTTGTGCATTTCAAAGCAGGCACGCTGTGTGCAGCCCGGAGGAATGCGGAAGTGCCTATCGACTAGTCGATGGAAATTCCATCGACTAGTCAATTAACCACGTTTTAAAATCCTTATCCTGAACCAGAGAATTTGCTGGACTAGAGTAGGTCAATGCCTCCCCCAAGGCTTTGTCCTTGGCTGCCTGTCCCCCAGGATTCTCCTTCCTGGCTACCCGCCCATCCTGGGGATTCACTCTTCCGTAGTCCAGCAATAGCACTCCTGTCCCCAGCTTGCCTGCTTTTCCCCCTCATGACTGCTCCAGCCCTGGAGTATCCACTGAGTCAACATCTATGTTGGCCCAGAGGTGTTGCTGGACTAGGGAAGTCCAAACTACAGAGGTTCAACCTGCAGTACAAACACTGAAGTACCCAACTTATAATAATACAAAAGGAATGCTCAAACAGACCCATAGGGAAATTAAACCAAATATAAATAAAAAGCTTTGCACTTTTCTTGTCTCATTCTGCCCCAACTAAAACCTAAACTTTGAGCCTAAACCACTTCTGAATCTTCCCCTATTCTACTTAGCATTACTAAATGGCACAAAGAAAGAAAGCAGAAGTTGTGCCTATAACAAGATCCTGAAATACATACACACCAGTCTAGTAGTAGTAATTTGTTAAATGGCGAATTCTAGTCTCTTTTCTTTAGGCCTCCCACAGTCTGGGAGAGCATGACCCCATAAGAAGTTACTATCCCCCATGTGCTACAGAACTGTGTTCTATAACATTTCCCTGTGCACTAAATGAGGGAAGTATGGAGGACAGTACCAATGGCTTTGCCATATCACAACTTCATGACATTTTCCCACCATGGAAAGGAGCACAGAAACCTTGAGGCTTCATGCGATTGTGGAACCGGGACCAGGATCCTCACTCTCCTCTTCCTTGGGGACCTCCCTTTTGGCTAGCTTATGTACTGTTAGACAATGCAAACAACAATATTGAGCCCAAAGAGATGAAAAGTGAGTATCACAAGTGAGTTTAAATTACTTTCCTTAAAAGAAACCCTGATACTGATGCTAGATTATCATGTATCACATTTGCCACATACCAGCAAGTTCTTATACAATTCCAACCACATCTTCCTTGCAACTGTTTTCAGAGATCAATAGCCACTAAGCAGTGCTCAGCTTAAATGGGTAAGTTTACCTTTTATTCTAAATGATTTTTAGTGCTTTCGAAAAGATGTTCAATAGACAATACTGGAGACACTAGAGCACATAATCCTACCTGAAGGACAGGGTCAGATTTTGTCCATACATGAACACAATTGTCCACGGTAAAGATTTTGAGGTCTATAGGTTGTTGTTGACTTTATCCAGGACTGCACATGCATATATACAGGCGACTCCAACCCCACTCCCCGAGTTCTTCCTCCACAGCTCCAAAATCATTGGCTAGGAGCCCTGCGGAAGGACTGGAGCTGGGGCCAGAGTCACATGGTGGGGCTGCCTGGCTGCTCCCCTGGCAGGGCTGCATGGTGGGCGGCTGTCCCGTGTGCTGAGGCTGGAGCTGTAGTGTAGTTGCTCCTGGGGCCAGGGCACAGTGTAGTGGCCTCAGCCTCAGGATCAGCCAAACCATAGCCCCAGCTCCTGCAGCTGCCATGTGGCCCGCCCTGGCCGCAGCTCCAGCCAAGTTGATGGGCTAAAGCTGGGCCCAGAGCCATGTGGTGGCTGTCCAGTTGCTCCTGGAGCAGGGCTGCGTGGCGGACAGCTGCCCTGTGTGCCAGGGCTGGAGCAGCTGGCAGCCACCATGGAGCCCTGACCCCCCACTCTCCCACCAAGCCCACAACCAGCAGTGTACCTTCCACATCCGAAGAAGGTAGTGCGGCTGCGTGGCTCTGCTGAGGAGGTGGGCGGGATTAAAATTATTTGTGCATGCTCACACAGGTAAGCACCCTAGAAGGAACTTAGATGCTAACCCCGCTGAAGGACTGCCTATCCTTGGAAGCAGCAGCAGTGTCCATGTCAGTTCAAAATAATTGGTGTCTCAAGACTGCTAGCTGATAAGTGACAATTAATTGTCAACAATTGTAAGAAACTAGTATTTAAAATAGAAAGTTATTGACTGTGCCTACAAGAAACTTACTTAAGCCTCCAACATTTCATGTTCTTTCCCATGTGTCCACGGCATTAGCACCTTACAATCAAGTACTGCATTATCATTAACCTGCCCCTGATCCCGCCTTACACAAAAGGATGCAGATAAGTCCCTCTGAATTCCTCTCCATGCTGATATATGCCATGACAGCCAGCCACTTGGTCTGTCAAGGATGCAGTCTTTAAAGTTAGCTAGTAGCACGAATTGGTTAATTAAAAGTAGAAATAACAGGCATGCCTGCGTTAGTGCGAGGTACATAGAACTAAAGCCCTTCTTCTTACATTGGCCCAAACTCCTGCACTTAGTCTGGCTAATCTTGTGCCCCCATACTATAGAGGTGCAATGGTTAATAGTTCCAAATAGCAGTAGATCCACAAGGTCCATCTACACCTCACCTTGCTCACCCAGCACATAGATGTATTTCCACATGCACAAGCTTTCTAATTTCTTTCCCATTCTACATCTGACAAGCTCCTCAGCTGTAGAGTAAGGGCAAGATTTGCCCCTTGTGTTATTACAAGGAAGGTATAATTATTTATACATGATTCTGAGAAGCGTAGAAGAAAACGAGTTAGACTATACTGCGGCAGAGGAAAATATTCATCCGACAATCTAACCCCTCTTTACCTCTCATGTGGAACAGCAAACCAGTACTCGTGTTTCTTATCTCTCTGTGCATACTGCTGCATTGATGCACTTGCTTGTGACACAAATGTTTTTCTCATAGGTTTTCCAACTCTAAGACACAAGAACTTGTGGGATCGATGTCTTCTCTTCTCTTTCGTAAGAGTAGAACCTACCAAGCATACAGGAAGAAAAGAGCAGTTAGCTCTGTCAAGTTCTACTCTACAATGTGAACCATACAATTAACCAACTATGTATTACCATCATTGGTCCCAATGTAGTCCAAATTAGCTGCAAATACTTTTATTGCATTATATTTTCCACCGTTCAGCATATTTTAACTCACATATACACATGGAACAAGGAAACTTAAGACACAGATTTAACTACTTCTAACTTGTTTCTCTACCCATACACCTCCATCCCATAATACATGCATACAATAATTTCAATTATGTTTGAAAATGCATTGTATTGAGAAGAAGAGGGAATGACTCACCTCATGAGAGCTTCCTAGCAGCTGAATGTGGTACTGCAATCTTTTCCTGCTCTTAGCACCCATTGCAGGTTGCCAATCTCACTAGGCTGGTCTTCTGTAGCTTGGCCCTCCAGCCAAGTTACATAGGGACTTCTGAGATAGTAAAGAGTTCATACCATATGCTCTAACCAGGGTCTTTAGCTCCGTCTCTGGGGCCTTTAAGTTCAGCCCTTTGCTTGGATTTCTAAAGAAGTCTTGGCCACTTTACCAGTGGCGGGTGGTGGGAACCCAGGCCTGTTCACCGTTCTGGGTTGGAATCCAGGGACCTTATATATGGCAGTCATGCACTGCTTCCTTTAATTAGTTACTGCTGCTTCCATGGGCTTCCTCCCACCTGGCCCCTTCACCCATTACCTCAAAGTTCTCAGGTCCTCTCCCCCAGGGCCAGTAAATGCAGCCAGTCACAATCCTTTAGCCAGAGAGGAACACCCTTCCTCATTCCTCTCGTCCCACCCCAGGTATTGCCCTAAACCACTACAGCTCCTTTAATCTGCACCTGCTTGGCTCTGATTGGCTGTTTCCACAAGACCTCTCTAAGCAGGCCTGTTGGAAAGGGAGAAGTAGCATGGTCTCGATCAGAAAGTTGGGAGGGGGTGTCACTAAGGCCCAGGTATACCCATCAAGGCATAAAAAACCCCCAACAACCCCACAAAAAAGCCCTACAAAACAAAACAACACAACAAAAAACATTTAACCTGTCACTTCCCCCACCCCTTGATGCCTCTATTGGGCGGGGGGTGGGGAGGGGGAAGCAGGTGCTGGTGGGAACCAGCTTAAAAGCTGGTTCCCCCCAACACCATCTCAGTGGGGGGGAGGAGGCAGAGAAGTCAGGGGGGTAGCGGGGACTGGGCGCGAGCTGGGAGTCAACCGAGGTACCTGAGGTACCTAAATCAACAGTCCCAGAGGTACCTGTTGGCTGTTAATACATTAAAAAAAAGCTAAAGCACAGCAGTGGGGACTCAGCTGTCCTGGCTCGCAGTGGATCCCTCCTGCTGCACTTTAGCCTTTTAAATGTATTAAGAGCTGACAGGAGCTAACCCCGCCGCAGCTCCACTGTTTATTGACTAATCGATGGAAAATCCATTGACTAGTCAATAAGTTGAATAAGCTAAGTTTAACATCCTTATCCTCCCAACCCCCCTTTTAAAAAAAATCCATTTTCCCAATTTATAAAATGTGACCAGTTAGTAGTAAACTGATGTAGAATGGGGTGGCATCAAACAATCACAAAAGAAAATATAAATGTATAAATGTAGACCTATACAGTAGTCTTGTGTACTGAATAAGTGTATTACAGGTTGAACCCCTCTAGTCCAGCATCCTCAGGTCCTGACTGGTGCTGAACCAAAAGATTTGCTGAACCATGGGAGGTCAATATTGTCTATTAGCATTACCAACACTTCTACTGCTTACTAGGCTCTTAGACAGTTAGGGTTAAATTAGAATTGAACAACAGCACAAGACACTGGTGGCTGTAAACAAACTTTATGCGACCGTGAGAAAGTTGGCCGCACCCAAGTTAAGTAGACATCCAGCTAATTAAAATCATGCTGGAGCACGGATGTTACTGGACTAAAGAGTGCTGGACTAGAGAGGTTCAACCTGTAGTTACTTTTCATTTCTAAAAAACAAATTTCTGCATTAATCAATTCAGAATTGAGACTCAAATTTCTAAAATTAGTTTCATATTTAGCAAACATTTTAGAGATATAAAACAGGATGAAGTATATTTGGACATGGTAGCTATATATTTTGCTTTAATATTTCTAGTGAACTAATGGATCTGTTAGATTCCTAAACACTAGGTAAGCAAGTAGGTATACATTGCCAAATTTAGCTAAGGCGATGGGGAACAAACCAAAATAAACAGCCTCTGAGACAGACTGAATCCCACAACACTTCAAGTTGATTCAGGAAGCCTTTACAAAGCAAAAAAAGAATACAGTCCAGTTTGGAAAACAAAAACAAAAATAAAAAGCACTAGTGCCCTGATCTTAAGTTGCAACTAACAACTTAGAAGTGCAGGAGTGTACAGAAGGCGGTAAGTAATTCAAGCACTATTCTGTATTTCTATGTAAATTCATCTCTAAAAGCACTAAAATTACTCTGGCTGCCAAAAATCCTAAGGGACTATTCAGACAGAAAGCATAAGGGAGCCCAGACCATACCTCAGCTTCCTCCGGGCCTAAAGGATGCTCAACCACTTGCTCCACCCCATGTCCCACCCCCATCCTGCCTCTTCCTGCTGCTCTGGAGTTCCCCAGCACTTATGCCTTATTTCTAAGGATTGTCTTTATTAACCTCTCCTCCTGCGGAAGCAGTTCTATACCCCTAATCATTTTGTTGCCCCTCTCTGTATCTTTTCCAATTCTATTTTTTTTTTTTTTTTTTTGAGATGAGAGGACCAGCCTGTACTCAATAGTTAAGATGTGGACATACAATAGATAATATAAAGTCATTATGAGAATTTGTATCCCCTTGCTAATGATTCCTAACATTGTTATTTGCTTACTGTGCAGTGGCTGTCAAAAAGGTTTTTTTCAGGGACCTATCCATGAAGACTCCAATATCCGTCTAATTTAGACCCCATTGTTTTGCATATGTAGTTGGAATTATGTTTTCTGATGTTCATTACTTTGCACTTATCAACACTGAATTTCATTTGCCATTTTTCCCCAGTTACCCAGTTTTGTAAGATCCTTTGCAACTCTTTACTCTTAGGCTATGTCTACACTGGCGGGTTTTTGTGCAAGAACCTGCAGAGCGTCCACACTGCCTGCCCGCTCTTGCGCAAGAAGACTTACAGTACGGCATGATAAGAGAGGGCTTCTTGCGCAAGAGCTATGCTCTTTTTTTACAAGTGTAAGCCTTCTTGTGCAACAGCTCTTGCGCAAGAGGGCAGTGTGGACTCGTGGCAGGTGTTTCTTGTGCAAGAAAGCCCTATGGCTAAAATGGCCATCAGAGCTTTCTTGTGCAAGACAGCGTCCACACTGCCATGGATGCTCTTGCACAAAAGCACATCTCGCACATGGCAGTGTGGACGTGTTCTTGCGCAAGAACCTGCCAGTGCAGACATAGCCTAGGTGTTGTCCTTAACTACGTTGAGTAATTTAGTATCGTCTTCAAAACTTCTGCCACCTCTCCATTCACCCTTTTTTCAGATCATTTATGAATGTGTGTAACAAACATAACACCATAACAAAAGTTTTGTCAGTCTATATCTATAACTATGTGCACGCATTTTTGCGCAAACTGAACTGTATATTCACAATTAAATATGAGATGATGTTTCAAAAGTTTCTGAATGGTGCCTGGTGCAATATTGGGACTATTAGCACCAACGTTAAGCTGGGAGATAGGAGCCATGGGTGTACTTTCCCCTGTGATCATTACTAAAGATACAAATGAAAATTACCAGGCACAGCGAGAGGACATATTGTGTAAAATAACACTTCTTATAACAATTTAGAGTATTAAAGCCAAACTTCTTAGCACAGAATAATGAAACAATTAAATGGGTTGGCCTTTCAAAATGCAGTTATTTTTGTTACTAGATAAAACTACTAACCCAATAATATTTTCTTATTAAACATATTGCTATGTTTAATGATATACAAGCACTGTCTTAACTCTGAAAGAATGTTCATGTTCCATACAGGTACTATCCATTTTTTTTTTCAACCTAATATACGGTACGTTTTAAAAGTTTGTAAAGACAAGCTCAGAGTGCAAAAAGAGGAATACGAATTCAAATCTTCAACTCACCATTCCTCCAATAGTAAACCTTTCTCTTAACAAATTTTCTAGGCAATTTGTCAAGTAGTATGAATTATATCTATCATCAAGGGAGAAATTTCAGCATGTACATACAAGGAGATGAGATTTCCCTAAGAATCATTCCTAAGAATGATTTACAGTAGTTAACATATGCATTCAAAGATTAATATTTTTAAGCCTTTTTTGTTGTGGTGATGGGCAGATGGTTAAAAAGTATGTGCATATTTATTTTATTCGTTAAACTTTGACTCACCTTCTATTTGTTCATCTGCTGTGGTCTCCATTTTGTGCTTAATTTCTTTTTGTGAATCTTGCTGCATGTTTTCTCTTTGTTGCTTGGTCTGTTGCATAGTGTGAATCTTCCAGAGTTTACGAAGCTCTTCAACTTCTGAATCCGAATCTCGAGTTAGTTCTTGCACTAGCTTTCCCCTGCTAACAGACTCTTTTTTTTGAGAGTCTGTGACGTTTTCACAAAGTAGACATTCCTCCCTTACCTCACACTCTCTTTTTTGTGTATTCTCTAGTGTGGAATCTTGATCTATGATAATGTCTACATCTGTTCCACATTCTTTGCTGGGTTGCACCTCTTGCAAAGATTTCTGATGGGCATTTGAATCTTTTTCCCCTGCAGTGTTCTCTCCTTCCTGTATTGCCATTTCAGCAGATACTGAACCAACAGTATGGGTTACAAATCCACCGTTATTTACAGGCAGTTCAATGCTGGATTTTAAGTCACTGGGAACATTGGTTGAGTCTGAAATTACTGTTAAACATTCTGCACTTGTTTGATTTATCGTTTGGACAGATTCTGATGAGGCACCAGAAGATTTGTCTTGTCGAAGCTCATCTGAAGAAACAAGTTCCTCACGTATTGGAGAAAGTTCAGATTCTGTGAACACATCCTCTGAAAGAGATTCTTCGGTGCTCCGAGGGGCTGTGCTGGCACTGTCATTCCCTGTATCCCGAACCTTCAAGTCCATTTCATCTGTATTGCTTCTTGTAATTTTCTTGAAATGGCAGAGGTCCCTTACAGATAATGGTTCTACATCTCTGTTAAGCAAAAGGATAATCAAAGTTATCAAAAAAAAGTGTCTTATTTTAACTCTTTTCCCTAAAAGGGATTAGAGATGTTAATGCTGAAGTGATCTATAGAAGTTCATTTAGTTGGTCTTTTTGAAAAATTCTAAGCCTGTAGTTTACAATTATTGTAAAGGCCACTTGCAGTAAAGTGAATGATTATTTTGTAATGACAGGTCTTTACAACAGTATCTTTTGCTAGGTTAGTATTTCTTTTTGTTGTGTTTTTTTTTTGGAGGGGGCTACACTTATATACCAGCAAAGGCTCTAGTATAAACAGTTATACGTCATAATATGCTTTTGTTACTCAAGGAACTAGTACACTAGGAGGATCTGCTAGTACAGCTGGTTTATATCTGGGCTAATACAAAAGGTACATTGCAATAAGTATAAAGATGACCTCTCATTCACTGCATAATTCAATGCACTTATTCACACTAACACTATGTATTACCAACTTTAAGGTAGAGGTTTCAGAATGGACTAGCACATGTGGTTCTGGGACATGGAATACTGGGAGAGGATAGGGACAATAAGTATATATTTACTCCCCCCCCAGTCAGAAGTAAACAAAACAAAATTCTAAAAAGTGCCTGTTGTCTAGTTTCTTCTAGGAAGTTTTGCCTTAACTTCATGTGCTCAGGGGAAAGCACCTTCCATTCGAAAGACATCTTCAGTACGTTTTATCCCACAATACATATATTTAATGAATTAAATTCACACTAAGATTCAGATTTCATTAGCAGTGCATATACCTCTTCTTTAAGTATATTGTGTAATTGTTAAGACAGGAGGTTGGAATTAAGTTTCAGCCTTCTTTTCAGACTAAGTATGTTTAGATAGTAAGCTATGAATTAAAGTGTGTTTGGATTATAATGTCAAACTGGAAATTTCCTCAATTTTTTAGTAACTGCACTGATAAGGAATACATTTGAGCAATCTTAATGCTCAGTCACCAAAATCTGTAAGGAACACAAGTAGTGCTAAATACATTCCATGCAACTGTCAGCAGGTAGTCGAGCTTAACTGAATCAAAGACGCTGCAAATCCACATAGACTGACATGAGCCCTTTAGCTTTCGTGAATTCTAATTTCCTTGCAAAAAAGAAAGCATAAGGGCTCAGATTTGTATTGTTGAAGGTTACAAAAGTGAATTAGTTTTGAATGAGTTTATCAAGGAGATGGAAAGCAATTCTTGAAGTAGATAATCAGGAGATAATCTGCAGAAGCAAAAATAAGTTAGAAATAGAAAAGCCAGAAGCTATATTTAACCAAATTAAAAACAGTTAGAAAGAAGACAGATCTCACCAAATTCCTAATCTAATTTAGCTATTGCAACCACAGCTCCAGATTAAGATTCTGAATTTGAATCTCATGCTACTGCAACTTTACAAACATGACTCACTTTTTCAAGTGAGCCATAGCATAGTAGCATTTGGACTGACACTATAGTAATGTGACTAAGAGGTTTGGCTTCTATTTAGATGTTTATAACTAAGATAGCAATCTTGAGTATAGGAGTTTTTCAGAAGGCAGGGGTGAATTTTTACATATTTATTTTTTAATTCCACAAATTATAAGGTGACAAAGAATACACAATATAGAATTTGAAAAAATGTTCTCTCTCCAGTTATCTCGCTTTGTAAATGTGTAATTTTAAACTCAGTCACTAGGAAAAACAAATGTGATAGTCAAAGGGGAAAAAAAGTTACCTTTCAGCTGCAATAGTTACATCTGGGAACTACTACCAAAAGAAATGAGAATTCAGAGCTACCGTCTGATATATCTTCTCAAGCCTTTACAGACATTTGTTTTAAGGTTCCTTTGCTATATGTAAATATATATAATTATTATTACACTGGCCTAATAAACATATATGGAATATGTCCTATTAGTTTTATTAGGACTTATGTTAGTCCACAATGCAATTCAAGGACACTTATTCAGGCTGAATGGTTAATAAACCCGATAGGATTACTCCAATTTCTTAAAATGAATAGGAAAACAACTGGATCATTACTCAATTCTTTGAATTTCTGAGCTTCAGCTGCCCTGATTCAGGGGCTGCATTCAATTGTAAGTCTAAAAAAAAAAATCCCCACAAAGCATGCCCCATAGCACCATGTACGCTATAAACAAGTTTACATTTTGAATAGCTGTAAAAACACGAGGCTGAAGAAATGCTAATATGGCTTAGATGTCAAGAACTCTGAATAATATTCTGAAAAAAAAGTAATTCCAGAGAAACCTGGAAGTGAGCAGGAAAACTCAGCAAGAGAAATATACAGAAGATTCACATGTAATCAGAAATGATTTTGGGCAGCAAACAAAGCAGCATCCGATGCTAGTACCCATCTAATTCGGCTCTGTAGAGACCAGACCTGAAATACTGCATTCAATTCTAAGCAATTCATTGATTGCACTGAACCTCCTTACCTACTTATAAAAGTGAAAAAAAATAAAATAATTCGGGGCTAGAGATACTACCCCACTAGGGGAAAAAAAAAAAGAAAAAGTTAAATACATATAGCCTTCTCTAACTAGGGTTGGGAGATGGACACTTTAGTACAAATAAAGGGAAAGGAAAGAAATATAAACAATGGTATCAGAGGCTCTGAACTAGGAAGAGAAACCAGGACGAAACTGAACCAAGAATTTCTGAAATATCAGGAAGAACCTCTCAATAAAGATACACAGGTTGAACCTCTTCTTCAGTCCGGCACACTCTGATTTGGCAACATCCATGGCTCAGCATGACTTTAGTCAGCCCAATGTCCGCTTATCATGGGTGTGGCCAAGTTTCCCGTGATCCCATAAAGTTTGTTTACAGACACCAGTTCTGGCTCTCAGTGTTTTGTGCTGTTAATTTAGCTCTAATGTACCCCCTAAAAGTCTTCTAAGATCTCAGTAAGCAGTAGGGATATAAAATCCCATTTAATAAGTACAGCCGGGCTGGAGGAGTCCCCCTTCTGTGGATGGGGGATGCTCTGGTTGGGCTGCTGCACCCTGGGCTGTGGCAGACCCTGGCCAGGCCCACCGCTGATTAGGGCTTCTCTGGCTGGGCTGCAGCACCCCTCCCCCCCCGCCAACTGCAGCAGGCCCCATGGAGCAGAAGCCCATGTAGGGTGTGGGGGGGTGGGAAGCTACTCCAGCCCCCTCCGGTTAACCATAACTGATAAGCCCCACTCATTAAGGGTGAGTCTTACTGGTTAACCAGTTAAACATCACATCCCCAGTAAACAGTGGAAGTGCTGGTAATGTTGCTACACAATAGTGACCTCCTGTGGTTAGGCAAATTCCCTGGTTTGACACCCATCTGGTCCTCAGGATACCGGACTAGATAGGTTCAACCCATACTAGAAAATTTCACAAGCCTCCTTTCACCCACCTCATTATGCAGGAAATTTAAAATTTGCTATGAAGAAAGAGATGTATGTTAATAGATAATTTTCATAGCTATCTCTTGATATTACCTCTATGTGTTACAAAGACATTTTGGGCCATATTTATAGTTCCTTTATTGCATCTCTATGTCCTCACAAGTCTTATAATTCAGTTTGTCCACAGGACACTGTTTCTGGCTTGCATTCAAAGTCTTCTAGAGCAACAGAGAATGCAGAGGAATTAGAAAAGTCCATCTCAGTCTACGAGCAATTGCGTAGCTTGAATATTCCATTTTACCAAGCTCAGAATATCTCCTTGGGCAAAATGAATAGGGTATTTCCTGGGTTCTGGAAACTAATTATTTAACTTGCAGAGCAAAAAGGGAGACTCTGGTGGTAGAGGCAGAGAATAAAGGGAACAGAACTGCAAATTTCACTGTAGATAATTATACGGCTCTCTTCTGCCCAATATCCAAGTGCCTTGTAAACACAGCTTCTTAGGAATACTTTGGCAAATTATTTCCTTGCGAAAAACCATTGTTTTGTTGAAACCATGACTGCTCATCGGTATAGGATGGCTTCCACGAATTTCCTGACTTGAATCAGTTTTAAAAAAAAGTTAAAGTGAAATGGCCCATTTTGGTATTTTCTAAACAAATATTTCTGATTTTTTGGTATCAATCTACTCTGTTTCTAAAGTTAAAGACTATTACAAGAGGAAATTTTTAATTAAAAATGGTCAAAATTAAAATACAGTAATATGTTTTAGGTGACCTGAACAGAATTTTCTGGCTTGTCAATCTGTGAAAACTTTCAAGATTTAACTTTTCATCCCAATAAAGGGAGAGTAATTTTTTTTTTAAATGCCAAACATTTTTCCAAGACAGGAAAACATTTCCTGCCCAGCTCTACTAATGAATTTTGAGTCTGTTAGCACTCTAGGCACTTGACTTTCTTTTTCCATCTTAAAGTTAGGCCTCAACATCTGCATGTACACACCTGATTTTCAGAAGGTACTTATTTTGGCACCATAGAAATGAGAACGAGTTGCCTAGTTTTATAATATAGTTTTGAAAATGTTTTAGTTTTGAAAATTTTGGCTTAAATTTTTGAGACAGTAGAGTTACAGACTTCCTGCATAAACTCTGATTTACTCCAACAGAATGAGCTGCAAATTTGAAATCCCTATTTTCATTCCTTTGATTTACAGAACTTGTGTAGAAAAACCAAAGTCTATACCTCAGATTTCTCAGGATCTTTGTTTTGCAGTATCAGAGGTGTAGCCGTGTTAGTCTGAATCTGCAAGAACAACGAGAAGTCCGGTGGCACCTTATAGACTAACAGATTTACTGGATGCATCTGACGAAGTGGGTCTTTGCCCATGAAAGCTTATGCTCCAATAAATCTGTTAGTCTATAAGGTGCCACAGGACTTCTCGTTGTTTTGCAGTCGATTTTTAAAGACGTGGAATTCAAAGTTAATATATCTTGGAAGAATTTGCCCCCTCTCACACACACGTAAATTATACTGACCTAAGTGCACATGTGGACTGCACTATGTCAATGGGAGAGCTTCTCCCCCCAACATCATTACATCCACTCAAGGGGGTTGGAGTAATTAAGTCAATAGGAGCGCTCTCTCCCATAAACTAAGAGTGTGTGCACTAGCAGCATTGCAGCTGCACCAATGTAAGCTCTGTGGTATTGAGATGAAGAAATTTGGGGGCAAACTATTTAAAGCTTTAAAAACAAAACCAAGCCACACGTATTACATAATGAACATTTGGGGAAAAGGCTCTTTGCTTAAGCTTCAGAATCCTTTTACACATCAACTGACACCAGAGCAAGAAACATGCTGCTCCATTTTTCCAGTGCTCCAACACCTATATAGATAACTAATCCTTTATTTTGCTGTTCACTATACTTCTGATACTACTAAAAAAGGCAGAAAAAAAATCAGGCCTGTTTATACTTCATAAAAAGAGGCACATTTTCTTCTTTGGAAGTCAACCATGAAAGATATATTAAGATTTCTATCCAAAATTACTCGAGAATTGGTGATCATTTCAAAACTATTGTTTTGCAATGGTCACCATCAAAAAATTCTTCTGTTAACAGTTGTAATAGGAAAGCAGTTGTAAATATGGGACAAAATTATGGTAACTATTGCCAAATGCTAACTTTTCAAATAGTTGATAATGTACAGGAGATGAAGAAGCCAAAATTAATTTGATGTATGTAGAACATATAATATACCAAGAAAACACATATAAAGTAGTTTTCCATGTCACTCCAAGTTAAGATATTCTCAACCAAAGTTCACTGTTTTAGTATATAGTTACTAATGAAGATGCTATGCAACTTTTGCCAAGTTTTACAAATATTAGTCTAACTTACATGAGTAATGAATCCTTTATTTTCCTGTCCACAATTTCTTTATACAAAGCAGCTGACATCACTTCTTCCATTGGACACATGATGCCATACTCTTCGCAGCCGTTCTCTTGGACCAAAGGATCAGTTTTATGTGGATCAAACATGATATTATTTGGCGTCACTAGCAGCACACCATTGACTGTACCCTAAAATGAGAGTGGGGAAAAAATTCAAGGTTTCCTTTAAGTTTGAGTTGCTCCTCATTTCTTTAACTAAGGAAAACTACTTTCAAACACCTTTCTTCTGAAAACAGAATCTTTTCTGGGGTTTGTTCCTACTAATGTAAACTTTGCTAGCCAATGATAGTACCAGAACTTTTGTGTTCTGCAGCCAAACAAACTAGTCCCTATAGTTGGAAATACCACCTTCCCTCTTCAAGCAGATGTGGACCAATGCTATCCACTTTTCAAAAAGAAAAATCTCAACTCTTCTGGTAAGTGAGAGAAAACACTTTATGCCAGTCATTTTGTCTCTACTTACCCCTCATACTGAGTGGCAGAAGTGTGGATATCTCTGCATTGCGAGAGGCAATACACAGCCATATTAGAGCTTGGGTCAACTGCAAATATGTTATTTTGAAGTGCTGACATACCACACATGTCTAGCATAAACCTTTCTGGCTTACTTAATCAATGGATCCATCAATCAGGTAATAATAAAGAGATTATTCATGTAATAAATACTTTTGTGACAGGGTGTGGTCACAGCAGACCCCTTGGGGGGTGCTTCCCGGGGTGCTGTCACGACCACTGCCACTCGCCTTCCCTCTCTCTGGGGCTCATCACTACCCAGTCCTTCTGGGCCAGTTCCGCTGGCCTCCCCCAGCCAAGGCCCCAAATTGAGATCCCTTCCCCCACGAGAAGCAGTACAGACACTGAACCTCTTCAGATCCAAGGAGAGTGCAGTTTAGGGCCCACCTTCCTGGATACCACTCTCCAAATGGGATCGAAACCCCAAAGAATTAAATAAGCCACCTGTAACCATGAAAGGGGGAACGTGCACACTGATTGGTCCCCCAGGTAACAATTATTTGCAGTGGAACTGATAGTAAATAAAAGTGATTTTATTAAGTACAAGCTGTAGAATTTAAGTGGTAATAAATGAGAACAGGTAGAGCAAAGTAGATTACAAATCAAAAGAAACAAAAATGCTTGACTAATTCTACACTGAAACCTCAATACAAACTTTTTCAAACTTACCCTAAAACCTCTTTTCCAGCTCCCTCTCCAAACCAGGGCTCTTCCCCCACCCTGGAGTCTTTGACTCCTTTCTTCAGGTGCAGCCCAGCCAAGAGACTCCTACTTCCCTATTTTTTTTAAAGAATTCCCTTATTGTATGGGGAGTCAACCTGTGAAACTCCTTGCCAGAGGATGCGGTGAAGGCTAGAACTTTAACAGGGTTCAAAAAAGAGCTATTAGCCAGGATGGGTAGGAATGGTGTTCCTAGCCTCTGTTTCTCTGGAAGTAGGTGACAGAGGAGGGATCACGTGAGGAATACCTGTTGTTATCCCTCCCTCTGGGGCATCTGGTATTGGCCACTGTCAGCAGACAGGATACTGGGCTAGATAGACCTTTGGTCTGACCCAGTATGGCCATTCTTATGAGTCATCTGGCCACTCCCTACCAACCACTGCTAAGCCTTAAGGAAAAAAGGCTATTTGCATATGACCGCCCAGACACTGAGGCCTCCCTTGACGACTTTCATTCACACATTTTAAAATCAAAGTATTCCCTACTCCAAATGTCTAATTTTGCACACAAGAATGATACACACATCCAAGTAAGATAAACAGGAACAGCAGATCAGGACATGAAGATTGATAGGTTACATGAAATAATTTGCTCAAAGCACCTTTGAGTTAAGTATATTCATGTCCAGGGCTCGACAAATACACTCGCCCGTGGTGAGTAGATTTTACCAGCTGGTGAGTGCAGGGACGGACTGGCCTGGTGGGCCGTTGTAACGGGCTGGCGGAAGCCCGCACTACGGGCGGCATGGCTGCATCCGATCCGCCAGCCGGCGGAGGAGCAGAGCGCCGATGGGAAGGGGGAAGTGCGGCGATTCTTCCCACCGGGCTGCCTGCATGCAGCTCTGGCGCGAGGAGGCAGGGCGGGACGCCAGGACGCTGGAGTGACATGGCCCCACTGATTTTAAAGGGCCACCCCGCCGGCTCCAGTCCTGCCACGGCCCCAGCCCCCCTTTGTCTCCGCGCCGCCCGTTCCCTACGCTGCCCCTGCTCCCCCACACCCCCTGCTCTCCCTCTTCCCTGCGACCCTTTGGCTCTGCACCGCCCTTGCACCCCGCACCCTGCTCCCCCCGATCCCTGCCCCCCCAGCTCTGTGCTGCCCATTCCCTGCACTGCCCCAGACCCCGATCCCTCTGCCCCTTCCATTCCCCGTGTCCCATTACCCATGCCTCCACCGCAGCCTGCTCCCCCCGATCCCTGCGTCCCTCTGGATCTGTGCCTCCCGTTCCCTGCGCCACCACCGTACCCCCCCACTGTTCCCTTCACCCCTCTGGCTCTGTGCTGTCCCTGCACCCTGCTCCCCCTGTGGGTCGGGAGTGAAGGGTGCTTGTCCATAGGGAGGGGCTGGTCAGGGCAGGGAAAAAGCTGCTGTGACCCAGCAGGAAGCGAAAGGGGGAGTTCACTTGAAGCGCCTCTACCTTTATGGAAAAAAACAAATGAAAATGCTATTTGCTATTTATAGGGCTAAAATGCCGGGACAAAAACGAAAACAAACAAAAAAACCCATTGCAAAATGCAAACGTGTAAAAGACAACAAAAAGGGGGAAACGGGCCAAAAATGTTTTGCTTGGGGCAGCAAAACCTAGGCTGGCCCTGGGGAGGGAAGGGGCTGGGCTGTGGGAGGAGGGGAAAAATATGTGGAAGGGGCTTGTGCTGAGGCGAGGCGAGGAGGGGAGGGGAGGGGAGGGAAGGAGGTCAGGAGGAGAAGAAGAAGAAAGGGGAAGGGACCAAGGGACAGGGGTGCAGGAGAGACAAATGCCAGGGAGCCAAGTGCAGACAATGAGGAAAAGGGCAGGAGGGGAGGTGTCAGTGGGAGGGGGGACAGGGTGATGCTGGGAGAGGAGAAGGTAAGGGCATTGGGGACTAGAGGGGGGAGGGGGAGGTGCTGGAAGAAGGCTTGAAAGAAGAGGTGGGCATGAGGAAGGCGGGGATGGAGCAAGGCATCTGTGAGGGCACAGGGGCATGAGGGGAACGGGGGCAGAAGGTGGTGAGGGGGTGGGTATCAGGGAAAAAGAGGGCAAAGGGGTCGGGGCAGTGAGGGAACGGGGAGGCACCAGGAGGGTGCAGATCTAAGGGAAGGTGCAGGTGCCAAGGGATTCTGGGGGTGAAGCAGAAGGGCAGACACCTGCAGGGGAGGGACCAGCACCAGAGGAGAGAGGCAGGGCAGATGTGTAGAGGGAGGTTTTAGGAGAGGGGATGAGGAGGGGCAGCTCACATGATCAGAGTGGGGCTACTGGAGGAGTGGGCACAGAGGGGAGAGAAGGGCTGGCGGAGGGGGGCAGGTCTCAGGAAGGCTGAGGGCAGTGAGAAGGGCAAGAGCCTGGACAGCAGAGGAGGGTGAGGGGTTGGGGGGCAGCAGGCACCAGGGGAGTTGATGGAGCAAAGGGAGGAGACATGGCAGCAGAGAGAAACGATAGACGTTTATAAGATATTTATTAATAACTTGGGTGATATTAATAACTTATTAGTAATTACTGTTCTTATTCTTATTAGGAATTTATGCCATTAAAAAAACACTTTTTGTGGGGGAGGGTGGCGAGTCCCTTTTTGTCTGGCGAGTAGGGTTTTCCATAATTTGTCAACCCCTGTTCATGTCCATAGAGGAGGTCCATGACAACTTTAAATTGTATTTCATAAAAAGAGATATTTTACTTTTACATGATTAAATCTAGCATGATTCTAACTTCACTTAAAATGCTGCATGAAATATCTCTTCAGTTCAATGCACATAAGAGATTATTAAAATAGCTTTTAAATTCTTAGAATCAATACAAAGAGACACCAGTGAGTAATGATGTGTCAAATATTACGCAACAAATATTGGATACAAGATTTACCCCGCCATTGTTTGGGTCCTTAACTCCATTTTTGTTTTTTGGAAAAGAAAAGAAAATGAAAACGTAAAAGTTTCATTTAAATCATTGCTCTAGGATGAGGTTGATGTATTCAGGATGCAAGCTACCCTGGGGAGAGAGGACTACCTTAGCCAGGTGAACCAGCCTCTCCATGGCTGCTGTAGCTTCAGCGGGCACAGCCATGGGAGAGATGCATGTTCCCTGGCTGGAGCAGGTCCAGATTAATCTGTCCCCTGTGCTCCCCAGACAGAGTGAGGAATGCACTAAAATCATGAATTTGGGGAGGGGAGGAGAGTTTCAGTTCCTACGGTCACCCGAGGGGGGCATTCCTGGATGGAGAGAGAGAGAGAGAGAGAGAGAGAGAGGTGGGGTGGGGTGGGGTGGGGGTGTGTGCGCGCGCGCCCAGTAGGGATGACTTACTGATAAGCCTAGGCTTATCTGTAACAGAGGCAGCAAGTGTGGGAGCAGGAGCCAGTGCGGGGGACCAGCTGTGGGGGCTCTGGCAGCAGCCCCTGTCCACTGGGACCGCCGCAGACAGGAGCTGTTGCTGGAGCAGCCTCTGTCCACAGCCAGCCCTGGCTGCCACGGATGCAGGCTGCTTCACGGCAGCCTCCCCTGCTTCCTCCCCACCCAGCAGCCTCTGTCCATGAGTCATGGGAAGCTTGGATGCCCACAAATAGAGGATGCTGCTGTCTCTGGATTAGAAGCAGCGGAAGAGGGTGGCAGGTAGCCGGTCTGCACGGGGAGCTGGTTTTTAAACTGGCTCCCCCTGTGGGCTAGCTCCCAAATGGCACCCCATTTGCGTAGGGTGGCAGGGGGCTCCCTGGGAGTGGGGCCGGATTGCACTGGCTGCTGGACCTGCCTGCAGGGACTATAGAATGGTCGACAAACTGCTAAAAATTCATGTGGTTAGTTGACTATTCTATTACCTGACAGCTAACATCCCTAATACCCAGCCCCTTTTATCTGCCTGTGATTCTCTTTTTTTATGGTTTTATTAGAAGCAATTCCATTGCAGAGATTTCCCATGTTCCTGGTACATCCAAACCCAGACCTTCCTTTAAGTTATGATAAGAGGAAGCTGCATACCAAATTTGGTGGTCCTAGCTCTTACCATTTAGGAGGAGTTCTTGAACAGACAGACAGACAGAGACACTCTCTCAGAGTAGATTTTAGATTAATTCTAGTATTTTTGTTTTGAAATCAATTTATACAATGGCTCAATGGTTCACCACTGAAACATTCTCACTGTTTTGTCACCAAAAGGCAGACTTAAGTCCTTTCTGAAAGGCAGCAAGCTGTAGTAATTCAGCATCCTACAAACGTGCACAAAGGATATTGCTGCAGGCTATTCCTTACTACGGATATTAGATAGCATGTAATTCAATAGTCATGTAACTGCATAACATTTTGGTGGTTACACGACTATTCACTTGTCCCTGGAAGTAGGGCTGGTGCCCAGTGTGCTCCTAGCCCCACTCTCAGGGAGCCCCCACCACCCTGTGCTGCTGCCTCTCTATCAGGCTGTGTAGTCGTACCCTTTGAGAAGTGTCCATGTGTCTTGTCAGGATTTCACTTTTGTCACTGTACCATTTAATATCTGTTTAAATGACCTTCTCATTTTGTATAATTCCCCTTTCTGAAATTAAATGCCATAGTGTTGGGCTGCTGAGGTGTTTTTCCTGCCACAAGGACATTACATTTAATTATATTATGGTCACTATTAGGGATGTGAACGGTTTACCAGTAAGATCACCCTTATTGGATGATGCTTACCAGTTACTGTTAACTGGTGGGGACTGGCCCCCCCCTTTAATCAGTTAACTGGCTAAACTTAATATTTAATCAGTTAACTAATGAATTACATGGGATTTTACCTATACAGTCATTATTTCCAAGCAGTCCAGCTATATTTGCATCTTGGACCAGATCCTGTGCTCCACTTAGAACTAAATCAAGAATTGCTTCTCCATCTCTGCATCCCATCCCGAGGTGATGTAAAACCAGTCAATATGGGGATATTGAAATCTCCCATTATTACTGAGGTTCTTTTTTGTTTTTATAGCCTCTATCTCCACTAACATTTCATAGTAACTATCACCATTCTGGTCAGGTAGTCAGTAACACATCCCTATGGCTATATTCATATGATTAGAGCATGGAATCCATAGAGCAGTGTTTCCCAATTGGTGCTCCGCGGAACCATGGGGTTCCGCGGAGCAAAATGAGGGGTTCCGCGAGGAGCCGGCGCTCCCCCGCCCCCTCTGAAAAAGAGAGAGAGAGCCGGCTAGCCAGCAGAGACATGGGCGGTGAGTTGTGTGGGCTCGTGGTGCCCATGCTCCAGCAATATTTGGAGCTGGAGCTGGAGCGGGTCCCGGCCCCGGCCCCAGAGCGTCTCTCCCGTTCCCGTCTCCGGACCCGTCCCTGCCGTGCGCAACCTTCTCTGAGCTCCCCCTTGCTGGCTGCTGCTGCCCTGCTCAGCGTGCTCAAACCAGTGGGTGGGGAGACGCCCGGACGTGGGCACAGGGAGGAGAGAGGGCTGGTGGAGGGGGGCAGGTTGCAGGAGGGCTGAGGACAGTGAGAAGAGCAGGAGTCAGGACAGCAGAGGAGGGTGAGGAGTGGGGGGGCAGCAGGCACCAGGGGAGCTGATGGAGCAAGGGGAGGAGACATGGCAGCAGAGGGAAAAGGTAGAGGTTTAAAACTATTTATTAACTTGGGTGGCACATCCAAACAAGCCACATGAACTCAATACTGGTGCACAACACAAAATTCATTTTGCTCATGTGAGGAAACTCTTAGGCTATGTCTACACTGGTTGTTTCTTGCGCAAGAACACATCCACACTGCCATGTGCAAGCTGTGCTTTTGCACAAGAGCATCTATGGCAGTGTGGACACTCTCTTGCCCAACAAAGTGCCGATGGCCATTTTAGCCATAGGGCTTTCTTGCTCAAGAAATTCATGTTGCCTATCTACACTGGCCTCTTGCACAAGAATGGTTGCTCAAAAGGGCTTATTCCTGAGCGGGAGCAGCGCTGATTTCATACATGAGAACGTTAGTGTACTTGTGCAAGAACAAACGGCCAGTGTAGACAGGCAGCAAATTTTTGCGCAAGAGCGGCCGCTTTGGCACAAGATCGTGCCAGTGTAGACACAGCCAAGGGGAGGGAGGAAGGCAGGGGCAGGGAATCAGCACTGGCTCAGCATGTCTACATGGTTTGGGGGAAGGTGCAGGGAAATTGAGCTCAGCTGGGTTGCAGAGTGGGGAGGTCTGGGGAGCTGAGCTGGGCTGGGCTGTGCTGTGGAGTGGAGTGGGGTGTGCGTGTGTGTGTGTAGCTCAGAGCTCAGTTTGGCTGCAGGAGGAGGGAGGTGCCGGGAACCGGGGCTAGACTCAAGGGGAGGGAGGGGCAGGGAATCGGCTCTTGGCTCAGCAGTTTTGTGGGACTTGGAGGAGGTGCAGGGAAACAGGGCTCAGCTGTGCTGTGGGGGAGGCATACAGGGAACCAGTGCAGGGCTCAGCTGGGCTGAGGTGGATGGGGGAGGGCATACAGAACAGACAGGCAGCTCAGCTGGGCTGTGAGGGGCTGCAGGGAACTGGTGCTGCACTTCCTTGGATTGTGAGGGATGGTTTTGGGGGAAGTGCAGGGAACCAGCAGGGGTGGGCAGCTTAGTTCGGTTGCAGGGGATAGAGGTGCAAAGAAGCCTAGTGGGGAGGGGAACCAGGAGCCCTGAAATGACCTCCCCTGGTCCAAAAATTCCTCATCTGGGACCAGTCAGGTCTAGAGGGTACCAGATCAGGGAGGTCCAACTCCTACCCAAGTCCTCCTCGCACCCTCCCTCGTAGCCAGACACCCTACATCCAGCCTGCTTCTGCACCCTACCTACCACCCAGACCTTGTCCCCTTCCGCCCCAGCTCCCTCCCAGATCCTGCACCCCATCCCTATCCCGCCTCCTTGGCAGCCCTGCCATCCACCCTAGCACCGCCCTGGCCCCAGCATCTTGCCTCACACCCCAGGACTCAGCACCGCCCTGGCCCTGGCCCCAGCACCCTACCATCCACGCTAGCACCCTGTTCCTTGTCCCAGCACCCTGCCAGTCACCATAGTGCCCAGCAGGACCATGTTCCTGACCCCAGCACCCTGCCACCTGAGGCAGCATCCTTCCACCCAGCAGCACCCTCGCCCCAGCCCCAGCACCCACTAGCCCTCTGTCCCCTAACCCCACCAGCACATTTGGGACCACATTAGTGAGGCTTGGGGTTTTTTGGAGGAGCCTTTTTTTTTGTTTTTTTGCATCTCACTTATGTGGCCCCAACTGACTTTTCTGTGGGTCAGTGACCTTTGACTCAAAACAGGTTCCTCACCCCTCTCATATATAAAGACAATGCTAAAACCTTTTGAGTTTGACATAATATTTTATTTAAAAATGAAGCCAGGCCAACAAGCCCCCAACTGGGACCAAGCCCCCATTTCACTGCAGCATCATAACACTCCTGCACCACCTGACCCCAAATCTGAGCCTATCATACACTGGAACCCCCTGTCCTGAGCCTCTTACATCCCCAAACTCCTGCATCCCCACATCCTCAGTCTTCTGCCACAACATTCCTCCACCATCCACACATCACAAATCTGTGTCCTGAGCCCATCATACTCACAAACTTCTTGCCCTGAGTCCCTCACATATCCAGCCCAAACTCCTGCACCCTCACATCCACAAACCCTGTCTTGCTCAGCACCCCAACCTTCCACCTGAGCCCAACACTCTCCAGCCTAGAGCCCCCTTCCCCGAGCCAACAGCCCCTTCTCCTGCATCCAAATTCCCTCCCAGAGCTTGTACTTCTCACCCCTTCCCACACCCAAATACCTCATTCCCACCCCACACCTCACTCTCACTAGGTTGAGACAGGTATAAGGGGTGGGGATAGCAAGTGATGGAGAGGAGGGGAACAGAGTGGATGAGGCCTCATGGAAGGGAGATGGGGGGGGTCCTCAGGGAAGGAATGTGATTTTCATGAATTGGTGGGTCCCTCTCCCCCTTTTTTTTTTTTTTTTTTTTTGCTTGACAAACCTAGGGGTTCCTTGAAATTCTGAAAAGGGTTCCTCGGCCAAATAAAATTGGGAAACACTGCCATAGAGATTCTATGGAGCAGCTTGGTTTGCATAAGTTTTTTACCTCACTTGATTCCATACTTTTTCACATAGTGCCACTTCCCCACCTGCATGACCTGTTCAGTCCTTGGTATTACTAGGTCCCATTGATAATCCTCGTTCCGGGAGATGCCTATCAACATCTTCATTTAATATGAGGCACTATAGTTCACCCATCTTTTTATTTAGACTTGAAAAACGTGTCACTGTATAGCTGTCTTCCATTACATGATGTGATTGAATGGAACTCTTTCTTTTTGACTGTCTCTCATTAGGGATATTAAGTAGTGGTTAATAAGGTAGTCAATAAGGAGATTAGCTCCCAGGGGCAGCGCAAGTCGGTACAAAGTAGTTGTGGTCCCAGACCCTCATGAGCCAGATCAGCTCTGCCTTTTAAACATAGTAAGAGCCTGGTGGCAGAGGCACAGCAGGGAATCTGGCACAAGCCGAGACTGAGCAGTCCTGGCTCATGCTGCAGCTCTTACTTCATTTAAAAAGCAGAGCCACAATGGTTTGGGACACGGCAGCTGGGACAGTACTGGGGGGAAAACCAGCTTTTAAGCGGGCTCCATCCCCACCCCCTGAACCGGCTCCTGCTTCCCCCTTGCTGCCTCTGATACAGAGGCAGCAAGGGGGAGGGGGAGTGAGTAGTTAAGTAGTGACTTAACTACTCAATAATCCTAGGCTTATCGGGTAGTCCACTACTTGACTAGTCACTTACATCCCTATTTCTTATCAGATCTTACCCATATTTTATCATCTTCCATCCTCTTCTGTTTACAGACCCTCCCCTAAGAGATGTCTCTGTCCTATCCATGTGCTCCTCTGCACCTGTCAGATTTTCCCCCAGCCTTAGTTTAAAAACTGTATTACAACTTTCTTAACATTAAGTGAGAATAATCTGGTTCTATTTTGGTTCAGGTGGAACCAATCCTTCCTGTATATGCTCTCCCTTTCCCAAAAGTTTCCTCAGTTTCTAATAAATCTAAACCCTTCCTCTCTACACCATCATCTCATCCACGATTTGAGACTCTGCAGTTCTGCCTGTCTATCTGGCCGTGTGTGTGAAACTGGAAGCATTTCAGAGAATGCTACCATTGAGGTATTGGATTTCCATCTCTTATCCAACAGCCTAAATTTGGTCTGCAAGACCTCTCTTCTATCCTTTCCTATGCCATTCGTATTTACATGTACCATGACCACTGGATCCCCCACAGCACTAGACATAAGATAACTTAAAAGTAAGCTAGCAAAGATACAGAAGTGAATGAGGATTTAAACACAAAAAGGTAACCCAAAATTCAAGACCAGTAAGTCTCCATGATGGCTTTCAACATAATCCATGCTCTCTATAAACAATGCCTATTTCATCATCTTCAGGATAATCAACACTGAACAATGAGGCTGCATGACTTCAGCAAAAAGACCTTGGGCAATTGACCCCAAGCCCTAAAAAATAATATGATTTGTAGTACTATTGTCTCCACTTGCGTGACATTTCCAGGATTGAATCTTTATTTCTAGTTGTGCCATTTACTATATAGATCTTTCTTACTGGATCAAGGGCATAGTATTGAAGGATCCAAATTTCCCACACTAAAAGCAAAGAATCTTTCATTAGTCATTTTTAGTCATTTGTCATCTTGACTGTTATTGCCTACACTGATGAACTGCTTAGCTTTATTTAAAGTAGAGACACATAAATGCTCTTAGTTACTGATTTGCAGCTACTTCAAGAAAGTTTACCAGGATAAGTAGAAACCCCTCAAGTTTTTATTGCCATTCTTTAAAGTGATGGTGAAAAGCAAAAATATAAGTGCTGTTTCACTCACCAATAAGAAAAACAGATTTTAGTCACCCAAGTAAAAGAATTTTGCAAGCTATTTTTATGTTGGCTAAGGAAATCCTAGAGAACAGACAGTACATACATACCCCTGTCTATCGGCTGTGGGTTTACTTCTAACAGACTAACATGGCTACCCCTCTGATACTTCTGCTATAGTTCTCCTTGCCACATACTAATAAGCTTGGTTTTCATATTTATTAGGTATTACCAGAACAAGTAAAAACAAACAGTGTCTTGGTTTACTCTAAAGAGAAGCATCAAGGATTAAGTTTATTTCAAGAATAAAACTTAATTTTTTTTATGAACTTGGATAAGACTTTCTCCAGTTAATTAACAGCTTGGAGTTCAGCTTGGAGGCGGCCTCTGAATTACCCTCCCAGAGAAGGAAAAAAAGAAAAATGAAAAAGAAACCAAACTGTCAGCTTCAGCAGGGCATAGCACATAGATCTCTTCCTTCAAAGAGCTTCTCTGGCCCCTTTGTCAGGAGAATTCATGGTAGGTCTGTATTCCTCCCCTCTAAGCTATGTTGCTCTCAATTTAACCCTAAGTCTGCAGTTGGAGAATGCTCTTTTAGGCTGATTGGACAAGGCTACCTCTGTCCAATACTGTCCTTCAATTCTTTCTGACCCCATGTGGAATTTGTGTATACCATCACAGTGTTCTTACTCTTTTCAAAACAGGAAAACTGCATAGCTCTGACTCTGCATTTTTATAAAGAACGTCTTGACTTTACAAGACATGAATCAAAGCAACAAAGAAGTGCAAAGTAATGCACTTTTGACAGTATTGCTTATTTTATTCAGGGTGGGTTGGAATTAGATATACTGCGGTAAGTGTAGTTGGTGCTAATAGTGCTTTGCCAGTACACTATACCAGAAACTCTTTGCTCATGTAGCTGTACTAACATAAATCTAGACTGAGGACTAACAGCTTTATCTTCAGCTCAGCAGGCTGAAAAAGCATCCTCAGAAAACAACCTGAAAGACATTGAATGCAAGCTGAATGAGCTGCCTACGATAAAGTAGCTCAGCTTTCCCTAGATTTGCTGATTCATTTCCTAGATCCATTTATTTCCGTGGCACAGAATTCTTCATTAGTAGACACAGATGAAGGCTTTGGAGAAAGATCTTGGTTCCTAGTAGATCAATCAGTTGCCTCCTGCATACTTGGAGAGTTTCAATGCTCTAATGCTTGTAAACTGGACCAAAGCTCAGACTTCAGGACATTTCTTCCAAGACACTTGCTCCAGAAGACATGTTCTTACCATATATGGGACACTTCCATTGCATATTAAAAATATGCTATTTATAATCAAACTAAAAATGTTCAGGGAACAAGAAATATGTACTTAAAGATAAATACATATATGCTGTCATCTGAACCCAACTAGGAAGACACCCTTTGGGACTGCTAGCATGGGAGTGTTATACAATCTACATGTCACAGCATGTTCCTTGAAGACATTACAATTTTGCTACAAGGCAACCTGTCACAACTAGTTGCATTATAAATCAGTTCTCTTGATGTGCCAAAGCTAAAGAGTATATAGTCTGGGAATATAGAGAAAATGCATAAACTCAAATATCTGTCCATTACTGTGGATCCATACCTTTACAGTTTATCTAAAAACAGAGCAAGTTTTACAGTGAGGAGTTTCAGTACCTTGCCATAGGTCATGTACTTGCAATTAATTTTGAGAAATTTTTCAGTAAATGCTTCTTCCTCCTCTGATGTGGAGGATACCACTCTTGCAGGACGAACACATGCATAAGCTGGTGGAGCAGCTGTCTCTTTTTGCTGAAGTCCATCTGGATCCTACAAAAAGGAAAAACATTGTTTTCCAGACACCTGTAAATTTATACATGCTTTACTAGTTTCCTACTTCAATATTTTAAAAAAAGTCATCTACTTTTCATCCCAAAAGAGTTTGATAGAAAAATAGCTGAAATCATGGTTCCCAATGTATTAATAGGAAAATAGACTGGATATAAAAAGGGCCAATATTTTCAATTAATGGAAATCAGCATAGTCCCACTAAAGCATGGACTGACTTCATTAAATCAACATAGCTTTACTGAAGACCTGACCGTAACAAGAGAGCTGGAATCTTTAGTAAAGCCAGTAAGAACACAGCTTGACTTTCAGCTCCTAGACTGATGTTTCAGCAAATGAAGTTAGTAAAAAGACAGAAATGATTGATATAAAAATTTGGAACCCTACAGTGGGCAATTTTTTAAAATAAAAAGATGTCTTACAACCTATGCCAGGGCAATTTCTCAATGCACATATATAGAAACAGGATAGGAACTCTGTTCCAAGCCCAGTTTAGGCCTCGTCTACACTGGCAAGTTACAGCAGAGTAGATCAGCTCACACTAACTTCCGAGATGTCCATATTGACAAGGCAATTAGTGAGCACTAAGTCCACAGCTGCTGCTCTCTAGGTAAGCCACCTCTATGAGAGGTGTACAGCTTATGCACTTTGGATACAGCAATATAACAAGTCTCTGGTACTAGAGGTGTTAACCGGGAGCAATGGAGTACCCAGGAGCAGAGACCAGATGCCCAATCAGCTTCTGCTGCCAGCCCCATGGGGGGGGGGGAGCAGCAGCTAGCAGCCCCAAGTGTGTGGGAGGGGGGACAGAAGCAAACCCCCCCTCCCTTGCACTTGGGGCAGTGGCAGCCCCAAGCGTGGCGGGGGACTGGTAGCAGAAGACATCCCCCTCGCGCTTGAGGCTGCCAGCTCCTGCTGCCACCACTTCCTCCCACCCCGTGTGGGATTCCACTTAATTGGTTAACTAGTTAACCGGGATTTTACAACCCTATCTGGTACCTGTCACAATGCACTGCTCTGATCATCGATTTGAACTAAATCTTTCTGCCCTCAGGTAACCAAACCCTCAGGTCTGCCCTTTACATTTCTTTTGGAACTTTGAAAGTTCCTCTCCTATTTGTTGAGGAACATGTGGTATGCTCTTAGCACATCTTTCTGGGTGACAGGACTGCTCCATGCACCAGGTGCCAGGCCATGGTGCTGGACCTCATCAGTGTTTGGGGAGAGAAAGCAGTCCAGTCCCAGCTGCGCACCACCCTAGGAATGATACCACCTATCGGTGAATATCGAGATGAGTGACCTAAAGGGGCCATAACTGGGACATACTGCACTGCATGTTTAAAGTGAAGGAGCTGTGAAACAATTACCACAAGGTGTGGGAGGCAAACTACTGCTCTGGTGCTACACTCACTACCTACAAATCCTACAAAGGACGGGATGAAATACTTGTGGATGAACCCACTTCCACTTCAAAGACCCCCATGGATATTTCAGGGATTGAGGGATAGTCCTAGAGTGGACCAAGCCAGGAGGAGTAATTTTGTATTGCTTCTAATTACTGATATTTCTCCTGATACTTAGTTTCAAAATGCTGCTTAAATCTCTTAAAATGCTGGATTCATAACCAGTACTAAAGTATTATCCAAGCTGCATTTCAAGTTTTCCAAGGCTATACCTTTTTTGATTAGAGCCTCATTTGTAATGGTTTATCAGATTGGCAGACAAGAACCCACATACACTGTGCGCTTCCTTGCACTCCGCTCTTCCAAAGCAGTTTTTCACACTTTGTTTAAATCCAAATATTAGCCTTAAGGCAACGCGTCAGTTTACACAATATAAACCACAAATAAATTGCTTGGCATTGTCACAACTTTGCAGAAAGTTGCAAGTACTGGATATAAAGTAGGTTGATTTATTCACTGTAATGTTTAAGAGTAACTCTGGGCAAGTCACATGGAAATTCACTCCTTTTTAAAATATTGCTTAATTTTTAAAATATGTCCAATGACTAAGATACACATTTTAATTGGTAATCCCAATTTAAACACAGAAAATGACCACAGAATCCACTTATCATGGATAAGTTCATCCTTTTAAAGGGAGCTTGCGACCAGGAATTGCTAACAGGGAGTTTGGAGAGGGAGTTCTCCAGGTGAAAGAGGAGTAAAAACGGGACCCTTGTGGTAAGTGGCTGTCTGGAGTTTGTGTTTGTGTGTGGGGAGTTATTTGCTGTGTGCTGAGCTTGTGTTTATCTGTTTGGTTGGTTGGTTTGTTTGCTTGAAGGAGCTTCTAAAAGGTTTGAAATCTAGAAGCTCTGTTAATTGGCTAAGCCTCAGTCAGGGGAGGCTACCAGAGCTATATAAGCCTGTGACTCAGCGACCAGGAGCTTGCGAACAGGAATTGCTAACAGGAGTTTGGAGAGGAGGTTAGAGGGCACTAGTGACTTCTGGCCTTCTTTAAAACATAACTCTTATCATAATCTATATTCCAGAGGTTTAAAAAGAATCCCAGTTTATACTTAAACTTATTCATTAGAAAATGGAGACAGAAGCCCAGCAGCAGAGTGGGGCTATCCTGTTTATTGCGCGAGTGTAACATGTATGATTACCTGCCCTGTGGGCGGCTTGGCGATGTGTGCACCTGCTGTAAGGAGCTCCTGACCTCAGAGACCGAGTTCGGGCTTTGGAGGCCAGGGTGGCTGAACTGGAGGAGCTAAGGGAGGTAGAGAGATATGTGGATGAGACTTTCTGGGACACTGTAGTACTGTCCCACCTCCAGTCTGAGAGCCCCAGTGCTCTTAAGGAGGATGAAAGTCTCAAGGGAACAGAGCATTCAATGGGAGCAGAGGGAAACCATCCCGTAGTTGGGACCCTCCTCCCAGAGGATGTGCGTATCCTCTCGCACTGAGGATACCTCTGAGGGGGAGGGAATGCCAGTTCGGAAGAGGCAGGTGTTAGTAGTGGGTGATTTGATCGTTAGAAACATAGATAGTTGGGTTTGTGATGACCGGGAGAACCGTATGGTCACTTGCCTGCCTGGTGCGAAGGTTGCGGATCTCGAGGCATCTAGATAGACTTATGTGTAGTGCTGGGAGGAGCCGGTGGTCGTGGTACATGTAGGTACCAATGACGTAGGGAAGGGTAGGAGAGATGTCCTGGAGGCCAAATTTAGGCTGCTAGGAAAGAGACTGAAATCCAGGACCTCTATGGTGGCGTTCTCGAAATGCTTCCAGTTCCACGCGCAGGGCCAGGTAGGCAGGCAGAGATTCAGAATCTCAATGCGTGGATGAGACGATGGTGTAGGGAAGAGGGGTTTGGATTTATTAGGAACTGGGGACACTTTTGGGAGAGGGGAGCCTATACAGGAAGGATGGGCTCCACCTAAACCAGGGTGGAACCAGACTGCTGGCACTAAACATTAAAAAGGCCGAGAGCAGTTTTTAAACTGAGAGATGGGGAAAGCCGATTGGTGTGGAGATGCACGAAATCGGAGGGAGACTTCTCTTAGAGGAGAATCCATTGATAGAGATTCTCTAAGCTGTAGTCAGAAAGAGAGGAGGGGAGAGGGCAAACCATGGGCCAGAGCAGAAAAACAACCGACAAAGGAATCCAATGCATCAGGAAGGGCAGACAAATAAGCAGTGGCAAATTTTTAAAGTGCTTCTACACAAATGCTAGGAGTCTGACTAATAAGATGGGTGAACTAGAGTACCTAGTATTAAATGAGGAGATTGACATAATAGGCATCACTGAAACCTGGTGGAATGAGGAAAATCTGTGGGACACAATCATACCAGGATATAAAATATATCGAAAGGATAGAGCAGGCCAGGTGGGTGGCGGAGTGGCACTATATGTGAAAGATAATGTAGAATCAAATGAAATAAAAATATTAAATGAATCAACATGTTCAATAGAATCGCTATGGATAGTAATTCCATGCTCCAAAAATAAGAAATTAGCAGTAGGGATATATTACGACCACCTGACCAGGACAGGGATACTGACATTGAAATGCTGAGGGAGATTAGAGAGGCTACCAAAACAAAGAACTCTATAATAATGGGGATTTTAATTACCCCATATTGACTGGATACATGTCACCTCAGGAAGAGAAGCGGAGATAAAATTTCTCAATGGCTTAAATGACTGCTTCTTGGAGCAGCTGGTGCAGGAACCCACAAGGGAGAGGCAATTCTCGATCTAGTCCTGAGTGGAGCGCAGGATCAGGTCCAGGAAATAACCGTTACAGGACCGCTTGGGAATAGTGACCATAATATAATAACATTCAACATTCCTGTGGTGGGAAGAACACTCAGCAGACCAGCACCCTGGCATTTAATTTCAAAAAGGGGAATTACACAAAATGAGGAGGTTAGTTAAACAGAAATTAAAAGGCACAGTGACTAGAGCCAAATCCCTGAAAGCTGCATGGAAACTTTTTAAAGACACCATAATAGAGGCCCAACTTAAATGTATACCCCAAATTAAAAAAACATAGCAAGAGACCTAAAAAAGAGTCACTGCGGCTTAACCACCATGTAAAAGAAGCAGTGAGGGACAAAAAGGTATCTTTTAAGAAGTGGAAGTCCAATCCTAGTGAGATAAATAGAAAGGAACATAAACACTGTCAAATCAAGTGTAAAATGTAATAAGAAAAGCAAAGAAGATTTTGAGGAACAGCTAGCCAAAAACTCAAAAAGAAATAACAAAATGTTTTTATACATTAGAAGCAGGAAGCCTGCTAAAAACCTGTGGGTCCCCTAGACGATCGAACTATAAAAGGCGCAATCAAGGACGATAAAGCCATTGCGGAGAAACTAAATGATTTCTTTGCTTCAGTTTTCACGGCTGAGGACGTTGGGGAGATTCCCAAATCTGCACCGTCCCTTTGTGGGTAATGAATCTGAGGAACTGTCCCGGATTGAAGTGTCATTAGAGGAGGTTTTGGAACAAATAGAAAACTTAATGTTAACAAATCTCCGGACCGGATGGCATTCATCCAAGGGTTCTAAAAGAACTCAAATGGGAAATTGCTGAACTATTATCTGTGGTTTGTAACCTATCCCTTAAATCGGCTTCCGCACCTAATGACTGGAAGGTAGCCAACGTGGACACCAATATTTAAAAAGGGCTCTAGAGGCGATCCGGCAATTACAGACCGGTAAGTCTAACTTCAGTACCAGGCAAATTAGTCAAACAATAGTAAAGAATAAAATTGTGAAGCATGTAGAAGAACATAATTTGTTGGACAAAAGTCAACATGGGTTCTGTAAAGGGAAATCCTGTCTTACTAATCTATTAGAGTTCTTTGAAGGGGTTAATAAACATGGACAAGGGGGATCCAGTAGATATAGTATACTTAGATTTCCAGAAAGCCTTTGACAAGGTCCTCACCAAAGGCTCTTGTGTAAATTATATGGCCATGGGATAAGAGGGAAGGTCCTTTCTTGGATTGAGAACTGGTTAAAAGACAGGAAACAAAGGGTAGGAATAAATGGTAAATTTTCAGAATGGAGAGGGGTAACTAGTGGTGTCCCCAAGGGTCAGTCCTAGGACCAATCCTGTTCAACTTATTCATAAATGATCTGGAGAAAGGGGTAAGCAGTGAGGTGGTAAAGTTTATGGATGATACCAAACTGTTTAGGATAGTCAAGACAGAAGCAGACTGTGAGGGACTCCAAGAAGATCTCACCAAACTGAGCGATTGGGCAACAAAATGGCAAATGAAATTTAATGTGGATAAGTGTAAAGTAATGCACATCGGGAAAATAACCCCAACTATAATGCACAGTATGATGGGGGCTAATTTGGCTACGACAAATCAGGAAAGAGATCTTGGAGTTATCGTGACAGTTCTCTGAAAACTTCCACACATGTGCAGCGGCGGTCAAAAAGGCAAATAGGATGCTAGGTATTATTAAGAAAGGGATAGAAAATAAGACCCGAATATCTTACTGCCCCTGTATAAAACTATGGTACGCCCACATCTTGAATACTGTGTACAGATGTGGTCTCTCACCTCAAAAAGATATTTTGGCCTTGGAAAGGGTTCAGAAAAGGGCAACTAAAATGATTAGGGGTTTGGAACGGGTCCCATATGAGGAGAGGTTAAAGCGACTGGGACTTTTCAGTTTAGAAAAGAGGAGACTGAGGGGATATGATAGAGGTGTATAAAATCATGAGTGGTGTGGAGAGGGGATAAAGAAAAGTTATTTATTAGTTCCCTAAATAGAAGAACTAGAGGACACCAAATGAAATTAATGGGTAGCAGGTTTAAAACTAATAAAAGAAAGTTCTTCTTCACACAGCGTGTAGTCAGCATGTGGAACTCCTTGCCAGAGGAGGCTGTGAAGGCTAGGACTATAACAGAGTTTAAAGAGAAGCTAGATAATTTCATGGAGGTTAGGTCCATAAAAGGCTATTAGCCAGGGGATAAAATGGTGTCCTTGGCCTCTGTTTGACAGAGGCTGGAGAGGGATGGCAGGAGACAAAGCGCTTGATCATTGTCTTCGGTCCACCCCCTCTGGGGCACCTGGTGCTGGCCACTGTCGGCAGACAGGATACTGGGCTAGATGGACCTTTGGTCTGACCCGGTATGGCCGTTCTTATGTTATGTTCTTATTTCTAGTGATTACCATACCATTTGACTTCTATGTTTAGAATGTTCTCACGAGGCTATTTGCTCAATCAGGAAAACAACTTCTTCGCACATACAGGACATCTGACACTTAGCCTTGTGTCCTAGTGTAGGACATCTGACACTTAGCCTTGTGTCCTAGTGTGTAGGACAGTTGTTTCTTTCACTTTTGAATGATTTTTCTCTCAATCTGTATTATAAATGTTATTCTTTGAATAAAAAATTAGAAATCTTTTTGTAGATGATTGCTCTGAGTTTTATTTTACAGTACAGCAGAACAATCAGTTTGCTAGAAAGTTTAGTTGAGACCATTCAAAAGGGTTTGTGAATATACACATTTTTATATTGGGAGAAGGGTCAGCAACCATAGAGAGGAATAATAAAAAAAATAAGAAGGAAGATGAAGAGGGTCAGAACTCTGACATTTATGAGAGAAGCTGAGGTTCTGCCAGCTGTCCATTTTGTTAATGTATTTCACTCCTATCAAATGGTCGATACATACAAATTAAGAATCAGACATTTAAAAACTGCTTCTGTTGCTACCTAGGATTCTGGCCAGTTCCAATTACTATATAATCCTCAATCACTCATGATCAGAAAAGAACTATTCACCAAATCTTAGCTTTTCCACTTTGTATCATTTTTTTTAATGGAAACACACATGTTTTTATTTCTGTGTCTTCTTTAAATATGTACTAAAGCAGGGCTACTCAAAACATGGCCCGTTTGTTTGCAGACCCTGGCACAGTTTGGGTTTATGTGGGGCTCAACACGCGGCCCGCAGGTGGGATCCTTTGAACATGGCCTCTACTGGGAACACACTCCACAATGGCGAGTCAATATAATGGTCTTCTGTTGATATGCATTTTAGTAGTTAAATTCCTGGACTGTCATTGCTCATTAGAAGTGTGTATTATGGGTGGAAATCAGGTAAATATTGCATTTTATTAATATCAGCAGAACTGACTTAAATGGGGCCGGCATGTTGTGTAGTCTTGCCTTAATCTTTGTATTCATGCCTGTCAGTGTGAAAGAAGCTATTTGCATATATATTTGCATGTGTATGACACCACACTTAAGTTGTGGACCTTGGAATGTACTGAGTGTATCACTGTGGCCCCCAGGGCTTCCAAAGTTGAGTAGCCCTATACTAAAGATTTCAAATGGAACATGGTCCCTATCTATGTTAAGTTTAACGTCAGACCTTGATAAGTTTCCTAGTGCAACATGTTTAAATAGGTGAATTATTCCTGTTTATTCATAATTTTTTTTTCCATCTATCTGGTGTTACAAACTATATGTAAGTCAGCACCACCTTATATCAATAGAGCTTGGGCATTTGTACTATTAGTTACATTACCGATGTACTATGGAGCAATATTCATGGTGCTTTGGTTTCACACATGTACAAAGATAGATATTTTATTTGTAACCAACATAGAAGTTAAGAAAGGTTGTATTTCAGTGGGAAAAAGGCTGATTCTCTTAACTTTTTGTTTTGTAATAGTATACAGTTCCTTGGTCACAGAAATGTTATTTTTAAGGGAGAATTGTCCTTATGGATCATCATACCTAGGGAATAAGCTTATTTGTACCAAGAGATCTTGAAGTTCCATCTCGATAACAGCTTCTGTTTTATGCCATTCACGCTATAGACCTATCATGCAGATTTCTAAGAGATTATGATGCTGTAGTCGTGACCATCCATAAATTTCCAGTGTCAGAATCTCTTGTAGAGAGACTCCAAAGATGGAACACAAGCAGTAATCATGTATCAATATGGCAAGTTACCTTAAAGAATCATAGTTACTCTTTTCTTTGAGAATTGCCCATATGGATCCACATTTTCAGAAAGGTAACAAACAATTATGACTGTCCCTGGCATGGGTCTGAGGAACAAAATTTAAAGTGACAGGAAGACCCTCTGGGTGTCTAGATATCAAGCTAAGGGAGTAATGCTGTTTAACAATGATGAGTATTCTTTGGGAAAGGGCTTTGTATCAAATAAGCTTGTCAATTGGAAGCTAGTTTCAGCTTTTATATATTACTGACTGCTGAAAAACAGAGATAGAAGAGATCTATCAATTTCAATGATCTGCGGATCAAGCCATATATGAATCAGCGAAAGTAACTGAACTGACCTGTATAGTTCTCTGTCTGAACCAAATGAAATATAAAAATTCCACCCACCCCCAAAAAACCCACCACAACCCAGTAATATATTTATTCCTGGGGGGGATTCAATGGGGGAAAAAAAAATTAATTCTGTGCACAATATTTTAAAATTCTGTAAAATTCTGCACATTTTATGTGTCAAAAACACCACAATATCATCATTCCAGTTTCAATTATTTTGGTAATTTATTCAAAAACATCTGTTAGACAAGTATGTCTATAACAATACCAACCAAAAAAAATTTGGATAATTTTTTTATAGATTTCTTCCTAGGTATATTAACTCAGAATAGTTCGTTGAAATTACCATGCAGAACTGTATTTCCTACATCTGTCAAAAGCTCTTGGGGAGTAAGCATTAATCAAAGAGATGAGGGAGATAAAAGTAGCCTGGAGTAAACCTGGAGGCTTGTTGGGCGTGGGCAGGCGAAGCACAGGAGGATTATTAGGGATGCAGACCCTGGTTGATCCCAAGCCTCTCACATTCAGTCAGGCACGTCTACCCTCACCCCACCCCCATGTGTCCCTTCAGCATCCCTTTTCTGCATTACTCCCCGCCCCCTCCCCACAAGGACCTGGGATGAGCCAACCCTATTGACTAGTTGTTTAGTCTACAGAAATTCTATTGACTACACAATTAGCTCTTTACTCATTTCTTAATATTCCTAGTGCCCCAGATTCACCCCACTAGCTCTAGAGCCCATTCCACAGTATATTCCTCTTATTAGTCATTCTGAATCCCAGAGTATGACCCCTCCAGCAGCCCCATGTGCCCTACTCTGTCCCAACGATGAATTTCTATTCCTGGAGGAATTCTTCAGCACTGGATATGCACAAAATCCTCTCTCCTCCCTCCCCCTCCCCCCCAAAAAGAAAAGAAAAATACTTATACTCCTAGAAATGCTGCAGTTCTACTTATTGCCCACCAGAGGCTACTCAGGCACCAGAACAGGTGGTTGGGTTCATGCTGCTGGCTGTTCTTTGACGGCAGCAGCCTCTGGTGGGCCCATGGTAGAACTGTAGTACTTATTGGGCAAAAATATTTTCTGTGGGGGGAAAAAACATTGGGATGGAGGATGCATGAATTCTGCGCATCTGTGGATGCGAATACTTTCCCAGAATTGAAAAAAAAAATTGAAAAAAATTAAAGCTGTTAATAACTATTTGGCAACACAGGTTAGGAGTATTACATGTAGGATTTTTAACTTGCCCATATATCTTGAGCACACAAACCTAATTAAAATATATGTAAGGTCACTTGTGCCTCTACTGCACCTAATATTGTGTAAATACAAGATCTCCCTCCCTACCTCCCTCCTCTTCTCGAGAAAACAATTTTCAGTAAATGCCCCTTTATGAAAGTAGTACTATTTTTATAGAATATTAGAACTGTAAGGAACCTCAAGACGTAATCAAGTCCTATCCCCTGGCTTCATGGCAAGACCTCTTATGATAGGACCAAGTACCATCTAGATCATCCCTGATAGATGTCTGTCTAACCTGCTCTTAAATATCTCCAATGATGGTGACTCTACAACCTCGCTAGGTGATTTATTCCAGAGCTTAACCACCCTGACATTTTAGGAATTTTTCCTAAAGTCCAACCTAAATCTCCCTTGCTGCAATTTAAGCCCATTGCTTCTTGTCCTATCAGAGGTTTAAAAAATAATTTTTCTCTTTCCTCCTTGTAACACCCTTTTAGGTACTGCTATCTGCTATCATGTCTCAGCTCAGTCTTCTCTTTTCCAAAATAAACAAGCCCAGTTCTTTTAGTATTACCTCATAAGTCATGTTTTCTAGACTTTTAATCATTTTTGCTGCTCTTCTCTGGAGCTTCTCCAATTTCTCCACTCCTTTCCTGAAATATAGTGCCCAGAACTGGACACAATACTCCAGTTAAGGCCTACTTAGCACAGAGAAGCAAGAAAACTACTTCTCAGGTCTTGCTCACAATACTCTTGTTAATGCACCCCAGAATGAGGTTTGCTTTTTTGCAATAGTGTCACACTGCTGCCTCATATTTAGCTGTTGGTCCACTAGATCTCTTTCTACAGCACTCCTTCCTAGACAGTCACTTCCTATTTTGTATGTGGGATTTCTTCTTCCCTAAATGGAGTACCTTGCATTTGTCCTTATTGAACCTCTTTATCTCAGACCATTTCTCCAGTTTGTTCAGATCATTTTTAATTATGACCCTATCCTCCAAAGCACTTGCAATCCCTCCCAGCTTGGCATCATCTGCTACGGTATGTACATTTGTTATGTAGTGCATCAAAATACAGACAACCTGAATCTAGTGGGGAAAAAACACACACACCCCCAAAAAACATGTCAATTTGATTTAAGCATGATGCCTATCATCCCAAAATGATGTATTCCAAGACAAGATTATTGTACATAAGAATGGCCATACTAGGTCAGACCAAAGGTCCATCTAGCCCAGTTTTCTTAACAGTGGCCAACATCAGTTCATCAGGTTCATTTACAGAGGAAATGAACAGAACAAGTAATCATCAAGTGTATCCATCCCTGGCTGCTCATTCACAGCTTCTGGCAAAATACACCAGTCACTCCGTTTTGTGAGGTCCTTTTGAAGCACTTAGTCTGTTTCAGATTAAACTATCTTGAATAATTTTGTATCATCTGCAATTTTTGTCACCTCACTACTTACCCCTTTTTGCAGATTATGAATATGTTGAACAGGACTGGTCCTCGTACAGAACCCTACAGGGACACCATTACTTACCCCTCTCCGCATACTGAAAACTGACAATTTATTCCTACCACTTGTTTCTTATCTTTTAAGCAACTAATGCACACATCTCTCTAAACACAGAAACAAATATACCTACACTTACTGTAGCCTTGTCAAATTCAGCTTCTGAAGACGTAGGTGACAAAGGACTTATGGGACTAAGAGATGGGGAGCTCTCCACACTAGAAACATATTCTGGGTCAGGAACATATAAAATCTATAAAGAAATGGAACATATACTGTAGTTAGCAGCTATATTAAGAGTTTCATTGATGTTTATTTTTACTAGTTTATGTAGATTTGTTTCATAAGTTTCATTTGTTACATTTGTTCTTCTGGAGTTTAAAAATTTTAAAGAATAAAATATAGTTTTAGTTGTGAATTACCAATTTTATGATCAACACTTATCTAACAAATTAAGCAATACTAATAAAGTATCTATTAATAGGTTCAAGACACACAGAATGCATTGGCACAGTATACAAACATAACATACAAAGGGATCCCCCACTGGTTTCCAACATGGTGTGTCAAAAACTGTGCAACGAAACAAGTACCTTGATTAAAGAAATTCATAATAGGAGTAAATATATTCCCGCACAATGTTTTTTTTTAGTCTTTAAATAGTTAAAATTTTGAAAGCCTATATTAAGGCTGATTGTTAGCAGTAACAACAGTGCATACATAAGCTAAGTAAGAAATTTGCATCATGCCTAGAAACAATTCAAACTTGTCTCATGTAGTGATAAATACGCTTATGAATACAGTTAAAGCTCTGTTATCTGGCACTCAATTAACCAGTATTTCTGATATCTCGCAATACAAATCTTCAGATCTAGTAACCGGGACTTGTATACTACCTAGCATGTTATTCAATTGCATATTCTGTACTCTTCTTTTATGCAAAAGAGGCAGAAGACAAGTAAACAATCTAATAAAAAAAAGCAGCTTCCATGGTGTCATAGGGTTATTATACAGTCAGCCCATTCTCCTACACTTTCTACATTTACACTGATAACTGATGTTGATAATGATGACCCTGTGGCACTGCAAGATCCTAAAGTGCTTTTTGAATCCTCAAAGATTAAATTTTGTTCTGTGTTGTTTTAGTATTCAAGCAATGTGTAGTGTTATAAGATAACCTACTGCATAGAAAGGTTTACCTGTATACACTTAAATGCTCTAAGAAACCAAATGGATTTGTGAGGATCTATATACTATTTTTCACTTTATTCATTTTATTGTGTTCTTATTCCTATTGGTATTCCACTGGTAATGTATAATTCTCAATTAACCAAAATATCTGATTGACATTCCCTATTCCACCAACATGCCTGATAACAGAGTTTGTGCTGTATTTGCACAGTGTACCATTTCTCTGGCATTTTCATAGACTGCTATTAGTCTATTATTTAGAGTAAATAAGATACATTCATAGGGCACACATTCAGTACATTCATCTCAATTTTAAAAAGTTGGTGAATTATTTCCAGATTCATCTCTTTACAAAGCAAGCCAAAAACTAGTTCACTTTAGATTTATTTGCTCCTCAGATCCACTCTCTTGGAAATGGCATGCACAGTATTGCAGTTTCTGCAACAGCTGCAAGCAGCCAGTAAGTCATGCTTATAGCTATAAAAATGCTAGTAACTCCCAATATTTATCCTATTTCCATTTACAAAATAATCAATTTGTCTTGAACTTGAAAAAATTCCCTTACGATTCTCAATATGCTGGCTTTTATTTGTCTTCACAAATTTAACTTAAGAAAAAGAGATAGTAAAGATTGGTTTAAACTGTGAGTAACTCCCAAGGGTAGCAGTTACTCAACTGAGTAATCCAAGTAAGTTTCTGGAGTTCACTCACTGAAGAATCTTAAATATATATGCAAAAGATAGGATGCCTTATATGTTGAGAGAAGCCCATCCCCAAGTTTTCAGTACAAGTGGTAGACAAGCATTTTGAACATCTTCCTCTATTTCCCCCATACCCAGTTTATGTTGAGGTAATTAATAGATAATACCTGTCCAGGAACAACTGCTCTGGAGAAAAATTTGTTTAACTGAACCAGTTCATTGGGTGTCGTATCAAATTTCAAGGCAATACTGTTTAGAGTGTCTCTTGATTCAACCTGTATCAATGGAAAGAAAAAAAAAATAGCTCATTTTTAAAAGTGGAAACTTAGATGTTTTATCATGTGCAGTTTGAATTTATACAACTTTTGATGACAATAATATATATAGTGTCCGATTACTTTAATTAGGTATATTGTATTGTACACATGCATGCACAGACTGACAGCGTGTAACAAGGCACTGGCCGATATCAAGGCCCATGTAAGTATGCTCCTTGAAGATCTTTCAAAGTCACCTGGCTTCCACCTGTACTCCTGAGCAACCGCAGGACTCATCTCAAACATACAGGGCTCAAGGTTCAGATGCTAGCTCAAAGGCTAAAGCAGGAGTGGGGAACCTTTTTTGGATCGGGGGCCACTGATCCACAGAAAAATCAGTCGGGGATGCGGGGAGGCAGCAGGGGGGGCTGAAGTGTCAGCGTGGGCTCCCCAATGCTGGGGGAGGCCCTAAGCCTTGGGGGACCAGATCCAAGCAACCCAGGGGCTGCATCCGGCCCCACGGGCCTTAGGTTACCCACCCCTCGGCTAAAGCTTCTGTACTCTACTCCAATGGAATCAAGTAAGAGATGCATGAGCCTATGAAACTGACTTCATGCAGCTGCTAGTGATTTACCTCTATATCCCTCACCTACAAAACGGGTCTCCACTAGTAGCGTATGCACTCCTTTATTATAGAGGGCATTTCTTCCTTCTGTTTCCTATTAAAATAAGATTAAGTCAGCAGGACTGATTTAAATCACCAAAAATCATTGATTTAAATGAAGTTAAGACAGACTATGCTTAGAATGCACTTAATTTTCACTGAACTCACCAACACTTCTGTTTTGAGAAAACAAGTATAGAATGGGGTTCCCTTGAAAAAGCTGAGTTATGCTGAAGTAAAGTAGGGTACATCTACACTTGCTCCCTACTTCAAACTAGGGATGCAAATGTAGGGAACCGAAATCGCTAATGAAGCGGGGATTTAAATACCCCGCGCTTCATTAGCATGATCTCGCCGACGCGTTACTCCACTCAACAGCTGTTTCGAAGGTGAAAGTGCGCGCCGGGACACGTTAGTTCGAACCAAACCCCTTGCTTCGAACTAACGTTACTCCTCAAAAAATGGAGGTTTTTTTTGTCAGATGAGAAACAGAAATCGGAAGCCCAAACTTCCAAGAAGCAAGAGCTAATAGTTAGGCTGGACAGACTAGAGCCATTAATTCATTTATATGAGACTGTAAGTGTATGTGTAGTATGTTTTGTATTACATTTAATTGTAACTTTTTTAAATAAGAAATTTAGTATTTAAAAAATCAAATTAAAAATAGATTTTTATCCATCCTGTCAGCCAGTGATTTAAAGTTAAAAAAAAATATCTTGAGCAAAACCAGAACATTACATCTGGAAGCAGGAATTATGTAGGAGGAAGAGATTACATTAGAACAAGTAATTTTTTTCAAGATAATGTCTTAAAAAATATATAAAAATACAAAGAAAGAGTGGGATGATAGAAAGAAAGGAAACATCATAATGAAGCCTCACCTATGAGGAACACCTCAAAATAAAATCTTCCTTAGTTTCTGTGTGGCGTCAGTAGATTAAGATAATTACTGTTGAAGGAAACAGATTTAAGTTTGATATACATCTTCCTATCATGAATGTGTATGTGTTAAGAGACAGGGTGTATGCATTACGAGACAGCTGACAGATTGTTATCAAATGCTTTTACAGTAGAACCTCGGAGTTACAAACACCTTGGCTATGTCTACACTGGCGGATTCTTGCGCAAGAACATCTTATGCAACAGTTCTTGTGCAAGAAGTCTTGTGCAAGAACACGTTCACTCTGCCATGTGTGAGATGTGCTTTTCTGCAAGAGCATCCATGGCAGTGTGGACACTCTCTTGCGCAAGAAAGCTCTGATGGCCATTTTAGCCATAGGGCTTTCTCGCACAAGAAACCCCTGCCATGCGTCCACGCTGCCCTCTTGCGCAAGAGCCCCTGCGCAAGAGGGCTTACACCTGTTAAAAAAAAGAGCGTAGCTCTTGCGCAAGAAGCCCTCTCTTACCACGCCGTACTGTAAATCTTCTTGCACAAGAGCGGGTGGGCAGTGTGGACACTCTGTGGATTCTTGCGCAAGAACGGCTGTTCTTGCGCAAGAACCCGCCAGTGTAGACATAGCCCTTGGGAATGGAGGTTGTTCAAAACTCTGAAGAAAATGTGTAGGCTGTTCTTTCAAAAGTTCACAACTGAACATTGATTTAACAACTTCAAATAATTGAAAATTTACTATGCAGAAGAAAAATGCTGCTTTATACATCTTAATTTAATTAAACAAGCACAAAAACAGTAACCTTATCTTGTCTTTTTTAGTTTTTCCTTTTTAAAAAGTAGTATTGGTTTAACACTTTGTGTCTGCTACTGCCTGATTGCATACTTTTGGTTCTAAAGGATGTAATGACTAGTTTGTTCATAACTCTGAGGTTCTAGGGTACTCTTCTTTTAAACCCAAATTCCTTTTTGTAGGGAATCTACTACACATATTTAAAAGGGCTATACCTTAAATGAGCAAAGAAATCCTGAGTGCTCTAGAACAGTGGTCCCCAACGTTCTGGGGCTGCCAGGCACCCGGAGGCGGGGCTGCTCATGCGCCGTGCACCCGGGGCCGGCACCACCCATGTGCCACGCGCCCGGGGCAGGGGCCACACAAATGCCCCGGCGGGCGCCATGGTGCCTGCGGGCACCGTGTTGGAGACCACTGCTCTAGAATTCCATTTGATGTGACACAGCATAAATTGATGTGATTTCTAATTTTTTTTTTTTTTTTTTTTTTTAAAGCATTGTTATAGAGGATAGGATGGAAAGCAGAACAGCAATTTCGATAGGAAAAGGTAAAGTTAAGGCAGCCAAATTTTATTTTAAAGTGTCATTTAATAAATCTAGACTTGCAATTAGATTTATCAATAAACAACATTTTCATCAATAATCAAAACGTATAGAGTAGCAAAGAAAAACTGCTGCTTGAGATGTTACAATTTGATTTAAGAATATTTACTTTGTATTTGGATATGAAATGTTGAAAATTTTTATTTTAATCATTACAATACTAACTTTGTTAATCTCAACAAGATATTAAGTTACTGTTTAGCCCTCAATTTTGTGCCACTGAAAACTGAAATTGGTAAAAATTAAAACACTTAAAATATTATCCAATATTATAAAATATAAAATCAAATTCTGCCAAACCTGAAAAAACTGACCTTTGTTTTAATAATACCTTCATAATTCATTTAGCATTGATAATGATTTAGAACAAATACCAAGTTGGTAAATATAATTATGTTTGAACTTACCGTTGGTTTAAGATATGAAGTTGAACGGGGTAGTTGTAAATAATTTTGTTTTAAGAATTACTAAAAATATATCAGTTTAGAGAAACAAGAAATAATAGTCAGCACTTACTAATTGTTATTCTTACTATCAACTCAGGGGTGTGATTTCCATTATTTAGTTACAAGGAGATTTTTTTCTTAACACTTTAAATAGTTTACCAGACAATATAATTAAAATCAAGCAAAATAATTTTCTAATAACCAATATAGTATGTTAAAAGAAAAAGAAAACACAAACAACTGAACATAAATTAAAAGATATTACTTCCATTAAAATCTTTCTGATGTTTTTGGGGAGCTGTTAACAGGGATTATACCTCTTAAGGTTTGCTTTCCACTTACTAAATGAAGACGAAAGTATATTGTTTCTCCAACATTGTGAATTGATTCTTTAGTATATCATTATGCAATTAGATGGGCAAAAGATGGGCAAAATATTTTTCTCTTGGCAGGTGGACCAGTTGATCAAGATCCATTATTAACCACTATATAATTAGCAGACTAAACAATATGAACTACATCCTACATAAACCAAGGAAAATATTTAAACCGGCTGCTTAGAAGCATTTAAGGAGCTGTCTTGAGAAGCCAATTAACCAATGTTAAAAATATTAAATCCATTTAAGCTCCATTGATTAGCCTACTGCCTTCATCTCATGTCCAGGACTCCATACTCTAACTCCTGGTTAGGGATGTGAATGACTAGTCGACATACTAGTCGACTAGTTGCTTCCCCTCCAACCTTGCCACTTCTATCAAAAAGAGGCAGCAGGGTGGGGAAAGAGGGAGTGAATGCTTCAAAGCAGCAGCACAGGGCTCCACGCAGTGCTGCCACTTTGAAATGCCATGTACAGCCCAGGCCAGCTGGCTCCAGGCTCTAAGCAGCACTGCTGCTTTGAAACACCACACGGAGCCTGATGCTAGGCTCCCCGCAACATTTCAAAGCGGTAGCACTGCATGGATCTGGGGTCTCCCCCAATGACCCCGGGCTCCATGCAGTGCTGCTGCTTTGAAATGCCACAGGCAGCATGGGGCCACCAGAGGACTGCTTGAGTCCCCTCCAGCCCCATGCTACCCACAGCACTTTCACCTTTGAAGGCGGAAGTGACCTTATCGACTAATTCAATCAGGCAATTAATCGAAATTTTACATCCCTACTCTTGGTGATAAAAAGGAGAAACCACTGGAATATTAAAATGATGTTACAATATGAAACAAGCAAAATCATCATAAGGTTTTTAAATGTAATCCTTTGGCAATGTGTTAGCTTCCCCTACAATATGAAACAAGCAAAATCATCATAAGGTTTTTAAATGTAATCCTTTGGCAATGTGTTAGCTTCCCCTAATTAATTCTTGGGGAGGTTTCCTGGGCTTGATTTCTTGGTCTGGTCTACACTACAGGCACATACCATATAGTCACACTACTCAAGATATGAAAAATTAACACCCCTGACCTAACCCACTGTGTACACAGCACTACATTGGCAGGAGAGCTTGTCCTGTTGATATAGCTACAACCTCTTAGGGAAGTAAGAGGAAAACAAACTATAAACTCTGTCAAATTAAGTGTAAAAATATAATAAAAAAAGCCAAAAGGGAGTTTGAAGAGCAGCTAGTCAAAAACTCAAAAAGTAGTAACAACATGTTTTTTAAGTACATCAGAAGGAGGAAGCCTGCTAAACAAGCGATGGGGCTCTTAGACAATTGAGATGTTAAAGGACCACTCAACAACGATAAGGTTATTGCAGAGAAACTAAACAAATTCTTTGCTTCCGTCTTCACAGTTGAGGATATTGGGGTGATTCCCAAACCTGAGCCATTCTTTTTAGGTAACAAATCTGAGGAACTGTCCCAGATTGAGATGTCATTAGAGGAGGTTTTGGAACAAATTAATAAACTTAACAGTAACAAGTCACCGGGACCAGATGGCATTCGCCCAAGAGTTCTGAAAGAACTCAAATGTGAAACTTTGGAACTATTAACTGTAGTTGGCAACCTATCCTTTAAATTAGCCTCTGTACCTAATAACTGGAAGATAGCGACCATGATGCAAATATTTAAAAAGGGCTTTAGAAGTGATCCTGGCAATTACAGACCAGTAAGTCTAACGTCAGTACTGAGAAAATTAGTTGACGCACAAAATTGTCAGACACGTAAGATGAACATAATTTGTTGGGGGAAGTCAACATCGTTTCTGTAAAGGGAAATCATGCCTTACTAGAGTTCTTTGAGGGGGAGGGTAGGTCAAGCAGCAGGTGAACAAAGGGGATCCAGTGGATATAGTGTACTTAGATTTCCAGAAAGCCTTCGACAAGGTCCCTAACCAAAGGCTCTTAAGTAAAGTAAGTTGTCATGGGATAAGAGGGAAGGTCTTTTCATGGATTGATAACTGGTTAAAAGACAGAAAACAAAGGGTAGGAATAAATGGTCAGTTTTCAGAATGGAGAGATGTAATCTCTGGTGTCTCCCAAAGGTCTGCCTTGGGACCAATCCTATTGAATTTATTTATAAATGATCTAGAAAAAGGGCTAAACAGTGAGGTGGCAAAATTTGCAGATGATACCAAACTGCTCAAGATAGTTAAGACCAAAGCAGACTGAAGAGCTTCAAAAAGATCTCACCAAACTAAATGATTGGGCAACAAAATGGCAAATGAAATTTAATGTTGATAAATGTAAAGTAATGCACATTGGAAAAAATAATCCCCACTATAAATACAATTTGATGGGGACTATTTTAGCTACAACTGCTCAAGAGAGAGATCTTGCAGCAATTGTGGATAGTTCTCTGAATATATTCACTAAGTGTGCAGCGGCAATCAAAAAAGCAAATAGACTGTTAGGCATCATTAAAAAAAGGGATACAGAATAAGACTGAGAATATCTTATTGCCTCTATATAAAACCATGGTACGCCTACATCTTGAATACTGTGCACAGATGTGGTTGCCTCATCTCAAAAAAAATATATTGGCATTGGAAAACATTCAGAGAAAGGCAACAAAAGTTAGGGTTTGGAACGGGTCCCATATGAACAGAGATTAAAAAGATTAGACTTTTCAGCTTAGAAAAGAGGAGACTAAAGGGGGGATATGATAGAAGTCCATAAAATCATGACTGGTGTGGAAAAAGTGAATAAGGAAAACTTATTTACTTGTTCTCATAACGTAAGAACCAGGGGTCCCCAAGGAGTCCCCAAATGAAATTAATAGGTAGCAGGTTTAAAACAAACAAAAGGAAGTTTTTCTTCACAAAGCACATGGTCAGCCTGTGGAACTCCTTGCCAGAGGAGGTTGTGAAGAGCAGGACTTTAACAGGGTTCAAGAAAGAACTAGATAAATTCATGGTGGTTAGGTCCATCAATGGCTATTAGCCAGGATGGATAGGAATGGTGTCCTTAACTTCTGTTTGTCTGGAAATGTATGACACAAGAGGGATCATGTGGTCATTACCTGTTGTGTTCACTCCCTCTGGGGCATCTGGCATTGGCCATGGCTGGCAGACAGAATACTGGACTAGATGGACCTTTGGGTCTGACCCAGAATTGGCCATTCTTATGTTCTTAAGTAGATTATAAATGCTAAGGAAGAACTCTCTCCCATCATAGGATGTCTTCATTATAGCAATACAGGTTGAACCTCTCTAGTTCAGCACTCTTGGGACCTGACTAGTTCTGGACCAGATACTTTGCTGAACCACAAAAGGTCAATATTGTCTAGCAGCATTACCAACACTTCCACTACTTACCGGGCTGTTAGAGGACATTTAGGCATAAATCAGAGCTAAATAACATCACAGAATACCAAGAGCTAGGAGTGATGGCTATAAACAAATTTTATGGGACCACAGGAATCTTGGCCACACCCATGAAAGTGGGCATCTGGCAAACTAAATGTCATTCCAGATGATGGATGTTTCTGGGCCAAGGAGTTCTGGACTAGAGATGTTCAACCTGTACAGTGAGTGCAGCTGCACAAACACAGCATTTTAAGTGCCCTTTTGGAGTCTCTTTTAAAATCTGCCTACTAGTTTGCTTGTAGATACTGACAGAGTCTTTCAGAATCAAATTACTTCCTTTAAAAAAGTGCACATGGCTTGCATACTTTAAGTTTGCTTGTCTTTGGGAGATAAACTGCAGAAGAGTTCTACATCTATTATCTTTTAATATTTTGTAGCAAACTGGCTAAGCATGTACTCTCTCAATATTCAATAAATGGAGGAAATAGATTTGTTATGACTTGATACAATTTTCACTTTTTTTCTTAATAGGTCTACATCAACAGTGAGGTCTTTCTTTCACTGACCCCATTACTTTTGGAACAACATGAAGCCAACAAAAGTAAATGTTTATTAGGGATGTCAATGTATAGTTGACTACACGATTGACCAATAAACCTGGGCTTATCAGTTAATCCTATCTACTACACACCTCTCCTGCCCTTGCTGCCTCTGTATCAGAGGCAGCAAGGGGGTGAGGAGGCAGGAGTGCAGTGGAGGCTGCTCCGTGTGATGTCTGCGCAGCCTCTGTCTGCGGAGTGACGGGGGGCACCCTGAGAGTGCACTGGCTGCTAGCCACACCCCCAGGGACTATCGAATAATCATGTAACCAGCAAGTTTTGATGTTGTTAAATGATTATTATATTAGTTGATATCCAACATTCCTAATGTTTATAAAATGGGTGATGAAACTTCATAAATTACTGCTGACATCTCTAGTGTTCATTTACTGTAGAATTTATTCAAATTTAACACCTCAGCTGATAGATGGAATTTTGACCTAGTTGAAAGGCAGATAAAGTTACAAGAGCTGGTTCCAGCATTCAGCCCTGTGTGGGGCTTGGAGCAGGAACCCCGTGGGCTGGTCCAGCTGGGCTGAGTGGTCTCCTACCCAGAATTCCACTTAGTCAGGATAATCAGTTAAATGTTGGGTAACCGATTAAACGTTAGGATAACAGGAATTTTACATCCTTGTAACACAAGCCATCAAACTCCCCCAAAATAATTCCTAGAGCAGATCTTTAGAAAAACCATCAACCTTGATTTTAGAATAGGCACTGACGGCAAATTCACCATGACCATTGGTAAATTGTTTGAAAGGTTAATTACTCTCATTGTTAAAAATGAATACTTTACTTCCAGTCTGAATTTGTCTAGCTCCAACTTCCAGCCACCGGATTATGTTAAACCATGGGTTCCCAAACTGGGGGGCGTGAAGAAATTCCAGTGGGGCGCCAGGCGACCCAGCCTCCCCCCACCCCAAATCAAGTTTTGCTGCCCTGGTCAGTTCCTTTTTTTCTCAACAAGTTTTGCTGCTATTTTTGGGGAGGGTTCAAAAATCAAAAAGGGGGCATGATGCCGAAAAGTTTGGGAACCACTATCTTAAACCTCTCCTCTCTAGACTGAAGAGCTCATTATTAAAATATTTGTTCCCCATTGAGATATTGACTAGGGATATGAAAATGTAATCATGCACATGGTTAACAGATAAGCCTGGCCTCATCGGTTAACATTCATGGTTACATGCGGCCTGAAGTACGGGCCGGGGGGGAAACGACTGGGTCCTGGAATAGTTCAGTTCCCACGGCGCCACCTACCCTTGCCCCCCCGTGCTAATGACTCTGTACATCCCTAATACTTACAGACTGTAATCAAGTCACTCCTTAACTTTCTCTTTGTATTAAGTTAAATAGATAGACTCAAGTAATTGAATCATTTAGGCTATGTCTACAGTGGGAAGGTTTGGTGACAAGAGTGCTGTGGACATGCAAAATTTACCAAGAGTGAAAACTGGTCAAACCAGTTTGCCTGCCTCCCATTATTCGGCAATCAGTTCCTCTCTGTCAGGATGAGATTTAATTTAGATTCCTTCCATGTTCAATGCAACATTTAGGAAGTTGTCATCTATGACATCTGAAATTCCAATAATATTTTAATACTGGTGGCATGAGACCTCCAGCATGTCACCCAAACTGGAGTTCCCCCACAATCACGCTGCTATTTTTCTTACACGTGACAGACAGGTGCGTAAGGAACTATTTGTGCCGTTCTGCAAGAATGCTTTGATGCTTGATAGCAGACACCAATCCAAATCTGTTAAGACATTGATCCATAATTATTCAAGATTATTTTCTTCTGCGATATCAATGACTTGGAAAACAATTAATGCCATTTTTGATATTGCTATACTCCTCTTTGGGGCATTCTGTCCTTTCAAAACAAGTTAAAACATTGATTTATCATTCCTGTCAAGGGAATCATCCCACCAAGTGTTCTTAATATCAAGAATATCTAGATCAGAGCTTTTGAGGCCATTATTGTAGTACGTTAGAAGGAATACATTTACTGACAACAGCTAGAATCCCACAAGGATATATTCAGGGACAGGCATTCTCTTTGTTAACTAACTCATTAGTTAATAACTGAGTGACAACACTGAACACATGTTGCCAATGTTGAAATAATCTCCAAATTATTCTTGCATATGAAGGAGCAGTAGACTGGTACAACAGAGGGATAAACTTAGATGGTCATGGTCTAATCATTATTAGAATTGTTTTTTTACAGCGTTGCAAATATCACTTCAGTTTGCTTTTCCCCTCTGCTTGGATAATTGAAAAAAATCTTTCATTTCTGTTATGAAACATAATAATGCTCATTTGTACAAAGAAATATGGAAATTATAACTCCGTATCCTCCTAAAAAAGCACTTTTCAGCCAGAAAGTAACATTTCTGTTATTTACATTTTAATGCTATTAAAAACAGTTTAATTTCTAGATTTTGGATGAGTGTCCCTTTAAGTGGTGTAGTATAAATATAACCAGTGATAAATGTTGATCAAGCAAACAGAACATTTCAGAGCAAGGCAGCTGGTAGAAACAGGAATAAAATGAAACAGAAGATAAGGTCATCAAGTACTGTAGCATAAATGGATTCAAACATTTGACTGTGGCTTTTTCTGTAGTGAGCACATGGGAGCTAACAAGACGACATTTCAGCAGGTGTTGCAGATACTTAACTTTGCAATAGCTGAATCTTTAGGGATTAAGAAAATTCAGGCAGCTGCAGCTATAATTTAAATTAATGGAATAGCTAAAGTCTCAAATATCACTAAGTGGTGCGCGTGCGGCCACACACACACAGAAGGGATAGCTCAGTGGTTTGAGCATTGGCCTGCTAAACCCAGGATTGTGAGTTCAATCCTTGAGGGTGCCATTTAGAGATCTGGGGCAAATCTGTCAGGGGATGGTACTTGGTCCTGCCGCGAGGGCAGGGGACTGGACTCGATCTCTCATAGTCCCTTCCAGCTCTATAAGATGTGTGTATATATCTCCATAACATATGCAGATATACACACAAGAGAAAAATGAGTTGTTTGGAAAAGTCTTGCGTATTAGTTGACTTCTCCCTTCTTCCCTCCAGTCAATACTGATTCCATAGGTTATGTCGCATTTTAATCGTCTGTGGAGCAACCTAAATGTTGTGGCAGGGTAAAATCAATTTTATAAGCAGTACTGGACATGGGGAGAAGAAAATATGGCTTTCTAGGAGAAAGGACTAGGTTTGAGAGATTTCATTCATTATCTTTTGATGTAACAAGTAATTGGAAGATACTTTCAGGCAAACTTTAAGGACGAGAAAAGGCAGCTTTGAAGAAAGATCTCCTTCCACAGCAACATGTTCTCCCTTGTTGCCTGCCAGCTCTGGGTTCAGGGGAACCAGGGTATAAGTATCCATATTGTCTGACTCGTGAAAGATCTCCTCTCCTCCAGGCCCCTGCTCAAACCAAAGCAGATCAGAAGGCTTAAAAAAAAGCAATGAAAAAGCAGACGGAATAATACCTAAACCCCTCCAGAAACTCTTAACCTCATTTACATGAAAGATAGGACAAAAGGCATCTCCATTAGCATGCATAATGGAGAACAGCAATTCCAAGGCAAGAACTCTGGGACACAAAAAAGAAGGAAAGCATTGCCTGATGGGAAATCTCTGCTCTAGATGCTAATGAACCCATACTTGCACATGACCAGATCAGTAATTATCAGACCAATTCTAGTAATAATTCCTCTACCAGTATCCAATATAGTGAAGCTGCCTAAATGCATTAGGAGCTGCCTCAAAGGAACACCACTCACTGCCAGAAATGATAAGTTCCTATTGTCTAACTCAAACAAAACTTTGGAAAACTCCTGTGAATCAGTTTACCCATAAAAACCCCTAATGATTCCCTTGAAACATTTTTGTTTCCCTACAAAACCCTCTACCCATGCTCAAGTAAAGCGTTCTGATGCCTGGATTTAAATTCTACATCTGTTCCATTGGGACTTCATTTTCTACTGACTGATCTTGCTGGGGGCTCTGCTCTTCCTGTCGCCAACACTCTGGACCCAATACTACCAGGGAACCCTGATCGATTCAAGCTTAACTGAGTGGTGAGATATCTATCTCCCTCTCCATAGCCTTCTGACCCTGCATTATGTGATCAGTTACCGTTTGCTGGCCCTAACTTTTGTAACCAGATTTAAGTTAGATTAATATTGTAACTGTTTTGTTTCCTCCTATATGCTTACTATCTGGAAATAAATAAAACATTCATGATTAAACTGATCACTTCTCTCCCTCTTTCCCTCCCCCACACCTTTGGGGGTGTTCTTTTTGGCTCCCCCATTCATTCTGCAACAACACTGCTTTTACCCAAGCTGAAGATCCCTGTAGTGCCAAACAGGCCCACTGATGTGGCAGCGTCTGGAACTCTAGACCCTTCAAATTGCCACCAGAGCACTGCATGGAGCCTTCTGAAAGGTTCTAAAGATGTGCTGCACCCTAGGCAGCGCTGAGAGCTGTGTGGGAGGGAGGGTGGATTGTTAACTTGTGTGATGATTAACTCCTCCTCTCAGACACGTTCTGTTAGTATGTGTGCCCATCTGATTCTAGGATGGGAAGACCCCAGCCCTGGGGAACCTAGATCCTTCAAGATAGCACCATTCAGAAGGAACTGGCGGAAGGGAGAAATAGAGCTCTATATGAGAACACAAGTAACACAAGCAGCATATTGAAAGAATTATTAACCCCTTCTCCCAAGAAGAGACACCCTAATAAATGAACATACCTCCAAAGTACCAGGTAAATCTGGAAACACTAATGGGACTGCAAGAAACTGATACTACTAGTAACTTTCATAAGCCAACAGGAGCTGCAAGTGGCTATACCTGCAGATGCCTGAGAAAACAGTGTCCAGCTGGAGTTAACCCTGGCAAAACAGAACTGGCCCTTAGGCCACTTTTTGCTAACCCTTACTGTAGAGCGTACACTAACATAATTAGGCCAGGACAAAAAAGCTAATTACCAAGCTGCTGTCATGTATATGTTTTCTACCATGTACAAACACTTAGTTATTTTGTAATCAACTGCTCAACTGACATTTAGAAACTTCTAGAGTCATGCATGCAATACTGCACATCTTAATATTTTAATATGGCTCAGTGGTGTAGACATTTTTCAATATGCTTATGCAAAACTAAAGAATTCCATTATTCCCAAATGTCACTTTCTAATTACTATTTTTAAACCTAATACCAAACAGGAACATTACAAAAGCTAGGCATTTATTGTTCATGGGAGACATGGCAAAAAGTTGACAGTCAAGTCAAAGTGTTGTATCCAGAGTTCTACAAACTAACATTAATTAAAAGTAATTATGTTACATTGTAGATTTTATCTCACTGAAGTTCATACACAAAATAGAACTCAACTGATAGTTGCTCAGTTGGATAAACTTGTACCATTACTCAATTTCTTGTCTGATTTAAGACAAGAGAAAAAAAAAAAAAAAAAAAAAAAAAGTTTAAACTGTAGCTTTAAATTTTCATGTAAAGTACCACCATAATCTAACATCCATTTCAAACACACAGCAATATCTCACTATAAACTGGCTTTGAGGAGGCTGATTTTACCAAAAAATTGGAGCGACCAAAGATTTTCAAGGAGTAAGGGCTGGTGTACACTAGGAATTTACACCGAACTTAGCCACATATTGTTGATTTTCTAAACAATGCAAGCCATAATATCAAGCCTGTCACATTGACCTTAAGGGCTGCTGAAGTTGATGTTGGTTACTCCTGATTTCACGAGGAGTAATGCTACTCCCAACATCGCCTGGTTAAATATACAGTAGTGTGGAGATAGTGTTAGCGAAAGTCGAGGTTATTGGCCTCCGGAAGGCATCCCATAATGCCCCCTCTGACCAAATCTTGTGCCTCCACTGTTCTCAAGGTGAACAGGAAAAGTCCTGGGAAAATGTGAATTTCACTTCCTGTGTGGACAGTGTTACAAGCACATCTCTGAGCAAGCAGCACACCACGGCACACACAGCCATGATTTCTAACAGCTCAAATACTTCAATGATTTACAATATTTCTCCATGGGCTCCAGTTCCCAGGGCACAAAAGAGCTTCCCACGTCAGACTGTGGAGTCCAGCCAAGATACTCCTGACATCAGGGTGAAGGACAGTATGGCGGTGGAAGAGAAGGAGGATGGTCAGCTAGTATTGCTGAGAGCCAAGATATTTTCCTCACATTGGAGCCTGTCCCCTCCTTCCAGGATGTCTCCCAGTCAAGCACCAAACCCAGGAAGGGCACTTCCAGCGAGTTCACAATACAAGTAGGTTAAGGCATTTGGGTGTGATGTGCGGTGTGCTCTGTGCCTACACAGCACAGGGGGAGAGCAGGCCCTAGAACAGCTTATGTGTCTGCAGATGGAGCAGGAATCTTCCCTGCACATCTCCATGAAGCGCTCAGATAGGAACTCTTTGATCCTTCTCACAAGGTTTTTGGGGAGGCCAGCCTTAGTCCTCCTCCATGGTAGGACACCTTCCTCCCGCCAAGCCACCAGTGAGTGGTCTGGCATCATTGAACCACAAAGTATTGCAGAATAAGGCCCAGGTTTAGGACCACATTCAGTTAGCATCTGCTTCTAATCACTATGTGATTTGGAGAAATACGGATCTCTTTCATGACAACCTGGATGAAGGAGGAGGGGAAGCTATTAGCACTCTCCCCAGGAAGCCATATGTGCCAGACACACATCCATCCCCCCACTGTCAGCTGGGAAAGGAGCACTGTCCAATGCATATTGGAAAACATAAAACAAACTACACGTACAAAATTATGGGGACTAATATGACTCAAGAGAGATCTTGGAATCACTATGGATAGTTCTCTGAAAACACCAACTCAAAAGTGCAGCAGCAGTCAAAAAAAGCAAACAATGTTAGGCATCATTAAAAAGGGGATAGAGAATAAAGACAGAGAATATCTTATTGCCTCTGCATAAACCCATGATACGCGCACATCTTGAATACTGAGTACAGATGTAGTTGCCTCGTCTCAAAAAAGATATCACAGCATTGGAAAAAAAGTTCAGAAAGTGGGAACAAAAGTGATTTAATAGTTTAGAATGGCTGCCATATGAAGAGAGATTAGAAAGACTAGGACTTTTCATCTTAGAAAACAGGAGACTAAGTGGGAGATATGATAGAGTTCTATAGAAATCATGACTGGTATGGAGAAAGTTAATAAGTTATTTACTTGTTCCCATAATGTAAGAACTAAGGATCACCAAATTAAATAGGTAGCAGGTTTAAACAAACAAAAGGAAGTTTTTCTTCACACAATGTAGAGCTAACCTATAGAATTCTTTGCCAGAGGATGTTGTGAGGACCAAGACTATAATAGGGTTAAAAAAAGAGCTAGATAAATTCATGGAGGATAGGTTCATCAGTGGCTATTAGCCAGGATGGGTAGGTATGGTGTCCCTTGCCTCTGTTTGTCAGAAGGTGGGAATAGGCTACAGGGGTGGGATACTTGATGGTTGTCTGTTCTGTTCATTCCCCCTGGAGGGACACCTAGTATTGGCCAATGTCGGAAGCCAGGATACTGGGCTAGCTGGACCTTTGGTCTGAACCAGGATGGCCGTTCTTATGTTCTTAGAATCCAGAACAGAATTTCAGAAAAATTTCCAGAGAAATATATCAGATCTGAGACACAATTGGGTAGCAACAGCAATTGCAAATTGGGAGTTTTAAAGCAGATGTATCCATTTGTTTCTTAGATGTCTAACTTCTAGAAAAAGGAGAAATCCTACAGTTAAAAAATAAAATAAAATAAAATAAAAGCAGATATTTACCATAATAGTGATTTCTGATGAGACCAGATTTCTGTGGGTCATGCAAAGCCAATTATCCATCCAAGTCAATACAGACTTGGGTAACACAGGACTCCAGTATGATATTTGCTGCCATTGTCCTGTGAATTGACAGAATCAGGGAAGGTTTTTACAAGCTGATGTAAATTACTAGAAGAGATAGCAAAAGGGACCAAAAGTCATATGCTATGATTTTTAAATGAACTGAAATTTGACCCAGAAGGACTAATTATAGTAATGATTGTAAATGTTTTCAGAATTAAAAACACGGAATATGGTATATCATTCTGGGAGTTTTAGGGAATATAAACTTTTAAGTCTTTCCCAGTTGTAAACAATCTTCAGTTGGAAGAAATGATAGGGCCCAAGCACCTCCCAAAAGATTTAAAGTACCATGTAGAAGAATATATTATTGATATCAGTTTTTTTGAGAGTGAGGAAGAAAGTTATGAAGATAAGAGGACGTATTCATCTGGGGTCGGAGGCCTGCAGTTGACTGGCTAATTAGCCTCACCCGTTGCACCTGGGAAAAATACTAGCAACTTTGGCTCATCTTCATAGAAAGTGAAGAAAGATATGGGAGGAGACAGCAATACTAGCCAGAAGCTGGAACAACCAGAAGAGCAACTTCAAGAGACAGATGGAAAGAAGGGAAACTGGGGAAGATCCTGTAGCATAAAGGATTCTGAGCAGAGAGCCAGGAATTTTAGTGCACGAACTTGTGGGGTGAGGGATAGATTTGGGGAAAGGAATATAACTAGTACCAACTTTGGGGAGGAAAGACAGTAAAACTCTGATCCTGTTTTCGTTTAGAAGGCTTGAAATAAAACTCACAGGAATTAATTGGCCTGGAGTCTATGCTATCTGGATTCTGTGATAGGGCACCAAGCAGGATTACCCCAGGGAGGGAGCTGGCTCTGCAGGCATCATCCTGGGTCTAGACAGAAGGTAGAGCTATAAACTAGGCCCCATCCTTCATGCAGATAAAGAAAAGAAGGCAGCAATAAGAAATTTAAGTGCATTTCATTCTGTGCAATATGAACATGCATGTGTTACTGAGTTGGTAGCAGATTATCACAGTCCCACAGAATCATAGGGTTGGAAGAAATCTCAGGAGGTCATCGAGCCCACCCCCCTACTAAAAAAGCAGGGTCATCTGTGATACAAAACCACAAATCCCATTATGTGTGTTCAATACACTGGCTGCTGAGCTCTATAATTCAGTGTGTGCACATGGAATGGGGGCATGGCAACTTATAACAGCTGCATGACTACACTCATACTGAACTCTTAAGTAACTCAAAACATATGTGCTGCAGATGCACAAATGGGATCCATTTAATGGATGCCACATTATGCAAACTATATTCCTTCTGAAGAACAATGTGGATCAACTGGTTAGTAACTTAAATAATTCACCTTGTAATGCATAATTTTTCAAGATTTTCTCTATGCCTTTTAGCATGTGTGTGGTTTAACAAGTAAATTCCCAAGCTGTTTGCTAGGTTAGATGTTGCTACAAAAAAATAACGTACATCTTAGCTAATCCTTATGGCTTGTTTATTAGTTAACTAGGTTTAGAATATAAATCACTCAAATATATGGTATAGAACACTGCACTAAGAAAAATCTAGAGTTTCCAGTTGTCACTGAATGTGATTTTATTTATATATAACAAACCCTCTCTCAAAATAAAATTAGAGAGAGAGCGCGAGCGAGCAAAGATCTGTGTGTCTGCAAGTCCATTTGTTCAAGAACTCCTCCTAAATGGTAAAAGCTAGGACCACCTTCCCTCCCAACCCAGCCTGTTGCTGCAGCACCGGAGGGATGAGGAAGAAAGGCCTACTGGACATTGGGGAAAGGCACCTACCAGATGAGGGTGGGAGGCAACAAGGGCAGGAAGGAAAAGGCCTCACTGGATGGGACCCCTTGCGCTGAATCCCTCCTCACTCCAACCCTCATTTTTGCACCCTTCATGCTCCGCCTCCTGCTCTGCTCCCCCATCACCAGTCCCCTGTCCTGAGCTCCTCCATCTCTCAACGTGACTCCTGTCCCCGCATGCCCCAGCCTCCTGTCCTGCCATTCCCCATCTCCAAGGCCTTTCCCTGATTCCTTCACATACACATCGCCAGCCCCCTGCCCTGAACAACCTGGGTAATGTCAGGTAAGTCTTCTTGTATTACAAAATACATGCCCCTTATTTTGGAACATCATAGTCACAGGCCATAATGGTAATGCCCTTAATCTATTATTTATTTTACTTCAGCATAACTCAGCTTTCTCAAGGGAACCCCATGCTATACATTTTTCTCAGAAAACAGAAGTGTGCAGGGAGTTCAATAGGCTTACTCCAAAATTAAATGCACTCTAAGTGCAGCAAGTCTTAGATTTTTTGGTAATTTAGAATTGGATCTGAATCCTTGCTGAAAAAATAAAATAGATGATTAACTGAATAATAGAGTGAGAAGAATAGAGAAGAATGACCATTCAAAATCACTTTTGAATTTTGTGTCAGGATCCCATTTAAGCATAAGAGACTTAGACTGTCCATATGCAACAACTTCATCTGTTGGTACTTTCAGGAGCAGTGCTGCAACAAAGTACAGTAGCAAGCAAAAGAGGTCAATCATCCAGTAAAACCACCACCACAAATGGGTTTGTAATAAGGACCAGCAAATACCAACAAGACATAATAGATTAAAAGATTTATCAATTCATTTATGCTACAATTTATCCTTTTTGCGTTGTTAACAATAAACACCTTCACTGACATGGTTGAGTCCTTACAACCATGCTACACTCCACCTGGTAGAGCAGACATTGTTGGAAGGTTACTACACACAATGCATGAGAACAACTTCAAATGTAAGCAAGAAATACTGACGAAAATTTGCCAGTTTAAGCCTTGATGGGTGAAACAATGCACACAATGATCCAGTAATGTGCGCCAGTGTGAGAACAGAAGATGGGGTTGCATATCTTTCGGAAACAATAAATACATCGGGAAACACCCACATAATAGAATATTTAAAAGAAGTGGCAGTGAAAGCTGTAATAAACTGTGAGCAAACATTCAACTATCACGTGCACAGTTTTGTCACAGACAATATTGAAAACATGGCAAAGATGAGAAGATACTTAGAAGGAGAAATAGAAAAAATGCTCCTTATCATATGGCTGTAGTGCCCATTTAATGAAGCTTTTAGCCAAAGTCTCTTTTATTCTCCGGGAATAAAAGAAAATGTTGAAGATAAAAAATACTGCCATAATAACCATTTTGCTTCAGCTTCACTGAAGAGAGCAGTAAGATCCAAACTAATTCTTCCTCAAAATGATCGATTAGAGTCTGTGGTTGAATGTTTTGAAAACTATTAAAAATTGGCCAATTCTCAAACCTTAGTGAAGAAAACCGTGATGAAATAAACTGAAGTATCTCATCCAAAGTATCTAACATTGGATTAAAGGAGAATGTAGAAGATGTGCTCGGTATACTGAAACCTATTGTCTATAGCTTTAAATAAACTTCAGATAAATTGTTGTTGCACTGCTGATGCTGTCGAAATTTGGGAGGCACTTCAAGAGACACTGACAAAAGAAGTACCTCACCAGAAAGTTAAACTATGGGCAATAAAGAAGCAAATGGATCAAACACTAACTCCACTTCATTTTCTTGCAAACATTCTAAGCCCCAGATATAAGGGTAGATGCTTAAGTTAATCGACTATACTATTACATCCCTACTCTAAATCACTTCTCAGTTATTCCAGTCATAATGAATTCCAGTAATTGAGTGAAACCATTTAATCAGTACATCAGGTTTACTGATGTTTTGAACAAAGTCACTCCCCTGAATTGGTGGAAATCATTAGCCAGGCACTTTGAAACAGAGTTCCTTCAGTTGCTAAGCCAACTTTTCACAGCAGTAGCTTCCTCTGCAAGCACAGAGAGAATATTTTCATTGTTTGGTATTATTCACTCAAAGCTAAGAAATAGACTGGGAGTTGAAAAAGCAGGAAAACTCTTATTTCTGTTTCAGTCCATGATCCAAACAATAGCGGGCAGTGAGGAAGATGAGAGCTAGTTGTAGAAATTTTAAGGCCACCATACATTTAATGTTCTGAGGACTCATCTGTTAGAATTAATAAAATTTGAAAATTAAAAAAAAAAAAAAAAAAAAAAAAAAAAAAAGTTTGAGGATAGCCATCATCTAGCCACTCAGGAGACTGCTGCAACTGAGAAACATTTATGTAATATACTTTATTAAACTAAATCTTAAGTAAGTATTATTGTGTTTGTATGTGTGATTTAGATCTTACTATTCCTAACGTATCGCTGCTGCATATGCAGCTTGACACAAGTAATGTTTATTATGTGGTATTTCCTAAATCGATGAAAATCAAGTTATCTAAAAAAATTACACAATGTATGCCTTTTAGATGTTGTAAAATGCTGTACTGAGCTGTAAATTAACACGTTTTAGTGATCAGATTTGCACCACTGTTTAAGAAATACATGAGGAAGCAATAGTGGGAAACTTGATTTACAAAGCAATGATTATTTTCTTGGTGGTTTTAATCACTTTGATTTAAATCAATCCACCTTGGTAAAGTGACAAGAGGCTTTATGCAGTCTTGGAAGGATTTTATTAATTGAACAAGAATGACAGCTGAGTGATACTTTAGGGCTACAAGTTATATCTGGTAATCTTTTCCAATTACTGTATTTCACTGATATAATTAGGAAGTAAGCATAATTTCTATGAAATTGTATGTATATTAAAAGAAAAGGAAATCTGTTCTGTGTTGTATGTTGAAAAATTCAAAATATGAGACATTAAATTTATTGCAACTTCAAAAAATAAAGATTCATTAATAAAGCAGTGTGAGAAGTAGTTTTGTTTTCTTCATAAACCAGACTAAAAGTTAGCCTGGAACTAATCTCAAGAACTTCCATCCCACTCCTCCCACAATATTTCAAGATGAGGTTACCCATATAAGCAGATAAGAAAAAAGTGACAAAGTTAACTTCTATATAAAGCCATAATTTTCTTTACTGGTCCTCTTTATATCTTATTATTTACCAATTTCTTATAAAAGAAAAATATTTATTTAATCACAAAGCTTCATAACTAATTCCATGAAATATGTGTCTGACTTTCAACATATTAACTGAAAATGTATATGCAGTGATTAGAGAGCTTAATACACAACACAAGACAGATATTTCTCACTTCAGTTTCCCCTAGTAACCAGAAACGTGAAAAACTGACTGCAGCACAGTTTGAGGGTCATTTCAAGAACATAACAGTCAAAGAAAGGCTCCATTTTCAGATACTGCTGGGAAAATAGAATATACCTCCCTTAGGTACAGATCAATGGAAATTAGTAGGAGAATGCTGGGACGATATCACCAAGACAGACGTAATCTTATGTTTATTATTTCTCCTCTATTCAGTGAATTGTTAATGATGCTGAAAGCTTTAGACATTATAAGTGATTTTATAGTTCAAGTAATTTACTGTAAGTTACTGAATAATTAGCCTTCAAGAGATCCTTTTGACTGACATTTATTCAACTCTTAATTTAATCTGTATAGAAAACTAAAGTTTCACTTTTGCAGCATGTTTCACATACCTCCTGGAAAACCTTAAGAGTGCTAGCTACTTAATTCCTAATAAGGTTCCCTATTATCAGAAGTGTGGACTGAAGAGAACAAAGGTAATTAGTAAAGCTATTTTGTTTGTATTACATATCAGCAACCTCAAGACTCTGCACATTTCTATGCAAAAGCAATATTAAACAGCCAAGCAGTAACTTACTGTATATTCAATAGTCCCTTTAGGCTTCTGAAAAGACATTCGTCTCCCATCTTTCTTGTCTGGGTTCTTCTTCTGGCCAGTATCTGAAAAAAATTGAGGCAAGGAGCGTGTTAAATTCATTTTCCTCTCTCTCAGTACTGTCACAGGCTGCTGATTACAGCCCCGTGGGTAGACCTCTAATTCAGCTTGCTTCTTGTGACTCTAGACTCTAACAGACAGACAACCAGCTGCTGGAACAGGGACTTCACTCCTTTCCTATGTGCTTTAAGGATCTGACCAATATAATCCACTGAGGCAACTGGGAATCAGTTATCTACATAAGTACCTGCTATCATCCAGGATGCTATTAATGCAGGAAAGACTAAAATGATTGATCTCCTTCATCAGACAAAGATATATAAATTGCATAAGCAATGCTTCTAATGATAATCTTTAATTGGTTCTATGTTGCACAGGATCTGTCATTATTGTCTGTTCCAGACACTGTTTACAGTTTCTAGAAACTAGATGAAATTAAAAGCAATAGCTTTTAAGGTGAACAAAATAATATTTTAAAGAATGCATAGTGTTGAAGACAAATATTTGTATATAAACCAAGTTGCACATACAAACAGAACTCTAGAAGACTATTTTATTTTTATATATATTTTATTTTCATATATTTTAGTTTCAAAGGGTAAGAAGTAAAGCACATCCTCTCTGAGCATGTACATTTCACCTTACTGTCAAGATGCACTTAAAGCATTGTTCCTTGGCTTATGCAACACTGACTTTTTTTTTTTCTGATGACCATCAATATGTAATGCCTGCAGCTTTACTGGGATCAAATACAAGAAATGGAATTTACTGCAGTTATACTAGAATTTTGCTAACTAGTACTTAAAAAAAGTCTGATTTTATTTAGCTTCATAATTCACCAACATAAAATGTATTTTAGTATTTGAAGCATTATAATTTAATTTTACACAAGTACTTTCCTAAATACAAGTAGGAATACAGATACAGTTTGTGAAATTATTTGCATATCTTCCTAACCTGAGACTTAATTCTGGAACTCTCCTATCTTTGCTGCAAATAAAAGATTTTTCTTGTGAGAGAGGAACCATATTTGTGGATTTGTAAAAGTTAGCCAGGTTCTACTGCAGCATTGTGCTTATGCACTATTTCCATATCTTCAATTTATATATTCGTTACATATTTCAATCACGTTTTTAGTACAGTACAAATTCTTACAATTCTCAGCCACAAATAGACAAGTTTGAAAAGAGATAGAAAGTGAAAAGAACAAACAATAGGTAAATATTTTTGAAGTCTGCCAAATAACTTTTACTGTATATTTAAATGACTTCCCCTCTCCCTCCCTAAAGCAATTTAAAAGCTTAGATAAAATCCAACTAGTTGCTCTTCCAATTCTGTAGTCACTGACTGCCCCCTGTGTCTACATTGAGCAGAGGTGAAATTTATCAAATTGGTTATACAAAGACAACATAATTTCATACTCAAAAAAACTCCCCCTACACAAGGGATGTGAAAATATAATCGAATAAATGATTAATCGATAAGCCTGGGCTTACTGGTTACCGTTAATGGTTACACGCAGGGTCCTGCCCTGCTCCTCGGGAGCCAACTGACACCTCACGCTGTTGGCTTTGTATCAGAGCCAGCAGCCAGTTCCTCGGGAGCAGGGCTGCAAGTGTGCATCGGCTCCTGGGGAAGCTGAATGCGGCCCTGCGCTGCTGCTTATGCATGAGAGGAAGCAGCGGTTACCTGGTTACCCAATTACCTGCTTTTTAACATCCCTCCTCCTCCTCCTCCTACTCCTCCTCCTCCTCCCACACATAGCATAAAGGAAGAAGTAGAAGGCAATGCCCCCTACCTTACGCTCTATAGATTAAAGTTAACTTGTTGCTAAGTGTTTCAAAGACGGAGGATGCAACTCATGGAACACTTTCAACGCTTAATCAAAACACAAGTTTCAGACCAGTCAACCTCAAGAGCAATTGGTTGGATAAGACTTAGAAGTAGCAAAAAGAACAGAAAGAGCAGTTAAGTCTCATGTTAGCGGCCTATACTTTGTCACCTATGCTACACATGCGTACACCTCTAATACATTTTTCCAAATCCAAATTGTCAAGTAGTTCATGCTCTGCAAAGAAGTCTAATCACATGAGTGGCTGAACAATTCAAAAAAATTTTCTATAAGTTGCTACCTCATGAGGTGGAGTTAATTTTTACTTAGCTGTTCCTTTTTCACTGAAAAAAAAAAAAGAAAATAATTTATGAAAGTTTTTATTACGTAATCAAGAAATAACTACAATGGTTTAAACAAAAATACTGAACACCCCTCCCCTCCCCTCCCCTCCCAAAAAAACCCACCGGGGAAAAAATTCTGTTGAGGAGAAAAAAGGGGGAGACCAAAGTTGAGCCAAAAAAAGGGGGGACCCCAAGAGTTATTAAGCAAATAAATAAATAAAATAAAATAAAATAAAACAAAACAAAACAAGGCCCCTTTAAGTGCGTGCAGGGTCAGGAGGAAGAGGAGAGGTTGAGCACTAAGACCCAGGGAAGGCATTGCTTCCCCTTGCTCAGGTCTTTAGGCTTTTTTGCTGGCAGCCATCTTGTTTTCTTGGTCGAGCCAGAAGGGAGCGTCCCCATGGAACCAGGTAAGCAGGGGGTCCAGGAGTCGGGGAGGGGAGAACTGGGCCCAGCTGCTGAGTGTGTCATGGGGTTGCCAGGTGTCTGGTATTTTAGCCTCCTGGCAGGGACCCCAGAAAATACTGGACATTTTAGGCGTCCAGTATTTTCTGAATTTTTTTATCGGACAGGAGGCAAAAATACCAGATTGTCCAGGTCAATACCGGACACCTGGCAACCCTAACTAGGAGTATGTTAAGAGAATATCTTGTTCATCGCCATGAAAAACAAACTCGTTTTTTTCAGTTTTCAAATGCGGAGTGCTTTTTTGTATAATTGTAAGTGCATACAGCAATCCACTTTAAGAGACTACTTTTCATCAATAGATGTTGGATTGCATCGCTAACATTCCACTTACACATATGAAGAGACACTCCCAGCAGAATTCAAACTTCAAGAGCTGCAGGCAGCTTATTACTTATAGGTAGAACAAAATACCAGAGCTGGCAGTCATCATGCAGATACAAGAAGATATCTTTACTTTAGTGTCCTCAGAGGAGAAACAGGAACCAAATGAGAAAGATGAACAAGTGTACTGTATACAAAGGCACTAGTTCTCAACCTCTCTTAACTTGTCCACTCATAACATTGCTATCTGAACCTAAGTTTGGGGAAAATGGTAGTAGGGAAGATTAAAACATTTTTGCAACTTTTTTTCTGTTCTACACATATTTGTTATTGGTCTAGTTTACATATTCTGAATCTATGTTAGGACAGCTATCAAATATAATCTGTCACTTCGATGCAGATGAAAGAATGTTAAGTTTTATTCAGGTTTTGTTCATATGAAGCAAATTACTTTCCTACTTCTTTCCCAGATTGAGAATTCAATGGTAGCGCTTTTTTTTTTTTTTTTAAACTATTTCTCTATTTTCTCCTGAGTAAATATCCAGACAACTAACCCTCCTCTCTTGAATACCTTTCCTTTTTTTTTAAAAAAAATACTGTAACCATAAAACAAAGGCTGGGTCTTCCGCCTCTGTGAATGTATATATCGGTCTAATACTACTGAAATAAAAGATTTCTTCACTTATGGGAATAATGTTACTCTTCACTGTTCTAACAGCTGAAAACATTTTCTACTTCAACCCTGAATGCAATATTGGGCCTTACTTTCCCAACAATAGAGTATTAATATGGTTTTCAGTTTATTATGAAGTTCTACAAATGGACTGGATAAGTTAACTTTAAATCTGGATTTAAAAATGTACTAAAGACTAAAAAGGATGAGGCTGAAATGAGAGAGCATATGAAGCTTCTCACCTTGTTAAAATTAAGTTAGTTTGACATACCTGAATGGACACAAAACAGCAACGAGCAGGTTTATCTAAACCAGTGGTTCTCAAAGTGTGGTCTGCAGCCACCTCGCATGTGGTCCACTGCAGGACCTCACTCCCTCCCCTCCCCCATACAGCAGGGAGCCTGTGCTGCTGCTGCAGCCTTGTGGTCAGCTCCAGCGCCAGCTCCGGCTGACATGTGGGGAGGTAAAGAAATCAAATTCACCCCTTCCTGCTCGCATGGGCCACGGGGCTACATGTGAAGGAGCAGCATGTCCCTCGGTTGGTCTTGTGGGGCAGGCAGCAGGTTGGGCTGCACGAGCCTCAGCCTCGTGGGGCAGGCTTTCGTGGTACATAAGCGGCCAGCACTGCCCCTCCTTCCCTGGCAGCAGGACGGGCTGTGCCGTGCCTGGCAGCGGTGAGAGGAGGTGACGCTGAGGATCCTGCACATGCAGGAAGAAGGTGGGGACTCGGGGCCCTTTGGGACTTTGCACCCACAGGGACTCAGTCTGGGGGGCCCCCGAGGGCACCATGGATTGGACCCCTGTGGGGCCCCATCCCCTGCAGGGCTGGACAGCCGGGGGTCATCTACCTGCTCACCCCCTCCTTGCTGCGTTGTGCCCAGCCTCCCTTCCCCTAAACCCTGTCCTCCGAGCCACCATGACCCCCACTCTATTTCTAGGGGCACCATGTCCCCCATCTTTCTGAACCCCCTCAGCCACTCTGCTCCTCAGCGTTAGCATCAGGCACTCCCTGCCCCCGGCCAGACACCTGACTACCCCCAATCTGCTCCTGTACCCTCCCTCCTGGCCAGATACCTTACTCCCAGCCTGTTTCTGCACCCCACCCTACCCCAATCACTGGCATCCCTGTCCCACACACTGAACCCCTCATATTTACTAATTTAAATTAAATTAAACCAGTCTCCCTAGCTGCAGCACTCGCAAAATGGCTCAGGTGTAATTATGTAATTAACGGTGAGTTTCCATTAGCAACTGGTGGTCCGCGGAAAGGTTTACATTGCACCAGATGGTCCATCGGCTAAAAAGTTTAAGAACCACTGATATAAACCAGGGGCTATCAACTTTTTCAGACTACCGTAGCCATTTCAGGAGTATGATTTGTCTTGCACACGCCTAGGTTCACCTCAATTTACTTGCTTACAAAATCAATTTTGACGACAAAAATACAGTGTCACTTACTGAAAAATTGCTTACTTTCTTTTTTAACCATATAATTATAAAATCAATCAACTGGAATATAAATATTATACTTACATTTAAGTGTACAGCATACAGTGAAATATCAATAGGTTATTGTCTGGATGAAATTTTACTTTGTACAGACTTCACTAGTGCTTTTTATCTAGCGGCTTGTAAAAGTAGGCAAAAATCTAGATGGGTTGATGTAGCCTTTGAAGACCTCATCCTATCACCAGGGATACGCATATCCCTATTTAAGGACCACTGGTCTAGGCCATAATCAGTATTTTATTACCTTTACAGTTATCTACAGAAAACACCGATGTTTACTTTCAAAAGATGCTCTACTAAATCACTACTTAACATGAAGCAACTTGTTGTCATTTGCCTACTGATAAAACAGAGGAAGCATTGATAATTACAGCTTTACTAGATTAGTTCCACTCAGTAGCAATTAGATCTGTGTAATCTATTGCATAAAACCAAAAAACAAATATTAAAGCTGGAATCATTTTATCCAACATTATGAATTCTAGAAGTGTTTTTCTGAAAGCACGGACCACTACTCAATGGAGTGATGGTCTCGGACCCTCCCCCCTCTTTTTGAAATCATGTAAAATCTTTGTATCAACTACAATAATATACATTTTCACACGTCTTTTCACATTTTGACCACTGCAAGCAATGAGACAGTACCATCAAATCAGCCAATTCTCTGCAAATCATCTGGGATCTGCAGACCATTGTGAAAGTGCCACTTCTCAAGTTATAGAAATGTAGCCGTGTTAGTCTGGTGTAGCTGAAACAAAAAACAGGACTATGTAGCACTTTAAAGACTAACAAGATGGTTTATTAGGTGATGAGCTTTCGTGGGCCAGACCCACTTCCAATTTTCTTCCACTATTTGATCTGAGGAAGTGGGTCTGGCCCATGAAAGCTCATCACCTAATAAACCATCTTGTTAGTCTTTAAAGTGCTACATAGTCCTGTTTTTTGTTTCACTTCTCAAGTTAGTTAGACTTTCAAAAACAGAAGTATAAGATTAAACTCTTAGTCTTATATGAGCACCTAATTAAGTAGTCTGTTTTTCAAAACCGTTTCATGGTTTCTTGACTGTTTCAGAATGAAAGATGATTTTTATACCTTTATACTCTTTGGAGATTATTAACTTGAATTCCCATCTTCCATGGAGTTCAAAAAAGAGTGTAGACAAAAACTAGCAGAGTGGATTTAGGTTTTAAATGTCTGAATAGGAGTTTTATAGGGTATCAAAATAAAAAAAAGTTAAGAAGCTTAACTCCTCTTGATTTCTGCCTCTCATGGTTACTGCATAGTGACACGATCTTATAAATAGATCATTGATAAGCTTTAGGACTAACAGGGAGCCCCATATTCTCTGAACATAGAGCATACAGGCCTACAAGCAACATCCTATTATATGCACAACTGCCACTGGTTAACATGCCAACCACACATCCAGACACCGAAGTCTGCAGTAGCACTTTTGTTGGAAAAATATTAGTCAGCAAAGGATATGAAAACCCTCCCCATAGTCCTGACTGACAAGTTTAACTGACCAAAGCACCAGTATGGACAATGGTAGGTTGGCAGGAGGTATTCTCCTGCAGATATGGCTACCGCCACTCATTGGGGGTAGTTTAATTATACCAATGGGAGAGCTCTCTCCTGTCAGCAAAGAGAGGCAATATGGGAGACCTTACAGTGGTCCAGTTACTGGGATACAGCTGTCTTGCTGCAAGGTCTGTAGTGTAGACATAGCCCAAGTCTCACTGTCCTGACAAGATAACCCCATTTACTTCACACATAAAAACCTTATCCCATGACTATTTTAATTATGGTATTGTTAAGAAGCCTACAGTATTTACATTTCTCATTTTCTATAAATATTCAGTATATAAAATGACACTATTTCACTAACCACCCCAACCCAACATTCATGACCATATATGCCCTTACTCAAAGTTTCTCATGTTTTTAAAAGTTAGTTCCAGTTACCTTATTCTCAGGATCACCACATGTAAGTCCTACATCTGAACTCCATCTACTCTACAGATAGGTGCAGACTCAATGCAATGGAAATGTAACAGACCAAGATTGTAGCTGCTCTACAGACAATGGAAAACAGTGAACACTACATATAGCATATTAACATTTACACAGTTACCTGAGAACACACGCACATCTGTTACAAGTTTAAACCCATGTGATACGTCTAGGGATGTTAAATACTGATTAATTGAATATTCTTATTAACCTCATGAATTCTTATCAGCTACTCGACTATTCTACAATCTCCAGGGCTGGGGCCAGCAGCCAGTATGGTCAAGCACCACTCCCGAGGAGCCCCCTACCACTCCATGCTGCTGCCTCTGTATCAGGAGCTGGTCTGTGAGGGGAGCCAGTTTAAAAAACAGCTCCCCCTCACGGACCAGCTGCCTGTCTAATACAGAGGCAGCAACGTGGGGTGGCAGCAGCCCCTGTCCGGGGGGTGGGGTGGTGGTGTCTGAGCTCCCAGACCCAGCACGAGCCAGAACTGAGCTGGGCTGCCTGCACGCCTGGCTCCTAATACAGTTTAACTGCAAAACCGCAGCAGGGGTAGGTCCCAGACCCGGAACAAGCAGGGACTGACCTGGGAGGCTGGCCAGCCCACTAAAAATTTACTGGCAAGGGGTGTGTGTGTAAATGCGTGTAGTCTATAGCATTAACCAATAAGCTTTTGCTTATCGGTTAATCAACTACACTATTACAGCCCTAGATACTACCATAATTAATTATTAATTTACTTCACATGGACAGCATGCAGGATGTGAGTTAATGTTTGGAATAACTGAAATGTGCATGTATACTCCTTTAGACTTAAATGTTTGAGTGAGGGTTACACTAATTTGAAATGCAGACCACTATCACACTTTATCAAGTGTTTTAGTCTGATCCTTATTAGGAACAGATCAATTCCAGGGTCCTTAATTTCCCCAAGCAGTTCAATGTGAGTTTAATACATTAACTTTTAAGAACTATGTACATTCTGTTTCCCAGACACAGAGAGGGCATATACACTTAATTAGAGACAGCCGTAATGTTTCTAATACAGGAGAACCTCAGAGTTATGAACACCAGAGTTACTAACTGTCTGGTCAAACACATCTCATTTGGCACCTAAAGTACACAATCAGGAAGCAACGTTAACTATTTAAAAATAAAGGGAAAGTTTAAATAAGATTTGACAAAGTATGGAGGAAACGATGTGCTTATTTAACTTAAATTAAGATGGTTAAAAGTGGGATTTTTCTTCTGCATAGTAAAGTTTCAAAACTGCATTATGTCAAAGTTCAGCAGTAAATTTGAAAAAAAACCCACCAGAATATTTTATTCAGAGTTATGAACATTTCAGTTACAATGTCCATTCCTGAAGTATTTGTCACACTGTATTATATGTTCCCCCCCTTTACATTCTGCCCTCTCC